>FPAK01000001.1:3250966-3917335 GCA_900116095.1 Euclidium syriacum
TTTGCTTCCTCCCGGATTTTGAGAGTCTGTGATAGGAATTATCACGGTTTGATCCGAGCTTGGAAGCGTCGAAGAAGAAACTTTTTTGTCGCCAAACGAAATAATAATTGTTGTCTTCTGTTGGCCTGTTAAGGGCGAAAGAAAAGCAAAAGTAGACACCCACGACAAAAATAAAATCTGCGAAACCATGCCTCCGCCGAAAACTAAGACTACGAGCTCTGCCGCCCCGAGTTCTAGTCCAACAGGTCTCCCGAAGCCGCTTCCCGAGACCACTAAAAAGGAGCCAGCTAAAACTCTTCAACAAGGTCCCTCTGCTCCATCCTCATACTATTTTTTTCGATACTCCTTCGGAAAGAATGTGTCTTTGTTCGAAGACCAGAGGGAATGCGCGAAGCTTTTTTGCAGACTCGGAGGTCGATCCGGCCCTCTTCCTCTCCTCTCCGAGGCTGACAAAGACTCATTAATCCAAAATGCGGCTTCATCCTTCTTTAAGGTCTCATACCTATTTGTGTCTCTTTTTCCATTGAATTTTATCTGATACTCGTTCTTATTTACAAACGGCAGCTTCTTTCAACCGTCTTCTGTTGGATGCCGAGTTAAAGCAATCGACAATGAGGAAAGAAAACAGAAGTTTAAGACTTATGGTGGAGAAGTCTTCTCTTGATTCTGTAGCTGTTTGCAAGATGGCCGCGGAGGAAGCACAAAAATCTGCTAAACTCGTTGATGAAGTTCGACGTTTGAACCGTGAACTGGAGGAAGCTCGCCAGTCTAAACCATCGACTTCCGGACCAACCGGAAATAAAGGTAATATCATTGATCAAAATATGCTCGGTCGCCTAAATGTTCTCGGAGAATGTAGGGGTAAATTTGAAAAGATTCGGAAATACATCGACGCAAGCCGGTTTCGTAACTCTCTGACTGATTTATTTCATTCGGTGAAAGGGAAATGCGATCTTATTAAGGTGTTTGAGAAGGAGAAGATTCCAATTCCTTCCATAATGAAAGAGGAATTGTTTTCTCAGTTGAGCAACCTTGAACACCGGTTGAATGAATTTCCCACTTTTCGTCTTAGCCCCTCAGATCTAGAAGCTCCGCCTCTGTTTCGTCAGGGCCTCGGACATCATCATCGGTCGAATGATGTTAAAATAAAGTTGCCTCCAGGAGTGCATAATCCTTATGGAACTTTTCTTTCTTTGTAATTTTTTTTGTTTTTTTTTTGTATTGGGCTCCTAAAATTTTTTTAGTTTAATGACTTTTGGCTTAAATGCTACTTTATCACATTAAAACTTTTTGTCATCTTTGTAAAATTGATTTAACGAGAAATGCTCGACTATTATCTGTCATACCGGGCTCTACTTTATCGAATTCCAGTATTTGAAGTGGTTTTAAGTATGCGGGAATGACCCGACTTTGCCTTATGATTTCTCGGCCCTACTTTCTCAGACTTCGAAATCTCCAGCTGCATTCGGTATAGAATGTGTAAAGGGATAAACCCTATTATCGAGTACGTGATCAAGGCACTGATTTTGTGTTTTTGGTGTTATCATAGCTGGACTCTGAAGAGTTGGCTACTTACCCAAAGGGATCAAGCCATCCGTAGTTCGAACCTTACTAGGTTTTTTCTTTTTTACAGCTCATCCGTGAAATGATACATTTTCAGATGGAAAGAATTCCAAGCCCGAGGTACATCCTCGCCTTCCATAGTCTTCAAACGATAAACTCCGGGTTTAACTTTCTTTTCAATTAAGTAGGGACCTTCCCACTTAGCCCCGAGCTTTCCAGCTCCAGGTTCTTTTGTGTTCTCAAACACCATTTGTAAAACTAGGTCTCCTTCATCTAGAGAACCGATATCGGACTTTCTTATTGTAATATCGAGAAGCAATTTGTTGAATATTTTGATTACGAAGTAGAGCATGGTCCTGAAGTTCCTGAATTTCATCATTCTGTTCCTTTAACTTTCCATCATTCATCTCGGTGTCATGTATCATTAAGGTTCTTGGCAAACTCGGAACCCTGACTTCGGCAGAAGACATTGCTTCCATCCCATGAGAAAGTGAAAAGGGAGTTTGTCCGGACGCACTTCGAGGAGTTGTTCTGTGTGACCATAGTACTCCTTCCAATTCATCCGACCATCTTCCCTTTTTTTCCGAGGAGTCTTTTCTTTATTCTGGGCGACGATCGTTTTATTAGTAGCTTCGGCTTGTCCATTTCCTTGTGGGTACCTCGGAGTTGATTTGTTTAAACGAATTTCGCATTTTTCGCAGAAAGCTTCAAATTATTCAAGATGAACTGTGATCCATTATCTGTTACTATCTCGAAAGGAATCCCGTGTTGATAGACTATGTTCTTCCAGAATAAAACTTTCAACCTCGCCGCTTTGAATTTTTGGATATGCTGCTGCCTCGACCCAATTTGTGAAATAATCAATCAGGATTAAGAGAAAACTCTTTCCACTAGTCGACTTTGGGAAGGGTCCTACAACGTCCACCACCCAACGCATGAACGAATAAGGGGGACCGCGGCCATGAGTAATTATGTTGGTGCATGAATCTCTGGGGCATGCCTTTGGCATTTCTCACAACGTGCCGTAAACTTGTCACAATCTGCCATCATGGTTAACAAAACATCGTCCATTATCAAATATTGAGCAGCCACAGTTTTGAGCCGACGTGCTGCCCATTTATCCGAGGAACCTCGCCATTTTTGATATATCGAACAATAGGTGTTCTCCAATCTTCTTTATCTTCCCCGAGGATTTCTGGTCGGGCCTCTTCTTTGTTCGCGTCTTCGATTGCCAGAAAATGCTGTTCATGATTGCTAATACTCGGAAAATCAATTGTTTTGCCTGGAATCGTTCTTTGTAAATGAGGATCCAATGCTGTTGCAAGCGCGGCCTAAGAATCAGCCATTGTGTTCTCTCTCCGTGGAATTCGTTTTAAATAAAATTCTTTGAAATGCTCGACCAAATGCCTTACAAGCTTTACGTAAGCCTCCATTCCATCGTTCTTTGCTTCAAACTCGCAATTAAATTGATTAGCTACTAGTTGAGAATCGCAGCAAGCTCGGAGATACTGAGCGCCCAATTGCGTTGCAAGACGCAATCCTGCGATTAAGGTTTCGTACTGCGCCTCATTATTAGATGCTTCAAAGGCCAAACGGAAACTCTGTTCCAAAATTTCTCCATTTGGAGATTTTAACCAGATTCCAATCCCGGAACCGAATTTCGATGATGAACCATCCACGAAGAGAGTCCATCGTTCGTTTTGAGGGGCTATCGTCATAACTTCTGGGGGTAACTCAGACAAAAAACCGGCTAGCACCTGGGACTTTATCGTGGATTTGGTTCGATATTCGATGTCATATTCACTAAGCTCGACCGCCCATTTTACCAATCGTCCCAACTGACAAGGGCTATGTAGTATTGTTCAGAGAGGATGGCTTGTCATTACGACTATCGGGTGTGATTTGAAAATAAGGGCGAAGCTTCCGAGCTGCTATCACTACGGCGAACCCTAACTTTTCTAGCGTTGGATATTTAGTCTCCGCATCGAGCAACGACTTGCTCACGTAGAAGACTGGTTTTTGTTTTCCTCGGTCTTCGCGAACTAATATGCCACTTACGGCTGATTCGGATATTGAGACGTATAGGAAAAGGGTTTCCCCATCTTCTGGCTTGTTCAAAATCGGAGGTGTTGATAAGTATCTTTTTAAGTCTTGAAAAGCTTCCTCGCATTCGCTGTTCCATTTGAGTTGTTTGTTTCCTTTTAGCAGATTGTAAAAAGGTAGACACTTGTCCGTTGATCACGAGATGAATCGGTTTAAGGCCACGATTTGGCCAGTGAGTCTCTGTACCTCTTTTGAACTTTTTGGGGATGGGAGGTTCTTTATTGCATTGATTTGTCTCAGATTGGCTTTGATAGACTCGCATTTTAGCATCCTAGGCCCTTTATTTATCGTCCATTTACCACCATTTTGCACTTATTTAGGTCTTTTCATGCTCATTTAACAAGTTTCCCATCATTTAGCTTTTAGGAATGCATTTTTGCATATGCATGTGGGTTTGGTATCTTTTTGGTGATTTCAGGCACTTAATGGGACAAATGGAGCATGGGATAGCTAATGGACTTGATTTGCTGCTCAAAGGGAGAAAGAAGAACGAGGTGATTGAAGAAGACCGTATCGATCGGCACAGTGGTGAGAGATATGATGAATCAAGATAACCGACTCCACTCCATATCAACCAGTCCTATCGATCGATATGGAGGGTCGGAATGCACAAATTACCGATGTACCCCTGGCTGACTTATGCATTCTATATAAGACATGTCTTGACCATTTGTAACACACAATTATTTTTTAGCTTATTTTTTCTATCTAGTTTATTTCCTTTATGTCTACTCTTTTATTTCAAGATATTTTATGTTAAGATATTTATATCTTTCTACTTTATTTTATTTTAAGATTAAAAGTCTTGAAGTCCTAATTAACCTCTAATCATGGTTTGCAACCAAACCATGTGTGAGTAGTTTTCTTTATGGCCCAAGGCCTAGGCAAAGAGGACGGATAACAAATCAAGCTAGGTTAGGAAATCATGGGTAGCAAGGATGAGATCTATTGTATGGGTTAAAGTCAAACACCAAGACAATTGGAATTAGCTACTCCAACCTTGGGATCTAGGAATTTGGTATCAAGGTACCAAATAATAGGTGAAGGAAAGGGGGTATAGATCTTGGATAAGAGGTGCCCAAATTCCTTAACCTTTCCTACTAAGCACCCTAATACTAATCCCTCTTAGGGTTGATCTAGGAATAGGAATCCTAAAGGATGGTGTAGGAGACCAAATCTTAATGCTTAAACATCCTCTAGTTAGTATAGCAAGCTATCTAGTGATGAAGGGGAGTTTATGATTGCATTCTACTCAAAGATCTATATCTTGAACCACGGTTTAATCCTTTCAAAGGCTTATAATGTTAGGAGAGAGGGAATAGAGGACTTGTTGGCTCTATGAGTTGATGGATGTCTAGAATTAAGTAGATACATATAGTTCATAAGAGATGAAAAGACTCCTAAGCACCTAGGTTAGAACCTTGTCTCACCTATAAAACCTACTTAGATAGACTAGTTTAACTCCTTTCAAAGCCAAAGCCTTGAGACATAAATTTAAATCTTGATATTTGTTCTTAAAGTACCTTAGATAAAATCTCCCTAGTGAAAGCTAGGAGCAAACCAACCAAATCAACAAACCCCCTTTTTCGTTTTAAAGTTTAACTTGATCAAAGACTCTTTAGATAGATTTCCATGCTCCTTTGGGTTCGATCCCTCAATTCCTACAACGAGTATAGCTTATACTTGGGCTAAGATTGAGGTGTTTATAATTTTAAAACTTGAAACACCAACACATCAAGTTTTTGGCGCCGTCGCCGGGGAGCAATTCGCAAGATTTATCGAAAAGATTTTAAACCAAGTTTTACTTTCAGTAGTAGTAATATAGAGTCGGAGGCACACTTCGATATCGACCTCTGATATCGATCGATACACCAGTTGTCTCGACTCGATATCAGTCGATATTGTCCTTGTTTCTGGGTTGTAAATCTATATCGATCATATATTGGTCGATAGTACTTTGCTGTCGATACGACATCGATCGATATAAAAAATACTGTTAGAATATAGAATAATTTCTTCTTCATACTTGAATCATACTAACACGAAGAAGAGCACGATAAAGAGAAACGCATCGGACAGCTTTACGAGGCAATCCCGCAACCATCAACAACGGGGATTAAGCCTTCTAGTGGGCCAAAAGGAGATTTCGAAATAAGGAATTCTACGTTCAAGATGCTGCAAGATAACAATTTCTTTGGAATGATACATGAGGACCCACTAGAGCATCTCAGAACCTTTGAGAAGATCTGCTCTACAGTAATTTTGAATGGGGCTTCAATAGACGGGCTGAGACTTACGCTTTTCTCGTGGTCATTAGCAGACAAAGCTGCTGCTTGGGAAAAAATGTACCAAGTGCTAGTGTCAAGACTTGGGAAGAATGCAAAAAGGCACTCCTGCAAAAGTTTTTCCCGAGGGAAAGGACAATCAGACTCCGAGAGAACATGTCTAAGTTCAAACAAGGAGTTCTTGAGGAATTCTATGAAGCTTGGGATCGATTTCGCGAATACGAGCACCAATGCCCTCATCACGGTTTTGCTAAAGAAACACTGCTAGGGTATTTCCACAACGGTCTAGCAAATGAATGGAGAGTGGCACTCGGAGGTAACTTCGCACAAATATCGATTTCTAAGGGTGAAAGGTTGATCGAGAACTTATCCAATTCAGAAAGAGACTTCGGTGGGACTTGCAATCGGGCTTTGAGAGAAAGTAAACTAACTGAGGCCAGATTCGGGACATTAGAGGATAATGTGAAAGATTTAAAAAGCATGTTTCGAGAACTTATGAGGAAGTTGGAAGAAGTTCAAGGCTCGGCGACCAGGTCTGAACGACAAATAGGTCTCCGGCAGGAAGAAGCAGAGTTCAGTTTCCTCGAGCAAGATGACTCAAGCGAAATCCCTAAAAAGAGTAGTCACAGGTTCCAGCCCATTGGGGAAGAAAAGACTTTAGCTGATCAGATAAATGTTTCCAAGTCCGGAGGGAATCCTACATACCTTGTTGCGACAAGGCTGGACAGTTCAATAGCCAATCTCTCCCTCATGATTGATGAATTTAGTTCACAAATCGGCAATTTGCCCAAGTTCCCTGAGGAAGGCCTGGAAATTGAAAAGGCCCAAGCACTGGAACTCAGAAGCGGGAAATCTCTCCCGCCACGAAGAGAATGGCTAGAAAGACAACTTCAGAGGGACCGAGAGGGGAATGAAAGTAAAGAAATGACCGAAAAGAACAAAGAGCCAGAAACCCAGGAACCTCATCACCAGAGTGATCAACTCAAGGATAAAAATGAGCGAACTCCTCAACACCCCCTAATCCGAGCACCGACGAGACTATGGTCGGAGACATATTCAAATTACCTTTCCCAGGAAGATTTAAGAAAGAGACACTCAACCGCGAGTTCAAGAAGTTTCAAAAATAGCTTGACACAGTCCATATAACAGTGCCAATAGCATAATACATCATGGACTGTCCCATCAAACTGAAACTATGGAAAGATATCATGAGTTAAGAGACACGGTGTGCGTGGTAAATCACGAATGCAGTGCGATCCTTGGAGGACCCTCACTCAGCAAGAAAGGCTATCCTGGACCTTTTACACTACATTGCACAATTGGGCCGATGTTCTTCGAAAAATGTTTGTGTGATCTAGGAGCAAGTGTCAACCTAATGCCCCTCTCCGTAAGCATCAAATTGGGAATAACAGAGTTCAAACCTTGTAAAATCTCGCTGGTACTGGCTGACAGATCAATACGGTTCCCAATCGGGATAGTGGAAGACTTACCCGTGGAGATAAAAGGAAGTATAATCCCAACTGACTTTGTTATCCTCGAACTTAAAGGAATCCAAGAACCCCATAATCTTGGGAAGACCATTCTTAGCAACAGACGGGGCCTTAATAGATGTTCGGAAAGGTGTAGTCAGACTACATCTGGCAAATGAGAACTTAACCTTTTATGTCACAAGATTGCTGAAAACCCCATTGATGGAAGAGCGGGTAAATCTGATTGATGACCTCGAGGAAACATGCGAAGGTCACTATGAGGAGATGTGCCTCAGAGATCCATTGTCAGCGACCTTGACCCTGGAAGACAAGAATCAAAGTCTGATCACCGAAGAAGCTCTGGAGTATAAGAACTCCCTCGACACGGTTGATGATGGAGGTGATCCCGAAATTCTGGGAAAAGAGATGAGCTCGCCAAACACAGACATAAGTTTGGGGCTAGACAACCTGCCGATAGTAGAAGAAGGAAGTTACAGCGGAGATTGGAGCGAGCTTAAGGCACCAAAGGTAGAACTTAAACAACTCCCACAAGGACTTAAGTACGCCTACCTGGGTACGAACTCCACATACCCTGTAATAATAAACTCAGAGCTGAGAACATAAGAAGCCGAACAGTTACTCGAGACATTGAGGAAGTTTAGGAAGGCACTGGGATACTCTCTAGAAGATATCACGGGCCTGTCACCAGAAAACCCACAGGATTCATCTAGAGGATGAATCCAAGACTTCAAAGGAACCACAAAGGCGCCTCAATCCTAATCTGAAAGAAGTAGTGAAGAAAGAGATCCTCAAACTTCTGAAGGCGGGGATAATCTACCCAATCTGCGACTCAACTTGGGTATCTCCAGTTCATGTAGTTCCGAAGAAAGGAGGTGTGACAGTAATCAAGAATGAGAAGAATGAGTTGATTCCGTCTAGGACTGTGACTGGACACAGGGTGTGCATTAACTATCGGAAACTGAATGCCAATACGAGGAAAGATCATTTTCCGCTACCATTCATAGATCAGATGCTTGAGAGATTGGCAAACCACAGCCACTACTGTTTCCTAGATGGATATTCAGGCTTTTTCCAAGTACCAATTCACCCCCTTATCATGAAAAGACTACCTTCACTTGTCCATATGGGACTTATGCCTACAAAAGAATACCTTTCGGGTTGTGCAATGCACCAGCCACTTTCCAAAGAGCCATGATGAGTATATTCTCATATATGATTGAGGAGGTTATGGAGGTGTTCATGGACGACTTTTCCATGCATGGGTCCAGTTTCTCGGCATGTCTAGATAACCTAAGTAAGGTACTAAGGAGGTGTGAAGAATCTAACTTGGTTTTCAATTGGGAAAAATGTCACTTCATGATATAAAGCGGGATAGTCCTCCGGCACAAGGTATCACAGAAAAGAATTGAGGCTGATAAGGCAAAAATCGAAGTAATGATGAACCTCCAACCACCCAAGTTAGTAACTGGAATACGAAGCTTTCTTGGACACGCTGGTTTCTATAGGAGATTCATTGAGGATTTTTCGAAGATAGCCAGACCACTGACCAAGCTGCTATGCAAAGAAAATGAGTTCAATTTCGACCAAGATTGCCTTGAAGCATTCCTAAACCTCAAGGCAGCCCTTGTAAAAGCACCCATTGTTAGAGCACCAGACTGGTCCCTACCCTTTGAGATAATGTGCGATGCATCAGACTATGCTGTAGGAGCAGTGTTGGGGCAAAGGATAGACAAGAAATTCCATGTAATCTACTACGCTAGCAAAACCATGGATGAGCATCAGAGAAACTATGTAACTACAGAGAAACAACTCCTAGCAGTGGTGTTTGCAATAGAGAAATTCAGGCAGTATCTTGTTGGACAAAAGGTAATAATCTTTTCCGACCACGCTGCCCTGAAACAACTTCTTAAGAAGAAAGATGCAAAACCCAGATTGCTCAGATGGATACTTCAGCTGCAAGAGTTTGATCTAGAGATTCGCGATAAACCATGACTTGAGAACACCACAGCAGACCACCTGTCTCGATTACACGTAGAAGACGAGATGGAATTAGACCAAGTGCATCCAGAAGAAACCCTGATGCAAATAGACAAAACACTGGATCGTTTATTCGCAATTAATGCCATCTCAGAGGAACTGCCATGGTATGCAGACATAGCAAACTACCTTGCTGCAGGGATAGAACCACCAGGACTACAAGGGTGTAATAAGCACAAGTTCTATAAGGAAGTAACCCGGTACTGTTGGGATGACCCACATCTCTACAAACAAGGTCAAAACCTCATTTTTAGAAGATGTGTGACTGAAGATGAAGCGTTAGGCATAGCCAACGAATGCCATGGTTCGAGATATGAAGGCATCTATCTTCAGCAAAGATAGCTCAAAAAGTTCTACAAGCAGGATTCTGGTGGCCGAGCCTGTTCAAAGGCGTCCACAGGGTGGTTTCCAACTGCAATGCATGTCAACGGACAAGAGGAGTAACAAAGAGGAATGAAATGCCCCAAAACGGTATACTTTACATCAAAACATTCGACGCATGGGGAATCGATTTTATGGGCCCATTTTCACCATCTTTTGGAAACACATATATACTAGTTGCGGTGGACTATGTAACCAAGTGGGTAGAAGCTGTAGCCACCCCGACTAACGATGCCAAGGTGGTGATAGACCTTTTCAAAAAAGATAACATTCCCAAGGTTTGGAACCCCTAGAGTGGTGATAAGTGATGGAGGAACTCATTTTATTAACAAAGTGTTTGCTACACTCCTCAAATCCTATGGTGTGAAACACAAGGTCTCCACAGCATACCACCCCCAAACATCAGGACAAGTGGAAGTTTCTAACAGATAGATAAAAGCAGTTCTGGAGAAAACAGTTTGCAAATCAAGAAAAGATTGGTCGATCAAACTAGATGACGCTTTATGGGCATACATAACAGCATACAAAACACCTATCGGAGCAAGACCATTTAAGCTAGTCTATGGAAAACAATGTCATCTCCCAGTTGAACTTGAATACAAAGCAGCATGGGCAACGAAACTCCTGAACTTTGATATCAAGGAAGCATCAGAGAAAAGATTAATTCAACTTGAAGAGCTTGATGAAATAAGGCTAAACACATATGAAAGTGCAAAACTCTACAAAGAAAGAACTAAGGCTTATCATGACAAGAAACTTTTGAAGAAAGAATTAAGGTTGGAGAGCAAGTTCTACTATTTAACATGCGTTTACGCCTATTTGGTGGAAGAAAACTCAAGTCAAGATGGGATGGACCATTTATCATCAAAGAAGTACGACCTTATGGTGCACTTGTCCTTCACAGGGAGAATACAAACAGATACTTCGTTCTGAATGGATATCGCTGCAAACCATATTTAGGGAAGACAAACAGAGATGAAGACAGCACCAGTCTCAGAAACCCACCCAATTTAATTGATTCTTTTGGGCGTGATTGTTTACTTTTATTATCCCAATTATTCTAGGTCATCCCTAATGTTTATAAAAGGGATTTTTCAGCCATTGTTTAGGCTATGTTTTATTTTCTAGGGTTTTTTTATAGAGAGATTGTTTGAGGGAAAAGAGATTTGTCTACACCCTTTTTTTTTTTCTCTTTTGATTTCTCTTATGTAATATATTCAAAACATGTTGATTGTTTCATTCACCATGTTTGAGTAGATTAATAGTTAGGTTTAGGGTTTTCAAAGGGATGATGAATCAAAGCTAGGGTTTTTGTCACAACTAGGGTTTCATTAGGGTTCTTCATCTGACTTGTGCTTAATCACTTGAATATAGACTAATCACCTATAAATTAAGTCTTAGTTTTATTAGCTGCATGGAAGTTGAGTTAATTTATTGGAACATAGTATAGATGAGCAAGTGATTCTAGTTGCAAAGGAATTTGGATTAGATAACTTGTGAACTTAACAAACTTGATATAATGCATGCTTTAACTGTTAGGATCTACTAATGAATTTTATTTCCTAGCTAACTAAGCATAGATAGGTTTTGCAGTGGAAGCTGGACTCCTATAACTTTATGATTTGTGTTCAAGAACAATGCTTAGACCGATTACCCTAGTATTTCCCTGTTTGATTTGGATTTCCCGAGAATTTTCCTAACATTTGTCTCCATCGTTTTAAACCTCTATTTTATTAGTTATTTATTTTTAGTTTCTACTGTCACGTTTTTACTATCCTAGCTTAATTCGAACCGAAAAACTCATAGTGTAACATTTGATCTCAGTAGATTCGATAATCCTATATATACTATTGCGTTTGCCGTGCACTTGCAGGAAATATCTTAGGGAAAACCTGAGCATATCATAGCTAAGAAATTCAATATGTGAAATCCAGTAAGTATCTTTCTTTTAGGTTTCATATCAATTTTGAAGGCTTCATTTGGGTTTTCGGAGGTAGTGAAGTTCGTTAATTCCTCCAGTTTCTAAGAATTCAGTTGAATACCACAACAAACATCAAGCACTAGGAGTCCAGTGATAGTTTTGACTGAGTTGGGTGTTAGTTGAGACATAACCATTCCCCAACGAGCGCAGTAACTCACCAATAACTGCGGGATTGGGAACCAGAGATGAGCTTCAGAGAAGAAACTCTCATAGAGACAGATGTAACCCGGTAGCGAGGTCCAAGGTCTCTGGTCAGACCTCAGAATTATGATCTCGATTTCGTCGGGCTTCTGAGCACTCTCTTTGATCTTTCCAATCTCGGGTTTAGAAAAAAGAGAGGGCCCTACATCTGGGATATTCGGCCACGGGGTTGTACTTCCGGAAATCGAAACCTCGGGGTTGTTTCTTTCAGTCATTATAAAAAAAAATGTTAGTTGTTCTAAGAAGGAAATCGAAGATTACCTCGGAGGGTGGATGAGTGATTATGAGAAATCAACCGTGAGTTGAAGATTATATAGGGAGTATGAATGATGATTGACGCTTTGTTTTCTGCGACAGAAGGGTTTGATTAGCTATCGTTTCAAGCGAAAGGAGGCGTCGTTCCTTTTCATTTATTTTCACCTCTTTTCAAAACGACACGTCATAGGGGAGTTGAAAGGTTTTGAGAGTATCGAGAAGTTAGCGAGGGTGACAAAAGAGGCTCTTCACTGTCTACGTTCTTTCCCGCCTATATTAAAGGGCGACATCAAGAAAAGAAGAAGATTCAAGAGTTTCCAAGACGAAGATCGGCAGCAACCGAGCTTCATTTATCGACAAGTTATTTAATTATGGAAATTCGCCAACTCTACCCGAAGACATCCTCGTACGAACTGGGGGGGGGCTTACTGTTGATTGTGGGGTTACCACCCCTTATTAATATTTTGACGATAATTGAGGTTTGGTCCCTACCAACCTTTCCCTGGTGATTTATCAGGTCATAAGTCCCTTCAATATGATTGGAACCCTCGGCTCAGATGACCGAGGGACACCTCGGTAAAGAATGATCGGATTTTAGTGTCCGAAGCAAGGGTGTAGACAACTTCGTCCTAAGCCGAAGTCTAAGCTCGGACAGAATAAGATCAAATCTTATCATAGATTCCTTGATATGGGAAAATGGAATATTTCTATTTTTCCGAAGTTAACCCATGTGCTTAGATAACCGACTACTAGGATATATAAATACACCCCCCCCCTTCACTAAATTAATCCATTCATAATCGGAGAGAAGAATTACTAGATAACCTTGGGTTATTACTTCTCTTTGATAAAGTTAACTCGGCATTCCAAGTTAACATCTTTGTAACCGATATTATCAATAAGAGGTTTCTCTTTTTTTCTTTTACTTAACTTACTCCAAAAAAACCCTCTAATTATAAATAATTAGAAGTTGAACCCAGTCTCAACACCTTTATTACTACAATTGTACATTGTACACTTGCAGTAGTTTTAGGTGAAATAATTAACCTATCAAGTTACGGTTGGATTTTACCAGCATATCATCGATGTACATTTCCATTGTCCTACCGAGCTGATCGGTGAACATCTTGTTGACGAGACGCTGATACGTCACTCCCGCGTTCTTCAACCCGGAAGGCATGAGTAGGTAGCTATACGTTCCTCTTTTTGTAATGAAAGAGGTTTTCTCCACATCGTCGGGGTGCATCATGATATGATTGTACCCGAAGAAAGCGTCTATGAAGGAGAGGAGTTCATGTCCAGCCGTTGCCTCAACTAATCCGTCAATATGAGGGATAGGGAAACTATCCTTCGGACACACCTTGTTAAGCTCGGTAAAATCGACGTAAACTCGCCATTTCCCATTTCACTTCTTTACCACTGCTGAGTTGGCGAGGCAATCCGGGTATTGCACAAGGATAATCGATTCGGCGTCTGCTAGGCGTTGCACCTCGTCGTTAAACGCTTGTGCCCGCTCTGGACCGAGCTTTCCTCTCTTTTATTTGATCGGCTTGAAGTTAAGGTTGACGTTGAATTATTTACAGTAATTGAATCAATTTTCCTCGTGGGATCAATGTCGAGCATGTCGGAAGCCGTCCAGGCGAAAGTTGAGACATTCTCCTTCAGTAATTGAATCAATTTTCCTCAAAACGGCTCGAGGAGGTCTGTTCCGATTATGACGGTTCTTTCGTGGTCGGTTGGATCGATGGTGAAATGTTCGACGTCTTATTTCCTTGGGTTATCCTGCTGAGGTGAATACTCTTCCATCCCTGTGCATACCACGTGGCATGCTTGAACTGGCATTTTTCGAAGCTAATTCTCAACAACGAAACATGTTTGAGAATCCTCCAGGTTTCCATGCAGGGTAAAGATCCCGGCCTTCGTCGGGAATTTGAGGCACTGGAGGGTAGGTAGAGGTGATTCCCCGTATTTTGTGTAACCAAGGGATTCCAACGATCACGTTGTAAATGGATGGTTTGTCGGTGACGAGAAACTTGACAACCTGCGTTACTCCTCTGACGTGTAGTAGGAGCTTTCTCGTGCCGATAGTCAAGGTAGACGCCCCGTCAAATCCAGTGAGAGGTTTTACCCTTGCCTTCATTCCAAACCCTCGGAGCTCCATTTGCAGTATAGTGGCTTGAAACATGAAATTGACCGTGCTCCCCGTGTCCACCAGTATTAGTAAGACCTCGCAGTCGGTGATCTGCAGGGTTACCACGAACGGATTGTTGTAAGGCTGAATAACTCCCCTTGCATCGGCGTCGGTGAAAGTGATGGAGTTCTTGGGGATGATCTCGAGACTATTCTCCGACGTTGATATCCATTTGCAGCAGGAGGCCGCCATTCTTTCACTCTCCTTAATGGCTCTTACCGAGTCATTTACGTTGAAGACTCCGTCCATGATCATATTGATGGCTCCGTCCCGGGGGTTCGGGGTGCAATGTCATTTAGGAGACTCCATAATGCCTTCCAAGGTTTGAGCGCTGCGGCTGGTCAGGTTTCCAAGCAAGAGTGTTATCGACGAGGATGCAGAAACCGTTGGGTCTACCAGAGTAAGGGCAGCGTTTCCAGAGCGTATGATTGATGAGCTCACAGCGGTCGGATCCTTTGCTCGCCCACGGTCAACGGAGCTGTTTTCCATCAAGGTGGTGTCCACTTTCGGGGTGATTCGTGCGGAGAGAGATATTCCTCGCATTCCCAGAGGTTAAATTTGGATCCGGGATAATTATATGCGACGTGACTTTTATTTCTAAGACTTATTTGCGATGTGATTTGGGGTTGGAAATCTCGTAAGTGAATCAGTACGAAAGAACAAAAAAGTTTGACATGACGAAGTGACCGCTGTTTATTGATTAACAAACGAGGTAATGTTACAATGGAAGAAAGATGGTTGGTTATTTGAGAATGAGTTGCGATGCATAGATCGAAGTCTAACACCAAAGGACGAGGTCGCAAACGATGTTAAACACGATTTAAGTTCAAGCCGTTCTACCTAATTTCTTCCTTCTCTCTACGAAAAATTTAATGCCTTTTACAATAAATGAAGGGGGTATTGGTACTAGTATAGCTAAGTTTGATGGTTGACTTCTAGGCAGATCTAGTTCAGGAGTATACTCCGTCATAGGCCTGACAGGCCGCTTGTGTCACGATGTATTGGGCTGCTCCGAAAAGGTGTGTTGTGATGCGCATGTCGTTTCGTGCTTTGTCTATGGGCATCGGACGTGAACCCCTTCGAACTTCTAGTTCGAGCCGGATCTCGAACTAACTTTGACCCTTAGTTTTTTACGGACCTTCTTGGCATGGACTTTAAATCCTAACGAGCTTCGATTTCTCTATGATTTGGGTATGGGGTGTGCTAAACCCACTTTCAACAATTTATATATATTATCAGATTTCAATGGAATTGAAAATACCACGCATTCACTCACCTAGTTATTAATTTTGTAAATCAATCATAAAATATGATAAATAAAAAATAAAATTCTGCAAAAATCATGATTAATAACATTTTTGGGTTAATTTGATGGCTCTGAGTGATGATCACAATTGGGGAAATGAATGAGAAGGAACATTACATTCCCGTTCATTACTAATTTTTTTTACCATTTACAAGAAAAATTTGTTACATATAATTCATTTTCATTCCTTGCTATTTTTTATTTTTAGAGAAAATATATGAACAAATATTTTTCTTATCAAATTAGTTAAGAAAAAAAAAATCTTTTTCATTCATTTTCTATATTTATTTCCTATAATTTTTTTTATATCATTTCTCGTTCATTCTTTTTCCTCATATCACTATTATTTCTTTTCTAAAGTGGTTACCAACTCAAACTAAATCTAACTTGTAAAACTCGAGCAGTCGTAGGTTTGTTAGCTCATTTCTATATTAAAAGTTAATTAATCCGTAAGTCGAACCTTTTTTATTATAATTTTCCCGACCCAACGCGGATTTGCTCGCCACGTCAGAGCCACCGCAGCGACGGCATCGATTTTGAGGCCCTCTTTTTTGAAATTAGTAAAACTAAAATAAAAGAAAGGTTCGCCTCGCGGTGACTCTTCTTCGTTTTGCCACCGAACTTTTCGCTTTCTTCTCTGACCCGTTTTCAACAACTGCCTCTTGTCTCCACGGAAACCCCGCACCTCGCTCTTCCCCATTCCTGGAGCTTTCAATTCTCAATTTTCTTCCGGTTTTTGGTTCTCCTTATCATCCCGCATCGCTCTGCCATGATTGGCAATTTATTCCTCTCCTCCACCGTCTCCGTCGTCAGCCGCCGAACAATCATCGGATCAGACTGACTCCCTCTGTCCGATTTCTTTTCTCATACTTCTCTCCACATGCATCCGTTCTGTTGCGTTTCTACTGTCTCTGACCACTCTCGTTCGATGCCGTTGCCGGACCAACCGCCTCTACCGATTTACAACGCCTCATCCGGAACTCCGCGATCCGAACCGATGATTACCCGATCTGCATCCCAGAGCTATAATCACTCGTCTCAATCCAATCCGCATCTCATCCATAGCCTGTCGTTCAACCCCCAGAGTGACGTCGCCAGCCGGTTGGAGCAACGTGTTCTAGCCTTGCCAGCCGCTGTGAGAGAACCGCCGGTTGATGTGAAGATCAATGATATCGTCGGGAATGGAATTGCCGGGATACTGCACAAGTGGGTGAACTATGGTAGAGGGTGGAGGCCAAGGTGGTTCGCCTTGCAGGACGGGGTACTTTCCTATTATAAAATCCACGGGCCTGATAAGATCTTCGTTAGCCCTGAAACTGAAAAGGGGTCCAAGGTCATCGGAGAAGATTCCGTTCGCATGATCTCCAGGAAACACAGGCGTGCGGTAACTGGCAGCAGTTGCCAACTCCGCCGCAAGCCATTCGGGGAAGTCCATCTCAAGGTTGTTGTTCAAGCCGAACTTTGTGCAATTTTGATCATCTCCTTGCCGTTTAACTGTGATTGGAGCTAAATTGCAATTTCATAGCCATACATGTAGTTGTCTTGAATTAACTATACCATATACCACGTCCACGTCCCCTAATTATTCATTTTAATCTGCAGGTTTCTTCAGTTCGCGAGAGTAGATCAGATGACAAGAGATTTTCCATATTCACGGGCACCAAGAGGCTCCACCTGCGTGCAGAGACGCGAGAGGACCGAACAACTTGGGTTGAGGCTCTCCTAGCTGTCAAAGATATGTTTCCAAGGATGTCGAATAGTGAATTGATGGCTCCAACCAACAATTTGGCCATGTCAACGGATAAGCTTAGGCAACGATTGACTGAGGAAGGAGTAAGTGAGTTAGCCATCCAGGACTGTGAGCAAATTATGAGGTCTGAGTTCTCGGCACTTCAGAGTCAGCTGGTCATTCTCAAGCAGAAGCAGTGGCTTCTCATTGATACCCTTAGACAGTTGGAGGTATTGCAATTTTCACAGCATATCCTTTATTGATTTGGTTGATTGCTTAACTCTTTAACTTAGATTTCATGTAGACTGCTATAATCTGTATGCAAAGGTGGCATTGTTTTTGAGTGGATGAGATGACCTGTAATGATCTAATGGTGCCGTACTGGAAGAAAATTTGTTGATTTTGCTGGATATTAATCCGCATGCTATGTGTTTCTTTTTTATTATTCTCTCATCTGGCTATACTCTGCTAAGAAACTGCTCTCCCTGTGTTATTCCCTAGACAGAAAAAGTTGATCTGGAGAACACAGTTGTTGACGAGAGTCAAAGACAGGCTGAAAATGGAGGGTCCAACGATTTAAAACATGAGAAGTTCAGTGGTGAGTCACCGACCGAGCTTGGTACTCTTCAGCCGAACATTTACCTGTGTATAAATGTTTCATTTAGTTTGCAATTGACTTGTCTTCTTCTGAATCAGAAGGTACTGCCAGTGAATCTGAACGGGGTGATGCTGCCGAGGAGGAAACTGATGAGGAAGAAAATACCTTTTTTGACACACGTGACTTTTTGTCTTCAAGTTCTTTCAAGAGCAGTGGTTCTGGCTTTCGAACATCATCGTTTTCTTCAGATGATGATGGGCTCAATGGCTTCGATCCAGAAGATGAGATTGATCCTTCCATCAAGTCTATTGGATGCAACTATCCTCACGTCAAAAGGAGAAAGAGTTTACCTGATCCGGTTGAGAAAGAGAAAAGTGTTAGCCTTTGGTCAATGATCAAAGACAATATAGGAAAGGATCTCACAAAAGTCTGTCTTCCTGTTTACTTCAACGAGCCACTATCGTCTCTACAGAAGTGTTTTGAGGATTTGGAATATTCATACCTTCTTGACCGAGCATTTGAATGGGGCAAAAGGGTAAAGTATTATGAGAACGCTTGTACAGTTTTGAGACCCTTATATTAGCATGTTGAATATCGGTCTGTATGTGAAATTTTCTCAGGGAAATAGCCTCATGAGGATACTTAATGTAGCTGCATTTGCTGTATCTGGCTATGCATCAACGGAAGGAAGGATCTGCAAACCTTTTAATCCGTTGTTAGGTGAAACATACGAGGCAGAGTGTCCAGACAAAGGCCTCCGGTTTTTCTCGGAAAAGGTTTCAGTTCGCAACCTGCAGTGTAATTGCCTGTGTATGACATAAAAGCTATTGCTATTCAGACCTCTTAATCGTTTTGGTGTCAGGTCAGCCATCATCCTATGGTTGTGGCATGCCATTGTGATGGCACGGGATGGAAGTTCTGGGGAGACAGCAATCTGAAGAGCAAATTCTGGGGGCGATCAATTCAACTTGATCCTGTTGGTGTATTGACTTTACAATTTGATGATGGAGAAGTCCTTCAGTGGAGCAAGGTAAGGTACGAAGCAAATAAGAATTTTGATACGTCGCTAATTGCTGACTGTTGTCTCCTTGAACTTTGTTTGTAGGTAACTACATCAATATACAATCTCATACTTGGTAAACTGTACTGTGATCACTATGGCACAATGCGTATTGAGGGCGGTGGTGAATACTCATGTAAACTTAAGTTCAAGGAGCAGTCCATCATAGACAGAAATCCTCACCAGGTACTCTTCAGCGTTGTAAAATGAAAGAATCTGGAATACAAAAATTGGTAACTAATTCCTAGTGTCACAGGTTCATGGTATAGTACAAGACAAGAGTGGGAAGACAGTGGCAACGATGTTTGGGAAATGGGATGAGAGCATGCACTATGTGACGGGTGATTGTTCTGGGAAGGGGAAATTGAATGAAGCTATGTCAGGTGCTCATCTTCTCTGGAGACGGAACAAACCACCTGGAAACCCAACAAAGTACAATCTGACACGTTTCGCCATCACGCTCAACGAACTTACGACGGGGCTTAAGGTGAATGAATGCTGTTTGTTATATTTGTAAGGGAGACACATTAAAACTGAAAAGGATAAATTGGATGTAGGAGAGGTTGCCACCGACGGATTCAAGGCTGAGGCCAGACCAGAGGTATCTGGAGAATGGAGAGTTTGAAATGGCAAACACAGAGAAGTTGAGGCTGGAACAGCGACAACGTCAGGTAATAAAACGATTTGGTTTGGTTTTGGAGGATCATTAAGTGTTGTGACAAAAACTGTGCAAGTTTTAAGCTGAGTGAAACGGGTTGTTAATGCTATCAAATGGTGGGACAGGCTAGGAAGATGCAGGAGAGAGGATGGAAGCCGAGGTGGTTCGTCAAGGAACAAGGAAGCGAGGCTTACCGATATAAAGGAGGTTACTGGGAAGCCCGAGAGATTGGAGAATGGTTTGACTGTCCAGATATCTTCGGCCACATTGATTCCGATCACCAAATGATAGAGTAAACAAAAATCTTTTATAAATGAATGAACGAATTCTCATCTTAGCGATTCTTAATCACGTGAATATATATATTGGTTTCTTCTCTTGTTTTCTTTTTCATCTAATTTTATTCTTTTCCAATCCAAGACCTTTTTCCAATCCTTTGTTATGAAAAATCATCTTTTTCTCTTGAAAACACAAAAGGAACTAAGTTACTTAACAATGACACTTTTCCTCTCTAAAACTGTCATGACCTTTTCCCACTCTTATTCTTTTCATCGCTGGTCCATTTCCACTTTTCTTGCGACTGTTAACACTCAGTCACACCTGGCAATTTCAGAAACCGATTCCAAGATTTTGATTTAGAAACCGGTTTCGTTGCTTCACTGAATCAGCTGGCTCTCATGATTACTTATAATTAACAGAACGTTTGGGCATTTGTAGAAAATTCTATCGGCCTATCACAATATTCAGATGATTTGATTAGATAAACAATGTAGGAAGAAGCGTATGAATAAATCGCTGAACCAAGTGTCATTAGCTGAACCAAGTGTCATTAGCTCGACTGATAAAAGTATTCTAGGTAAAGCTTAGAGGTCACATGACTGATAAAAGTATCCTAGGTAAAGCTTAGAGGTCACAAGATCGAGTAACGTTTGGGAAGGGACCATATAACATGCCTTGATTCCAGGTTTTTAGGGGATGTACGGGTTTCGGCTCCAAACCTCCTAATAGTTTAAAAAAAAAAAAATCGGCCGAAAATTTACCGTATTTCGCTTAGGACCCTCTTTGTCAATAAGAGTCTTTGGTTTTATTGACTTAGGAGTATTAGACCGGCAAAACATGTCCCTTATGGTGATTTCATTCCACTTTAGACCATTTTATCGTGTTTCTCTGAGAGAATACATTCAGATCTAGGGGTTCTACTCATTCGATTTATCTAGTATGTGAGTGTTTCTTCGCAATCAAAGAGTGAAAGGGTTATCAAGTCCAGCTAATCGATTTCTCTATTGATTGGCCACGGGTTTGTTTGACAGAGCTCCAATTATATATAAAGGTTTTAGGAATTTCTGTTCAAAGAGATACGAGTCCGGCTTCTTAACTTTCAGTTTTGAGGCAACGAGTTCGGGGTTTCTTTTAAGTTTGAGCGTATTTTGAAAGCTCCGGTTTCAGTGTTCAATTCGAGGTAGAAAGTTGAGGTGTTGGGGTTTCTATCTCTAATAAAAATCTCAAGATGTCGTCAGCAATGGATACAACAATGATGGCTATATCCTTAGCCGAAGAACAAGAAACTCTGTTTTTTATGTCTGATCTTCATCAGTATAGCTCGAGCATCGACAATAAGATAAGTCTAATTGGGCGTATGCTCAATCCGATGTTTCAAGAGGTTAGCAAGTTGATGATGGCTATGCCTAGGAAGTGGCATAAGATAGGAAGGGTAAGGGGAGTTGCTCTTACTAAATAAAGATTCCAGTTTTTCTTTAAGTATGAGCATGATCTTCAAGAAATTATGTAGAAAGGTCTTCAAACTTTCAATTAATGGCCTTTGGCTATTGAGAGGTGGTCAGAATATTCGTCTCCAACCTTTCGTCAGTTTGTACCAATTTGAGTGAGGATTAAGAATATTTCAATTAACATTTACACTTCAAAGGCAACGTTCAGTATGATCCAGACAAGGTTGGTGAATCCGCAACTAAGAAGTTGAAATCACCAGAGATAGTCCCAAATGAGGGACTGTCAAACTCATAATGAGCATTTTCGGTTGGAACTGTCATGGTTTAGGGCAGCCTCGAGGTTTGACAGTTCAGAGAATCAGAGAGATTCGTAAAGAATTCTTCCTGAGGTGTTATTCTTAATGGAGACTATGAATATAAGGAGTGTTCTGGTGGACTTACAAGTGGAGACGGGATATGATCGTGTATAGTGGGGTTCAGTCTTCACTTTTGGTGGTTTGGCAGTGTTCTGGAAGAAAGGAGTAGATGTAGATGTTCTCTTTGCGGATAAAAGCCTAATAGACCTCAGTGTACAATGGAGAGGTGATAGATTTTTTGTTTCCTGTATTTATGAATCCAGCGGCAGGGCTTAGAGGATATGTTTGGGGGAGATTTTCTAGAATTGGCTTGCAGCGAAAAGAGAAGTGGTCAATATTGGGAGACTTTAATGAGATCCTTAGTAACCAAGAAAAGATTGGTGGGCCTCCTCGAAGCCAAAGCTATTTTTTACCTTTTGCAGAGATGCTTAAGGTTTGTGGTATAACAAAAGTTGACACTGGCTTTACCTGGGGTGGAAGAAGAAGTGGCATGTGGATAAGATGTAAGTTAGATAGAGCGTTCTCAAATAAGAGTTGGATGAGAAAGTTCCCTGCGTCCAAGCAAGCTTTCCTAGCCAAAAGGGGTTCAGATCATTGGCCAGTTATTCTTAAATTGTTTGTCTCTTAGAATCAATATTGGGGTTCTTTCAAATTTGATAAGAGGTTGACGCACAATCAATTTGTTATAAGAGAAATCATGTTGAAATGGAATGCTAGAAGAGGTAGCTCGGTGTATGTGGCTGATAAATTGAGAGGTTGCAGAAGAGTTTTTAGTTCTTGGAAGAGATCCAATAATTCCAATGCTAAATCAAGGATAAAAAAGAACGAAGAGGACCTTGAATCTGAACATTCTGCTGATGATCCTTCTTCGAGGAGGATTTAGGTTCGAAAGAAAAGAATGTTGGAGGCTTACAGGACGAAGGTTTATTTTGGAAACAGAAGTATAGGCTTCAATGGGTTAAGAAGGGTGATAGAAATATTAGCACGTTCCATGCTTATGTTAAGGTAATGGATTGGAAAAGCTGATGGATCAAAGTGGAGTAGTATATTCTTCTCCTACATGAATGAGAGAGGTGATATCTTTCTATTTCCAAGGGTTGTTTAAACTGATCGAGATTGGGGGTATATTTTTTTTAGGATTTCCAGCCCATAGTCTCTTCTCATATGAATGAATTTTTCATGCGTAGGGTGACCAAAGAGGCGATAAGAAGAGCTATTTTCTCGATCAACCCATTAAAGGGATGACATCTGCTCTCTTTCAGTGTTATTGTAGGATTGTTGGAGATCAAGTGATAAAGAAGGTGCATGATTTTTTTCAAGGTTCGAAAAATCGCTAGGCGCTAGTCAGACGGTCGGATTGGGCCTAACGCCTAAATAGAAAATCGGGGATTAATCAAAAATTACCCGGGGCGAAATTTTCGGACTAATTTTAATATTAAAACATATAATTCTTTAATTTTGTATAACAATAGCACAGTTTGATGTCCAAAATTCATAAAAGATACAAAATATAAATTTTATACTTGGACTTTATTTATAATTCAATAAAATTATATTGTAAATTAGTTTAAGAAAGAATTACTTAGATATAGCACACAAATTAAATAATATTACTAGAATATTATGCATTTTAAAAAAAATTACTAATATATTTGTCATCTCCTATGTAATAATTCACACCTTTGATTATTATTATTTTTCAAAAATTTAAAAACGTCTCAGAAATACATATATGATAAAATCGAGATCAGTTAGAAAAATCTAAATTGAATTAGATAAAAAATCAAAATAATACAAAAAATAAAAACCTTTCATATTTTTATTATCTTTCTCTCTTTTCTCTCCACTCTCTTTTTTTCACGACTCTCGCCATCTGAAACCCTAGCCGCCACCGATCTCCCTTCGTCGCCGTCTTCTTCTCTCTCGACAAGCTTAATGCTAAGAGATCCTCCGGGCATCCTTCAGCTTCTCTCCGTCCCCGGTTGCCTATAAATCGGGGATCTCTCAATTACCCTCTGTTTTCTTTCATCATTTTGAGGACCACCGCCGTTTTTCCGAGCCTTTATGGTGACGTCGTATCTCTCCCAACAGAGATCCGGTGGCATCAAACCTTGTGCGACTCATACCCGGCGCAGATCTGCTTCTCCCTTTTTGTAGATCTACACATTTATTTTCAGATCTAACTGCTTCGATCATGTCGTCTCCGAGAGCATATGAACGCCGTACGGTTCGTGAAAGGAAGACTCGCAGCAATTCTTGTCGTCAATTTTTCACCGTTTTGGTATGTGTAATAATTGAGAACGAGTTTGTGTTTCTTTTTCTAACTGAGAGAGCTTTTCAAACATCTAATAACTAGCTGGTTTATGACAATCACTAATTATCGGACAAGGTTGAATATTGTTTGTGTTTTCTTGCTCCTTTCTTCTCCTTACGTCTTTTTTTTCTCTATGTTTTGTTGGTAGGAAGTGGATTATGCAAAAATTAGACAGCTTGTTAATGAAGAAAAATTCAGAAGCAGCTAGATTCATTTTTTCCCATGTTATGTTTGCACTTTATTTTTCTCATAGTGTTACAGCTGATTAAGTAATATATTACGGCTGATTTATGGTTATGTTACGGATGATTAAGTAATATATCACGGTTGATTTACGGCTTTGTTACAGTTGATTTATACGACTAATTTATGTTTTGTTTTATGGCCGATTTATCAATCTGTTGCGGGTGACTTATGTGTGTTTTGTGGCTGATTTATCTATATATTGTGGCTAATTTATCAATTTGTTGTGGCTGACTTATAAGTGTTTTGTGGTTGATTTATGAGTGTATTGTGGCTGATTTATCTATATATTGTGGCTAATTTATCAATTTGTTGTGGCTGACTTATAAGTGTTTTGTGGTTGATTTATGAGTGTATTGTGGCTGATTTATCAATATGTTGCGGTTGACTTATATGGTTGAGTTATCATCGTATATGGTTGAGTTATCATCTTATATGGCTGAGTTATCATCGTATATGGCTGAGTTATCAACATTACATGGCTGAGTTATCATCATTACATGGCTGAGTTATCATCTTATATGGCTGAGTTATCATCATTAGATAGCTGAGTTATTGACTTATATGGCTAATTCATCTTATATGGCTGAGTTATCATCTTTATATGGCTGAGTTATCATCTTTATATGGCTGAGTTATCATCTTATGGCTGAGTTATCATCTTATATGACGGAGTTATCATCTTATATGGCTGAGTTATGAGTTTTTTGATATAAATAATTAATGAAATCAAAATTTTCTAGTAATCCAGGATTTAAGGGGATTTGTATAAATCTTTATTACAATAACCTTAGATTTGAAAGAGATTTTACAAATGTTAAGTCCAATAACCAAAGATTAGGGGGAAATATAGATGATGGTTGAGTTATCGTTTGGCCAAAAAATTTAAGAACTAAGGTTTGAGGTTTCTCATTGCATAAAACACAAGTAAACAGATAAAGGGTTTTGTTGTAATGATCATAAATTGCTCTGGTAGATGGAAATTATATTTGTGAATACATATGGAAACTAAGTATAGGTAGTACATTTATCCCTGATAACATTGTATGGGTTTATGATTTAGGGTATAGGGTTTGTTGGACATAAAATGGCAAGATACATATATGAGCTCATTTAGTAAGCAAGTTATGTATTCATTTAATAATGAATACAAGATCCTCAATATAACTTACTTAAGTAGTTTTACATTTATCCCTGATCACATTGTATGGGTTTAGGGTATAGGGTTTGTTGGACATGAAATAACAAGATACATATATAAGCTAATTTAGAAAGCAAGTTATGTATTCACTTAATATTGAATATAACTTATTTAATTAGTTTACATACATGGATATGTCACACTATAACATAATGAATGTATAAAACACTTTTAGGGCAAGGATGAGGTCTGGCTGAGTTATCACCATAGCGGATTGGTTATCATCACTCTATGGCTGAGTTATCATCATTAGATGGCTGAGTTATCATCTTATATGGCTGAGTTATAAACATTTTGGTGACTTATACATTTTGGTTTGGCTTATTTTCACGATATGACTGAGTTATTTTTACGATTTGGCTGAGTTATTTTCATGATTTGGCTGAGTTACTTTTGAATACGATTTTGTGAGAATGGAAGCGACATTGAAAGTTCACATGGGAAAACGGCATAACAATATAGATCTAGGTCATAACAATATAGATCTATAACATAATGGTCAGAAACCGACATCATCTGAGCCAAAATCGTCGAACATATCACAAAGATCTAGCCACACTCTAGTAAGCATCCAATGAGGGTTCGCGCCGCGACGCGCCCATGCCCTCTTCATCGGGTGCATCTGGGTTCGTAATAATGTAGCTGATCGGAAACAACAACCACCAGATCTGGAACATCAGATCTCAGAGAAAGAAGAAAGAAAATGAAGAAAAATGAGTTACATGGTTAGGAGTTTAATGTTTAAAATCTGGGTTTCGGATGAAGGTAGATGAAAACGGCGGCACATAAACCCAAATTATGAGCTGTTTTTTTTTTTCCTTGTTTTTTTTATTCTGTAAATGAAGACATGGAAAATAAGAGATGATGTATTTTTTGTTCTTGCTGAAGTAGCAACTAAGCCAACAAACGATCTCGTAAATCAGCCTACATAAATTAGCCATCAAACAAAACTGTAAGTCAGTCGCAACGTGAATACTATTACAGTAATTAAAACAATAAAAAATGGCATCAAAAGTCAGCCATCGAGTGTCGTAAACCAGCCGAAAAATAATAAGTCAGTCGTATCGTAATATAACTCAGCCGCCAAATGCATGTTATTCTAGTAAATAATCTTTCGATACTAAATCAAGCATAACGAGGCTGAGTTGCAGCTCATTATGGCTGATATACGGTTGATTAACCATAAGTCAGCCGTAACTAACTATCATAACTCAGTCGTTCTTTAATAACTCAGCCAGCCGGAAAATAATAAACCAGTCGGAGTTCCTTAAGTCAGCCGTATCGAAGCAATAACTCAGCCAAAAATTTTATAATTCAGCCAATCTTTTGTAAACCAGCCTTAACGTATGGCTGATTTATGGTCGTAACTCAGCTGTTAACTCATAACTCAACCAATTTTATGTAAATCAGCCGTAATGTATGGCTAATTTATGGTCGTAACTCAGCCGTTCAAGCATAAATCAGCCAAAATTAATAACTCAACCACAATGTATCATAACTCAGCCAAAATACCGTGGAAACGCTTGACGGCTGAGTTAATTAATACACGTCAGTGATTTCTTACGTGGCGTCTGATGTGGAATAAAAAAGTAATGGCATTCTTTGTAATTATTTTTTTTTGTCATAACGTGATTAAAAGGCACACTGGATATGCAAAATATATTAGTAATAACGAAAAGATCTGTAACGCTCTAGTAATATCACTTATTTTCTGTGTTGTTTAAATAACTTTCTCTTAATTTTGTAAGTAATTTCCTACTTAATTTCAGATCTAATTCAAAAGAATAAAAATTAAAAAAAGTTCCATACAAAAACAGTTTGCTGGTTTAAGAACCTATTTAAATCATAAAAACTATATAATATACCGAATAAAATCTACTGAACTTAAAATATATCCAATAACACTTGTTCTACTTTATTTGAAACTAATAATTAAAATTTAAATGATAAGCAAAAGAATGAACGATGGTCTTGGATTGCAATATTAAACATCTACGTGGACAGCAAGTATGATATCTCTAAGAAACTCAAAGTCCCACATCGGTAAGGAAAAGAAGGCACCATCGACCGTACTTCTTATAAATAGTCACCGTGCTGCTTTAAATATTTACTAAATCTGGAATGCTTGGGCTTTTGTAAAACCACGGCCCAATTCAATATAGAGTTTGGGTCAAAATTCAGTATACAGTTTGAAATTAATAAGAGACTATGACCGATTTTCAACGCCTAATCAGGCTGTCGTAAAATCGGCAAAAAACAGTTAGCCAATTAAGTAGTTTTGCGTTTGGTATTAACCGTAACATATATATATATATATATAATTAAATACATAATTTACAAAAACCTTAATTAATTAATTAATCAAAATATTATATTCATCAAGAGTATAAAGGATAATTATATATAAAACATATATATATATATATAAAAAAAATTAAATTAGAACATGCAATATATATATATATATATATATATGATTAATAGTTATATATATTGATATTTATTATATTTTACATGTATTTTTAAATTTATTCCTAACCCCAGTTGTCTAGGTTTCCGTTGTAGTTTCATAACATATAATCATTGCCTTCTTTCTTGGGGTCGTCGTCGTTTTTGTCTCCGTCGACCTCAACCCAATTTTCTGGTGATAGATCCACATGCGAGTTGTTCTTCTTTTGAATTTCATTTTCGGCCAATTTTGCGTAGTCAATTAACAATTCTAGCGAGGGGATCCCATGATTCAACCAATTATTGACTAACACTCGAATCTCTTGACTCAAACCGTCTCGGAATATGTCAAGTAGCGCTTTGTCTTCAGATTTGAGTCCAAGAAGCTTGGATTGCTTGAAAAAATCTCCTTCGTACTTTGAAACTATTTGGTTAGCGGACTGCTTCACGCCAAATGTGTCGACAGAAACCATAACCACGTCCGGCTTAGGAAAAATCTCTCTTCGAGTCGGAACATGGGTAGCGGTTGTCAAATGTGTGGCCTGGTAGCGGTGGACACGGCGGCTACATTTGCCGCGGGTTGATGACTCAGCTGAAGAGGCCATATTTTGAAACTTAGAATTGAGGGTTTAGGGTTATTATAGTTAGTTTTCAAGTTGTGGAAAACTTAGAATTGAGGGTTTGTATTTAACATGAAGTTAGCCACGGATTAGCCACGGATTAGTCGTGGCTTATCAGAATATATTCTCTGCTTCTGGAATTTGACGGATTGATGGATGTTAAATATAGCAATGGTGTCAGCCATGGCTAATTCGTGACTACATAGCCATGATTTTACCCAGGACTGAAGTCTGTGGCTATATAGCCACGACGTAGCCACAAATCATGTCGTGGATTTTTTAGCCACGTCTCTTTCGTGACTAAGTCGTGGCTATACGTTCCACGGTAATTTTGTGGCAGTCCGTGGCTATATGGTCACGGTGTAGCCACAATTTGCCACATATTCGTTCTTCCACGGTTTCCGCGGCTAAAATTTTTTTAGCCACGATCTTGTCGTGACTATGCCGAGGCTAAATCGCAGATTTCTACTAGTGTTTTTATGCACGGTGGCTACGCAGGTATGGGCTTTTGTGAAAATGCCTTTGCCTCTTAATGGTTTTAGTATCTCTTCCATTTACCAATATATATTATAGTTTGAATCTTGCCCTGGAGAAAAATAGCTTTGTATGAAGGAATAAGACCATTATGTGGATAGTTTGGAGATTGTGGAAAAATAGGAATAGTCTAATATTCGAAGGAGTTAGATATCAAGTGGATGAGATTTGTGAGAAGGTTAGAAGCGATGCCTAAGAATGGGTGGATGCTCAGGCTGTAGAAGATAGAGATAACACAAGAGATGAAGAAGAGGAGAACCAACAAAGAGGTAGATGGAGCCCTTCTTATGATCAACCGATTAAATGTAATACTAGGTTCTCGTGGAACAGAGATAGAAGAGTGGGAGGTGTGGGTTGGGTCCTGAGAAACAGATTCAAAACGGTCCTTCTTCACAGTAGAAGATCTTTATCAGATATAAGAAATAAAGATCATGCCTCAGTGGAGGCTTTGGTATGGGCTATTCAGAGTATGGAAAGTCTTGAGGTAAGGAAGATTTGTTTTGCGATTGAAGATAGGTTTTTTGGTGGGTGTAGTAAGACGAACGTAGGCCTAGCCTTCGTTCAGAGATCAGGCAGAGAGAATTATGTTGGTGTTAAGAGATTTTTTGAGTTGGTCAATCACTTTGGATGATAGAAGTAGAAATAACTGTGCAACTCTTATTTCCAAGAGTGCAACTTCACATGCTCTAGTACAATTTTATGTGGCTCAAGATTATCCTATGTGACTTCAAGGTTTGTTTGAAGAAGAAAAGAAATAGGTAGCAGAAGCGAGATTAGCTTAATTTATTGGGTTGGTTTTTGTAGTTTAGGCTAACACACAGATTGTTTTTGTTTAGGGAGCATGTATCATGTTCGAGTATAAGGTGGTAGTGATCTAATTGGTTATATGTTGTACATGGACTTTCTTTTGAATGCAATACATGGTACCTTCGATTGGAAAAAAAAAAAAGGGTAATTTAGAATTCTACAGTATAAAATACACAATATTGTACATATACATTTTTAGTGTTCATTAATGAGAAAATATTTCCACAACACTCTCTTTAGCTCTTTCTTGTGTTCTTCGATTCATCATCTGATATGGTAGTTCATCTTCACTTTCTTTATCTTACTACCATTGGTGCAATCATCATTTTTCTTCTTTTCTTTCTTCTTCTAAATTTCCCATCTTTTTTACCTCTAAATGTGGTGTGTTTCTTTTTCCTTCTCTTTTTCATCTTTCTTCATTTTCATATCGAAGATAGGATTTTATGCTTCACCTACACCTCTTATTACCTTACTGTTGACTAGGTCTTCTAATACAAATTTTTACGATAATTTGTTAAATCTCAACAACAATGATCACAATGGCTTACAACATGTGTTGATCGACTCACCCGCGGTTCCAATATGCATTCTTGGCCCCGGTCCGTACGAATGGCACTCAATATCCACAACAAACTTGGTTTTATAAACGATACTATCTCGAAACCTTCTGATTCTCATACTGATGTTGGAATATGGTTGCGATGCAATGATTTAGTTGCTACATGGTTGATAAATTCGTTTTTGAAGGAGATTAGTCAGAGTCTTTTGTTCGTTTCCACTACTTTTGGAATCTGGAGCAGCTTGACAGCACATTTCACCCAGGATGATGCCACTGAAATTTATGAATCCAAACATAAGTAAGTTAAGCAAGATTGATCAAGGATCTCGTTGTGTCGGTATCTATGATGCCTTGATCATTCTCTAGGAGAAGTTTAAGAATTATGTTGAGCTTCCTGCTTGCACTTGTTTAAAAGGTGAATGCATGGTTGCTTTGTCATGGTAGAAGATGCAACAACGCAACTGCATTACAAAGTTCTTGATGGGATCAAATGAATCCTACAAGCCTATTTGTCGTCATATCTTGATACAGACACATGTATCTAATCTGGAAGCCACCTACAATCTTGTTGTTCAATATGAGAGACAACGCCATGTCAAGTCTGCAACATCTGCAAACAATGTTATCAATTTCTGGCCCATCTTCTAGTCTATATCCTTATTCGTCCAGTCTTGAGATGGTTTGTTATGCCAATATATGTTCTAAACCTCGTCCTATTTGCACACATTGTGGCATGCCGGTTCATAGCGTTAATAAATGTTACAAGGTACATGAACATCCACCTCGATACATTCCTGGTTATAAGTCTAAAGTTCTTGATGTATCGCTATTTTATTAGTTTTAATCCATATAATTAGTATGGTTTACGACTCTGTTTCGGGTAAAAAACATCCTTCTGCCATGTGAATGCAAATCTTACGTGGATCTGGGCCTAGAGGTGATTTGGGCCTAGATTTGGTGGGTCTTAAGCATTGGTGGGCTTGTGAGATGAGAGAATGGGCCTCCAAGGTAGCGAGGATTTAGACGGCGGTTTGAATGTATCGAGAGTGCATTCTAGTGTAGATTTGTGGTCTCAGGGGTGAGTTAGAATGTGATATACAGCGGGGTTCGTCCCTTTGAGAAGCAAACCTCCTATAATAGCAAATAGAAAAAAATGTAAAGTCTTCGGGAAAGACACAGTGTGCTTATGTTTCCCAAAGTTTCTTCGACGCTCAAGTCAGTTATCGACCACAGACTGATGTCGGAAAACGGAACGGTCGGCAAAAAATAGCGGATTTTATTTCAACTCCGATCCGAAAAGATTTGGTGGTCTCAGAGTTATCTGACGTACGAGAGCACGTTAGGTGGAAAGAACAAGAGAGAATGTGTTGTATCGAGGTGAGGTCAAAGATGACCAAGAAAAACCTCTTATCGCATTAGAAGGAGTAAACCTCCAAAGCGACAAGGTTTGAAAACGGCGACCTATGAACCATAATCTCTCCAAGATCTCAAGTCTTTATAAAAAGTTCGAGGCTTCAAAATTTTTAGCAAACAAGAGTTAGCTAAATGTTTTTTAAATGTCGAAACTTTTAACCACTTAAATGTGGATCGAGCTTGGAGAGAAATCGTCTCTCTTGAGAAGTACTCTACGAGAGTCGGTGATATCACTTCGGTGAATACTTAGCTAACTACGGTTGGAATCCGACTAACAACTTAAACTGTTTTTGAAATGGCGTAAGGCACACTGAGGCTCCAAGGTATGAGCCTTTCGCTCTGAGCCTCGTGCGCCTTTGCCACCTGAGGTGAATCTGCACAACAAAACATTATGTTAGTGATTTTACTAGATCCTTAAACCATATTAGCATAATCTGTTGTTCTAAAAGCATGGTAAATCAATAAAAATTCATTATAAATGAGAATATGAAGTTCAAAACCAAGTAAATGAAAGAAAAAAAAAAAAGAAATCCAACATTGAGTCCAAAACCAAAGAAATGAAACAGAAAACAGAGTCTAAAACCACATAAATGAAACAGAAAATAAAGAAAGCCAATCCATTCAAAATTTTAAACTCGAAAGAAAAGTTTAATAGTCGTTGTCAACCTTTAAAAATTCATATCATCAAACTCATCTCCTCCAAAATCTTCTTCAAAATCTTCTTCCGCTTCGTCAATTAAAATCATTGGAGTTGTATGGGATGCTCTTGGATTTAAAGTGGATCCCATGGCTGAATATTTTCTTCTCTCAGCTCCACTTAAATCCTGTGAATTCTTTCTCCCAGCGCTACCTGATTCCTTTGCTCTCCTTTCTGCTGCTCTAGTAAGATAGTTAGGCATTTCAGCTCCATAAGCTTTGGTAACCATACTCCATGTTAGAGCATCATCATCATCAAAAATGAGATCATATTCATCAGGAGACTGCCCTCTCATTGTTCCTATCACCCACTTGTTACAATCGTCAATTTATGTTAGGAGAATGAGATCAATTACGTATCCTATTGTAACGGCGTCTTAAGGTTCGATTGTACTTGACATACACCATGTCATTCATTATGGAGCTTTTAGAACTTAAAAAAAATTACAACTTATAAGTAATATGATTGTAATCTATAAGACATAAACATAATGACATATTAGAGTTTGTAAGTCACTTACATGTTAAAATACACTCCAATTTCTCTCACAGCCAGTTGCACTACACGTGAGACTAAGACCTTTATGAAAATATTTTGAAGGTTTGGAGCAGATGATCTATAAGTTTGCCACCATTCAGCTGCAAAACGTTTAAATTTTTTGTCAAACTTAATCGTTTAACCAATTAACAATGCTTGAAACATTACCTCGTGATTTTTTTGTTATATTTCTTTTTGCAGTGATATGAACAAAGAGTCTTGATGCTCTTCTAAACTGATCCAATTCCTTTATTATTTCATCTTAAAGTTTTAGCATCATGAACCAACCTTGTAATGGTGTCATATAAATCAGTGATAACCTCTTCACAATTCACATCAGACTTTTCTTTATATTGGAATTTTGGATTCATAAAGTATCCAACATCATGAAAAGGCTGATGTAGTTGACAATTCCATCGCATATCAATGATTTCAAAGGCTTCCTTGTAATCTTTTTATCGCTGACGGAGTTGGAAATAGCCTTTTTAGCCCTATCCATTGCTTCATATATGTGTCCCATAGCATGGTTTTTCTCTCCATCAGCAAGCCTAAAAACTTTAATGAGAGGCAATATCAATTTAAGTGCGTAGAGAACTTTGTTTCAAAAGTTTTTTTACAGAATAAATTATTTCACTTTCCTTGCTCCGATTTCCTTTGGCAACTTGGAAGCTTCCCATTTTGCAGAAAGTACCCATTTCCTCAAGTTCTTTTGCTGCTTGTAATACTGTGCAAGTGTGATAAAGGCTGTAGCAAAATGAGTAACCGCTGGTCTATGCATATTTTCCTGTTGCGTAATCTTCCTCATCATATTCAGCAAGGAACTATGGCCGTAGATGTAGCCATTCATGAAAATACAGCCTTTTATTGCAGCCTTAACTTTCAGAATTTTTCCTATGTCCTCCAACATGAGATCTATGCAGTGTGCTGCACAAAGAAGCCAATACATATGTCTAGTTAACATCAATAGTTTCCCTGTGATAGAAACAACAGTCAAATGTTTATCAATTTCTTAACAACTACTAATCATCACAATCTGATAAATTTTTCCCAAGCCAATGCCAATTAGACTAAGAAATTACATAACATCATCACAAATAATCTGATAAAAACATTCGCATAATAAAGCTTCAAGATAAAAACATAACAGCTTTCTTATAATTTGAAGCATTGTCGGTTATCATAGTGACAACATTAGATTCCCAACTTCTTTCACCATTTTGTTAAGCATGGTATACAACATGTTATCGTCTTTAATAACATCTGAAATATCACTTGAGTTGATGAAAAATGATCCTCTTGGAGAGTTCACAAGGAAGTTGATTATGTCCTTTTGCACAACTGAATCACGCCATCCATCAGAGATGATGGAACAACCTTTTTCTCTCCATTATTTCTTGTGCTCCTCCATCAGTGTATCAACTACTATCACTTCTTTCTTCAGCAGAGATTTTCTTAATTCATGCATAGTTGGTGGTTTAAAGCCAAAGCCATATTAAGCAGCTAACTGGAAAACCTCTTTATAACTATCATGGGTAGTAGCGTTGAATGGAATCCCTGCATCATATAAGCACCTATCAATAGAACTATATGTTTTGTCCCTAAGCTCCTTAGCAACCACTATATGTATATTTGTCCTCTCTTTTCTTCCTATCAAGACATCAGGTGGAGTAGAAGTAACAAACGTGTCCATCAAACCTTTACGTTTCTTCAAAATATGTTGATGACGTCTCTGAAAGTCATCTTCATCTTCTTCCTCAATATCAAGTGCATCGTATTCATGGACTTGTGGCGTCATTCGTATAGTTGCTCGGTGTTCAGCTTTCTCATAAACACTCTGATTTCTTCCTTCACGCTATCTGGTACCTTAGTACATTCTTTTTCATTTCTAAAACCTCTTTCCATATGCTGTTTAACTCGTAGAACTCCACCGCTTGTGACTTTGTCACAATAGTTACACTTCCAGCAACCCGCTGGTCACTTTATAAGGAACAACCATAGCATATTTTCTTGTTGTATCCAGTTTAGACTCAGACAAGATGTGATGATGATGATGATAATTAGGGAGTAGAAGAGGAAAAGACGTGAGAGGAGAACTCTGACTTCTCATTTCTCAGAGGAAAGTGACTTATAAAAGAGAAAAGAGATTTTGTAAAGATAAAGAAATGCTTAAAGTGTGGGTTGAAAATACAAATTTAGGTTTCAATTATATAGATAATCATGTAAAATATATTGGAAACATAAAAGAAAGAAACAAAATATCCTTTTTTAGTACTAATTACATAAAAAAGAATAATGACAATGATTTGAAATCTGAAATCTATATGTTTTTGGCCGAAACGTGCTTCAAACTTAGGCGAGCTCTAGGCTCAGGCGAGCGCTCTACTGCGCTTTTTTGTGGGCCCCGCTTCAATACTATGAAGCGATGAAGTAAGAGCTTTGCTGCGCCCCGTGCTTAGGCGCGCCTCAAGCGAGCTTTTTCAAACCAAAAACTTAAGGCAAAATGCTCTCAGCGAGAAAAACAGAGTAAAAACTAAAACATAGCAGAATTATCCTAAGCAGAATAAACCATTAGCTGACCCTTTCTCGTAGCGAGTGAGGGATATATTTATTGGATCGCCTCTCCATAAGCACGTCTACGGGTCGGCGTAAATAGCAAGTAAACCCCTTCCAAGAGGGCACCAAGGAAACGATCCTCATGCTCTGCACTCAGGCTACTGTAGAGTCAAACCTAAATGCAATAATTTATTGGTTACTCTACCCTCAGCACGCCTAGACATGTAATTTTGCCACACTACTGGTACAACGGCGCAAGGATCCGGGTGACCCCACCTATAGAGTTACTCGGGTCCTCACGCAATCAGATCAGAGATCCTCATGAATGTTGGTATATGTTGCTAAAGTGATTCGTCTAAATATTCTACACATGGCGTTAAGAGATTCACTTAAGTTGCTTTTCCATGTCGTTGCATAATTCATAAATATTTAAGGGAGTAAAATTTATCCCAACATACTTTTTTCAGTTTTTTCAACAAGGTAATAGGTACTTATCACGTCATGGATCATTTGGAGAAGACTTTGACGTTTTGGCGCGGAATTGAAGAAAATTCGACTACCTATAGAGCAATCGACCGACTGTCCTTTTAGTTGGCCAACTGTTTCACATGTCGAAGAAAATGAAACTTTTTCAAGCGGGCTTTATGCTTGCCCCCCCCCCCCCCCCAAGTCTTCCTATTGTTCTAGAAGTCCATGTACGTCACGCGAGGACTATTTATACCCTTGTTAGGTTTTAAAAAGAGATCATCGTTACATTAATCATAACTTTTGAGAATGAAGTTTTTTAGTCGTTTTAGGGTTCCTCCATTGTTTTTTTTTATTAGGTTTTGCTTGTTTTTGAGAGAAGACCACAAAACATGAACTTAATACTTTCTTTGTTTCTTTTTTATTTAAATACAAGTTTAATTTAATCATGATGTTTGCTATGATAGGGTGTTCAAGGGATAATTATGAAACGTTAAGGTTTTCAACATGATATGATATGCAGGTTCTTTGCTAAATTCGATCTTCATATTTGCTCTGATATGATCACTTAAGATTCTTAGGCTAATTAATTCACAAAAATGTGTTTAATGAACCTGAACTATCTTTGGTAAGTAATTTTGTTTATATTCAAAGAAATTTAGTCTAAGAGAATCATGAACATATTAAACATGTGCTTATTGCTTAAACAACCTCTCTAGGTTTGCAAAGAGATTTATGATCTAAGTTGTTAGTCATAGATATAAGTTTTTGCATGAGTATGTTTTCTATACTATATTTTTTTAGTTCTAGAATCTGACTGATTGTTAAATTGTTGATTTTTCTTGATTCATGTTTCATACGAATTCACCTTAAGTTTAACATCTTAATCATATTTGAATTTACATCATTTAGTTTAGTTTGCCGTCTAATTTCACATAATTTTTGTTACACGTATTAGATAATCTTAAGGTTTGATTCAAAACTAGCTTAGTCTCTAGGGATTCGATACTTAAACAACTAAAACACATTATTGTGCGATTTCGGTTATTTAGGTGAAAACAAACACCACATCACATAGTCATCATCAACAATATTGTATTGAATAAGAGATTAAAATTGTTTTACACCGAGAGTCTAAGATCAAAAATCTAAGTCCATTGAGATACTTCATAGGTTTGGAGACCCCTCGTACTACACAAGGGATCTCTGAATATCAACGAAAATATACTTTAGATATCTTAGAAAAAACTGGTATGTTCAGATGCAAACCTTCTGATGCTCCCATGGATCCCACCTTACATAACCTTTCCTAATTTTAGATTGGATTCATGGCAATTTTTTTAGACTTTGGGGTTCCTTAATCTTGATTTCTCTTTCGAGAACCCATGGTGGCAATTGTTCTTGTCGGTTGGCGTGAGGCTGACTGTCGGCAATGATGAGGTTAGATTTCTCCGAGCGGAGTTAATTAATTGTCGTCTCTCTTTCTAATAATTTATTTATATATATATTTTTCCATATTCTCAACTTTCCTAAAGGTTTGATTGTTACTCGAGAGTTTATATATACCGGGTGGCAGGTGCTATGGCTTGATCCGGACAAGTAAGACAATGATGAAAGTTTAGAACTTTTAACTGCAGAGAAACGATAAAGTAAACCAATGAACGAACTTGGAGTGGAAAAAAAAAAAAAGAAAGAGCCAGAAATGAACAAGTCTTTTAGAGCACGACAGTACATGACATGATCGTGATGATGTTCTTATGTTTTTGCTCCTTTGTCTGAATCGAAGGTTTTAATTAATACGGGATTAAAAGATGTGAAAAAGCCAAAACCTCTCTCTGCCTGAGGAATTGTTAATCTGAGCTGTTAATGGGTTCCCCAATAGAATAATCCCTCTCTCTTGGTTAAATTTCTCACTTTTGCTAAAGCGATTTTGCTTTGATTTTGGCGTTCGATGGGGGAAAACACAAACACTGTAGACTAGGAGCTCTTGAAAAAAGAACCAAAAAATAAAACAAAAAAAAGAAATCGAATTTTGTCCATCAATTTGTTTTTGTTCTTCAGATTCCTAATATTCTCGGTGTTGAAGTAATATTTCGGCCATCAAGTTGCGTCCTTTTTCACGGTCAAATCAAGAAAAATTGGTTTGGGATGGGCCTAGGTTTCCTCTTCCAATAAAATAATCTTGCGTCGCCTTCGATTCCTCCCTTTCTCTTCCTCGACGAGTTAGAAATTAGGGTTTTTTTCCAGGTCGAGTAATCTGTCGGTTTCGACTAGAATAATTGGGGTTTATTTCTCAGCCTTGCTCGAGTTTCACAGAGATAGGAGAAGTTTTGGTATGCTTTGAATGATGTTTCATGGTCAAGGGTCTTCGAGAAACCGTTGTAATGTTGTGGCAGTTGTTTGTGGAGAGCTTAGCGATAACCAGAAAGCTCAACCCAGATACCCTTTTCCGGATCTCTCTTCTTCAGGGCGACTCAAGGTGAAAGATAATCTCTTTGATTGATACGCATAAAATAATTGACAAACTCGCTTCTTCTTAGCTAGTTGTTGTGTAGTTTCAGGTACTGAATAATCCTACAACTGAGGAGTTCCAGGCTGCTATTAACTCCTCAGCACCAGAGATTGTCTACTTGCAAGGGGAGCAGAGTGGAGATAGTGATGAAGTTGGTCCCCTAGTGTTGGGATATGCTCAATTTTCTACTCCTGATGCTTTGCTTACTCTCTTTGGTTCCACATTACCCACAACGACAACGGTGGGTGCTCTCTTTGGCTTTTTCATGACAAGAGTCCTTATTACTCGTTTCTGCTTAGGTTTTTCTCTTCATTATGCTGCCTAGTGATTTCATATTGGTTTCTCAGGTTTACCTTGAGCTCCCAAACGGTGAAGAGTTAGCTCAAGCCCTCTACTCTAAGGTACACCATTCTTGATATGCACCTACCTCCTTGTTCACCTAATTTCTTGATTTATGTTGGAGTTCAATGTAGCTGATAATTTATACCTTTTTTTACTGGTCCTTGTAATCACTTTTTGTCTATTGGTGCTGCAGGGTGCTCAATATGTTATTTATTGGAAAAGTGTGTTCTCGAAATACACAGCCTGCCATTTCCGGCATGCGCTGTTTTCAATCATACAGAGGTAATTATTGAGCAAGCCTTGATTTTGCTCTGATTTACATGTCCATGATATGTTTTTTTTGGCAATGCAGTTCCTACAGCGATACATGGGATGCGTTCCACGCTGCAGAAGCATCTTTCCGACTCTATTGTACGAGCAACGGTGAGACGGGACCCTGCTTGCTTGGAGACCCTCCAAAGATAAAGATTGACGTGGTTTCCGATGAAGTAGAGGAGGAAAATTCATTAGAGAGCCTCCCATCAATAAAGATATATGATGAAGATGTAACTGTGAGGTTTCTCTTGTGTGGACCACTGGTGGGTGTTGTTGACCTTCTCTCAAAAGGTGCTTGCTTGTTTGAGCTAATGTTTGGTATTTGCTATTTCAGGATACAGCTTTACTGGGATCTTTGGTGGATGGACTCAATGCTCTCTTGAGAATAGAAGTGAGTAGTAGTCTTGTGTTGGTTTGTTTATAGTTTCCATGATTCTTGGTTTGTCTTTATTGGTTCAAATGATATAACTTCGCTATGTCGCTGTTCCAGATGCGAGGAAGCAAGCTTCATAACCGTTCTAGGTATGTGTTTTATATGGAAAAATCGTCTATGAAGTTTTTAAAAAACGAGTTTGCTAAGTTTTCATATTCGGACATGAAACTGCAGTGCTCCAGCACCTCCTCTTCAAGCAGGAGCATTTACTCGTGGTGTAGTGACCATGCGTTGTGATATCTCGACCTCTTCTTCAGCACATATATCAATGCTGGTTTCTGGAAATGCGCAGACCTGTTTCAGTGATCAGGCAAGGGCATTATATAACTGGGCTTTTCTCTGCATAATAATAATAGAGGTGCAATGGGATTTTTATCATTTTCATCCTTTGTGAATCATACATATAGCTTTTGGAAAATCACATAAAACATGAGGTGGTCGAGAAGACCCAACTAGTCCATTCCGTGGTGAATTCAGAAGAAACAAAGCAGGTTTTCTGTGAGCCCCGGAGATCTGCCTCAATAGCTTGCGGGGCAAGTGTGTGTGAAGTTTCGATGCAAGTGCCAACATGGGCTCTGCAGGTTAATACTCCTTTGCTTTATTGCTCTCCCTTTCTAGACTAGATGATGCTAAGAAAAGCTTAGTTGTTTTTGGGCAGGTTTTAAGACAGCTGGCGCCTGACGTGTCATACCGCAGTTTGGTTATCCTTGGAGTAGCCAGCATCCAGGGTCTGTCTGTTGCTTCCTTTGAAAAAGATGATGCAGAACGTTTACTCTTCTTGTGCGGAAAACAGTTGAATGATGATGATGATGCTCTTGTAACCAAAATTCCACAATGGTTGACGCCTCCCATGCCTAGAAGAAAAAGAAGCAAGGTAAAGTGTTGAGAGAGAGTTAATTTGAAACTAGTGCTTGATTAATATGGGTGGATATTGGAACCTCAGGAAGTTGAAAACGGAGGAGCAAGGAAATTAAATGTGGCAGCTCTGAGACCAGTACCACACAGCCGTAGACATAAGATGATACCGTTGTGTGGATACTCAGAAATGGGAAGATATGAGGGTGAGCAGGGGAAAGGAAGCATGGCGATGCTTCCTCCAAAGCACGGTGGGAATCCGGTAAGTCAGCGTAAGGCGTTTTCAGGATCGTACCAGAGGAAGCAAATCATATCACTAAACCCGCTGCCTCTGAAGAAGCACGAGTGTGGAAGAGCGCATATACAGATATGCTCAGAGGTGCGTTTGCATCATATATGATATAATATAATGTAATATGAAGTCTTAAACAGAAGAAATGGGTTGTTGTTGGTGTAGGAGGAGTTTTTGAGGGATGTGATGCAGTTTTTAGTGATAAGAGGACATAGCAGGCTAGTACCACCAGGGGGAATAGGGGAGTTTCCAGACGCAGTGCTAAACTCGAAAAGGCTAGATCTCTTCAACTTGTACAGAGAGGTTGTATCAAGAGGGGGCTTCCACGTAGGGAATGGGATCAACTGGAAAGGACAAGTCTTCTCAAAGATGCGCAACCACACACTCACAAACAGAATGACTGTAAGTGTTTTTTTTTTTTTTTTTTGTTTATTCTTGTTGAGACTAGTAATATATGATTAATAATGGCAGGGAGTGGGGAATACGCTGAAAAGACACTATGAGACGTACCTACTGGAGTACGAGTATGCTCATGATGATGTTGATGGAGAGTGTTGCTTAATATGTCGCAGGTATCATCTTTGTCTTTGAATGATTATTAATATGATCAAAGGGTTGGATTCATGTCCTTTTTTTTTATTTGTTTTCAACAGTAGCACCGCGGGTGACTGGGTGAACTGCGGATCGTGTGGAGAATGGGCCCATTTCGGGTGTGACAGAAGGCCCGGCCTCGGCGCCTTCAAGGTTGATTACATCTCCACTCTCTCTTCCTTCCATTCATTCACCCACTTGATATTCTTTTCCTTGCTTGGCAGGATTATGCGAAAACGGATGGCTTGGAATATGTCTGCCCAAACTGTAGCGTCTCTAATTACAGAAAGAAGTCTCTCAAGCCTTCCAATGCCTTGCTTCTCGCTTCTTAGCTCAAACTCGTTTGCTTTTCAAACAGACAAACCTGCTTTTTTGCAATGCAAACCTTTTCTCTTCTTACTTTCTATGCTTACAAGAGGAATCTGATAACACATTTATATATATTGTAGAAATTCCTTTATATGATCCAGAAAAGTAAACAAATGCGCCATATGTGTGCTTCTACTTAATCAAAAGAAGAAATTGAGAAACATATATACAAAGAGTTTGCAAGGCACTACGGGCGTAAACCTGCGTAGAGGTCTCCGAGTGCAGTGTACAATGGTTCAGCTGCTTTGGGACGATCCACCATCCCAAGTAGAATATCCGATGTGCTCAAGTATGGATCGCCGTAGAACCTTACATTCATCTCCCTTCTCGTCACCACCACATTTCCTTCTAGCGATACTCCCACAAATGCCCCTGTTCACACACGTTTCCTTTGCTCAGTGCCGATACTAATTTATACATGAATGAGAAAAGTGACAAAACCTTTGCTACGGCTGTAAGTATAGCAGACCCCAGAGCCTCGGTCACCAGCACGAAGATCAGCCTCCAACACTCTCCCTACGGGTCCTGCTGCTGCACTGCATCCTGCACCTACTGACAAGTGCATCTTGCTGCAGAATGTCTTGACCGCTTTCATATCATGCATCACTATTATGAAGTCCATCAACTCACCTCCAATCTGTTAAGAAAACAAAAAAAATACTCAATCTTTATAAGAAAACTCAATCTACCTCTCACAAGCACGTATTTTCAATCATACCTGAGCACCCCATCCTAGACCTGCTGAGACTATCGCAGATGGTGCAGACCATGACCCGTCTGGCCTCCGAGATATTACCAGACCTGTCCCCACTTTGTATGACACCAACGCCCCAACTTTAGCAACCGTTAAGATTGCCAAACCTTTCGCTCTACTAAGAACTGCATATGGTATAGATTTCTCTGGGTCTATTCTTGCTACCTGTGTATTTCAATTCAAACAGACATTTCTTTATCGCCCTCTCCAACTTCTTAGGGATCCCACAATCCATTAAAAGAAAAATGCATGGAATTCAAACCTGGCAGTAACCTCTCAACGTATTAGATGCCTTGTATATCTCATCTTCCATGGATAGACCAACGGGGAGATTCAACCATCCTCTTGTACATGTCCAATCCACAACATCATGCTTTGCTACTTGCACAGCGTTGCTAATGGAGTTAATGAGCACACCTTGCAAAGGATCCAGCATGTCGTAGCAAGAATCGCACACTCTCTGAGGATTCCTTTCCCGAAATCTTTTGGGCATCAAGCACCTCCCTTTCGAACAGTTTCTACAATATATCTGTCCGCAGAACCGACAGTGATGTCTGCCGCATGTGATAGCAGTAAAAGGAGAAGAACACTGCGTGCAGGTCGAGGTTGAACTGTCAGGCAGCCACTCAGGTGGTTCAGCTTCCAGCAACTTCTTGTAATCACTATAATTAATCCCAATAGGTTCTACAAGAGGCGGGGCACTTGGTATGTAGACAGATGAGTGAACATATGTGTCTCCGTTTTTGCCAGAGCCCAGGAACGAGACATTTGAAGAAGGGATATTCTCATCCGACGAAACAGTCTGGTCCTTGTTCCGCCCAGTTACAATGGCAATCAACCCAGTTAGCACGTTTTTCAAGTTCACTTCGGGGGCCCCATTTCCCTGGGCGGGCGTAGACAGCTCATCAGCCGAGTCGTATCCATCATCCACAACATAATCTCCTGAGTCAATAATCGGATAGTCAGGCTCCTTTCTTGTGGGGATTGACTGAACAGGCCATTTGGATACATCATTGTAATCATCATCACCATCATCATACTTGAATTTGATCTTCTCTAACGAAGAAACTTTTCCGCTGAGAGTAGCCATGCCAAACCCAGACAGACAAAATTGCTAAAATTGGGAATCTGCAAAAGAAAAAAAAACCTATCAGTTTTGTTACAAGAACATGTTCTGATTTATCCTTTTAATTCGAGAAACAAAATCCACGAGAAAAGAGCCACAAGAAACTCTCAGGCAGGTTTGTTTACTATTACAGTAAACATGAACAAATCTCCCCAAAAGAAACTAGTGCTTCGAAATCAAATTCTAATGATAAGAGGCTAAAAAGACGGTCGAATACAGAATCAACTCAATTTCCGCTTCTCTCCTTCTACCAACCTACATAATAATCAATCAACAACTCTTGAATCGGAACAAAGTAGCCCTACCTTCGAATTCAATTCTAAGGTTATCCGAATCGCTGAGAGAATAAGACAACGATTCTGATATCACGAGAAAACTTTAATTTTAATAATCGTAGAAAAACCTGATCTATTAATCGCGAAGAAACAATCAGGTGAAGAAAACTAGCCCTCGCGATTATCGGATTGAAGAAGATAACCAGCACGAACACGGCGCTTCGGTTCCGAGGGGAAAACTTTTTTTCGTTTAATAATTAATATCAATACTAAAATGGCGTGTGAAGGATAATATTAAAGTTCAATAAAGATACTTTCGTATATAGTTGGGCCCAATAGGCCTTGAGCTTTCTAATTGCGTGAAAACTCATAACACTTTTTCTATTTTGTTGTTGTTTTTTCTATATACTAGATGTATATTCCGCAGCGCAGATTTTTCTTATTCTTTTCTAGTTGGTTTAGTGTTATATATTAATGTAATTTAATATATCTTCTTATTCTTTTCTAGTTGGTTTAATGTTATATGTTAATGTAATTTAATATTTATAGTTAGATAATTATAAAGGATAAAAAGATAACTCATTTCAATCTTTTCACCTTTGTATTTAACAATTAAAAAAAATTGATATCATAACTAGGCTATTATCATTTTTTCGTTCTAGAAAATATGATGTTCGATGTTTATGATATGTTTGAGATTGCACACGAAGTATTACATTAAAGGAAGTATTAGAGGAGAAGATTATTGGAGATTAATTAAAGAAGAAACGCATACATCAAGAAGTGATGTATTTGAAGATTCTAGAGAATCGAGGATTGATAGCAATTAAGGGTTTTACGTGGAATTAAGAATCCGTAAATCAAGGAGTTAAGGCAATCACAAAATGAGCGGAAGTTAGGTATTTCCAATTATCGCAAATAAGAAAACTTGGGAAATCACTCTGATTATATAAAGAGTTGAGACCAATGTATTAGGATTATCACTTAAGAAGTTTAGTATTAAGAAAAAGAGATCTAGAACTAAGGGTTCGGGGTATAACAGAGAGCTTAGATCATTTAGGTAGATTAGGGAGCAAACTCTTTTGTAAGAAGAGTGATTTGATATTATTTGTAAGTGTACCAAAATAGTTTCTAATCAAAACATTTTCTTTGTAGAGATAAAATCGTGTGTTATCTCGTGTCTCACTGTGTGTAGTCATATACTCTTTACTGTTCCACATTTACAATTGGTATCATAGCCTATCACTTTAGTGTATTGGAAGCAGGTGAAGATCCTGAGGAAACAATGGGGAAGGGTAAGGAGTTCTGGACAAAGGAGATTGTTCTGGAGGAGAACAACTATGGCCATTGGAAGCAGCGTATGAAGGCCAACATCAGAAGCATTGATGAAGACACATGGAAAGCGATGGAAACCGGATGGGTAGCACCAACAAATGTGGTGGAAGAGAAGACGGTGCCTAAACTCAAGTGTGAGTGGGCAGACGATGAGAAAATGATGTTGAAGTTCAATATACGGGCTTTGTCTACTATCTTCGGCGCTGTGAACACAGAAAAATTTCAGACTATTCAAAATTGTGAGATGGACAAGGAAGCTTGGGACATTCTTAAAAGTGAATACGAGGGAAATGATGTTGTGAAGAGGACCATAATTGATTACTTGGCCTCTCAATTCGAGATAATGAAGATGGAGGAGAACGAGTCGGTTTCAGAATTTAGTGCATGTAATAACAACATTTCCAATGTAGCACAACTGTTTGGAAAGAAGTATAAAGATAAGAAGTTGGTGAAGAAACTTATGCGGAGCTTACCAAAAAAATACACCGCTTACAGCTTTGTCCGTCTCATCCAACACAGAAGAAACTAATTACAGTGAGGTAGTCGGCATGCTAAAGGCTTATGAAATGGAGACAATTGGAGGAGTCAAGAAGAAGAACATAGCTCTTGTTGCTAATGATGATACTCAGAAGTTTAAGGAACTACAAAACTCATTGGGAATCCTTGTTAAATGATTCAATAGAGCATTCAAGATCCAGGAGATTTGATTCTAACAAAATATCTGACGAAGCAGTCAAGAGTAGCTCACGATCTGAATCACAGTGCCATGAATGTAAAGGCTATGGTCACTTCAGAAGTGAGTGTCCGACTCTCAAAAGGAAAGTGATCAAATGCTTCGGGTGTAAAGGTTTCGGACACACCCAACAAGAGTGTATGGGGGATCAGAAGAACGTAAAGGAAAGATCTATGCTTGGAGTCGAAGAGGATGAGTCAGATGAAACCGATGGGGAAGACCTAAACAACTTTGTTGCATTTGCGGGTATATCTGAAGAACCTGATGATGATGATTCAATAAAAGATGAAGTTTTGGTTGAGAGTGACAGTGATGCTGACATTGATGTTGAAGAGGAGTACCAAAAGATGTGTAAACAAGTGCTGGAAGTCAGTCGAATCAATTCCTATTAATCCAGTCAAATCGAGCATCTTGAATCAAAGCTTGAGGACGAATGGGTTAAGAATGTGAAATTCAGTGCAGAGCTCATGGAGCAGCACAAGAAGATCAAAATGCTGGTGGAAACCAAGGAACTTGATCATATTCTAAACCAACATAGGTATGGGAAAACAAAGTTTGGTTTAGGATAATATGGAGAAACTAGCACAACCAAGATCAAGTTCGTCAAGGGAGGAATGCATGATGCTGAGGCTAAACAGTTGCAAGCCACACAACATACCTCGAAACATGGTAACATCTCATCTGATGAAGAACTAAATCTAGGAAGTTATTTTGTGTGAGAGAGCTTTGAGCACTTCCAGGCTGTGTGCCCAAAATACCAAGTCAGGGAGAACAAGGTACCTCATCAGAAGAAGCAAGGTAACATATCACCTGGTGAAAAGCTTAACCGAGGAAGCTTCTTTGTGTGTGGGAGCTTTGAAAACTTCAAGGCTAAATGCCCAAAGTACAAAGCCATGATAGTCAAACTGACTCAACAAAAGAAGGTTCACTATGATGGAGTCCGAAGGAACAGAAGATGGGTCAAGAAGGCACATTTGAATGATGTGCAAAGTCAAAGGCAGAGGAGACCGCAACCTGCCTCACAGAGAACCGCACGACGGCGTTTTGAGAGAGCTAATGCGCGTCAGAGAAGGTTAGGAAGACATGATTATGGAAGGTTCCAAAAACCATATTATAGGCGAGCATATCCTGCACCAGTGTATGATTTAAGATCAAGGTATGACAATGGTTCTGAGTATCCTCGAAGGTTTTGGGATGAGGAGTATGCTCCGAAACCAAGAAGAGGCTACTACGAAAGGAACCACGACACGGACTACGACATGTGGTGTAACATGGTTCGAGGATGAACCAGCTGAAGAAGAAGTAGCATGGCACTTTGACAGCGGGTGTTCCAGACATATGACTGGGAAGCTCGAGCATCTCTAGGAGGTCAAGCGAGTCAAAGGAGGAAATGTTACATTCGGTGGTGGTACTATTGGTCAGATCAGAGGCAGAGGAAAGACCTCAAAAGATCAACAACCACATTTGATAGGTTGAAAGCCAACTTGATCAATGTGAGTTAGCTGTGTGATCAAGGGTTAAAGGTAGTCTTCACAAGTGTGGACTATGAGGCAATTGACAAAGATGGAGGTTTCATGATGAGAGGAATTCGATTAGGCAACAATTGCTACATGTGGAAGAACCCCGCAAAGAACCACATAAAGTGCCCAGTACCACAACCACCTTAGATCTATGGCATCAGAAACTGGGTCACATGAACACCAAGACACTTACCACGTTAGTAAAACAAGGGAGTGTAAGAGGAGTACCAGTGTTCAAACATCAATATGTGGTGTGTGGACTGTGCAAGAAGGGGAAAGAATCAAGGTCAAACACAAGAAAGTGCAAGATGTGCAAACCACAAATCCCTTGGAACTTGTTCATATAGATTTGATGGGTCCAATGCAAGTGGAGAATCTAGGAGGGAAGAACTATGTATTTGTTATGGTGGATGACTTTTCACGCTTCACTTGGGTGAGGTTCATCCGGGAAAAATCAGAGACGGTCGGTAGTTTCCGCATCTGGGCATTGCAACTGATGAACCAGAAGGGAGGCATCAAGTTCATTAGGAGTGATCACAGTGGAGAATTTCAGAACAAGCTGATGGATGACTTATGTGAAAGTCAATGAATAGTACATCAGTACTCAAGTCCACGCACACCTCAATAGAATGGATTCGTTGAAAGAAAGAACCAGACACTTCATAAAATGGCTCGTGCGATGATACATGAGAATCAAATTTCTCAGAGGTTTTGGGCTGAAGCGATAAGCACATCATGTTATATCATAAACCGGGTGTACATCAAAAAGTGCATCACGAAAACTCCATACCTAACATAAGTTACTTTCATGTTTTTGGTTGCATGGTCTACATTTTGAGTGACAAAGATCATCTAGTGAAGTTTGACTCACGAAGTGGTGATGGGTTTTTTCTGGGGTACTTAGGAACTAGCTCAACATTCAGAGTCTATAACAAGAGGACTAAAGCGATTGAGTGATCAGTTAATGTTGTGTTCGATGACGCATCCTACATGCTACTATATGTATCAGATTTAGAAAGCGACTCTGATGAAGGAAGGTCAGGAGCTAAGAGTAATGAGGTCTCCTCAGCTGTGAGAGATCTTGGAAGACCAGAGGAAGGCTCAAGTTCTGTTGAAGATCTCAAAGAATATTAAGAGGATGATACCACAGAGAGTGCCGCATCAGATAAGGAACTAGCTCAAGTACATCGGAATCACTCACCCGAAGATGTAATTGGAGAACTCAACGATGAGAGAAGAACTAGAGGGGTAGTACGTGACTATAAGAAGATGAAAAATATGCGTCTGCTGGTTTTCAAGAGATGGTCATCTTTGGTTGTTTCTTATCAAAACTAGAACCAACCAATCATGTAAATGCTCTGGAGGATGATTACTGGATCGTGGCTATGGAGGAAGAGCTTGAGCAGTTTGTTAGAAACGAAGTCTGGGTACTGGTTTCACATTCCATAGATGGAAATGTGGTTGGTACAAAGTGGATCTGTAAGAATAAATATGACGCGGATGGTGTGGTAGTACAGAACAAGGCTCGTCTGGTGGCACAAGAGTACTCGCAGATGGAAGGTGTTGATTTTGATGAGGCCTTTGCTCCAGTAGAAAGACTTGAGTCGATCAGCTTCTTTCTGGGGATGGCCTGCATACTAATCTTCAAGGTGTAAAAGTGCATTCTTGAATGGTTATCTTCAAGAAGAGGTCTATGTTAAGCAACCCAAAGGCTTTGAAGATGCTCATCATCCTGATTACGTGTATAAGTTGAACAAGGCATTGTATGGTTTAAAGCAAGCACCCTGAGATTGGTATGAGAAACTCACAAGCTTTTTTACTTTCGTGTGGCTACTCGAGAGGTAGTGTGGATAAAACTCTCTTCATCTTATCTTGTGGATCTGAATTGATGATTTTTTCAGATCTATGTGGATGATATCATCTTTGGAGGAACATCAAAGAAGCTGGTAGATGGTTTTGTTGACAATATGACAAAGGAGTTTGAAATGAGCATGTGTGGTGAACTGAAGTACTTCTTGGGGCTGCATATAACTGAAAATGATGAAGGGATTTTCATAAGTCATAGCACATATGCACGAAATCTGGTGAAGAGATTTGGGCTTGACAATAGTAAAACTTCAAGTACTCTAATGAGCACCACTACTAAGCTATCAAAAGATGAAGAAGAATTTGAGAATTGATTCTAAGCCATATTGGGGGATGATTGGAAGTCTATTTTACCTCATAGCAAGTAGACCAGATTTGTGTCTCAGTGTTGGTGTGTGTGCTCGATTTCAAGCAGATCAAAGAAACTCACACCTTCAAGCTGTCAAAAGGATCATCAAGTATGTCAAAGGAACAACTAAGCTTGGAGTATACTACTCAAAGGCGTCTAAGAACAATCTTGCAGGATATTGTGATGCAGATTGGGCTGGAAACCTTATGGATAGAAGAAGTACAAGTGGTGGTTGTTTCTTTTCTAGAAAATAACCTAGTGTCGTTGAATAGTAAGAAGTAGAGCTCTACCTCACTATCTACCGCAGAAGCTGAATATATTGCAATGGGGAGTTGCTGCACGCAATTGGTGTGGATAAAGCATATGACATCTGACTATGAAATGGATTCTGGACCTCTACTGGTGTACTGTGACAACAAGAGTGTTATTAATATATCAAAAAATCCAATACATCACTCCAGAACCAAGCACATCAACATAAGACACCACTTCAGAAGAGAGTTAGTTGAAGACAAAAAGGTATTGATCGAACACGTTATTACTGAGTTGTAATTCGCTGACCTGTTTACCAAACCAATGAATCTCAATCGCTTTGTGAGTTTTCGCAAAGCCATTGGGGTGTGTAAAATACTAACTTTCTTATGGAGCATGCTGAGTTGACACAGGAACTAGAACGCCAGGTATATCAGAATTAGACTCAGCATGGAACATCCTTGTGAAAAAATGGAAAAAAGCTGCCGCTCATATCCTCTCACATGCAGTACAGGTTTCACACTGATAGTAGAGTACAAGGAGCTGAAGTGAAAAATGCCAGAAGCAAAAGAATCATGAGACAATATCAAAATCATGAGAAGGAACACGCAAACAAAAAAAAGGAGAAAAAAAGGAGTCAGGATAAAGGTTGAAAACTCCTATGAGATGAAGACATGAGAGTGTGAAAACTAGCCATAAATTTGGAGGTATCCATGCACAAAGAGTCATGTCATTTCCCGATATACTTTGGTGAATTAGTTGCCAGACTAACAAGTTGATCATTACTCTTTTATCAGTCTTGCTCTATGTATATAAAATTGTGCTAAGGTTTAGAGGAGATGTTGCAGCTAGATTACTGTACATCAGACCAGAGATTTAGTTTCCGAGCTAAATAAGGCAATTGCCATTTTGCAGTTATTTTTCAAATATTTGAAAAATCTTTTTTGTGCAGAGGTGGGGTCGATTTTCTCGCAAGTGGGAAAGAGAAATATATAGAAGAGAAAGTTCCAGAGTCTTGTATTCATCTTGTTCAAAAAAAAAAAAAAAAAACACAAAACTTTCATCTGTGATAATCATGCACAAATTCAAGAAACCGTCGTGGTCCTAAAAGACATGTTGTTTCTTCATCATCACCATCTGGATCTTCTTCATCGGTTCCAGCAGCAACTGCATCAATGCAAGCCACATCATCTCAAGTTCAACCGCCGGCGCAAGATCTCTCGATTCAGGTCTATGTGTCTCCCACTAAATCACATATGCAACAGGATTCTGATAGAGAGTCCAATGAGAATGTTTCACTAAAAGATCTCCGACGGAAAGGTAAAGCGCATAAACGAGCATGATCTACTCCAATTGCTAAGAATACTCGGTCAGTTCCAGTGGAAGAGTCATCTGAGTCTAAGGAAGAACCACCATCCAAGAAATTAAAGCGAGCGATGGCAGTTGCCTCAACAGGAGCATCGTCAAAGAAAAAGGGGAAGGGTATAGCAACTGATGCCAAACCCAAGACTTTTGTGGGAAGGAGTCGTGAAGTTCGAACTAAACACTTCAAAGGTACAAGAATTCGTGAGCTTTTCCTGAACTACATGACACTTCTTATTGTTGGAAAAAGGTATGTGAATCTCAATGCTCAGACAACTGCTGAGTTAGCTGTTGTACTACGTCATAGTAGAATGGAACCCACTGTAGATCTGGAGTTTTTGGCGTCTTAAATTCCTGAGGTAATCTATGAGTTCTATGCACATATGCCACATGAGAAGATATAGAAGAAGTCGGCTAGAGTGTGGGTCAGAGGCCATGATTATCGATTTTTGGTACAACTCATTAATGAGATGATGTGTTTTCCTGTGCCTACAGCTTAAGAAACGTTGCAGACAAGAATAAGTACAACAAGGTCTCCGACAATAAGGTCTCTCAATTCCTCTATGGAGAGAAGGTTTCATGGCAAGAATTTGCCACCAAGAAGTGCACTTCTCTTTTCGATTCCTTGTGGATTCTGTCTGGTTACAATTGGCTGCCCACAGACAATTGCACTCACAAAGCCATTGACAAAGCAAGGTTTTTGTACAAGATGGCTCATGGTCATATAATTGATTTTGGTGAATGGGTGTTTCAGAAAGTGCTTACTAGATGACGCATCACCTACAACAAGGCATGTCTATACTTTCCTTCTCTGATCTATGCTTTGTTGATGACACAACGTCCTCCAATGAGGCATAAACTTCTTCGCTTGAGTATGTCCCAAACAGTAGGTTCGGGAAAGCATATACTCAAGCCCACCCGATTGAGTTATCCTCGGATGATGAAGCTGCTAAAGCATCAAGTGCTGCAGGCTCATACTCATAAGCTGCCCCAAAAAAGAAGTATGAAACGGTCAAAAAGGTTCCTATTGGTAGGGTTCATATTGTGGCAGCTGTTGAGGCACTTCGTGACACGATCTCCAAGCTAAAGGATGTTCTTGCCACACTTGAAACAGGGAAGTGATTCTCTCCTATATATGTATGTCTGTGACTTGCTGTTTTTAACTGAATATGAACTCAAGCAGGGGGAGAAAGAAGTACTAGTGGCTCTGAGAAGTTCTAGAGATTTAGGGGGTGCTTAGGAGCTGATGTCAAAGCTTGATGGCTGTTGTCTTATTTCCTTTTGGTTTTATTTATGAGAGACAGAGTGTTTAAACTTATGGTTGTTTGTCTACTCTCATTTCTATATTAAACACTACCGTTATGGTTTCTTAATGCATTGGTATTTAGGGTTTAACGGTGTATACTTTGCTTGTGGGATTGTGGTGTTTTTGTGTTTTTCATGCAGATGCTTGAGATGAAAGATTCAGCTAAAAAGGGGGAGATTGAGATTGCAAGACAGTCTGTGAGCCAGTTGGTGAATCAGCAGGTGATATGATCATGTGAAGCATCATGAAATATGTTTAGTGTTTGAAGCATATCTTCTAAACCACAATGATTAAACGCATGAAACCATCTGGAGATTATGCTCAGTTCAATTACCACCTGGGGGAATTTGATGTACTGATATTTTTACCGGTTTTCACGATGATATTTTATGCTGTTTTGGAGTCTTTTCTGCATCTTATATAGGTTAAATGGAAGATTCCACATGCTGAGGTGTTTCGCAAGAATCTAGCAGATTTGGAGCTAAAATGAAGAATAATGAACTGAAGCTCGAGTCGACCGACTGGAAGAGGAAGTCGACCGACTCAGAGGCCGGTTTAGTAATATGAAAATTCTTTTTGGGCTTTCTTTTCGAAACCCTAATTTCTAGAACCTCTTGGCCGACTCATGCATGACCTAGAGAGGCTATATATTCGACCTTAAGCAGAGGAAAAAGAGAGAGAGCCATGTTTTGCTCTGATCTCTTTTGATTTCACTTTCATATTGCAAACCTTTGATATTAATGATTATGGTTGATTTGTTTGCTATGTGTGAGTAGTTTCCTAGTTAGATCTAAGTTGTCAAAGGTTTTATGGGTCATTAGGTGCACGAATTGTTGCTGAATTCGTGACTACTCTCTGCTTTAATATTAATTCATACAATATTTTGACTTGATCACTTAGAATATTGAATTTTAGGGTTTGTCGCATCATACACCCATTTTACACTAAACCCGGAGCCTTGTTTTTAGCAGGTGATCTCGTCCTTGTACAAACGAGAGTTTGGTTTGGAAGATCATGAACAATCAAATCTATTCCCAATGCATGCATTAGCTAATTAGGTTGAAAAACATCCTTTCTGATATGTTGGTTGATTTATAGTGCAATACGCAAAGAGATTTGGTATTGTATACATTTGCCTTTTGTGTTTAAGAGTAGATCAACATTCAATTTCGTGCATGGCCCATATTACCCGCGATTTACCTAAGTCTAGCGTTTTTAATCCATAAGTTACACAACTAGTTACCAGATAGATTGCATTCTAATAGAATCGAAACTCGACATAATATCTGTGGGATCGAAAACCTAAATACTACAATTGTACACTTTGCACTTGCAGTTAATTTTGGGTGAATAACTTCACGCATCACATGCACTTTAGAGTTGAATTTTATTTTCCTAGATGCTCTGCATGTTGAGCTATAATTATGGATGTTTTTGGATGTATTTTCTTTATTTATAGAGCCCATTCTCATGAATAAAAAGATAAGACTTTGATAATAAATTTTGGAACCTTGAGAGTGATTCTCTTTTTCAATGGTGTGTAATATCCATTGATGTGATCATGGTGTGTAATATCCATTGATCATTTGGGCTCGTTTTGATGTATTATATTCAAGGAGTCTTTGATCTGTCTTGGTGCGTCATATCCAAGGGATCATCCAAAAAGTCTAAGAGCCTTCCGCATCTCTTAGAAGTTTCATTCGATCCACCGGTATTAAAGAGTTTTCCGCACCTCTTGTGTCACCATTCTCTCCACATCCTTTGTTATTTGAAGCTTCACGATTTCCTAGAAGCAAAGACTATTCTCTTACCACCTTAGAGTGCAACATCCTTGGGAGAATCTCATCATTTGGTATCAGAGCAACACTCTAAACTCGGTTCTATCAACCACCTTCTCATCATTTCATCTTCTTTCTTTCATTGTTTAAAAAAGAAAAAAAAAGAATCTGATCCTTTTTCATTTCATCATCCTGATCATTTGTGTTGTAAAGTTTGTGTTCATGTTGTTCTTTCTTTAAAGAACACGATTTGAGGACAAATCTTTCTTTTTTAAGAGGAAGGGGATGATATGATCATGGGAAGCATCATGACATATGTTTTGTGTTTGAAGCATATCTTCTAAACCACAATGAGTAAATGCATGAAACCACCTGACGATTATGCTCAGGTCAATTACGAAGCTCCTTAAAAAAGAATCATATCAAATGGAGTTCAGACGAAAGAGTTATTCAATTTACAAAACAGACAATCTCCATCTTACGCGTTTCGGACCTTCAGACATTGAATGAAGAATTCTGACCAGACCAAATATAATCAAGCTAAAAACTGAGTTGTTCTATAATCTTGGTTCATAATAGAAGCCCAACAAAGTGGTTGCAGCCCAAAACAAATCAAAGAAGATCAATTTTCGTCTTTGGCAAAGATAGCATTTAATTATGTCACCAAAGGAGAAGACTCTTGGAGATTAATTAAAGAAGAAACACGTACATCAAGAAGTGATGTATCTGAAGATTTTGGAAAATCGAGGATTGATAGCAATCACGGATTGAGTAGAAGTTAGGGATTTTCAATTATCGCAAATAAAGAAACTTGGGAAATCATTCTGATTATATAAAGAGTTGAGAACAGTATATTAGGATTATCACTTAAGAAGTTTAGTATGAAGAAAAAGAGATCTAGAGCTAAGGGTTTGGGGTATAACACATAGCTTAGATCATTTGGGTAGATTAAGGAGCGAACTCTTTTGTAAGAAGAGTGATTTGATATTACTTGTAAGTATATCAAGAGCGTTTCTAATCAAAACATTTTCTTTGTAAAGAAACAATCGTGTGTTATCTCCTGTCTCACTATGTATAGTCATATACTTTTTACTGTTCTATATTTACAATGCTACCTTAGAAAATCAACATATTCGTAGGAATCACCAAACGGGTTCTCTTTTTCTTTTAGGTTTAATCAAATCTTTTGTTTTTCTTTTTCTCAACCTTTTTGGGGTCGTCAATTTTTTATTTTGAATCCTCCAAACTATTCTCTAACAACTCAACGATGAGCTTTTTTAATTGTTAATTTTACACTCGTCTTCTTAATCGAGCTGATTCGGATCTTTTGGAACCCTTGTTTTCCTTTTGATTTCTTCGTAATGTTTTTACCTATTTTTTTATTCATCTCCACCTAAATCCTTTATGTGTAAGGCCCATTAATTCCTTAAAAATGAGTTATATCTTATTAAATTCACAAAAAATCTTTATTAGAATTGAATTATATACTATGGACGCTGCTCAAAGGTTTGTTGATGGGATAAATGATGGGAGAAATGTAGTTGACTCCAATGGAGTAAATCTCTTTTCTATAATATTCCACCCAAAATACGACGCATTTCCTTGCTGTAATAATCAAATGATAAATCAAATTCACATTCATACACACCGTCTCATTTGTGCAAAATAACTAATATACGGATGCAAGGTATCAATTATGCAAGCCGAATTAGTTGCATATATAGTTAAAAAGCAACCACTAACCTTATCGCTAGGTTTCATCAGCGTTTTCATCGTAAATATTTCATTTTGAGTTAGGAAAGGAAGAATTTTCAATCGAATGAAGTTTCCAAGGGCATACCTTCCAACGAAAGCATAATTACCTGCAAACTTTCACAAAAACATGTATTGGGTCTGTTCGGCATTCAAGAGATTATGACCGCGACGACGACCAAATACTTGGAAGAATAAAGTCTTTTTGGTTTAGTCCCAGTTAACATATTGATTTTTAGATGTAGAGATACTTTATATCTTTCAAATAACATCAAAACAACATCTCCGGATCACTTCCCATCTTTAGTGACTATATTTTTCTCTTACCACTATGTTGTTTGCTTCTGTTGGCGTCTCTTTCCTTTTTGCAGGTTCAATTATCACAAATCAGATAAAACTTGAAAGCAACAATGGTTCTGCGCAGCTTATCCAATCATCCATTAAACACACAACGAATAAATCAAACATGGGAAAGAGAAATCAAATTGATCAGACCCTTGATATAAGCATGGAAGCTCATTCCATTCACCATAATCGTCAACAACATTTAAATATAGAGAAAAAAAGTTGGAACGGTAGTTGGAATACTTTTAAAAAATATTATTTATTTAAGGTATTTTTATAATAAATGATGTGTTAAATGTTTATGTTGTGATTGACTATTCGAATTAGCTTTTTAATGAGGTGTCATCTCCTTATAATACAAAAACTAAGAGAAAACTGATATATAAAACCTGAACTTTGCGATCTTTGCAATTTAAATCTCCAACTTTCTTCTCCATAAAATAAAGCTTCAACTTCTGTTGATTTTATAAAAAAATCCTAAACTTATAGTTGACTTCATGCTTTTAATCTCGTCGTTCTCCATAAAATAAAGCTTCAACTTCTGTTGATTTTATAAAAAAATCCTAAACTTATAGTTGACTTCATGCTTTTAATCTCGTCGTTAATTGCATTAACGGAAATCATTAACCCCGTTAATTACCGTCTGATATCTTCAGTTCACGCTATACGACGTCGTTTCATTTTTAACAAATTTGCAAAAAGTTTGGCAGGCCCAGAATCGAACCCGTGACCTTTCGTGTGAGGTGTTAAACCACTGAGCCATCGTATCTTAACAAGATAATATCGAACACATATTTATATATTATGTACTCATGAATGTTTAGACAATTAATTTGTGTCAAAAAACGATGTCGTATTCTTTAAACATAAAATTTTCAAAAGCCCGCCGTCTTAAATCGATTTGGGGATTATATTTTCTCTCGATGAACCATAGAAATCAGTAAGACCTAAATCAATTCCTTCGAATCTGGTAACATAGTGAAGAGATGTTGAGGAGAAAGCGTATTGACGGCGGTGAAGCAGCAAAACGTGGCTCTGAGGTCGACAGTCACGACGGCGGTGAAGCACTGAGACAAGGATCTGAGCTCGACAGTCACAACGATGCTGGAGAAGACGAAGAAACAGACATTGATGTGGAAGGCATACAAGCAGAAATTGATAGAGAAGACGATGCTGCGGTTGCTGATGATGATGACTTAGACGAAGTAGAAGTTGCTGAAGACGAAAGTAATACTTTGTTGGAGGAAGAAATTCGAGAAGAGGATGACAGTGGTGATGAATTGACTGACAACGATAGTGAGATGATTGCTGGGATGAGGAGATTCGATCCTTACTCATCAGGCGATGAAGATGAGGCAGAAAGACAACGAGAAAACCTAGACCCAGAGGCTGATCTTGTTTTGGGTAGGTGTTTCGCAAGTGCAGAGGAGTTTAAACTCACTCTTCTCTGATATACGATAAAAACAAGGTACAACATAAAGTTCTACAAGTCTACTTCGTCGATACTTGGTGCTAAGTGTGCGTCAGAACATAAGGATGAAAAAAACGCTTAGTGCCTTGTCCATGGAGAGTGTATTGTGCTTATGAAAGAAGCAAAAGGAAGCTGATGATAAAAGTCTTGGTGGGAACTCATACATGTATTCGGTCTAAGAAGTCAAAGTTGTTTAAGAGAGGAAACGTAGCTTACTTGTTTACTGAAAGATTAAGGGTGAATCCAAAGATGACTCCAAAGGAGATGGCTGCTGAGATTGATAGAGAGTACGGGTTTTATGTTAGTGAAGATGTTTGTGCAACTGCGAAGACCATGGTTATGAAACAATTCAGGAAAACTCATGAAGATCACTTTGCGAGAATTTGGGATTATCAAGCAGAGATCTATAGGTCTAACCCAGGGACTACTTTTGAGATTGAGACAGTTCCAGGCCCTACCATTGGAAGTATCCAGAGGTTTTACAGGGCATTTATCTGTTTTGCAGCTCAAAGAGAGTCTTGGAAGAAGACTTGCAGGCCAATTATAGGTGTAGATGGTGTCTTTCTCAAATGGAACATAAAGGGACAGCTACTAGCTGCTGTTGGGAGAGATGGAGACAACAGAATTGTCCCAATTGCATGGGCTGTGGTTGAGGTAGAGAATGAAGACAATTGGAGTTGGTTTATTAGACTTCTAAGCCGTGACTTAGGACTTAGTGATGGAAGAGATATAGCCATGGTTTCTGACAAATGCAAGGTAACTTAGTGATGGGAGAGAGACAGCATGGTTTCAAATATGTTGTGTTTATTTTGGTTTTTTCTGAGTGGATATATTATCTGTTTTCTTGCAGGGGCTAGTGAAGGCTATCCATAAAATTTTGCCATTAGCGGAGCATCGTCAATGTTGTAAACATATCATTTACAATTGGAAAAGAGACAGCCATGATTTAAGACTTCAGAGGTATTTCTGGAAGATAGCTAGGAGTTATCAAAGTGGTGATTATCAGTTTCACATGGGCGAGTTGAAGAAATAATCTCAGGTAGCATATAATAGTCTTCTACTCACTAGACCCGAAACCTGGTCTAGGGCTTACTTTAGGATAGGTTCTTTGTGCAATGACAACACAAACAACTTGTGTGAGTAATTCAATAGGACCATTCGCGAGGCTAGAAGGAAACCGGTGTTAGACTTGTTAGAGGATATTAGGTTACAAGCCATGGTTCGAAATGCGAAACGATCTATTGTGGCCAATAGACAGATGATATAGTTTACCAAGAGAGCACATGCTGAGATAGATCAAATGGAGAATAACTCTAGAAATTGCAAAAGACACATGGCTGTTGGGAATGTGAATGAGGTACACCATCTTGGAGAGCGTTATTCTGTTGATATGGAACTACGAATTTGTGGATGTAGAAAGTGGCAGATGACAGGTATTCCATGTATCCATGTTTGTTGTGTCATTCTTCACAAAAATCAGAATATAGAAGATTAAGTATCTTCAGTTTATTCAATAGCCAAGTGGAGGGAGACATACAGCATTGGCATTCAACCTGTCCAAGGGCAGCGGTTGTGGCCACTTACTAACAGACTTCCAGTTTTGCCACCACCTGCTAGAGGAAATGTGGGAAGACCTAAGAACCATGATAGGAAAAAATCTGCTCATGAAAAGAACTCCAAAAACTCCTCCACGAAGCTATCGCGTGACAACCGAGTGATGACATGTTCTAATTGCTTGGCAGAGGGTCACAACAAAACGACTTGTGAAAATTCATTTGTAGAACCTCCACCAAAGAGACCAAGAGGACGACCAATGACCGATCAAGTTTCAAAAGACCACTTTTGATATCTTAAATTTATGTTTAGAATGCTTGTTTTGATGTCTTCATGTTTTTATTTCGATTTGTGGATTTTTCGATTATGGATTGTTTAGGGTTCATCGGGTTTGAAACAGATTACAGAGGAAATGGAAACCCCAAATCGATTTTTAGGGATTTCTGGTTTCTGCCATTTGTGTCTTTGAAGGTGATATTAAACATGACCTGAAATTTTCCGAATATATAGACATCTAAACGCTGATATCTCGATATATTCTATTAGCTCAGTGGTTTAACACCTCACACGAGAGGTCATGGATTCGATTCTGGGCTGCCAAACTAAAGATAAAAAGATAAAAAAAAAAGGTTAAATTTATCAATTGTTATTATAGTATTGACTTTTATATATAATATTTCTCTTTTACAATTTTTATAGTTCTACATACTATAGTTGAATATATATTCTAGAATTTAAAGTTTACTAAAATCAATATTTTGAAACTTAATCGTAAATGATAAATTATAAAAGAAAGTAAGTTTGACAACGATTGTTATAGAATGAAATGAATGGTCTAACACATTTGAGGAACGTTTGTTCAATATTGTTTCAATACAATACTTTCTTTCTATATTATGGTAATAAAAATAGGGACTCTTGAAAGTAGTCTATAATTGATATTTTCTTTGCTTTCAACATTCTTGAACCCATGATCAAGAAGCCCTGTTGCAAAAAAGAAAAGGTTAAAAATTAGCAAATATGAGGATTCACATTCAAAAGAGAAATTTCTATGTGAAAAGCAATACTCATTAGTCCCTTAATTCTAAGTTATTAGATTCATTTTCAGATTTTGTAACATCAAAACCCAAACAAAAAAACACCCAAAAATCAAGACTTTTGCCGACATTACCAATCAAATAAACTTGAAGCCAAAACCATTTCATCTTAAATACGATAGTCATATAATTTATGCTTAAGCGATATTATGGTTGTTAAATAATTTATATAAACATGTCTACTTTTTACTAAATCAGATTGCTACAAACCAGTCTTTTTCTATAAAGTTTTCGTTGTTGTAATGATTTTCTTTTATGTTTACATCAAACTCAGAAATCTTCAGACCCACACAGTGAATGCTAACATTAGATAATCATTTTAGAAAGTTGTTTTTATAAAACCGTAGATTCAATCATAAACATGAAAATCAAGGATTCCATTAATCACTTTTTACTAACTCCATCTCCTATGTCTTCCACACCAGCTGCCATAGTAGTACCCATAAGGAGAATTCATTCCAACTTGTAGCAGCAAGAATGAAGCATATCAAAAAAATCGAAGCGGCTATTGTCTTATTAATCACATATATTAATCAAGAAACCAATTTCACTTAAAAAACGTAATAATCATTCTCATCCATCTTCTTTTAGTAAGTATCTATCATCATCACAACACAGCTTACACAGCAATATTGATGCAGCTGTAAGACCGGGGGAGATGAACCACGAAAGAGGAGACGATAATGGACAATATCAGCTCTGATCCACTATTCATAAACCTTGAACTGAATCTACTAAATACGAGATTGTATAAGCAAACCTTCATCGATTGCATGAACTCTCGGTGATGACTGTTGATGAACTCTTTCATGAGCGGACTTGCGAGTTCTTCCATCACTCCTCCAGCTAGCTCCAAAACCCACAATTCTCTGTGGCCCTAAAGAAACACATAGATACATAGTTCCATTAAAGATCTACATAACCGAATATCTAATCAGAGAAAAAGTGAACCCACCGACAATCTAACCCTCTCGACATTCTGCAGTTGCTGCAACGAAAGTTTTTTGAGTATGCGGAGATCCATCAAACTCTCCACAAGCATTAAGAATCTGAAACAGAAGAATCAACGGCGAATTTACAATCGACCTCGAGATGTATAATCGACTCTGGATTCTATATCTAACGCAAAATCAATTAGAGAAGGAGAAAATGAATGTCAAAACCTATCAATTTGGGATTCAATAAAACCAACAGTGCGTAAAAAATCCGGAAATCCTTACTGTCTTAGAGAAAGCTTGAACTAAATTCAAATCTCTGCATATACGATAGTATGGAAACCTAAATCAGAAGTTGGTCGGTTGGGATGCGATATTGATGCAGTTGTAAGACTGGGGTAGATGAACCACGAAAGAGGAGACGATTAAGGATTTTCATTGAGTCCGAAACGATCAAAGGTGAATTGAAAAGAAACATCGATATGCTTTTTGTTTTTGAGGAAGATGAAGAGAGGAAGAGAGAATTCCACTGAAAGGTTTATGCGTGTGTGGTTGTTCTGTTTTTTTTCTTTTAATAAAGATGACATGTTTATTTCTTATGTTTAATTGGTTAATCAAACCAAAATTTTAAATAACTTGGCAACTCCTCCCAACAAAAGGGACTGATATGGCAAGGCTGGAGAGATTTGGTTTTGTTATTATAGTATTGATTTGATGTAGCAATATTGAAGAGATTTTGTTTTATTTTTATAGTATTGATTACAAAAACAATTAAAAAAAATGATAAAAAAGACGACTAACATAAAGAATAGAATTAGAAGTTAGAAAAAACATGACATGATTAAAAGATATGATAGTGGCCTAAGTGAGAACCATGTGGGTGAAACTATATGAAGTAACCTCTATGAAGAACAAGGTTAGCCTTCCGAGACACAAAAATATAGGTGGGAAAATCTAGGTTTGTTCGTACGAGAATTTGTATGTTAAAGAACTGTTTCAATATTCTTGGTGTGAATTGAGAGCGTTTAATTTCATCTAAGTGTAGCTTACGGAGATTTTTAATTGTTTAAGTTTGTTGAAAAAGAAGAACTTCAATAATAGAAAGTGGATATATTGATTGAAGAGTTTCTTAGATTCTTACATTCTAACTATTGGTATTTGGGAGATGGAGCTTACGGTTCAATCAACTAGGATGACTGATGAGCTAGCTAAGCCAGCTGGATGGAATGAGCGGCCATCTAGTTGAACGGTTGGGCAGTCTCTCTGAACCGATGCAATGGAAAGTCGTGTGTTCGGTCATAAAATATGTTTGGTCGAGGGAAATCGTGACTGCTCGGAGAAGTCGGCCATGTACTCTATAAATATAAGTGTTTGAGCCAAATTCCGCCTATCTCACACATAAGGAAAAATTCCAAGAAAAACACTAAGTCTGAAAACACATAAAAGGCAGAGAGACATGAGTTATCAAAGACTGGTTCGAGGGGCAAGACAGACGGAAGGATTTAAATTTGACCGACAACAAGAAAATCGACGAGAATACGACCAAGGGTGCCGCGAATGGATTACAACTCAAACTGGCATGCAACAAATAATTCAGATTGTGGCTTTGTGCTCGGATTTCTGACCGCCGGCTGATGTTTCAATTGGTTGAGAGTTGAGTTCGAATGGGTGAATCCTAGCCGGGACGGTTGTTCCCTCTACTTATTTTAATTTATTATTTAGCATGATCGAACAAATGAGTTTTTCTGGTCTTAAGACAGCACAGATAGCGAGTGGCTCGCAGATCATAATGAATCCACCAAGACTTTTCTAATTTGTTGGCAGTGGCTTTAAACTAGGTTTGATCAACGATATGAGTGTTTCACTCATATGGATGGCATTATCTACATTCATTGCATTAAACGGTTAAAAGAAATGATTCGGTCACTAAGTAATAGTTAAGTTACTTACACCTCTGTGACTTTTTTTGGAAAGGATGGTGATTACGGTAAGGATCTCACCTAAACGAAAGATTGGTGGCCCTGTGAAGATGGGTGGTGTGAAGAACTTGGTTGTTAGGACTGTTTCAAATATGTAAAGCCCTCGGGAAAATGATGAGTCCGAATTTTAGCGTTCTTAGGGACTTTTTACTACCAATTTTTTGGGCTTACTTCGTGCAATCTAACATTTGTATGCGTCTTATCGGTGTAAATATTAGTTTTTACGATTAGGTAGTCCATGTTTCATGTGCATGTGCAATTGGTCTCTTTTGGTTGTTTTAGGAACGTTTTGGAGCCAAGGCGCAGAGTGCGGGAATGTTGTACTAGCTCAGGACTAGAGAGGTTGGAACAAGAACACGAAGAAAGAAGAGAAAACCAGTGTATCGTTAGGTATATATGTGGTCGATACACCATAACTATCCTTTTGCATATCGACTTAGGGTGTCGACCGATATATCTCACTTGTATCATCCAGGGGTATCGATCCAGGGGTATCGGTCGATACACCTTATCAATTTAGAATGCTTGGTGACCAAGTTCACTATCTTTTGTATATCCCATTTTAGCCCTAAAAGTTAAAAAAATTATCCAAAAATTCATGTTGCTGCTAAGATATCTTATCCACTTATGGAAGAGTGAGTATGAAAATCAAACTCATTAAAAAACAATGGAGTATGGAGGATGCAAGCAAGCTGCGGTTTTATTCTAATCTTATTGCCATGACCGAGTCATCTTAAACTCATTATGAAAATTTCCAAAAATTCTTATTGTTTTTAAGATACCCTATTCACAATATGAATTTTTGGAATAAAGCACTAAGTAGAAGTCTTATTTTTTTATTATTATTATTGCATAAGCATCTTTTTTTTTTCTTTCCATTTTTGTATTTATTTTGATTATTTCGATTTTTTTTGAAATTTTGAAACTTTTTGGATGTTAATTTTAATCTTTAAAAAATAATTTTCAATTACTGAACTTTTCTAAATTTATTTTGAATTTTCGAAATTGTTTTGGAGTTTTTAGAAAATCTTAAAAAATTTTATTTTGAATTATTGAATTTTTCTAAATTTAGTTTGAAGTTTTTAGATTTTTTTTTTATTTTTTGAATATTTGTTATATTTTTTTTTCAATTTGGTCGGGTTATAAACGAGTTTAGATCTTAAATTTGAGTCAAAATCGGTTTCAATTCGGTTTAAATTGTATTGGTGCATTTCTAGTCAACATTGCCAAACTTTAAATATTAGGAACGACATATTACAATATCTATTTTAGTTGTGAGATTAATGAAAGGTTAAATGGACCAAATCAACCCGACATTCCATGGAATTTTGAATAACAAAGGCAAGAGTCTACGTCTCACCCTAAGAGCCTTCCATCACTAATGATATGACCATTTGATTTAGTGAAAGTATTGTAGGGTGTTTGTTGATTTCCAAAGACAGTTAATTGATAAGAAATGTAGACTAGGTGATGTGAGCTATAAGCCGCCATCCTTACGGTAATAGCCGAAGATTAGATTCCAAACTGCTAGATCCAAAACTCATGACAGGAACATCAAAAAAGCGTTAAAGATCCATATACACATCTATTATTTTAGACTTCTGTTTAGTGATCAGACTAACTCAAGTCATTTACTTTTCTTTATTTGTAATATTAGGAAACCCCAAAAAAACCATAAAAACCCCTTTAGTTACCCTTTTACATCCTATGTAAGTAGAGCAAATTACCAACCATCAATTACTCACTCTCATTCTCTGTGATTCGACATCCTGTACTTACCTTTATATACTCTTTAAATATTTTTTTGAAAAGCCGTTTAAATTGATTACGACTAGACCTGAAAGCAAGCTCATGAAAAAACTTAAGCATATTTTTTCGAATCTTAAGTATGTAAATAAATTTAAGTTTGTCTTATAAATTCACACATTAACTCTATAAATTTCATATTGAATCTTGTATACCAAATTACATAATATATATGAGAATATGTATAAGTATTATGCCCTAAAATTGGATAGAATGATCCGAATCAAATAGTAATTCCGAAGTGAAAAACATCCTTAGACTTAAAGTCCGAGATGGGGTTTTGCAGGAGCTATCTCTCATGGCTTTGAACGAGCTATTTTTTGTGACTTCTTATAGTTCGGTGATTCTCTTTCATTGAGGTTCAAGGCACTCACTATCGTGATTTACTCCCCGAGCTCCTCCTTTTAGACAATGTCATTCATACACTGTGGTTGGAGTGATTTATTTGACCCTAGTAGCCTCGTGGCTCTTTAAAGCAATAAATGTAGGTTTCTTTATCGATGCAATGACTTTACTTGTTAGGTTCAGTGGTACTAGAATTGCTACTCGTTGTGCTGAGTTACCTTTGCCCAAATTTCATTTCAACTCTTGGACAAGGGTGTCAACCTTCCTGGAAGCAGTGGATGCAACTGGCTCCTAAGCGCTCGCCTTTGATTCCATGTTTTACATTGTTCCTTTTTTTTAGTGTATTCCAAACTGTATTTCACATAGTGGTGTGTGTCCGACCATTCACATAATAAAGTAAGATAATTAAAAAGAAATAGTAGAACTATTTGTAATGTGTCAACTGTTATGTTTCAATATGAGGGGAGACAAAATTAAGCAATCAAGAAATCAAAAGTAAACGTGAATTAAAAAAAAGTAAGAACTAAGAAGTCGTCAAAAGTGCAGCTTCCAATGGTGTCCAGACTAAGATTGCAAGTCAGTCTGTGAGCCAGTTGGTGAACCAACGGAATGAGGTACAAAGTACTACACCAAAGGAAGTACCAGAGGAAAAGACTCTTGGAGATTAAGGAAAGCAACACTGACATCAAGGAGTGATGTTAGCTGGAGATTCTAGAGAATCAAGGATTGATAGCAATCAAGGATCTGGCGTGTAATTAAGAATCCGTAGATTAAGGAATTAAGGCAATCACAGATTGAATGGAAGTTAGGGATTTCCAATTATCACAAATAAGAAAACTTAAGAAATCACTCTGATTATATAAAGAGTTGAGACTTGTGTATTAGGGTTATTACTTCACAAGTTTGATAGAGAGAAAATCTAGAGCTAAGGATTTTGGTTATAACACAGAGCTTAGATCATTTGGGTAGATTAGAGAGCGACTTCTTTTCTAAGAAGAGCGATTTGATATTACTTGTAAGTATATCATATGAGTTTCTAATCAAAGTATTTTCTTTGTAGAGAAATCATCGTGTGCTATCTTGTGTCCTACTGTGTGTAGCAGTATAATTTTTATCAGTCTACATTTTTAATTGGTATCAGAGCCAATAACTTGAGTGTATTGGAAGCAGGTGAAGATCCTGGAAGAAAAATGGGGAAAGGTAAGGAGTTCTGGACAAAAGGAGATTGTTCTGGAGGAAAACAATTATGGCCATTGGAAACAACGTATATAGGCTAACATCAAAAGCATTTATGAAGACGAATGAACTGCGGTGGAAACCAGATGGGCAGCTCCAACCAAGGTGGTGCGAGAGAATATGGTGCCCAAGCTCAAGTCTGAGTGGACAAAGGATGAGAAACTGATATCCCAGTTCAATGCACGGGCCTTGTCTGCTATCTTTGGTGCTGTAAACACAGAACAATTCCAGACCATCCAAAACTGTGAGACAGGCAAGGAAGCGTGGGACATCCTTCAAAGTGAGTATGAGGGAACTGATGCGGTGAAGAGAACCAAAATCGACTACTTAGCCTCGCAGTTCGAGCTGATGAAGATGGACGAGAACGAGTCAATTGTAGAGTTTAGTGCGCGTATTAGCAACATTTCTAATGAGGCAAAACTTCTTGGAAAGAAGTATAAAGAGAGAAGCTGGTGAAGAAACTTATGCGGAGCTTGCCGGTGAAATACACTGCTTACAAGACAGCTATGTCCGTCTCATCTAACACGGATGAAACAAAGTACAGCGAGGTAGTCGGAATGCTAAATGCATATGAAATGGAGACAACTGGAGGAGTCAAGAAAAAGAGCATAGCTCTTGTTGCTGAGGGAGATTCACAAAATCATTAGGAACTACAAAACTCACTGAGACTCCTTGGGAAGCGTTTCAATCGACTATTCTAGAAAGATGATTCAAGATCAAAGAGATATGAGTTAAACAGAAAACCTGGCGATGTAGTCAAGAGTACCTCACGATCTTACTCACAATGCTATGAATGTAAAGGCTATGGTCATTTCAGAAGTGAGTGTCCGACTCTCAAGAGGAAATAGATCAAGTGTTTTGGGTGTACAGATTTTGGACACACCCGACAGGAGTTTCTAGGGGATCATAAGAAGGAAAAAAAAAAGATATATGCTTGGAGTTAAAGAGGATGAGTCAGATGAAACTGATGAAGAAGACTTGAACAACTTTTTTGCATTTTCGGGTATATTTGAAGAACTTGAAGATGATGACTCAAAAGATGAAGTTCTGGTTGAGAGTGACAGTGATACAGACATTGATGTCAAAGAGGAGTATCAGAAAAATGTGTAAACAAGTACTGGAGGTCAGTCGGATCAACTCCCAACAATCCAGTCAAATCAAGCATCTTGAGGCAGAGCTTGAGGGAGAACGGACTAAGAACATGAAACTCAGTGTAGAACTCACAGAGCAGCACAAGAAGATCAAAATGTTGGTGGGAACCAAGGGACTTGACCATATTCTAAACCAACAAAGGTATGAAAAAATGAACTTCCATATAGGATACACTGGAGGAACGAGCACATTCAAGATTAAGTTTGTCAAGGGGAGAATGCATGATATTGAGAATAAACAGTTGCAAGCCACACAACATACCTCACAAAGTAACTTGCAACAAGGTAACCTCTCGTCTGATGAAGACCTCAATCTAGGAAATTGCTTTGTATGTGGGAGCTTCGAGCAATTCCAGGCTGTATGTTCAAAGTATGATGTCAAGGAGAACAAGGCACCATATCAGAAGAAGCGAAGAATCTGTTTCGTGTGTGTGAGCTTTGAACACTTCAAAGCCAAGTGCCCAGAGTTCAAATCCAGATAGCTAAACTGACTCAACATAAGTGTTGATGGTGGGGTTACCACCCCTTATCAATAGTTTGACGATAATTAAGGTTCGGTCCTTACCGACCTTTCCCTGATGATTCATCGGGTTATAAGTCCCTTCAATAGGATTATAACCCTCGGCCCAGATGACCAAGGGATACCTCGGTGAAGAATGATCGGATTTTAGTGTCCGAAGCGGGGGTGTAAACTACTTCGTCCTAAGCCGAAGTCTAAGCTCGGACAGAATAAGATAAAATCTTATCACAGATTCCCTGATCTTAGAGGTTAGCCCATGAGTTTAGATAACCGACTACTAGGATATATAAATACACACCCCCCTTCATAGAAGAAGATCATTCAAAATCGGGGAGAAGAATTACTAGACAACCTAGGTTTAATACTTCTCTTTGATAAAAGTTAACTCGGCATTTCAAGTTAACATTCTTGTAAACCGCAATAATCAATAAAAGCTATTTTTTCCGAGGATTCATTTTTGTCTTTTACTTAAACTTTCTCCAAAACTGAACCCCTCTAATTATTTATAATTAGAAGTTGAACCTAGTCTCAACATTCGATGCACCAGGTAGGGGGGTCTCTTTTAGGGAAAGAAGAAAAAAATCTCAAGAAACCAAAATGGTGAACACACAGCAACCACCTTCGGAGGAGCGCACAGATGGCGATGTCGCTGAAATAAGCGACGAAGAAGAAACAATGGTTCAGAACAATCCTCACCAGGTTAGAGAGTCGGCAAGAGCCCTGTTCGAGAACCACGATCCCATAATCCGCGAATTAAATTATTCACAAACGACGCCCAGTCAACCTGGTGTGCAAGGATTCATAACCCCCATTAATCAAACAGCCGGAGCCCTGATAGCATAAACTCAGAATTCTCAGGAATGACCAAGTATGTCAACAATACCTCGACCCATTTCTCGGTCAGGCGAATAACCTTCGATAACGCCATCTTCGAATAACGGGCAGGAACAGTCGGCAGGAAATCAAACTTCCAGCGAGGTAGGAGTAGCAACCCCCGAAAGAGCATTTGTAAGAACGCAACAACAACGCGAAGACTGGCTAACAAAGCAATTTAGTCATCAACAACGGGTTAACCGGAGCTTAATTGATCAAATTGCAATTTTGTCGGAAGAACTTCAAGCCTCTAGAACTTAAAATCATAATCAATCTTCTGGAGAAATCCAAGTCCGGCCTTTGCGAGCCGTCTCTCAACGGGTAACATTCGAAGATGATCGAAGCGGAGCAAGAGAACCTAGGACACCAACTTCGACTATACGCTGAAGTTTGAGAATTATAGATAACGAAGCACGGGCTCTAAGGGGGGCTGTATTGAACTTGACATTTAAAGTGATTTGAGTTTTAATAAGATTTTAGATGATTTTGATGGTTTTGGGTGACTTTAAAGAAATTGTTATGGTTTGTTATTAAAATCCCCTACAATTCCACCTAAAACCATGAGATTTGGATCTTTATATTTTTAACTAAGAAAGTCTCCTAAAATCCTCTAAAATCTCCTGTAGTCATTAAAATCCCAATACTTAAAACATATTCAAGAAAAGTGGATTTGATATGATTTTTAAAAACTCTTGTTTGAATAACATGAAATTGTAAATGTTTTTAAATGACTTTACATAAATCTCATTTTGAATAACACCAGATTTGTGATGATATTTTAAAATCCTTAGTTGAATAACAGAGGATTTTAAGAAAACCCCAAAACCTTTTAAAATCCATAGTTCAATACACCCCCTAAGTACCGATTAATAAATTTCTATTTTAAAAAGAGATTTAGAAGAAATGCGTTCGTTGGTTCATAAGGCAACAAGCACCGCTCCAGAGGTCGATCAGTTACTAGCAGAAACAGAAAGAAGTCCATTCACTTACAACGTCACGCGTGCACGGGTCCCGCTCAATGAAAAATTAAGGCTCCCGACCTATGATGGAACCAGAGATCCAGCGGTTTACATGAGAGCGTTTTTAGTAAAGGTCCGAAGAGTCGAGTTCCAAAAAGGAGAGGAAGATGAAAGAAGATGCCAGCTTTTCCTTGAGAGCTTAAGGGGAAATGCCCAACCTTGGTTTACTAGTCTACCTCCTGACTCGATTAGTTGTTTTGCCGAACTCCAAGAAGCTTTCTTTAAACAATACATGTTGTACTTAGAACAACAAGCTACCAGATCATACCTCTATGCAGTAAAACAACGACCGAGGGAACCTTTTCGACATTTTATTAAAAGATTCAAGGCGATTTACTCACGCTTGAGGATAGACGATGATTTGGCAATCAGAGCGCTTAGTGCAGCAACATGGTATCAGTCGAGGTTTTGGGATGAGCTATCTGCTCATCGTCCTCAGTCCATGAATGATACATTTCACCGGGCAAATACTCGTATAAGGATCGAAGAGAATCGTGCCAAAATTGCAAAAACACATGGATCTGCAAAAGTAAACAAAGATATGAAACCGGAGGAGAAAGGAGAACGACGACGAGTAGAAAGAGACCAACCTCGGAAAAACAAGTCAAAATCAGAAATATCTTTTTCTATGACTGACCCACAAAAAGATATACATCGGAAGGACAAGTTGAAGTACACTTATACTCGAGAACCTGACGCTCCGGCCCTCCCGTGGTGCGAATATCATTAAAGACCGGGTCATAAAACTGAGGACTGCCGAAACCTAAAAAACCATTTAATGGCTATCCGATTTGAGCAAGACCAAGAAAAGGAGAAGCGTAAAACACGGGAAATTGAGGAAAGTCAACATCCTCGAGAAGACGCGGAAGAAGGAGAAATCGTGCCCTCAGCACCGCCAATTCAGAGGAAAAAGATTAACATGATAATGGGAGGACTCACGAATTGCGAAGATTCTGTTCGGTCGATTTAACGAAGCATCTTTAGATTATCCGCGGATCAGATTTCACAAAGCGCTACTCTACAAAAGGATTTGTCGTTTACTATCAGGGATTTGAAAGGGATCGATACCCCTCATAATCATCCACTTGGAATCGAAATTCAGATTGGTGACATCCAGAGGATCCTAGTGGACACATGAAGCTCGGTAGATGTCATATCTCTCGACACACTTCAAAAAATGAAGATCAAGGATCAAAAGTTTAAAGCTCGGGTAAAACATTTAACTGCTTTTGGAGGAGATACAGTTTAAACTGTCGGATCAATCAAACTCTCAGTATCAGCTGGAGGAGTAACAAAAATCTTGAAGTTCGACGTAGTAGAGAGAGACACCATTTACAACGCAATCGTCGTTACTCTGTGGTTATACTCTATGGAAGCTGTTCCGTCTACATATCACCAATGCCTGAAATTCCCAACTCTGAAAGGATATTTTACTGTTCGAGGTGACCAAAAGATGGCTCAGAGATGCTTCGTAACAGAAAATAAACTTCGACGAGAAACCAGGAATCATGAACAAACTTCGGATCAATCTCTCATAGTAGTCTCTACTAGCAAGAAAAAGCCGACATCCGCCGAAATTTTGGCAGAACTTTTCGAAAGAGAAGAGTACTTAGGAAGGTCAACCAAGAAGGATCGAAAGGGAAGAACTTAGTTTTTCCAAAAAAAACGTTGATGTCTCGGATATTCCGAGATAGTCAACAAATTTTAATGCATCGGAACAACGTGTGGTTTGATCCCTTTTGAGGGTACGTAGGCAGCTTTTCATAAAGTTCAGCTACAACATTATTGCAAATCTCGATTTTATAGTCAAGAAGTTCACACAACTCTACTATACCGAGATTTAGACAAATCAAAGCGTCATAACCTTATCACGTTCTCGACAAAAACTTAAGACAGTTTGTGTTAATAAAAAATAAGCTTGCCTAAAAGAATCTCGGAGCCCGATAAAGTAAGGCTGAGAGATTAAAAGGTACAAAATTACAAAAAATTTTACACATTCTTTACCGAATGCAAAGGTTCGACAATTGGTATGATAAAGTAAGACTTGTTGTAAAACTTTAAGCAAATGAATAGGGAAAGCGCGCCTTATTTGTTTTGTTATTTCCGGATTTCAAAATTTTCAGTTTTGAAGTTTTGAGTAAACATTCCAGACATACGAGAACAAAATTTTATTAAGAAAATACTTTAAAGTTATTACAAGATAGAAAGATTGGTATCAATTCAGAGGTCTTAATATAAGATTACTAATCTGAATATTAAAATCTTCGTCTTGAAACTTCGGAATTGAAACAGCGTTTGCAAGATCGAACAGTCGATCACGTTCTCTTTCGGCTTCAGCAATGTCCTCCTCCGAGATAGCAAATCCCTTTTCAAGAAGAGAACGAAGGTTTTTAGCAACGACCGCAGCTTGCCCATATTCGTTAGCCTTGTCAAAAGCTTCGGAATATTTGTCAAGGGACCCGTTGACTTTGTCCAACTTCTTTTGACAGGCGTCGAAGACTGCGCGTTGCCCATCCAATTGTCCTTTCTGAAAGTGCTCGGTACATTTGGAGTCCAGAATAGCTCGATTGACATCCCTCTCCTTGTAAATAGCAAAAGTTTGACGTTTAGCCTCCGCCAGTTTGGTGATTAGCCGAGAGTTTTCTTCGAAAATATTGGAAGTTCTCGACTCTTCTTCCGCAAAGCTCGCCTTCAGATTACTCAAGCTCTTGTTTTGGTTTTCAACTTCACCTCACGCTTCAGCTAGAGCTTTCTCAGCATCAAGAGATCTTTGCTCCAAATCTCCGTTCTCAGATAGAAGAGAGTCAATCCTCAAATCAGAATCATCAAGCCTCTTCTCAAACCGAAGGAATAATTGACCGATGAAGCCCACATACTGAAACACGGGAAAATAAGGAAATTCAGTATAAAGGATAATAAAAATAGGGATACCTAAGTCGAAGGTTCACCCTAAACATTGAACAAGAAAGCGCTTCTAGAGTATCAGATTCGCAGCAGATCTCGGGGAGACGGTTGTCGTAACCACTCGCCTTCCGCAAAAGTTCGGTGCATTTTTTTTTTTTTTTGCAAAGAATGTCTGCACCATCAAATTCGAATCGAAACACGTGTTGTTCCCTCACGGGCTTTATATATTCCCTGTTCTCAGTGTTATTTTTCTTTGTAGCTTCAGCATTCTGCTTTTTGGCTTCTTCGGTATTTTGTCTCTTCCTCGGAAGGAAATTTCGACTGCTGTCAGAGGCTTCTTTGGGGTTAGATCTCTTCATTTTAGGAACATGATCGATTTTTGCCCACTCTTCCCTTCCTGGAAGATTTTTTGCAAAGTTAATAATAGTTCAGAATATGGTTCGAAGAGTTCGGGGAAAACATACCTGTCCAAGAATTGGCTTTGCGAATATGAATAGGATGATTGTCACCCCACCGAAGTTCCCCTTCTTTATTGAGTTTTTCGAATTCTTCGGAAAATTTTTGCGGAAGAACTTGGAAGGAGCTTGGTTTAACTGAAAAATAGCAAAATGGGTGGTGAGAATTCAAATAGCTTTGAAACAAGGATTTTTTATTTGAACAAACTCCAGTAAGTATTTTTCTTTTGGGTTTGATATCAATCTTGAAAACTCTCCTTGGGTTTTCAAAGGCTGTGAAGTTCGTTAATTCCTCCATTTTCTAAGAATTCAGTCGAACACCACACTGTTGATGGTGGGGTTCTACCCCTTATCGATAGTTTAGCAATAACTGGAGTTCGGTCCCTGCTGAGCTCTTCTTCCCTGATAACTTATTAGGTTATAAGTCCCGACAACATGAATATTAACCCTCGGCCCAGATGACCGAGGGATACCTCGGCGAAGAATGATCGAATTTAGTGTCCGAAGCGGGGGTATAAACAACATCGTCCTAGACCAAAGTCTAAAGCTCGAACAGTATAAGATCAAATCTTATCACAGAATTCCCTAGTCGTGAAAAATAGAAATATTCCATTTTTCCTAGGTTAGCCCATGGAAACAAGACCGACTATTAAGGATATATAAATACACACCCCACCTCCTCACTAATAATATTCATTCAGAATCGGGGAGAAGAATTACTAGATCGCCTACGTTTAATACTTCTCTTTGATAAAGTTAACTCGGCATCTCGAGTTAACACCCTTGTAACACAAATCATTAATAAAAGTCTTTTATTTCCGAAGTTTCTCTTTGTTTTCTTACTTTATACTTTTCCTAAAACGAACTCCTCTAATTATAAATAATTAGAAGTTGAACCCAGAATCAACACACACCTTGCAGCAAGGACTAGGAGTCCCGTGATAGTTTTGACTGAGTTGGGTGTTAGTTGAGACATGGCCATTCTCCGAAGAGCATAGTAACTCACCATTAACTGCGGGATTAGGAACCAAAGATGAGCTTCGGATAAGAAACTCTCGTAAAGACAGATGTAAATTGGTGGCGAAGTCCAAGATCTCTAGTCAAACCTCGGAATTATGATTTCAATCTCATCGGGCTTTTTAACACTCTCTTTGATTTTTCTAATCTCGGATTTCGAAAAAAAAGAGTGTCCGACATCTGGGATATTCGGACACAAGATTTTACTCCCGGAAACCGAAACCTCGAAATTGTTTCTTTCAGTCATTATTAAGAAGAGAGATGTTAATTATTCAAAGAAGGAAAATGAAGATTACCTCGGAGGGTGAAGGAATGATTGTAAGAAAAATCAATTGTAAATTGGGGGTTATATAAGGAGTATAAGTGGTGATTGACGCTTCGTTTTCTGCGTCAGAATAATTTTATTAGCCATTGTTTCAGGCGAAAGGAGGCATCGTTCCTTTTCATTTATTTACGTCTTTTTCAAAATTACACATCATAAGGAAGTTAAAAGTTTTGAGAATATTGAGAAATTAGCGCGTGTGACATAAGTAACTCTTCACTTTATACATTCTTTCCCGTCCATATTGATTGACGAGGTCAAGAATAGGAGAAGATTCAAGATTTTCGTAGACAAAGATCGACGGCAATCGAGCTTCATTTATCAACAAGCTACTTATTTTTGAAAATTCGCCAACTCTGCCCTAAGACATCCTCGGAAAAACTGGGGGGGGGGGACTTACTGTTGATGGTGGGGTTACCACCCCTTATCAATAGTTTGGCGATAATTAAGGTTCGGTCCCTACCGACCTTTCCCTGATGATTCATCGGGTTATAAGTCACTTCAATAGGATTATAACCCTCGGCGCAGATGACCAAGGATACGAAATCTTGAATCTTCTCCTATAACCATCGGGTTATAAGTCACTTCAATAGGATTCCCTGAAAGAATCTTGAAGACCGATAAAGTAAGGCCGGGAGATTAAAGGATACGAAATCAAAAAACCTCTTACACATTTTTTACCGAATGTAAAAGTTCGACAATTAGTCTCATAATGTAGGACTTATTGTAAAACTTTAAAGCAAAGAAATAGGAAAAGCGCGCCTTATTTTGTTTTGCTTTTTCTGGTTTTTGAAATATTAATTTACGAAACTTCGAGTAAATAAATCAAATTATACGAGAAACGCAACTTTCATTAAACATCCAAGATGTCACATTTGGGATGGAGATTGAAAGATTAGTAGTCCAGTTATACGAGAAAAAAAAGAATTTTATTAACATCCAAGAAATATATTTACAAAGAGAGTCGAGTTGAGGTTTTAATACACGGATTAGCTCATGGGCTTATTAGACCGACTATTAAGGATATATAAATACATACCCCCCCCCGCCTCACTAATAGCATTCATTCAGAATCGGGAGAAGAAGAACTAGACAACCTAGGTTTTACTTCTCTTTGATAAAGTTAATCTCGGCATTCCGAGTTAACAAGTATTGTAAACATCTTTAATAATAATACATTCTCATTCAGAGGTTTCTTCTTTACTTTCTTATCAAGTACTTACCTAAAAACGAACCCCTCTAATTAAAAATAATTAGAAGTTGAACCCAGTATCAACATTTGGCGCGCCAGGTAGGGGGGTACCTCTATTTAGGAAACAGAAGAAATCTCGAGGATGGAAAAATATATTGGCTTAGTTCTCAATGCTTCGGATTCCAAATGAACCATAAAAACGCGTATCCAAGAAATACCAAAGATTAGATCTACGAGCCCAGCCCCAACATATCATCCTTCGACAGCCTTCACAGACGCAGACCTCGAAGGGATCATGATTCCTCACAACGATCCTCTGGTGATCCGTGTTTTCTTAGTAGAAAATCTCATGGAAAAGGTACTCATAGACACTGGGAGTACGGTAAACATATTAAGTCTAGAAGCTATGGATCGAATGAATGTGGTATCTAAAGACATGGAAGTAAGAACGGAGCCCATAACGTCACTTCCAGGGAAGAAAGAAGTAGCAGTAGGATCCGCGGTTTATCTAGTGTCAGTTGGAGTAGTTACCATGGATACAATCTTTCATGTGGTGTCAGGACCCCTCGTATTTGATGCAATTATGGGAGTTCCTTGGCTAACAATGATGGAAGCAGTTCCCTCAACCTACCATCAGTGCCTAAAGTTTCCAACCCCACACGGTGTTTGTTCAGTGAGAGGAGACCAGCGGATAGCCAGAATTTGCTGCATGCCCCTAAAGAATCAGTCAAGAACAATCTCGCTAATCTCGGAACCAGAAGTCCCTTGCAACGAAAATCCGAGTTTATCAATAGTAGGAAAATTGGATCCGAACATCTTTGAGAAAGATGCGTACGAAAAAGTATATGTTGACGAGGAAAAACCAGAACACTTTTTAACTATAGGAGGAAGTTTGGAAAAAGAAACGAGAAAAAAGTTAATTGATCTGCTGAAAAAGAACAAAGGAACGTTTGCCTGGTCACCTGAGGATATGGTCGGAATTGACCCCGCAGTAATATCACATCGTTTAAACGTAGACCCTACCCACAAACAAGCGAAACAGAAGAAGAGAAAGTTAGGACCCGAGAGAGCGACAGCCGTTAACGAAGAAATCGACCGACTACTAGCAAAAGGCTCAATAACTGAGGTCCAATATCCGAAATGGTTGGCTAACCCGGTCGTAGTAAAAAAGAAGAATGGGAAATGGAGAATCTGCATAGATTTCACAGACTTGAACAAAGCATACCCCAAGGACTGTTTTCCCCTCCCAAGCATAGAAAGATTAGTCGAGGCCACAGCCGGAAATGAACTCCTTTCCTTCATGGATGCGTTCTCGGGATACAACCAGATTTTGATGCACCTATACGACAGGGAGAAAACCGCCTTTATCACGGACAGAGGAACTTATTGTTACCGAGTAATGCCCTTCGGCCTGAAGAATGCAGGAGCAACATATCAGAGGTTGGTCAATCGAATGTTTGCGGACAAACTCGGTAATACAATGGAAGTTTACATCGATGACATGTTAGTGAAATCATGTGGCCTCCGAACACATTAATCATCTACAAGATTGTTTCGATATCTTAAACCACTTCGGTATGAAGTTAAACCCCGATAAGTGTACGTTCGCGGTTACCTCGGGTGAATTCCTCGGATATTTGGTAACTGAGCGAGGAATAGAGGCCAACCCAAGGCAAATCAATGCAATAAAGAATTTAAAATCACCAAGGAACACAAAGGAAGTACAGAGGTTGACTGGACGAATCGCGGCTCTAAACCGATTCATTTCTCGATCAACTGATAAGGGTTTGCCCTTTTACAATCTCTTAAAAGGGAATAAAGAATTTGAGTGGAACAACCAATGCGAGGAAGCCTTCCAAGAATTGAAGAAATATTTGTCAACACCTCCGGTTCTGAACAAACCCGAAGATGGAGAAACCCTTTTCCTTTATGTTTCGGTATCAGAGTCGGCTGTAAGTGGTGTGCTGGTCCGAGAAGACAGAGGAGAACAAAAGCCAGTCTTCTATATAAGTAAGTCGTTGCTCGACACAGAAACTAGGTATCCAGCCCTAGAAAAATTAGCATTCACCATTGTAATAGCAGCATGGAAACTCTGACCATATTTCCAATCACATCCAGTCATTGTAATGACAAGCCACCCCCACCGAACAATACTCCATAGTCTCGGGCAGTCGGGACGGTTATCAAAATGGGCAATCGAACTTAGTGAGTACGATATCGAATATCGAACCAATGCGACAATCCAATCCCAAGTGTTAGCAGATTTCTTTTCGGAACTACCTCCGGAAGTAATGACGATATCCCCTCAGAACGAATGGTGGGCTCTCTACGAGGGCGGGTCCTCGTCAAAGGTCAGATCCGGGATTGGAATCTGGTTGAAATCTCCAACTGGGGAACTTCTAGAACAGAGCTTCCGCTTAGCTTTGGAAGCATTGAATAATGAGGCAGAATACGAAGCTTTAATCGCAGGACTACGACTTGCAAAACAATTAGGCGCACGGTATCTCCGAGCTTGTTGTGATTCTCAGCTAGTAGCCAACCAGTTAAGTGGCGAGTTCGGAACAAAGAACAATCGGATGGAGGCATACGCAAATTTGGTATGATGTTTAACCGAACATTTCAAAGAATTTGATTTGAAACGGATCCCACGGAGAGAAAATTCAGTAGCAGATTCATTGGCCGCTCTTGCAACAACGACAGATCCCCACCTACAAAGGACAATCCCAGTTGAAACTATTGATCATCCGAGTATCAGTAGTAACAAACAGCACACTTTGTCAATCACGAACGTAGAAGAAGAAGACACTCGACCGGAAATCCTCGGAGAAGACAAAGAAGATTGGAGAACGCCGAATGTGCGTTATATCAAAAATGGCGAAGTCCCACCGGATAAATGGGCAGCACATCGGTTAAAGGCCGTGGCTGCCCAATATCTAATAATAGATGACGTTCTGTTTAAAAGGTCTTCCGGAGGATTGATGCTCCATTGCATTGGAAAAGAGGAAGCAAATGAAGTAATGATCTGTACTCATTCGGGTGAAGGAGGAAACCACTCGGGAGGAAGGCTCCTAGCTGTAAAACTCCGGAGATTAGGATATTATTGGTAAACCATGATGACCGACTGTGACAAATTTACAGCACGTTGTGAGAAATGTCAAAGGCATGCCCCCGAGATTCACGCGCCGATAGAATTACTTATGGCCGCAGTACCTCCTTACCCATTCATGAGATGGGCTATGGATATCGTAGGGCCTTTTCCGAAATTAACCAGCGGAAAGCGCTTTCTACTAGTTCTAACCGATTATTTTACAAAAAGGGTCGAGGCAGCAGCTTATCCAAAGATTCAAAGCGGAGAAGTACAAAGTTTTGTCTGGAAAAATATAGTCTGCAGGGATCCCTTATGAGATAGTAACTGATAATGGTTCTCAGTTCATTTCAGATAACTTCGAGCCTTCTGTGAGAAATGGAAAATACGTCTAAACAAGTCAAATTCGAGGTATCCACAGGGAAATGGACAAGCCGAGGCTACAAATAAAACAATCGTCGTCGGGATAAAGAAAAGACTTCTCGGGAAAAAGGAAAGATGGTCAGACGAGTTGGAAGGAGTGTTATGGTCGCACAGAACGACTCCTAGAAGTGCATCCGAGCAAATCCCCATTTCACTCTCCCACGGAATGGAAGCTAGGTCTCCCGCCGAAGTTAGAGTTCCGAGTTTTCGAAGAACCCTAATGATACACGACACCGAGGTCAATGATGCAGAACTAAAAGAGCGGAATGATGAAATACTGGGGCTACGAGACCATGCCCTACTTTGCATCCAAAACTATCAGCAAATTGCTTCCCGATACTATAACAAGAAAGTCCGAGATCGCTCTCTCGATGAAGGAGACTTAGTTTTACGAATGGTGTTTGAAAACAAAAAGGAGGCCGGAGCCGGAAAGCTCGGAGCTAAATGGGAGGGTCCTTACTTAATCAAAACAAAAGTAAAGCCTGGTGTTTATCGTCTAAAACCTATGGAAGGCGAAGATATCCCTCGGGCTTGGAATTCGCTCCACCTAAATAGATATGACTGCACTAACGGATGGCTTGATCCCTTTTGGATACGTAGGCAACTTTTCGGAGTAGAGCTATAGTAAAAAAACCTAGTAAGGTTCGAACTACGGATGGCTTGATCCCTCTTGGGTACGTAGGTAACTCTTCGGAGTACAGCTATAACAAAAATCGATGCCTTAATCACGTATTCGATAACAAGGGTTATTCCCCCCTAACACATTCTATACCAAAGGCAGCTGAAGGTTTCAGAGCCTGATAAAGTAGGGCCGAGGAATTCTAAGGCAAAAGACGGGTCATTCCCGCATATTTAAAACCACTTCAAGTACCGAATTTGATAAAGTAGAATTCGGTATGACAGATAATGGTCGAGCATTTCTCGTTAAATCAATTCTAGAAATCGACTAAAGCTTCAATGTGATAAAGTAACATTAAGCCGAAGTTGTTGAAAGAACAAATTTTTATTTCATTAAACATAAGACAAAAATACAGCAAAACAAAAGAGAAAATTACAAAGTAAGAAATGTTCCGTAAGAGTTATACACCCCAGGAGGTAGCTTCATCTTCACATCATCCGACCGACGTTGAGGCCCGAAGTGTTGAGTGAATAAAGGCGGGGCTTCGAGATCCAAAGGACTAAGATCAAAAATGAGAAATTCATTCAACCGGCGTTCGAGGTTGGTTAGTTGGGAGAACAATTCCTTTTTCATCACGGAAGGAACTGGAACCTTCTCCTTTTCAAACACCTCAATCAGATCGCACTTTCCTTTCACCTGATGAAACAAGCCAATCAAAGAGTTACGAAGCTGGTTTGCCTCGATGTATTTCCGAACCTTTTCAAATTTCCTCCCACACTCGCCAAGAGCATTTAGACGCCCGAGTGTATGTGAATCGAGGTTATTACCTTTGTCTCCGGTTGCCCCAGAAGTGGACGGTTTAGACTGACGAGCATCTTCTAGCTCGCGCTTCAGACGCCGAACTTCATCAACGAGCTTAGCAGACTTTTTTGATTCTTCCGCAGCCGTCCGGCAAACAACTTCGGAATCAGCATCAGTCTTCTCCACATAACACTTAAGCGAATTGATTTCTTTCTTCATTGCCAATTCTTTCAACTCAGCATTCGATAGAAGATGATTGAAGCAGGCAGCCGTCTAAAAAATTAAAACGAGATGATAAATCAAAAAAATTAGGCGAAAGTGAAAGGAAGAAGGAGAAGCGAAGAACCTTGAAGAAAGAAGAAGCCGCGTTCTTAAGTTGAGAGTTCTTTTCTTCATTAGAAAGGAGGGGAAGAGGGCCGTATCGACCTCCAAGTCTTCCGAAGAGCTTCGCACACTCTCCTTGGTCCTCAAATATATAAAGGAACATTATTTCCGAAAGAGTATCGGAAGTAATGGTGTGAAGCCGCGGCAGCAGGACTTTGTTGCGAAGTCTTTGCTGGCTCTTTGTTCGAAGTCTTAAATTGAGGCTTTGGGAGAACTGTTGGAGTAGGAACGGGAGTGGTAGTGCTTGGCATTTTGGACTTTGGTGGAAGCATTTTTCCGAGGGGAATCTCGGTGTTTCGCGTTGGAATAGCGGGGTCCGAAGTCTGAATAACGGGCTTTTCCTTCGAAAAGCTCGGATTCAGGTTCGTCTCAACCATAGTTGGGTTAGTCGAGGTGTCTATTGGAGGAATAGAAGTCGGAGGAGCCGAGAGGTTTGGCGTTACGGGGGAAGGCGAAATGAGAGACTTTTCAGAAGGGGTCTCGGTTTTCCTTCTCTTCGACTTTGGTTTCTTTTCCGGGGTTTCAGAAAGCTTTCTTTTGGGAGCTTTGTCTCTTGGGAGACTCCCTTTTGAAGAATTAGATGTTTCGGTAGGCATCTCCTTCCCCTCGATTTCGGATTCCTCGGGTTGTGTTATAAGTACCCGAGGTTGGTAGATCTTCAACATGAAGGGATTCGGCATTTTAGAGATAGAGAGAGAAGGAAAGTTGGGGATTTGTTCTGCGAAATGAGAATTGACGATTAGGTTTTGCAGCTTGGACAAGGATTATTTATAAGGCGCAATTTCAATCTGTTCCAATTCCCCATTTAATGTACCCGGTTAAAACAAGATACGTCAACGGAGCTTTCTGAGGAATCGAGGAGTTTATGCAAGACGACTTTTCATTATTTTTTCCGCCCATGTACGAAGATTTAAAAAAAAATGAAGAAGAATTGAAATCTGATGTGATTGAAGACGAAGATCAGTTGGTCCCGAACTTCATTCATCGACAAACCATTTAAGGAGGAACTTCGTCGACGCTGCCCGAAGAGATCCTCGGACGAACTGGGGGGGGGACTTACTGTTGATGGTGGGGTTCTACCCCTAATCAATAGTTTGGCAATAATTGGAGTTTGGTCCATGCCTAGCTCTTCCCTGATAATCTATTAGGTTATAAGTAGGGGGGTTTGACTTTCGGTAAATAAAACAGAGATCTCGGAAAAAGAAACATCAATGATAACTACGACTCACCGAAAACCACGGATAACTCGATGGGATCAATCACCCATCGAGGCTTTAAATCAAAAATCCGGATTACCAACTCAGTGGACAAACCAATGACATGGAGAATCTTTAAACGGTCTTCTAGAGGACAAGGAAGCAAGTAATCAGGATCGCGAGCCAATAAACAGCCCTCCAGCAAACTGTCTATCATCAAATGAAGCGGAACAAGGTACGAAAGAGATAGAGGAAAATCTGAACGAGATGACGAGAATTCAAAACAAAATTATCAACAGGAGGTGAATAAACGACGAGCCGACCTCTATAACAAGTGACTCAATAGCAAAACTGCACCGTGAACTTCGAGATATGAAAGTTTTGCTCCTGAATCCTCCGGCCAACATCCCACACCTAAACCAAGTATTCAAGAATACAGATAAGAACCCATCCGAGACGACCAAGTTCGGACCTCATTCGTTCGGAAAAGGGAAGTTGGAGTTACCAACCTACAATGGAGTAGGAGACCCGAGAACTTTCCTTAAAACATTTATGATCACTATCAACCAAGCTCGGATTCACCCATCTGAGAAGGAAGGAAAGAATTACCAATATTTTGTAGAAAGTTTACGAGGAAACGCCCAAACTTGAATAACCAACTTACTAAAGGGAATGTCCTGGATATCATACTTGTATTCACTCTAATATAGTCTTGAAGTCGAGATAAGAATATCATGTGATACTAGGTAGTTATAATGCTTTGCTAGAAGCCGCTTATAACTTATGAGTTATGAACTCATTGCTACTATTGTATGATCATATAGGGTCACACACTTAAGCAAACTGGATAAACAAGATTGGTATTGATCATTAATGTAATGATCAAGTTGATGTATATTTGATATACATTACTGTGTGTTTTGGCTAAGTGTGTCGACCGACACAAGTAGTTGTGTCGATCGACACGGTGACTGAAATCAGACCGACTGATTTGGTTTAATGATCTAATTAATGATCGGTTTAGCTCGGTTATTAATTAGGTTTTCATGGTCCCTATATAAGATATAAAGGCACGAAATTTTCAGTGACTTTTAGATCTGCAGCCATCTTAAAACACAGAATCCCGAGAGCTCTTCTGGCACTAGCATCCCGGTGATCCAGTTTGTGTGCGTGTGGACTTTCCGTAGAGGCGCAGCATTTGAGGCGCTCTTGATCTCGAATTCCTGACTCATTCCGCTGCTCATAAACTCCAGGTATGATCGAAATCCAAAATATAGATTCAATCAACATGATCTAAAGGGCTAAAAGGAATCATTAGGATTTTAGAAAAGTTTTAAAATCTACACGAAATTCCTTCACTTACCTCCTAATTCAATAAGAAGTTTCAACGAACTGCGGCAGAAATTTCTAAAGAAATATATCTTTAACATCGAACGACCAGCAACGATCTCCAACCTTTACTCCATAAAACAAACATCGACCGAATCACTCCAGAGTTTCATGAAGAGATTCAAGACAATGTACTTCCAGTTAAATATCTCGGATGAACTAGCCATCGATGCTCTAATTAATGGAACATGGTATGAGACAAGATTTTGGGAAGAACTTTCAGCTTACCGGCCTCACTCCATAGAAGATGCTTTCTACAGAGCAAGCATATACAGTAGGGCAGACGAAAGTAGAGACCGGTTATCCGAGAACGATCAGATTACTTCGGAAGATAAAGAAATAAGAAAAAGATTTAAAGAACCTCGCAGGCACTACAATAAAACGTTCGAACAGAAAGAAAGAGCCAGAGCAAAAATAGCATTCCTAACCGCCGAACTTCCAGATCAATATCTAGAACAGAAGAAAAAAGCTAGGACTAAAAGAGATAGTATCTCCCCAGCGTGGTGTTGTTACCATACTGCCTATGGACATAGCACAGAAGAATGCCGTAACCTACCAGAGTATCTTTTGAAAAAATACTTGGAACGGATTCCCGAGCAGCCAAGCGTAAGAGAAACCCTCACCAAAAAATACCAATCGAAGTTAACGGAGCGACTCTTGAAGAAGAATCATCAAAGAAGAAAAGAATCTCCCAATTAGGATCCTCATACTTTCGCAGAAGGATAAACGTTATTTCCGAACTCCCGATGGAAACACAAGAGCAAATCAAGCAGCAAACAAAGCCGAAGTTAATTCTACAAAAAGAGCTCGTCTTTACTCACGAAGACTTAAAAGGAGTCGAAGTCCCGCATAACGACCCTTTGGTGATAGAATTACAAGTTAGAGATTACGAAGTTCCCCGAATATTAGTAGATACCCGAAGCGCGGCGAATGTCATAAGTATCGATGTTTTCCAAGAGCTATGGTCAAAGGAGACGAAGATCAAACCAGGGCTTATGTCACTAATAGCCTTCAGTGTTGAAAGTGTTCCGACTCTCGCAACAGTGCAATTCCAAGTAACGGTTGGAGGGACAATCATGATCGTTAACTTCGACATAATAGAAAAACCAATTCTCTACAACATAATTCTCTGAATCCCCGGGCTATTTCTAATGAAATGAGTGGTTTCAACCTATCACCAATGCCTTAAATTCTCAACCTCACTCGAAATTTTTTTGGTACGGGGAAGTCAAGCCGAAGCAAGACGTTGCCTCCGAGAAGGCCTAAAGGAGAAAAAAGCCGAACTTTTCTTCGGAAAGGAAATTCTAAATTTCATCACTGAGGACTCGACTCGGTGCACTAAGAAAGAATGCTACGACTTGTTAAAACAGGTACATAAAGGAAACAAGGCCATAAGTGGGCTGAAACTTGTGACTTTGTTATGGCATTTGTTGATGGTGGGGTTCTACCCCTTATCGATAGTTTGACAATAATTGGAGTTCGGTCCCTGCCAAGCTCTTCCCTGATAACTTATTAGGTTATAAGTTCAGACAACAGGAATATTAACCCTCGGCCCAAATGACCGAGGGATACCTCGACAAAGAATGATCGAATTTAGTGTTCGAAGCGGGGGTATAAACAACATCGTCCTAGGCCGAAGTCTAAAGCTCGGACAGTATAAGATCAAATCATATCACATATTCCTTAGTCTTGGAAAAATAGAAATATTCCATTTTTCTGAGGTTAGCCCATGGGCTTACAAGACCGACTATTAAGGATATATAAATACATACCCTCCCCCCCCCCCACTAATAATATTCATTCAGAATCGAAGAGAGTAATTACTAGATCGATTAGGTTTAATACTTCTTTTTGATAAAATTAACTCGGCATCCCGAGTTAACACCCTTGTAACACAAATCATTAATAAAAGTCTTTCTTTCCGAGGTTTCTCTTTGTTTTCTTACTTTATACTTTTCCAAAAATGAACTCCTTTAATTATAAATAATTAGAAGTTGAACCCAGGATCAACAACATTGTCGGTATGTGATTGATCCGCTCTCATATTTTTTGTAGATGCACATTAATTTTGAGCTTCTTCTCAAATACCTACTATCTTCTGTTAGGCTCATTGAATTAGTGGGACTCTACTACATGCTCCTTATAACTAAACGAAGACAAATATATGCAATTTTTTGCAGTATCAAAGAGCAAGGTAGTTGGGTTGGAAAATTCTACACTGCAGTTCAACATTGCAAACACAAGAGATGAGAGCAGGTTTTTGAGATTTCTCGTACTATATGTTTTTTTATAATTTCATGTTTTTTTGTTCCCTACAAAAAGATAGTCATGTTCTCTTGACATTCCATCATTTCCCACGTCTTAATGAGCTGAAGTTATCTTGACCTTACGTTTCCTTATGTGGTGTTTTCACTTTCTTCATGAACAGATACAAAAGACTCCTTTGTGTGGTGGACCTTACAATATAATGAGAAGTTACCAGAAAAATGTATGTAATTATGAGACAGGACATATTCTCTATGAGAAAATGTTTGTCTGGAATGAGTTCGTGACTCGAGGAATCCGACATCAGCTTCGGAATACCCTGTGGACTGTAGTATTGGTCTATGGTTTTTTTAAGCAGGTGAAAATCGGAATGTTTTATGACAGCTCATTTCTGGGAAAACGGCTTTTTCATACCCGAATTCTGAGACGCGGTCCCAATCCGTACCCAAACTTTTCCGCTGTGCGAAAACATACCCGAAGATTTGATTTCGTGTGAATTCACACCCAAAGTTACCTATCGGGGCCAAAACATACTTTGACCAAGGTACTGTTAGTCAAACCGTTAACTATTGATGACGTGTCAGCTGAGTCATTAACACTTAAAATAAATTTAAAGATGTGGATTAAAATAATAATAAAAAACCAAAACATTACCGTAATTAAATGACGTCATAATCATATTTTATTTGCTAAGCTCCTTCTTCCTCGTCGTCGAGAAAAAGGGGACTAAGGGTTTTTAACGTCTCTGAAATCAAACCCGGAAAAAATCTCCAAATTCTTCTTTCAATTGTTTTCGAAACTAGGAGATTTCGAGATTTTATTGCAGCAATTCATCGTCATTGAAGCTAGAATGAGGTGAGTTTTTGGATAAAAAATCTGGGTGTGAAAATTCGTTAGTTATGAAATCAAGGATTTCAGAATCTTGTGGAGTTAGGTTTATTAAAAATTGAATTGAAATAGTCTCTAAAAAGCAACGAATTTGCTTAAGTCTTTGATTTCTATCTAAATATATCTTCTTCTTTTTTCATGGGAAAAGCAACGAATTTGCTTAGCTTTAGCCTTTATTTTCTTCAACGTTTTATGGTCCAATGTGTTTTAATCTATTATGTCTTGTTGTAATAGTTCCGATAACGACATCGATTTCACTATCAACTTCAACGGGAAATTTGAGACCATCAATGGGCAGCTTATGTATATTGGTGGAAGCACCCATCATCTTGAACCCCCTTCGCAAGCATTATTTAGAGGGTTAGAAGATGCAGGTTTTGATTTATACGTTCAACGGGTTTAGTATAAGTTACCATATGAGGGGTTAAATGATTTAAAGGTTTTGTGTGATGGTAGCATGGGTTTTGAGAATATGTGTAAAGCTGCTGCTTATACTAAATTTGTTGAGATTTTTATGGAACATCAGAGTACTAATTCTGAGTTTGAGAATGGTTCTTCGGAAAACAACATAGGCAGAAATGATGAGGAATTTCATGAGGAAGAACGGGTCGAAGACATTGTGGCCGGATTTGTTGATGAGGAAGAGGACAATTCTGATTATCGGAATACTCCTCCAACATCAGATTGTGAGAAAGAAGCATCAGACAATCAGTATGAGACTTATAGAAAAGGAAGTGGTGAGCTGAAGATAATGCGTATTTGACATTATTAACTCGTTCAAGGAAGCTGTGTTGGAATACGCTTTGAAAGGAGCGTGGAATATCAAGTACTCGAGATGGGGAAGTGTTAAAGGTGAGGGAAAGTGTCCCATAAAGGGTGAAAAACCTTGTGATTGGAGAATTTATTGTTCGTTTGAAAAATCTGCTGGCCGATGGATGGTGAAGACATTTCAAGATGAGCATAGTTGCTCACCAGACGGTCGTTGTAGATTATTGACAGAATCTGTGATTGCAAGCATGTTTTTGGACGCTATTAGAAAAAATCCAGATTTGATGCCTACAGCCATTCAAAGCCAAATTCAAGAGCAATACAGTTTGATTGCAAAGCCTGATATATGTAGAATAGTAAGAAAGAGGGCATTGGATATGATCAAAGATGAATATGATCAACAATTTTCAAGGATAAAAGACTACAAAGATGCAATTTTGACGTAAGTAAACTGTTTTATGTGGTATATATAAGTATTATGATCCTGATATTTCAGCTAAATATGTGTTTCTTCTACAGGTCAAATCATGGTTCGACGGTTGATCTAGTAACAACCCCTATAGATGGTGGAGAGAAAACGTTTGATAGATTTTTTATGTCTGTTTTTATGTATTAAGGAAGACATGAAAATCGTATTGTCGTCCTATCTTCGGTATAGATGGATGTTTTCTAAAGTCTACTACAAAAGGGCAACTAGCAGCTGTGGGAAGAGATGCGAATAATAAAATTTATCCTATTGCGTGGGCTGTTGTTAAAGTTGAAGATACAGACAGTTGGCTTTGGTTCATCAAGAAACTGAAAATAGATTTTGACCTTGGTGATGGTCATGGATACACTCTAATTTCATATAAAAAAAGGTAAGTTTGAATATCTTTTTTTGCTGATACAAGCTAAAGCTTCAATTACTACAGAGATCGAGATGTATTGCGATCCCATTATGAAACTTTGTGATGAGGTATGTGTTGTTATGCTTGTCTTAATATCTTAGAAAATGTGTGGAAAAAAACAGTATCCCTCCTTTGTTTTTCAAAGCAGCATCCTTCCTTTGTTTTTCAATATGTTCTTTTTCATTTTTTCATAGTTTAGTTTCTTTTAACAATAGTTTTGGCCTGTTTAATTAAATAACGGTGTTCTTTGCTTATTTTTCAGTGATTAGTAAAGGCTGTACATGAAGAATTACCAAAAGTGGAGCATCATATGTGTGCAAGACACTTGTACGGTAATGTAAAGAAGGGTAATCCTAGCAATCCTCAAGTGAAGAAGTTATTTTGGAAGGTGGTAGACAGCTTTAACGAGGCAGATCATAAAGCAGCCTTGTTAGAATTGGAGAAACTTGACCCTACGTTTCATGCTGCTTTGATTACGAGGAATCTGGAGGTTTCTTGTTGTGCATATGTTGAGACAAGCTCTTGTTGTGAAGATGCACTTAATAACTTCTCCGAGTCATACAATAGTGCTATTGAGAAAGCACGGTCTTTGCCATTGGTCGAGATGTTGGAAACCATGAGAAGACAAACCATGATTCGAATTGACCTAACAAAGAGGAAAACAATGAAGTATAAAAGTCTACATAGTCTTAAAGTCAAGAAAGTGTTTGCAATAGAGGAGAAGCTGAAAAAATGGTGCACAAGAATTCCGGGGTCCAATGCTTCTCAAGAAGTGGTTGAGAATGGTACCACACATTCAGTTGACATTGACATGAAGAGATGTAGTTGTAGGAAATGGGATATTACAGGGATTCCATGTCGTCATGCGTTGAAGGTTATGACGGATATGAACCTTGACCGGGAGAAATATGTTTCTGACTGGTATTTAACTACTACTTGGCAAAATCAGTACAATGATTCTATAAGACCAGTTGAAGGTTTGAAGTTTTGGAAGAAGTCGGATGAAGCAACACTTCGACCACCGCCAAAGGAGATATCTAAGGGTCGGAATAAGAAGCCAGCGAAGAGAATGAAGTCCATACACGAGTCTCCAACCAAGGGAAAAAAAAGTGTCCAACCACAAACGCATTATTCATTGCTATCGATGTGGTTTAACGGGACACAACGCATTGGGGTGTAAAAATGGTGGTGTTCCATACAAACCAAAGCCGAAAAAGACGCGCAAGAAAACACAAGTTGGAGAAGTATCTATGTCACTTGATAATGGAGAAGGATCAAGTCAACCTACTCAAACCTCATCTTATCATTAATAAATTACAGGTTTAGTGCCTCTGTGATTTTGTTCTTTTTGTTAGGTTATTAGTCACTGCAATTGAACGGCCAAGTTTCCTAAATTATTTGGGATCTGCAATAAGTGTGTTAGTTTGTTATTACTTTCTTCTTTTTCTGATTGTGTTTGATAAATTATTTTGCAGGTCTTATTTTGCAGGTCTTACTTGAACATCAAGTAAGGTATTTTGAAGCCGAAAGCCATAGATGTTGTTGCTGTTTGTTTTTGTTTTTTGTTGACATGAAACACTTGTTTTTTTGCTTATATATATTAGACGTGTGTCATGTAATCAAGATTTTTGTCTTGGTAACAAACTCCATCTCTTTTGGTTATATATTTTTCATTTGATCTAAATCAATCTCCTTTCTTAACTGATCACAAAAATATAAACTTTGAATATTGTAGATAACATAGTTCCACGATGGGTAATTTTATTATTTGTTAACATCAAACAAACTCCTACATCAGATACATTCCACCGTGTGTCTTATTTTTTTTTAATTAATTAATATTTTTTTAATTCAAGTTTTTAAGTGTTAATGACTCAACTGACACGTCATCAGTAGTTAACAGTTTGTCTAACAGTAACTTGGTCAAAGTATGTTTTTGCCTTTATAGGTAAGTTTGGGTATGTATTCACACTAAATAAAATGTTTGGGTATGTTTTAGCACAGCAAAACAGTATAGGTACGAATTAGGACTACGTCACATAATTCAGGTATGAAAAAGCCGTTTTTCCGCTCATTTCTAGACGAACAAGTGAGAATTTTAAATAATCTTTTTATTTTAGTTTATTTTCATATAGCAAATGGTCTTTTAAATAATTGCATCAATTTTTCAGAATTTTTAATTTACTTACCTAAATTCTATGGTGTCTTGTTTTATCATCACTGTATTGTAAGAAGCGTTCCTTCTCAAATACAGATTTCTATCAGCTATTATCAATTATGGTACTGTTGTTGGGTTACTTGCATATTGGCTTCTTAAATATCTAAAACATAGATGATCAAGAACCATTCTTCGTTTTGCATGTAGCCTTCTCTATGTGAATCTGTACGGAATCTCAAGCTCACCCTTATTGCTAGGCGTTCCCGTCATAATGCTGGAACCAGGTAACAAATTTCTTTCATTACTTAGTCGGCCATTTTAAGTTCGATGGCAAGGATGTAATTGATACTACTTGATATACCTCTCTAAATGTATTTTTTTTTGTTTCTTTTTTCTTGCAAAATACAAATGCATAGTTTGGTATATCTGGATATCTCACTAAAGCATTGCACAATATTTTCGATCCTAACAACATGAGATGTATCATTTACGCTATTACCATTTGTCGTAGCAACCTTCCTTCCTTTCTTAGATCTTTTCTTACAATAGGTACTTGAAATGAGAAGTAAAGAGAAATGGAAATGTTGCTAATGATGTTGAGACCGAGCATATACTGTCTGAGGATGATCCTGGCGACCGTCCAATGCAAATAAGTTCTGCTGTGTAGAATCGTGGCTCAATCCCTCTTGTTTGGTCACAAGAGACCTCACGGTTGAATCTAAAGCCGGATATAGTTTGTAAGTATTATGGAACTAAAATCATTGCACTGCTTCCGCCTCTTTCTTCCCTGTTTGAATTCTTTAACACCAATTGCAGTGTCAAAAAGGGAACCAAACTATGAGGCGACTAGACGTCACTTTGATAAACTTGTAGAGCGATATGGAAAGCCTATCATCATTCTGAACTTGGTCAAGGTGAGTTGCCTAATCTTTCTAGTATTTGTCATCATTATCATCTTGATGCATCAACACCTCATGGCTTTCATTGATATTGGCCCTTTGGTTTTTACAATCAACAGACAAAAGAAAAGAGACCTTGAGATTTAATCCTCTGAGAAGAGTTTATTAATGCAATTGACTTTATAAAGAAAGATTTATCTGAAGAAAATCGTCTGAAATTTCTGCACAAACATTTTCAGAGGTATCTATCGTATACACACTTCCCTTCGTGTTCCAGCTGGTAGAAAATACATTTTTTTGGGGAAAACCATTTTCCTGTTTTTAGTCTTTTATCCAGCAAAACAAAAAATGTTTTGGCACTCCTTGGCAAAGTAGTTGCATGTGCATTGATTCTAACTAGTTTATTTTACTATCAAGTCAGACCAACGAAGAAGTTGGAAGGTTTCATAAGCTTATCTTCTTATGAGTAAGTCCTTTAGCTTGAAGTGCTACTATCACTATCATATTCATTCGGTCGGCCAGAACCGTCGCGTCATAGACGCGAGCGACACAACGGCTGCGACTCTCGTTAAGTATAAATTTTTTTTCAACCCTTCAGAAAATAAGTTTTCTCTTAGCCTAATGGCATTACCACTGATGTTTCTCCGGCCGGGTTCAACAATTTGAATCTCAGTTATATTTTTTTTTGTGTTGTGCAATAATTATCTTTTTCTCAATTGTTAATTTAAATGAATTATTAAAAAAGAAAAAAAAAAACCTACGCAGCCACGACGTATGGACTCTTCGTTTCTCTCTGGTTTCCCTGTATGATCATCTTCCTCTCGATTCGATTCTCGAATTTGGCCGGAGATCGTCTTGAGCTTTCGATAACGGTTGGTTATCTCTAGCTTTTTGTCGAAATCAGCCGGCATCTTCAGTTGTTTCAGCGTTCAATCTCTGTAAAACCATTCACCATCTCAATTCTCTATAAAAATTTGTTTTGTCATGTAGTCGAGTTTTTGGTCTGTAAATTGAATGTTTGTCTTCTGAATTCAGATAATACCCATTACTTTTGATCGAATTGACTTATTGGCTCTGTTTGTGTGAAGATTTGCTGCTGAGATAGTTAGATGTTTCATGAATTTGACGGCTCTGTTTCTGTTTGTTATGCAACGTATTTAATCTGTTTCATTTAACTTTAATTGTAGATGAAAAAATGAGTTCGAAACAGATCAAATCAGTTCCCGGCAGTGCATCTAAGATAAGGAAAAAGAAAGAGCAAGACACGGAGACTAAAGAATTATCTTTATCAATATTGGAGTTTGTAAAGATAACTCCCAAGCTTATCGAAGAAGAGAATCATAATGGAGATCAGAATGAGAAGGAGCAGGACAATGAGAATGAAGATGAGCAAGAGATGGAACATGAAAATGCTAATGGAGACGAGCAAGAGAAGGAGCACGACAATGAGAATGGAGACGAGCAAGAGAAGGAGCAGGACAATGGGAATGAGCAAGAAGAAGGGATAACCTTTGATGCTAGGGAATATTCAATATATGGAGATATCAATGATCCATGATCCAGGAAGTTGGCCAAAAGTTGATGATAGATTAAGAGCTTTTCTTGTTGAAAAGGGTCCAATGACAACAAGGCTTCCACGTAATTATAATTTTCCAAGGGATGGGCATGACATATGTTTTTCTCACTTGTTTACACAAGAGAAATAAAGAATGGAGAGAATCAAGATAAACGATGGTTATTTTACTTAAAAGTAAAAGATAAGATATTTTGTTTTTGTTGTAAATTATTCACACAAGACAAGAATGCTAATCAGTTGGCAACTAATGAATACAATGATTGGAGAAATGTTCATAAAATGCTCAGGGAACATGAAAAAGTCATAAACATATCATATGCATGACTAACTGGATGGAGCAAGAAGTGAGACTAGAGAAGAAGCAGACTCTTGATAAGCATCTTCAGGAAGAGATTAATAGAGAGAAGAAACATTGGAGAGATGTGTTGATGAGGATAATTGCATTCGTAAGGGGTCTTGCTAGAAAGAATATAGCATTTCGTGGAAGCACTGATAAGATTCGTCATCCTAATAATAGGAATTTATGGGCATGGTTGAGGTTTTTTGAGATTTTGGATGTGGTGATGAGAGAGCACATTCGACGGATTGAGAAACACGAAACCCGTCATCATTACTTGAGTCCCCAAATTCAGAATGAGTTGATAAAGATGTTTGGGAATGAGGTCAGACAGATGATCTTAAAGAAGATCCAATGCGCCAAATATTATTTTGTTATCCTTGATACCCTTCCTGATATCTCCCACAATGACCAAATGTCACTAATTCTCCGATGTGTTGATATTTCGAGACTTCGCCAAAGATAGAAGATTTTGTTTTGACATTCTTGGAAGTGAAAGAAAAAACCGGGAAAGGGCTATTTGACACCCTTCAAGATGTATTGCGTGATCTTGATTTGAGTATTGGAGACATTAGAGGGCAAGGGTATGATAATGGGTCAAACATGAAAGGGAAACATAAAGGAGTACAAAAGAGATTGCTTGAGATTAATCCACGAGCGATTTGCACACCATGTGGTTGTCATAGTTTGAACCTTGCACTTATAGATATCGCTTCCTCCTCTCCAATAACAGTATCTTTTTTGGAATTGTTCAGCGAATCTACTGTTTGTTTGTCTCTTCAACAACTACTTCTGAAGTTTATAGAGACATTGTGAAAGGTTATACAATTAAACCACTATCACAAACTCGTTGGGAGAACCGTGTCAAAAACGTTCAGGCAAAAAGATGTCAAGCTCCTAAGATACATGAAGCTTTGGTCTACTTGGCAAACAACATCGATAATCCAAGAATAAGAAGTGAAGCTGATTCTCTTGCAACGAGTCACACTCATGGTATTGGAAGCTTTGAAATTTTGTTTGGCATGAACTTTTGTTTATTGTTAACAAAGTAAGCAAGACCTTGCAGGATAAAGAGATGGATATTGATAGAGCTCTTGCTCAACTCAAAGGACTTGTTTTTTTAAAAAAAAGAGTATAGAGAAACTGGTTTTCAAACAGCAAAAGTTGAGGCTGAACGGATTGCGATTGAGATTAAAATTGCTCCTAAATTCTCTGTGAAAGCAAAACGAGTTGATAAAAGAAAACGGCATCATGATGAAGAGCTTGGAGAAGTCGAAGAAGATATGGTATTAACAGCGGAAGAAAAATTCAGGATAAACTATTTCTTCATAATTGTGGATCAAACTTTGGTTTCTCTTGAGAAAATGTTTCATCAACTTCAAAACTATGAAAAGATTATTGGATTCTTATTTGACTTGAAGAAGCTGAAATTAGCAAATGATGAAAAGTTGATGGATTCTTGTGCCAACCTTGAATTTTTTTTAAGCATGGTAGCCATTCTGATCTCGATGGTAATGATTTGGTTTTGGAACTAAAACTTTTAAAAGGAGTGTTACCAACATATATTAACAAGATTGTCGAGATATTGAATTTTCTGAAAAAGATGGAAAGTTGTTATCCAAATACATGGAATGCATATCGTATAATGATGACGGTTCTAGTTTCAGTTGCGTCTGCAGAGTTGCGTCTGTAGAAAGAAGCTTCTCGAAGTTAAAGCTCATAAAATCTTATCTACGGTCAATTATGTTCGAAGACATATTGAACTAATTGTCAATCTTGATGATTGAAAGAGGTATGGCGAAAAACTTGACTGAGTTTGTGGGTAGAAACGTGAAAAGAATAATTTTTTTTTGGTTAAGTTTGTTTATAATGATACATTTTTCTAGAAAATTGTTGCTACGGCTGTGCATTCGGCTTATATTTTGTGGTGTCTGCTGAATTCTCCCGTTCTTCAATTTGATTTTGACATGAACCTTTTTGCATGTAATTTATTCTCTTTTTATGTTAGTGATCTCGGATATAGTCATCAATTTTGAACAGTTTAAAAATCTGATTTGAAATGTACAGTTCTGATGTTTCACGATTACAGTGCTGACACTGGGGATCTATCTCCACACACTAGTTGTGATGATGATAACGAGGATCAGGACAAGAGATCTAGCAGGAGTAAGAATATTGCTTATGAAAAATGTGATGTCAAGTCACCTGGGCTTCAGAGGGGTGTGCTGAGAACCAATTGCATTGATTGCCTTGACCGCACAAATGTTTGGGGAGCAGCTTCATGTTTTAGGGTTTAGAGACGCTCCAGCGATAGAACTTGATGATCCTCTGGGTATTTCGTTAATGGGGTTGTAATAATTTGATCTGTCTATGTTCATAGAGTCTTGTATTAAATCTCCTGTTAGAAACAATTAGTGATAGGGTTTCAAGGGAATCTCCTGTTATTTTTGATTCCGTGAGTTTCTGTTGGGCAATAGGATTTTTTTAGAACTGTGCAAAGATTATTATAATAATGCATATATGGATGCAGAAAAACAAGACGCCATTAATATGTAAGCTGCAACTCTCCCGCTGTCATTCTGGAGAGATGAGCATAGGGGAAGAGGAAAGGTAGTTTCTGAAATGCTCGTGCTAGCTATTTCATCCTTTTACCAAGGTTTCTAGTGTTGAGTGATTCAGGAGTCCAATGGTTAGACGGCTAGGGTCAACATTTTTTGATACCAGAATGTGATTCTCCAATGTAACTTGCATTTTTCATGCTATATAACTTTTGTGATGTGAATTTATGGGACGACCAAAGTGTTTGGATGAATGGAGTTTTTGTGTTAGTGTAGAAATGGAGAATGGAGTCATGAGAAACGAGGATTGGTTTGGTCGACTGCATCTAAGTTGTTCTAGAAATGATCTATCTGCTAGCTACACAAAGATTGGGACAAGAGAAAGTGTGAACTAGAGATGTAACAAGTTGGATAAGAAGTTCCAACCCAACATCCAAGTCTTGTTATCTGAAGGAGAGGCAAAGTTGAGCTCGAACATTTCCTTCCTTATCTTCTCCCCGGAGTCGCAGAACCCAACAAGCTTAGCCACGATTTCAGCACTCTCTCGCACGTGGTGCATGTCGTGAGGATCTGTCCAGAGTTTGTTGATCAACTGTTGCCTCCTCTGTTTTCCTACAGCCGGGACATCCCATTTCAGGTACAGCATCTCTCTTTCCTCTGCTCCTAGCTTCGTGTTTACCCGTTTCGCCAAATACTCTCTTTCCTGCTTCAATGCTCTTACACTGCCCAACACCGCCCGCTGTTAAATTGACACCAGGCTATACAAATACAATAATGCTAGCGGATGCCCTTACCTTGATGCTACGTAGCTTGCTGGTTCATCTCCAAGCAATGCAGGACTCGCATTTCCCAGCTCGGCCATGTGCTGCTCCAGCCATGTTAGCCTCCGGAGCTCCACTTCCATGTAGATCTGGTCACCTGGGTCTCCTTTGAATAGCATGTAGAATTGTGTCCTGTGGATTATTGAGATGTGGCACAGATGCCATAACATTACCATCTGCTTTCTCTCTTGTTCGAAACACAAGGGCCAATCCATTTGAGTTTCATCCGTTGCCTCTGACTCAGCTGTCTCGTTAGCCTCCAGCTCTAACACCTACGCTTTCCATCAGTTAATAATTCTTTCCTCCCAACTTAAACGCGTTAATACAGGACAACACACCATAAACTTTCTTTATAACTCACCTGGCAAACCAGAAGCTGCTTCTGGTATTGAAGTTTCGCCACACGTTCTTTCAATCCGGTAACATAAGCTTTGATGTTACGTATATTCTCTTCCGCAGCATTCTTAAACATACGCTTCATTCTCTTTACATCCACTGACTTTGCCTGTGCCGGCGTCCGGCTACAATTGCAGTTATCATCCTTCCTTGCCGGAGTAGTGCTCTCCGGAGCCTTATTTTCAGCCCCTGAACACGGCGCCCGGATAATATGCTGTATGTTAGGACTGTTGCTTAAGCCGAAGGGTAGAACTCTCTTCTTTTTCATCTGGGTTCTGAATTCTGGACTCTCTTCGTCTGTCTGAATAGACGAGACAAGCATGTTAATTGATTTCTGAACACTCTCAAGCTTCTTCTCCAGAGCCGCGATCTCATGAGAGTTCAACCGCGTTATTTCTTCCTTCAAGTTGGCTTTATCGCCACCCACTACGATTTCCTCGCTTAATAGGTTGCTCTTCTGCATGTCACGGATTTCTGACAGCATTTTCGCAACTTTTTCTGCAGCTTGTTGATCACCCAGTTTATGCGATGTCACTTCTTTGTGAATTAGCTCTAGTGCTTGGTTTGCTTCCTCACCCAATTTCTTTTGATGTTTTTCAAGCAAACGAATTTCTTGCACTAGCGCTGTTGGATCCGTTGAAGTTAACGACTGCCTCATTTTCTCCTTTCTTCTACCAGGGGTCGTTCTCCGGCTTTTCCCTACAGATTCATCCTCACCAGGGTACGAGAGACACCTTGCTACCTGATCAAATGTTTCACACTCGTTTGACCCCTCAAATCGATTTCTATAAGGCACGTTTCCCTAAGTTATCCCACTTACCTTCAGCTCCTTTGCTTTTCTTTCTAGATCAAGTTGAGATTGTGCAATGTCTCTCTGTCGCTTTAATTCTTTCATTTCGCTTTCCATCTGCCATTAGTTTAACATGAATGAGAATTATCGCATGTCTTTTTTTTTTTTTTGTGGTTTTCATTTTCAATATTCAAAAGAGATAATGCACGATGAGAACCTTTAGGCCTTTACCTGTTGGATTTTCATCTCTTTCTCAATTAACAGAGATTTTAAGCAGGTCGATGAACTCGACTCCGGGCTTTTCAATTCTGACTCCAGTTTGGCTACTTTTTTCTGCAGATTTTTCAGCAGTGTTTTATCTGACACAACCTACAAGAAAAAATCAAACAAGCAAAAGAGCATCAATGTATGATCAGAACAGCTGTGCAGTCGATTAACCTTTGAACAATACATAGTTTGCTAGAATTCATCACTCTCACAGATGGTAGTTGCTACTAAAGAATGAAAATGCATTTGCAATGGAAGGCCAAATAGGGAGCCAAAAGCAAAGCACTATATTGCAAATATGACTTGTAGGTAAAAAGATCATCCCGTTTCTGCAACCAAACTGAAACAGCTTTGAACTGACTAGAACAAAATTTCCTAGTTAGGAAAACATACCTAAGGCCCCTACAAACATCTAACTAGCTGACATACCATGTTTACTTTAGCGCAGTTGGTGACTTCCTTCGCACTCATGGCAAAAGAGAGTGTCTTTTTTGTCTGTTCAATGTGGCTCAGGGCTGGACTAATGGTACATATTATTGCAGTTCTCGCATTCCCGCCCAGTGAATTTTGCAAGATCCTTGTAAGCTTTGAGTCTCTATACGGTACATGATCACTTCTTCGTCCAGAACTACAACCAAAACAGCAAAACGAAGGCAGAAAAAACTATTTTTCAGGCCCAAGCTGCATTATTCCAGAGCTACATCTTCATTTCTGCATTATCAGTTAAAAATGCCAATGTTTTTGCTAAATATGTGACACGCCCTACACCTAGAGGTCAAAATGTTCATCAGGCAAAACAAAGATAATTTATACATGCCCAAATTTATCGTGCTTTCTGACCTCAGCTTTCTGATCACTGTCGCAAGTGTTAATAAACTACGGTTAATATGGCTTCCTTCCTTCAATCTTAGACCATCTGCATTTGTTTGACAAGCACGTTCGCTTCCAGCAAGATCAACAAGATTCTGCAGCAATTAATTAGAGTGTCTTAGATACCAAGTGAGGCTTTAACCCAAACATAATAGAATGACCCACCAGAGTTGCCATGAAAGACTGCACACAGCCTGCTATCTTCCTGAGACTGCTCTGAATAGTCTGGATATCAAAATCAGAGAACATGAGAAATTCTGGAAAGAGATTAATTTATTGTTCAATAGGTAACAAAAAAATTATGCAAAACTATATTTCTATGTTTGGATATATATATTTTCTATCATAGAGCATATAACATGAGCATAAATCATACCAGCCGAATGATCTGATGTGATCTTGAACTTTTTTCGTTCAAAGCAGTTTCACCTACTTGCCTTTGAGCTGTAAAAGGAAATGGAAAATCAGAAAACAGGAAGGCGAAGGATGCTACCATTAAAGAGACAATGTATCAAAACAGTTTGAGGCTTTGAGCTTTCTCCTTCAACTATCACAAAGTTATGCACCAAGAATACCTTCACAAATGCCAATTAAATGCTGTAAATGTTGCCTGCTTTCTACCACTTCCTCCACCAGATTTTCTACAATGGTTCCTTTCTGCAGGATAGACAACATTCTCAAACTGGCCGAGATAATATATTGTCTATTTCAGCAATGGACCTTAACATACCTCTGGATCATCTAACAGTCGAAGGGGTCCAGTATCACGATTTAAGAGGTCAGCCACGGTCTCGTTATAGATCTCCAAAGCAGATACTTTCAAGACAAAGCTCCTTTCTTGAGTCTGCATAGTTTTTAATCGATCCATAAGTATAGAAGGAGAACATATCACCTGGTAACAAGACAAAAAGAAACTGGTCACTCACTTTTCTTATATGCTCGTATATATCTTTAACAACGCTTTCGGTAACTCCCCTCATTGTAAATGTCTTGCCACTGCTGGTCTGGCCATAAGCAAAAATAGTCGCTGCAATAAATAGAGACGAGAATTCACATATCACGGAGCATAGATACGCAAAGGAGATAGATGTTGCGCTTCTAGGAATTGCTTTTAATCACCGTTGGTTCCTGCCAATGCAGATAGTGCGACGTCCCTGGAACCACCTTCATAAACCTCTTGAGTTGCACAGGTTGGCTCAAAAACTTTGTCTGTGAGGGAAGAGAAAGAAGCAATGAGAGCTAAATAGAAAAAGGAAAAGGAAGCGTTAAATATGTTGTACATACCAAAAGAGTATTTTCCTGCGGCCCTCTCAGGGTTGGGATTCTTAAAAACGATGGTGTGATCATCTGGACATTCCCAGGCAATAAGATCATATTTGGCATGTTCCCTCCAATTTAATGGTCTCATCCGAACAGTGACAAGGATCTTCTCCTCCGTAACTCTGGAACCACCTGGGGTAGACGAATTGCCCCTATCTATCTTACTCAACGGCGTCCTGGGCGGTCCCATCATTGTCTACACACAATTAGACAAATTAGGGTTTCTTAGATTTCAAGACCGAGCACTCGTAATATTCCAGTTTGATATGAACACTAGCAAATGCCATTCACGACTCCGCCACCAAATTATTTTGTTAACGTCTTCTCAAAAGTCGCGAGTTCTTCACCGACCCAATATTTTCTTTGAAAATCAACTGTAACTGTTATCATCACCGACCCAAGATTTGCTTTGAAATCTAACTGTAACTGTTAGATCGTCTCGAAAATCAAGAGAATCATAAATAGAAACACTGTAAATGCCATTCTACTGAAACTGAAACAACGAAAATCCAACATATAGTCTCCTGAAATGAAATCCCGAAAAGGAAAGAAAGAAATTAAAAGAAAAGAAGACCGTAGAATCACTTACAGGGATTTAGCGTCGGCGAATGCAATCGCGGCGGTGACAGACAGAAGATTCGCCGGCGTATCTAGGAGCTTGAGAGATCAATCGACGATAAGATCGGGATGATGCTGAAGATTAGGGATTTCTCTATCAAAGCAAAGGAGGGAGATGTGTAACGGAAACTATTTCTTGCTGCTTTCTTCTTCATCTTCGTCTTCTTTTTCTTTTTAATATCTTTATTCCCTGCGCCTACCTGAAATTTTTTGAACTGAACGGTCGAAGATCCATTAGCATTCTCCGTTGCCACGTGTACGACTATGACTCCACATCGTTGTTTTAGGTTGGAAAGAGATTCGTTTCTTTCACATTTTCTTGGTAAATTTTTATTTTTTATTTTTTATTTTCTATCAACCTTCATTTTTTTATTCACCATTTCTTAAGGATTACAAGAGCAAAAGGAAAAAATGTACTTCAAGAATTTGAGTGAAAAGTCAAGAATCCAGACAAGGTTTCTGCCGAATCTATTAGACCACCTATGATTTAGAATATAAATACGTAAATCTTTTATGTATCTTCTAAATCATTTCTATTCACATCACCAAAGACACCACAATCAAAGAGATTTCACCATTTCCTCATACTTGGGTAAGATATGACCAACTTCTATATAATGTACTCATTGACATTCTTTCTTTCAACATGGAACCACTTGTCTTTCGAGCCAAAACTTCTAGCGACGTATGGCTTACACTTGCACAACGAACGTATGACAATTTGTCTCGTGATCACATCAAACAATTGAAATATATTACCAAATGAACACATAACATTTATGAATTCATGCATAATATTTTATCCAAAGCCAACCAAATCACGTTTCTTGGTTCTCCCTTAGAAAATAGAGATCTCTTGTATTACATAACTGATAGTTTAGTCAAAGATTACAAGACGGTTATAGAGTTTTTCAATGGTGGTGGTCTCTGTTCGAATACGCGCTATGCGTTAGTCGGTCAGCCGGATATAAAACATGTTTGATATGTCGCGAAGTGAATATAATTTGACCCCTAAGGGCCTGTCGATCGACATGTGATAATCACTTCAAACCACTTAAAGAAAGCTAATTTCCACATCTTTCTTTTGTCACAGGTTTGGTCAAATTTGAGTACTAGGAAGGTCTCCATTGAATGTCAAACTTCTGAAACTCATATCCGAGGCTGCATCTCCCATTTATCAGTTTTGCTCATTTTTGTTCCACTTTCTCCAATTGATCCCAAATGTTCAAAGTGCCTAATATATAGTATAAAGACTTGCAAAAGACTCTGAAACTCAAAAAAAATGGGTTTTAAAACCCCCCAAAACCACATAATATTAGCCACACACCAATCATGATCACCCGATATACATAGTTGAAGGTAAAAAGCACAAGATCAAAAGGTATATTCCGGGTCAGAAGATATACCTAATAGAGGCAGTATCTGATAGTGAAGAAAAAGACATGGACTCTGAAAATTGACAAGACCTGATGCGTCTCTCTTTTGTAAAATAAGGTGTAAAATATCTTGTTAGGTAAGTATCTGGAAAATACGTAACTTAGGTATGCTTAACTTATACTTTGTAAGATAAGCTTTGTCATCTTCACTATAAATAGAGGTGTTTAGTGAGCTATTCTCCAAACCAAGTGAGGGAGTGTTCTCTAAGTGTCCTTGTAATCCTTTGAATGTTCTATAATAAATAAAACTTCCCCTTCTCGAATATATTGAAGTCTCTTATATTCACAGAAACTTTTCATGGATCCTGTAAAACCTCATTTGTGATTATACCCACTCTTTTGTAAGCCAAGCATGCATTTCATAATCCTTGTCTCCAAATTTCGATGGAGGGGGGGGGGGACATTGTCGAAAGAGAAACCATTATGCATGTCAAAGTGGTTTCTTGGACTCTAATATGATGGAGGATGGGGTCTAGTGCTGTCTTCGGATACATTTCCTTTGTTGTTCTCTATATCTTCTTTAACAATTGGCTTTATCATCATTAGATCTGGAATAAGGACCCCTTCATCTGAACTGTCCGATTTGGGTTTAGACTGTTGTAGGTAACGTTGTTTTTTTGGAACAATGTCCTTTTTTGCTACTTTTTTGAGGAAGGTAGAGATCGGATTTATGGGTGTTCTACTTTGAATTGTGTTTTATCTTTCTCCAGTGGAGCTTGAGCTTTTGATAGCTCTGGGGTGGTTCTCTTTGAATTTTGTTTTCTATTGAGAGAGTAGACTGTATTTTCCTTGAGATATGTTGTGTTTCAAAAAAACGTGTTGGCAAGAAGGAGAAAGAACCAATGTGACTTGGATCATGGGAGAAGGAGAAAGGTTGGGATTGGACCATGTAAGTCGGGGAGTATATAGGTTAAGGGTTAAAGTTATCATATGGCATTTCCTGAGGTATAAGTTGATTTGAAGGGCATGAAGTTGTGTTTTCAAGGATATTAGCTCTGACTCTTTCCGGGATATAAGGTGGGAGGGTGTGGAAATAGTAGTTTTCAGCTGGAGGGGTTCTTTGTGCTGAAAGGATATCTTATTGTTTATCCCCTTTATAGAAAGATCCAAAATAGCCACTTTTCTGTTGATTTGACTTAAAATTTGGTTATGGGGCCACCGTATTTTATGTTTGTCAGCTCAGCGTTGCTTCTGCTGCATTAATCTGTTTCACCGATCCGTCCCGATTTTTGATATTTGGCCTCTTGATATTCTGAGTGCTTTAAGTTGTATTGTTCAAAGTCTTATGGAGGAAATGGCTGCTCTTGAGAAGATGAGGGACCAAATATATGCCATGTTTGAGAATCTTCTCTCGGGATTCATGATTTCTCCTAGACTTCTTCAAGTTTTAGATATTACAAGTCACCTAACATTAAGGAAGGAACAATATCATCCAACGACTCGTGTATTTTGGCAGCTGCGACTATGACCTTCCCAATATGACACTTTTCCTTGGTTTCATACTTCATATTGTGGGAGTTTGTTGCAGGAGTTTGTTGCAGCAGTATCGTTGAACTAATATGGAAACGTATAAGGATCCTTCATAATCACCTTAATCAAAAACGCTTATTACAGAAGTTGTATGCCAAGTATATAACAGAAAAAATGACATGGAATAATGAAAATGATATTAAGATGAAGGACTCGCCTTCCAATTGGTCCCTCGCCAAGGGATAAGCCAATATGAAAATGGAGATTTATCAAAAGAGTGGTAGACTCATTTGCTTCTAGATTGTATTTCAACACCCTTCCGCTGTCTTACCCCGAGACAATCAATTACAAAAAGTTCCTGAAATGGGTTTAAACAAAGATCAAAATCGGGAAAAGTAGAGAGTAACACAATCATTACATTCACAACACTAAAAGCATAATTGGTATCATGAATTGCAAAGAGGGTAAGACCAAACTCAAGCAACTGACACTAATATCATGAATTTTAAGGAGAGTTTCAAAATAATATACTAAAAACATGTTTAATAATATTAATAACATTACATCAAATAATAAAGTAGTTAAAATCATTTTTACATTTCAAAGCTAGCAGAAAGTGAAACCACAGTGTGACATAAATCAAACCGAAACTGAAGAAAATCAAAAGCCATAAAGTATTTGGATCAGAATGCAAAACTAAGACAATGAATGTGTCTAAAAAAGAGAGAAAATTTAGGATATACCTTAAGAAAATACCCTATAGTTGCTTGTAGCTAAGAATTTATATGCTCCATAATACCATTGATTTTCCTTGTATGGCTCGCATCAGGTGAATGAATACCTACAAAAATACTTAAATGTTGATATGTACGTCAAAATAAATCAACACACTTTTACCATTGGTTAAGAAATTTAGAAAACAATTGATCTTGCAACCTCTGTGTATATGAGTTGCAACCTCTGTGTATATGAGTGTTTGAGAAAGTTATGGGAAAAATCGTACGGATAGGTAACGATTCCTCTCTATAGACATATGCCTTCATACCCAAAAACAAAATTAAGAAAAAGAAAACGAGACCTTCCATGGGAAAAAACCAAAAGAAAAGGTAAAGAAAAAAAAGGAGATTACCAATTCCAATACCTGAAACTCGAGATTTAAGTTTGAAAGGATCGGATTTCTTGAAAGAAATCTGAAACTTTCCATTGAGCTAACCTCGAGATTGTCTCCACCTTCATGTCCCTCATCCACTCTCTCTCGGTTCTCATCTGAAGTTATTTGACTTGCTCTTTCTGATACTTCACGCCAAATAACAACGGACACAGATGACATGCCACGTGTATGAAGATGGTGGAGTTCAAGCCACATGTAGGTAGATGGTGGGGATTTAGTCAGTAAACCGGTATACCGGTTTGATCCGGTTAACTAACATGATAAACCCACATTCTCGGATGGAAATGGAAGGGAGAAGTTAGAAAAATCAGACATGACAGCGAAGACGGCTACGGAGAAACCGAAGATTGTGTGGGACGAAAGGAGACATAAATTCGAGACAGGGGATCACAAAGCTTTTATAGAATACAAGATGAAGAACAACGGGAGCGTCATGAATCTGGTTTGAACCTACGTAGCGGCGTCAAAAGGAGGATTAGGTTTGGCTTCGCACTTATGGCACTCATTCTCCATCGTCCCACATGCTCTTACGTTTCCATACATCGCTGCTTCCATTCTTTTACCTAGAAAAATCTGCAATTTTTAGTACGTGCGACAAGCTCCATCATAGCTCTGGTTATTATGAACGGCGTCGCTGATAGCTCCATTACCTTGTGCTACATGAGAACAATCCAGATCGCCGCAGCCATGGCGCCTCCTGAACAGACCCACCTGTATACAAACACAAAGATAAACTCATTATTAGATCATCCAAACCCTAATTATCAAATCGATGAACGATAGCAATGATGTTACATATAGCCTTTAGGAACCCTAGAAAATAATAAACCAAGCTAAACCATACCTAATTAAAATCATTGTAAATAACCATAAAAACCAAAACGACCCAAACAACTGATTTAAACCAATCGGTTCATTAAGTACTGTTTTGTAATCAATCACCCCAACTTTCATTGTGGGGTATTCTCACTTCTCTTTTAATATATCTTATATAGTAAAAGAATAAGGTTTTAAGGTTTCACCACGTGTTGTTACCACAACCCTCTAGAGATTTAGATTCCTTAAAACGCCATTAATGAATCAATTTAATTATATTCATATGCAATTGATACATAAATTACAAAAATATCCTTAATTAAACTCTAAACATTAAAATCATAATAAACCATAGATTTAAACAATATTCGGTTTCTATATTAAACAACATAAAACCAATCAAATTATTAACTACTAAAATCTAAATAACTCAAGTCTTTCACTTTCGTTTTATTTATTGTCTTAATCTAATTTTTTTATAGAAATCAAACACAGCCTATTAAACACTTGGGCTTTAACTTAGTTACTTATGGTCCAATATGTTTATTCCTTCTTTATAGACTTCATCAAACCGTCTTATCATAAAACGTTTTCTCTTCTTCTTCGAAAACACATTAATTTGGTAAGATGTTTCTTAAAAAAAAAAACATTAAAACCATTTTTCAAAAAGTTTTTTCTTAATTTTTTTAACTAAAATTTTCATGTATAAGCATTTTTAGGTGAAAAGTATCACAACTCTGATAGCATTGATACTTCAAACACTAACAGTGTTGATGAAATGGTTTATACTCATGAATTTCCTTATAGTGTCAAAGTATCGGGATAGCCGAATCATTGTTTAAAGTTGAAAGTCGTGATCATGTTGCTCCAAAATATCGATACAAGAAATGATTTTATGTACAAGACTAAAAGTGACTCGGTTGGCCAATCATGTGATAGATGACAAAAGTATTAATACTAAAGTAAGCGATTTGGTTTTTACTAACTAGAAATTTTGTGTCTCCGGCGGAAACGAAGTTTCCTTATAAAATACGATGTAGTCAATTTTTGGAGACAGTTGCATTTGCTTTGACAATAAATAACAACCAATGTCAAACCATGGAGACGATTGGTTTGTTTCTATCCAAACCCGTGTTTTCTCACGGACAATTTTACATAGTTATATCTAGAGTGGAGTGGAGATCATGCTTAAAAATCATCATCATAGATGAATAAGCAACGCAAGATGATGAATATTTTGTATACAGAGGTCTTCGCAAACCTTGAACCCAAATAAAATATTTAGGTATTAGTTGTTGATATCGTGGAATGCATATGAATGTGCTTAGGTTTCCAAAGGAAGGTCTAGGGTTTAGATTCCCCATATAAACGTATCGTGGATTAAATATGAATTTTATTGGGTTTTCAAAGGAGGGTAGAGGGTTTAGATTCCCCAGAGAAAAGTATCGTAGATATTGTGGTCTGTATATGGATGTGCATGGGTTTTCAAAGGAGTTTGTAGGGTCTAGATTTCCTAGAAAAACGCATTGTAGATATCGTGGACTTTATATGAGTGTGCTTGAGTTCCAAAAAAAGGGTCTAGGGTATAGATTCTCCAGATAAACATATCGTAGATATCGTGGACTATATATGAATGTGATTAGATTCCCAAAGGAAGGTCTAGGGTATATATACCAAGAGAAACGTAACTTACATATATGAATGTGTTTGGGTTCCCAATGGAAGACATAGGGTATAGATTCCCTAGAAAAAAAAATATCGTAGATATTATTGACTGTATATTAATGTATTTGGGTTCTTAAAGGAGGGTATAGTGTGTAAATTCCCTTAAGAAACATATCGTACATAATTGCGAACATCATATTACAATAAAATTGACTGAAAATTGACTACACCGTATTTTAAATAAATTGCCTCAAATTCTATAGCCTCCATCTGAGAACTTATCATGTTTCTCATTCTTCGAATCTAATGTATGAATTATGATCTCATTTTCAAACTATAATTACGTCGGCGTTTGCGAACAAATACCTAGCATAATATAATAACGTGAAAGGCATTAAGCAAAGGATAATAATCATTAAAGAATGATCGTTAATCACGTTATGGGTTTTAGCCTAACAACGTCCTAATTAATTAGGTTGTGTTTGTGTAATATATGTAAGAGTCATGTTTCTTTCTAAATATGATTGACGTACGGCGTCTTGTAATTATTGAAAGAAGGGAACTGTTCTCTTGCTTGGCATACAAAGAAAAAAGAAACTTGTTCTCTAATTATGCCTCGCTAATAGTTAAAAGAAGAGAAATTTGTTTTCTTACTTAGCCGACGAGAATAAAACATTAAAACCCTAGAAAGATGAATAGTTTGTTATTTTGAGATTGGATTTCAACGGTACTAGCATCCTGTGTTTTGATCCAGTTTATGTATGTATGGATACGGATAGAGGCGCAACACTTAGAACGCTAAGATAATCTCGAGCCGTTTCGATTCATCATTCCACTGTGAAACTCCAGGTATATTCGATACTCTTAATTCTAGGTTTAATTCAATATTAACACGAATCTTCACCAATCTTCACCATACAATTTGTAATTAGGGTTTATAAATTGTTATAAACGAGTAGAAATTCCAACACTTTATATATAAATGTGAACCATAATGGCTTATAAGACTTTCCACGTCATCACCCCTAAATTAATGGTCTCAAACTTTTCATTTGATCAATATCACCCTTTCTCTAATTTGTTTTTTTTGCACATTTACCCCTTTTTTGTTTTTTTTTTAATTAAAAAAAGGGAATAAGCTCCATAATTTTCAAAAATAAAGAAAAAGGAAATTTTCTCCGAAAATATCGAGTCTTAATATTACTATCTTCCTTATATTACTTTTTCAATAATTATCGTCATACAAAAATATGGAAAAAATAAGGTAATTGGCTCCGAAAATATAGAAAAATAAAGAAAAGGAAATTTGCTCTGAAAATACCGAGTCTTAATATTACTATCTTCCTTATATTATTTTTTCAATAATTATCGTCATATATAAAAAATGAAAATATACCTTTCGTCATTCTGCTATATATTGTAACAACCCGTTTTTCAAAAGAAGTTGGCCGAAGAGTCAAGTCAAAGTCTGCTGCCCGAAGACGAAGAAGACGAGAATTTTTCCCAAACATTAAATTCTCAAAAAGGCGGAAAAGAATGTCATAAACATCAAGTGCAGGCAATCGTAAGACCTAAGAAGATCTAGAACAAATGCAAGATGAAGACGGAGTTATGACGGAGCAGAATCTGCATTGGAATAGTTCCGGAAATAATTAAAATGAATTTCGGAATTATTTTCAATGTTAGATTTTTATAAATAAATTTACATGTTAATTCCGACCGCCGCAAAAAGGATTAATTATGTAAATTCAAGACGGATTTATGGGCAAAATTTCAGAAGAAACGGAGTCCAAATGAAGTATCACGAGAAGACCGAAGTAGCGCAAGCTCAGAGAACGTGGGAGCAAAGTCTCGGGAGGAACACTATTAAAGCGGAAAATCATTTTACCGTTTTATTTTCAACATAACCGCAGAAACTCACATTCAAAGTTTCCTCTGAAACATTCAAGATCAAACTCGAGTAAACTCAAGAACACTCGAGCATACTCAAAGACATTCAAGCGAAGAACGAAGAACGCGAAGAACGCGAAGAACATTCAAACGAAGAACGAAGAACGCGAAGAACACTCAAGGGGAAACGAAGAACGAAAAACGCGTTGAAGGAGGAGGACCGCCAACCACCACCTCTAGCCACCGGCGACCGCCGTCAACGCCCGTTGACCGGTGACCGCCGCCGTCGCCGTTCGCCGGAAAATTTTCCGGCAACTTTTCCTGTCAGTTTTCCGGCGAAGTTTTCTAGCTGGTATTGAAGCTACATTCCTATTTTCTCTGATGTGAAGATCGATCGCTGCCGTTCACCACCACCGTCAAGCCGCCGTTGATCGCCAAGCCACCACCGTACATGTGATGCCGCCGTCGAGCTGATCGTTTTGATATCCAAGTCGTTCGAGCCACCGGAGCCGCCGTCGCCGCCGTGGTACCACCGCCACCGTCGATCACAAACCGCCACCACCACCATTCTCATCGGTTAAGTGGTTTGGTTTGGTTTAATAACATCAAACCGGTTTAATCTTGTTTAGTTTGGTTTAGCCTGGTTTGGGTTGGTTAAGCTAAACCAGTTTAGTCAAACCAGCTGGGTGAACCGGTTTACTCCGGTTTAGCAAAATTGGTGGTTTAAGGAAGAAAATTGAGCTGGTCCAGACTCAATTGGAGTTGATTTGAAGAAGCTTGAAGTGCAAGAAATAAGGGAAAGGAGTTAAAAAGGAGAAAGGAGATAACTTGAGCAGCAAGTTATTGAAGCTGAAGCTTGTGAAGCAAGTTAGAGGAGTTTTGAGTTGAGAAGCGGGTTCAGGAGAGGTTTCACTGTCGCCATGCAGTCACATCAGCCGCAGCAAAGCGAAGGTGAGTGGGTTCATGTTTGTTGCATGTAGTTAGGAGCATGTAGGACAACCGCCAATAAACCTTAGAAGATAGGTTGACCCTGTTAATATGGAACGTACCGGTGCGGGCAGGAACATGTTAATTGGCATGACTAGTGGAACCATAATAACCGGGTAGTGTGAATTGCATTGCATGCTAGAGTGATTGAATGTTGTTGAATGAATGTTGTGTGCTAGGATAACTTCTTAGAGAAGTTATCGTTGTTTGTTGTTGATGTGTAGTAGGATAACTTCTTAGAGAAGTTATCGCTGTTTGTTGTTGTTGTGTGAACCATGGTACAGTAACATACCATGGTGGAGATTTTTTGTTGCAGGTTGGGTAGTGAATGAGTGGTGAGTCACGTGGCTTATGCCGGTGAGAAGCTGCGCCTTTATTAGGTCAGCAGGTGAGTGGTGATGATGTCTAACCTAGGCGGTTTGCTAGGGAAGACATGTGGTGGAAATCTACTCTAGGCGGTTTGTTAGATTAGAGATGTGATGGGTCTAACCTAGGCGGTTTGCTAGGAAAGACTGGTGATGATGTCTAACCTAGGCGGTTTGCTAGGGAAGACTGGTGATGATGTCTAACCTAGACGGTTTGCTAGGAAGGACTGATGTGGCGTCTCCCTAGACGGTTTGCTAGGGAAGACTGGTGGTGGAGGTGCGAGCGGGTTAACTTGGTCCCGGCAGCTTAGGCGAACCCTTACGGAGTATAGATGAGAGTGTGGTTTATTTTGGTTTGTTTGGGGTGTTAGTTGGAATTTGATTGTTTTTTTGAGAATTTTGGCAGATAGGATTAGATTGGCGGTAGTTAGAGAGTGTGCGTAGAACTCCGCAAGGTAAGATGCGAGTGAGGGAGCTGTGGTACGTCATTGCTATATGCAGCGTTTGGTATGTACGACTGTGTTGAACAGAAGAGGCCGGGAGCACAATTCCTACCAACCGCCGTGAGTCGAAGTTTGGTCAGTGGCGATGAATCGGTATCTAATTCTAATTAGATGCGCGGGGTGGGCGACGTACCGTATGCTCAGGGCCCAGAGAGAGTGTGTGTGTGAGGTTTTTATATACTAAGTTGAGGAGTGGAACAACTGGAAGTATGTCCTGTAGTATGGATGGTGGTTCCTCTACTCCGCGTTAGGTTAGAGCTGATCGTTTCTCTTATGCCGAGAAGTATCGATCAGCTGGGGGTTGGGTTGTTGATCCGATATACGTTACTTCGTGGGGAAGTAATGTATGTTAGTTGTTGCTTCGGCTATTGCTTGCTAGAATTAAGTTTAGAAGTGAGCCCTAGGTGGATCCTGCTCACTGAGTATCTCTTCGGAGTTACTCACCCCTCGTTGTTAAACCTTTTTAGGCAGGTTGCGCTAGGAGGTTAGGACATGTTGAATGTGTTTGGTTTTCTGCTTGCATTTGCTATGAAAATTGGTTTGCACGTTACCACTCTGATTTTTTACTCGACTTTAAATGTTTTAAATGGAGCTCCACTAACCGTTGTTTTGTTTTATGTGTTTTCATATGTGCTGCGCGATGTTTAATACGGTTGGCGGATTCTCCACTGATACGCGGTTCCGATGGGATCAACACAACCTTGGTCTTCGACGGGAGACCGAGGGGACGATATTTGGAGAGTCTTGGGCAGATAGTGGTTCTCGTGATAGCTATCTGTTCATTTCGGGACCGAGTATCGTCGGACGCGTGGCGTTTTCGAACCATTCAGACCAGCAAATCCAATAAAGGCATGTTCTTGTTTGATTGTTGCCTCGGTCGGGTGGTGCGGTCCGCGGAAGACGGTTCGAGGACGCTACATATATCCTACAATAGAAAGAAATAAAGAAAAAAGGATATCTTGTTTCTTAAAAAATCCTCAATACATATCTTCTTATTAAAAAAACAGCAAAAGAAAATAGAAAATTTCATTTCTTTAAATTAAAAAAAAAATTATATAGCAACTTCCCACCTATTTTTTATTGTTCTAAAGCTATCTGCTCTCTCAATATTACCCATACTCTACATCTTCATTATTGTGAATTTTTCTCATTCATTTCTTAAAAAAAAAACTCACACAAAAAAGAAATAAGATGCAAAAATATTGAAAGTTAATATCTTCGTGTTTAAAAAAAAATGATATATTCCTTTTGTTATTTCTCCAATACATATCCTTATTTTTTTTAAATATATCTTTAAATATAATTGTGAAGTGTTTTGGTCTCTGAGGCTATCCATGTCATCAGGTATTTTTTTTGGTCTAAAAAATCGGTTCTCTTAAGAATATACTTAATGAAGTTATTTGTTTGATATATTTTTTTTATTTTTCGAGATAATGTCAAATTTCCTTTTAATGTTTATATAAGTATTTTTTTTATATAGAAATTTTATATTTGATATATTTTCTTTATAGTCGGTTATGTATTTATTTTTTTGTTCAAAACGGGAAAAAAAAGATATGGGAATACCCTTAAATAATTTTACATAATTTTACATAGTTACCCAAAAATATTTGACGTTAGGAAAAAAAATTGATATATATCCCCATGAATATATTGATTATCTTTAAAAAATATTTTTTTTTGATAATGTTAACTTGATTACCAAAAATCTTACAAATTGTTATAGATTGATGTATAGAATTTTCAAAATTAATATATTTGGGGCCGATTTTCATATTTTGCATTAAGTTTCAATTTTTTTTTTTTTTTTTCCGTTTGACACCTTCTATTTTCGATTTATATGTGACGGCGTAATATATGGGTTTGATATATTCGTTTCCGTTTAGTGATAATGTAAAATTTCCATAAACATGTATTTATCATTTTTCTTAGAAATATTTTATAATATGTTACCTAGATTAAGTTAGTTATATAATAATAGATATTTTCTATTTTATGATAATGTCAAATTTCTATAAATATGTAAATCTCCTATAAATTAAAATAATTAGTTTATAAATTTAAATATATATACGTAACTATAACATGCCAAATTTTTAGAACCCGTAATCCTAGGCGCTTCACGAGGTTTAGGTTTTGAATGACCTTTTGATGAAGAAGAAAAAAACTATTTTTTTGCACGTAAAAGCTTATACGTGTTTTTTGAAGAAGAGGACATGTTTTGTTTGATTTTTTCTGAAGAAGAAGGATAATACTTGCAGGGTAGGAGGTTAGACGTTTAAACATATAGGATTTTAATTAGAGGAATACTCTTTCGTTTCGCATGGTTGAATAAGAAGAGATTGTACTACGGTTTGATAAGAAGAAGGAAGAAGAGATTGTTCTACGTCATGCTTCTTTTCGTTTCTTAGGTTTTGTTTTATAACGTTTCGGTTGCCAACTTCCCGGTTGAGACAAGCCGTATATATGAAATTGATTGATAGCTTGTGATTTAATCTCACAAAATTTCTCTTTTTTATTTAGTTTTTCGATTTTTTTTGTTTTGTCTCTCTTTAGCTACATTTTGTACTAGGCTTCACATAGAAAGGAGATAATCTATTTTTTATTCTTGATTTTATTTTGTTTCTCTTCAGCTACGTTTTTATTGGGTGTCACATGGAAATGAGATGAGCTATGTAGCGGTTGCAAAAATGCTATGTGTCGTTCAACAAAACACCATGTGTGTGTGTGCATGGTTTCTTCTACGAGCAATAATGAACCAAGGTGGAGACAAATTTAAATTAAAAAGGGTTGTATCAGATCTAAAGAAGAAGCCGAAGTAGTTATGGATGAAACAAGTGGAGATCCTTTTACAAAGTAAAAAGGCTTTTGGGTTCCTCAAGATGTAATGGAAATGAGCTTTTGTTTCTTAGTAGTGAAAGTTGACATAAAGACACAAGAGATAGTGCTTCTCATTTAACTTTTATTACAACGTCCTCTCCGAATTTATGTAAAGCTTCACTAACTAAAATCAGACAAAATTTCAGAGAAAAATGATAATGCATCAAAGATGAAACGTAGGTTTGATGATGAAGGAGAGCTAACGTGAGGAAGGACTTAACAATCATCGATGATGAAGAAGAAAAAGAGAAAACGTTTAGATTTTTGTTAAGAAATAGAAAGAAGGGACGATGATGAAGAAGAAAAAGAAAACATTTAGATTTTTGAGAAGAAAGAATAAGAAGAGATGAAGTCGACAAACGTTTTTGATGCGAAGGAGAAAGAAGAAAGAAAAAGTATAGGTTTTTATAAAAAGAATGATGAAGGAGAAAATATTGAGTCGAATAAGTCTAAAATGTGGTTTCTTTAGCCATGGAGTCAAGGAAGCCTCATAAATATAGGTTTTTTTTAGCCATATGAATGCACATCCAAATTCCACCAGCTCTAAATTTGTGTGGTACACACTGAAATCATACAACCTAAATAATTTTTTATAACAAATCGATAATAACAATTATGTAACTAATAGGAAATAACATACGAAGGCTCTTGCTATCAACGGTAAAAGTGAGCAGATGGTAAATTACTCTTACATGCATTTCAGATTTGATTTAGTTTAATTACAGTTTGGTTCAGTCCAGTTGATTTTGGTTCAGTTTGGTACGATTTTATTTTGATTAATTGTTCGACGTTTCGATGGAGACGTTAGCTAACGGTGTGACGAGAATTTTTGATGAATTGTAGCTTAGATATGACAAGGGAAGTGGAGACGCTTTCTTTCTATAACGGCAACATTATGATTTATAGTGACCCCAATAATTGATTAATTTTAGCTAACTATTACAAATGTTTAGTATACCAAAATGTATTTTAACATATTTAATAAAATATTAAATTGTAATGAATTTTTATTAATTTAGTTTGATTGCATAAAATTTAGGTTTGTATCAGATAAATTGCTATATAAATTGTTTTACCGTTCATTTTATGATTAAATCGACTTCTAATTTGGATTAATAAATTTCATATCGATTTATAAAAAATCAAGAATCACATTAACTAAAAAGAAGCTTCGCAAAAACAAAACATTCCTATAAATAAATACAGAAGCTACGCTGACCCGTCATAAGGACCATGTGGTTACTTGCTCTTCTACGAAATTACCGGTTTAGATGACAAACCATGCCATAATCTTGAAGAATGTTATGTGCGGTTGAAGAAAGACTTGATAATATTTACATACAATGTAGAATGAACAAGAGATCAAAATCAGATTCCAATACAAAGAGAAACTGGCTGGTAAAGAAACAAATCGTCGAGATTGCTGATTTGAAGATAAAGAATCTTGAGATGAAATCATAGAATTCGAGAAAGAGAGGCAAGAGAAACAGGTCTTACTAGCTAAATCAAATAAACAATTTCCATAAAGCGTTGCTAGAACAAAAAGTTTCGTAAAAGAAAGTAAGCCAATAACATAAGTAGATAAAAGGTTAGTTTGAAGAAAGAGAAGGAACAATCAAGAAACTAACAAATGATTACAAACAGGCTCGAGGGATGTTACAAGAGTATATGTCAAAGGTGGGTGAGTCATAGAGGAGTATGCAGGAGAGTTTAAAGAAAGAAACCAAAATAGTCGATTAGTGGATAAGATAGAAAATTTACGCAACTCAAGAGCATGTTCGAGGTGAAGCCTGAGGGGATGTTATAGAAGATTCTCCAAAAGCACCGGTTATTAAAGAGGAAACTCCAAAGAAAGCTAAAGGGAAACTCAAGAGTTATCTATATATCTACCTACTACTCAACAAGAGTTTAAGGGGAATCTCGAAGGGATGTTGAAGACAGTTTTCAAAAGGCACATGTTACCGATGAGGAAATTAAAGGGAAAGCTCGAAAGAGATATGGAGATCCACCTACTATTTAAGAGGAGGTACAAGAGAATCTTGAAAGGAATATGAAGATCCACCTACTACTCAAGACGATGTTCGAAGTGAAGTTCGAGGGGATGTCGAAGATGGTTCTCAAAAGGCACCTATTACTAAATAGTAAACTCTAGAAAAGTTAGGGGGATTTCGAAAGGGATATGAAGATCCACCTACTTCTCAAGAAGAGGTAAGAGGGGAAGCACGATGGGATGTTGAAGACTGTTCTCGAAAGGCGTCTGTTATTGAAGAGGAACTCCAGAAGAAGTCAAAAAGGGGAAGCTTTAAAGGGATCAAAAGGTTTACCTACTACTCATGAAGATTTTCGCGATAAAACTCGAAAGGGATGTAAAGATACACATATTATTCAAGAGGACGTTTGAGCTGAAGTTCAATGGGATGTTGAAAAGGGTTCTCAAAAGGCACATGTTACCGAAGAGGAAACTCCAGAGGAAGTTAACAAGGCAGCTCGAAAGGGATCTGAAGATCCATCTACTACTCAATAGGATGTTTGTGGGGAAATTCGAGGGGATGTTGAAGACAATTCCTGAAAGGCACATGTTAATGTTACTGAAGAGGAAACTGCATGTGAAGCTAAAGTGAAGATCGAAAGGGATAATGAAATGGGCAGCTCGAAAGGGATCAGAAGATCTACCTACTACTCAATTGGAGGTTCAAAGGGAAGCTCGAAAGAGATATGAAGATCCACCTACTACTCAAGAGGAGGATCGAGGGGAAGCTCAAGGGCATGTTTGAAGATGGTTTTTGAAAGGCACATGTTACTGAAGAGGAAACTCCAGAGGAAGTTAAAGGGGAAGCTTGAAAGGGATATGAAGATCCACCTACTACTCAAGAGAGGTTTGAGGGGAAACTCGAAGAGATGTGGAAGACGGTTCTCAATAAGCACGTGTTACTAAAGAGGAGACTCTAGAGGAAGTTAAAGGAAAGTTCGAAAGGGATTAGAAGATCCACCTTCTACTCAAGAGGAGATTCGAGGGGAAGCTCGAAGGGATATATGCAATAAAATAAAGCAGTAGATTCAAATTTTTTCATTCTTATGTGTACATGTTATACCTTCATAAATGTGAAATGTCATCCCCACATGATGCATGGGAGTCCTCCACGTCTATATATATCCAAATTATAAATACATAAATATTCGCGTGCATCAACAAAGGCAAAATACCTAATCTCCGCGCATCCGCATGGGTGAGTCATCTAGATGAGTGAACAATAGTTACATAAACTTATAAGGACTAGGCAATGGAAAAATAATTTGGTAGAGTTAATTAAACTCAATCAATCAGAGATGGTTCAATCATGTTTTAGACTATGGCTCAATCTAAATATGAGTTTAACCTCTATTTAATATAGACTATGGTAGAGAAGACCAACTGTCATTGTGAGATCTATCTATGACTAGCGACCAAAATCACAAATCTCTTAGCGAATCTACTAAAGTTAATTCAAGATTAAACACATTTTTGATAGGTTCATAGTTTCCCTAAGCCAAATCTCTTTGAAACTAAGCAACACTACTTTCAAGAGATATTTTTGACTCGTTAAACATATCTAAATCCCATTAAAAAAAACTTCTTTTCTTTCGGTATGAGGTCCAGTCGACTGTCTTAATCTCCCTATATGTCGAATAAGGGGTTGTGACTAACACCTTGATCTAGTCGGTCATCTCCTCTCTGTTTATACTTCTAAATCGTCTAATTTTTCTCCAAATTCTCCAAAGCATGATAAATACCTATAATCCGGTTGAATATATTGAAAAAACTCTAAAACGTATTAATTCTATGAATTAAAATTGGAAAAATCTACAATACATCATCGATCTTTTTCAATGAACCCATGAGACTGCTTCATAAAAACAGCTTCTTTAAGAGTACCTTGAAGAAAAACATTATTTACGTCACGTTTTCGAATAGGCCAATCCTTGGTTATAGTAATACCAAGAACAAGATGTACGGTGGAAAATTTGACTACATGGCTGAAAATTTTGTGATAATAAATTATGGGCTGTTGATGAGACCCTTAGTGACAAGTCATGCTTTAATCCTGTAAATAGAATCATCTATTAAATATCTAGTGCAATAAACTCACTTGCACCCCCGCAGTTCATTAGGATGGACAAGATCCCAGGTGCCATTACAAATAAGTTAATCAATATTAGCATGCATTATATGATGCCATCGTTCATCACCTAAGGTCTGAGTGGTAGTAGCAGGTTCCACAGTGGATGTTGATAACACCTCATTATTACCGATTTTAGTCCTTGTTTAGGATATGTTTTAGAGTCTTTTCCAAATATTTGGAAGCTACTCTGGTGTCTATTTCGCTTGTTGTGGTAGTATTACTAGAAATAGATACACTCAAGATTTTATTAGAGTTAATGTGGACGAAGGGAAGACACATGAAAGTCATTCAATGATCAAGCATCAATCCGAATCTGAGGATTGATCAATACTTAAAAGAAGACAAAATGAATTATGGAAACAACACATTTACACTGGAATGCTTGCCATCAGTTGGAACGCCCCTATGCCCAAAGATATATATGGATGTAAACTTCGATGTTCAATTTGTTTTGATTCGATCGGGTCTATGGTTATTAAGATATGCTAAATTTTACCTCTTCAGGATCAAGCTATTTGTAGTTTAATAGATTTAACCTCATGAGGTTACTCCTTCCAAAAAGGCTAGGAAGGATGTGCTTCTGTTACATTAGTTGGAAGATGTTTTTGGAAGTACTGAACTGCTTAAAGGCTAGGAAGGATGTGCTTTTGTTACATTAGTTGGAAGATGTTTTTGGAAGTACTGAACTGCTTATGTACCCTCTTATGAGAAAAGTTACTCTTAGTTCAATTATTGTGTCTTCGAGGTTGGTTTAACTTTGATAATTTTTATGGATAGCATCCACATTTTTTTTCTTCGTTCGATAAATGAGTTTACCTCAGAAGAAAAAGTGGCTTTCCTTTTTTACCACAATTTCGTCTTTTTGGTCCCTATCGTTAGGAATCCGAGGTATAAGTGATTTTCCTCTGACAACTCTGGCTCCTTCGGAAGTTGGGGACTTACCACATTAATTAAAAGTAGAAGATATTGCCCCCATTAAATATAATCATGATGTTCCTAAGATGTAAGGTATTTTTTATCCATTTCTGCAAATTTCAACTAATTTCATCACTCCTGAAACTGATACCAAAATTTATATTATACATAATTAGGTTGATGATTCACCAGTGAACTCGGTCAAGGTTGATGTGCTTCTCTAAATTTTTTTATTTAATGAATGTGTTATTTGAATAATTTCATAATTTATGGAAGTGTTATAAGATGGGTCAATTTGTAACTTTTATAACTAAAAGGTATTAATAGCAAAATAAAAATAGAATATATTTGGAATATTTTATTTTTGGAGTGAAAAATGGGGTAATACATTCGTGAAAACAAGAGGTGTGTTTAGCTAACCAAAAAAAAAAAAAAAGCATTCGCCTTGGGGCCCTAAAATTTAAAGAATTTTCTAAAATTTAAAGAATTTTAGGGCCCTATATTTTTGAAAATCTACTCTAGTCTAGTGGTTATAAGAAAATTATAGGGCTGTTTGCAAAAGTACCCTATAATTTGAAGTCAAAGCTAAAATTACCTTATTCCTCTCCTCTTTTTCAGAATCCCACAAATTATCCTTTAAGTATCTGAGTATTCACGCCTATGCCATCACTCAGACTTCTATTAGAGTCTAAAGATTTTTCCAAAAGACAAAAATAAATTTCAGATCTGACTTAATTACGGAACTGCCATCTTCTCCAATTAACCCAACCACCATTAACAACCAAATTTGAGTTCCTAATGCCTCACAAAACTAATTTCGAGCCATTAAAGCTCTATATTAGAGTTCACAACCTTCTATTCTCCTATTTCCTCTCTAATTTCATCCAAAAAACTATCTAATTCAAGTTTTTTAAATTTAAAATTTTGGATCTCTTGCAATTTCGGTTATTCTTGCATAAAAAGGTTGGGTTTGTTGGGTATTGGTGTAACTACAAGTTCTGGGCGCTTGACCAAGGTAAAAACGAACTCAAACCCGGATTTAGGTGACTTTTCACATGTTTCGGAGATTTTTAGATCTGTTTCGCGATTCAGACTTCCCATGAAGTCTGATGAAGTCTCATGAAATTTGATAGTCAACGAGAGGGTAGTTTTGCAATTGACTTTTAAATTACTTAGACCAAAACTGAAGTCTGAGAATTTCCTTTGGAATAAAAAAAATCAAGAAAATTCCTCTAATCGAGGTAGAAGGTAGTTTTGCAATTGACCGAAAATTGACTTTTTATTCAGACTTCGTATGTAGTCTGACGAAAAATTGAGTGAATTTGACCGAAAGTTGACTTTTTTTCAGACGGAATCATAAGTCTGAATTTAAAAATAAGTCTGAATTTAAAACAAGGTATTTTTAGTAATTGACCGAAATTTTCAAATGTTGACCAGAATTGGGGAAAAAATTTCGGACTTCTGTAGCAATCTGAAAAGAAGGAAAAAACGTTTCAGACTTCTTTGGCAGTCTGAAATAGATGAAATCAGTCATACTGCTAAAGAAGTCTGAAATCGTAGATTTTGGTCAACGCAAAAAATACACATCTTTTTCTCAGACTTCTTTCGTAGTCTAGCAATTGATTCAGACTGCGAGGGAAGTCTGGGCAGCAAAGTCAAACTTCGGTCAATTGCAAAAATAACCCATACTTTTTGTCAGACTACAAGGGAAGTCTGACAAACTTCAGACTTCTTCGTGAAGTCTGACAAGGAAAGTCAAAATTTTGGTCAATTGCACAAATACCTTTTGTTTCTCTCAGATATCTATTGCAGTCTGATAGGAAAGTCAACGCTTGGGTCAATTACAAAAATACCCTTTTTATCAGACTACAATAGAGGTCTGCTTTGAAAACTTTTTGTCAGACCGCATCCACAGTCTGCTTTGTAACTTTCTAATTTCAAAAGTACCTTTTTTTCAGACTGCAGTAGAGGCCCGGTGTCGAGTTTTGTCAGACTTCTATGGTAATCTGGATTGATCAGTTTTTTAAAACCGCATTTTTGATTAATTTGTAAAGATATATGTTGATTATAACTTTTTTAATGTGTGTTAGTTGTATAAGTTCCTCCTGCGTGAGTTTGACATGCTTATGTTTGGTAATTATTTTTTAGTAAATTTTTGAATAATATTGGCAAGATAGCTAATAGAATCAGACTTCGCGAAGAAGTCTGATATTCCCAAAAAGATTGCTAATGCTGTTTATACATGTGTGTGTTTTACAGATAATTGTGCAGTTACTTGTTGATTTTGGTGAATGTGTTGTGAGAGACGAGATTTGGCATTTTGGATTTTTAAAACTTATAGACTTTTAACTCATATGAATGAGACCTCAAACGAAGTCTGAGTAGTTAATTTTGTTTTTAGAAAAAAGGTAAATACCAAGAGAAGTATCAGTAATATAAATATAAGATTCTCTATGAATTATAATATTATATACAACATTATAATGTGCCATTGTAACTTGTCTATTGTAACTATCTAATGTGCCATTGTAACTTGTCTATTGTAACTATGTAATTATTAGGTTGTGAAATTTTTTTTTTTTATCTTTTGGTTTACCAAATTTATTGCGATTATTACTTGTGTCTTGGGTTACACTAAAAAGAAAGTTTTTGTTAATCAAATGATCAATACAATAAATTTCTAGGTACAAAATGGATAAATATATCAAAAGGAAGTTTGGTATTAATCACATGATCAATACAATAACAAAAATGAAGTTCAGACTTCAGAAATAGTCTAGTATCAGGTTTCAGAAATAGTCTAATATCATACTTAGATTATCAGACTAGTCTGATATTAAAATTTCGTGTATGTCCCACCAATTGGATTGCTTCATTAGCTTGGTGATTAGCTGAACTTTCTCACGGTTCTTCTCGTCGAATGTATCCAACGCTTCTTTAATATTCCCTTTCCTGTTTCATGTTGTCATCACCACACAAACAAAACACAAATGAGTTTCAGGTTTTGTGTAAACAAATCTAGCAAAATCAAACATATCTGTCAACACCATAATAACCCACAAACCTATTCAGTTGACATTTAGGAAAATTCGAGTTCCTGATAAACAAACAAGAAAATAACATTTATCATTTCTATTGAGAATAAAAAGTAAAAACTCTTTGCTTGTGAACAGAGCTTGTGAAGAAGAACCCACAACAACAAGAAGCAAATGTTCGTATCCAGCTTCTACTTAGATCCATCACAGAGATTATACTGCAAATAATCTTAACATCAGTACATATGAACAGAGCTTTCAATACCTTTGTATCTTTCAATACCTTTGTATATTTTTTCTTTGTTGATATACAGAGCGAGAGAGAGAGAGAGAGAGAGAGAGAGAGAGAGAGAGAGAGAGAGAGAGAGAGAGAGAGAGAGAGAGAGAGAGAGAGAGAGAGAGAGAGAGAGAGAGCGAGAGAGAGAGAGAGAGATGCCTGCCGGGAGGAGAGGAGACGGAAACAGAGCTTGTCGCGCATTGTGGCGGAGCCAGAGCTCGTAATGTGCGAGCTGAGTCTGGATCTGGATCTATTGTGAAATGACGAGGGTTTCACGACGCCGGCGGCTGCTGAGATCTGCGGTGGCCACAGAGAAACTGAGAGAGGGAGGAAAGGCGACACCGGCGGCTGTTGAGATTTGCGGTGGCCACAGAGAAACTGAGAGAGGGAGGAAAGGCGACGCCGGCGGCTGCTGAGATCTACGGTGGCCATAGAGAAACTGAGAGAGGGAGGAAAGGCGACGCCGGAGATGCAATCCAGGAAAAAGATATCGGCGACGAAGGAGAAGCCAGAGAGTTTTGAACATGAAGATGGTGGACGGCACTGGTTTTGTGAGAGAAAGTTGATAGAATAGGTTTAGGATTTTTTTATTTTCCCAATTTTTTTTTTTACCAAACTTAGGGTAAGTTAGTAAATTTTTTTTTATATAAATGACGTAAATTTTGGTTCCAACTTATTTTGAAATAAAAAATTTAACTGCCATATGAAAATTTAACATTTGAAATAAAAAATTTACAAACTTTCAATATATAACTTGATATTTATACTTTTTTTATAGTTAATTAGACTTTACAAGCAAATTTTGAACCTAATCCAACAAATTTCTAACCCTTAAACCCTAAATTATAAGCTACATGAGGTTTAGAACCAAATTTACTTTCAATGGTTTAATTTGATTATAGTTTATGCAATTTTAATTTATATACGTCGCAATTTCTTTTGTGTAATTTATGTATTAAAAACTTGTATCAAATTATTATTATTATTATTTTTAATTTAAATTTTCAACTTAAATCCGCTTTAGACTTCTCCGAGAAGTCTGAGAAACCCCAAAATTCAGACTTCACTGAGAAGTCTGCGAAACCCTAAATCTAATATTTATCAATTGTTAGTGAAAATATTTGAACAAAACATCTAGGAAATATCAAATTCGTTAAATATATGCACATTATAACACATATGTGAAAATTTAAAATTTAAAATGTAAATTTGGTAAACCTTGAATCTAACCCTAAAGTTATATGCAAATGATTCCATTACAAAGCATGTTTTGTGGTTTAGAACCTACTTTACCTTACATATTTTTAATTTGATTCAAATTTACAAAATTTAATTTTCATACTTCACAATCGTCTATATTTAATTTATGTTTAAGAAACTTTTACCAAAATATTTTTTTTACAAATTTTAAATTTAAATTTACTATTTAAATCTACTTCAGACTTCTTCGAGAAGTCTGAATTTTTTTGAGGTATACACATAGTTTAACTAACATTCTTTAATTTGATTCAATTTTATGAAATATTAATTTCTACGATTCAAATGAGTCTATATTTAATTTTTGTATAAGAAAAGTAAAGCAAAATATTTCCTACAATTTTATAATTTAAATATACTAATTTAATTTGTTAGACTTCTAAAAGAGTCTATTATCAGACATCCATTGAAGTCTGACAAGCGCGAAGGTTAAAACGGTAATTGCGGTTTCACATTTTTTGTTTGGTCATAAGGGGGTAATTGTAACTTCCTTACCCCAAAAATGTAGCTGTGCATTTGATTGAAACGACAGTGTAGTTTTGTCAAAAAAATGAAATTGTGGTGTATTTTAAGCAATTTCTCCAAAATTATAAGAGCTTTTTTTAGGGGCCTTAATAAAAGATCTACCCAATTTCAGAAATGATTTATATTTTGAGCTCAGAGTTTTAAAGGAAAATTTTCAAGAATATTGCGTGATGCGAGCTCGGATTTCATAAAACTTATAATCACGCAGTAATCAAGAGGTTTCAAGTTTGATGTGGAAGATAGCCGATGGTAGAGATGAAGATGAAGGTTGAGTCCTTAGCTGGTCTAAGGATCTCTCTAACTAACTCGAGAGACGATGGAGTCGAAGGAGTGAGTTGTTAGCTGGCTTAAGGTCTTCTCTAACAAACTCGAGAAATGATGGAAGTGAGGGTGGATCGAAAGGAACCACACAAAGTGTGAAAGCCTTATGATACAACACAAATATAGTCTCAAGGAATCCACCGAGAGACATAAATCCAAAAATTATTCAAGAGCGTATCTTGAATAAACGAAGAGAAACTCTCTCTCTCTACATTTGTTATTAACCTTGTTGAAAAATTATTATTTTCAATGGGATTTTGAAACATTTTATAAAATTTTACAAACTAATAGCATAAGCTTTACAAGAAAATAAAAATAATCAAAAATTAAATAAATTAATGAAAAAATAACTAAAGAATAAGGAAATTATTATGAAGATCAAAACCTATGAAAATAAATCATTGCAATAAAACCAATCTTGATCAAGATTTTTTTCCTTTTTTCTTTCAATCAAGACACAAAACCGAAGTAAATCAAAGTCGAAGAATTTTTTTTGTTTTTCTAATAAAAAGGAGGAATTTTTTTTTGTTTTATATGGAAAGAAATCAAAAATAAAACTATAACAATTTCAATATTTTTTTTTCTTTTTTTTATAATAAAATTGAAACAAAATAAAAAGAAATGGGATAGGAGCTTTTACCTCTGATACTAGATGATGCGAGATGAGACTCCACCAAACTTATAATCACGCAGTAATCAAGAGGTTCCAAGTTTGATGCGGAAGATGACCGATGGTAGAGATACAGATGAAGGGTGAATCATTAGCTGGTCTAAGGACTTCTCTAACTAACTCGAGAGATGGAGGCGGAGGATTGAGTTGTTAGCTGGTCTAAGGTTCTTTCTAACTAACTCGAGAAACAATAGAAGTGAGGATGGATCAAAATATATCACACAAAGTGTGAAAGCTTCATGATACAACACAAATCTAGTCTTAAAAAATCTACCGAGAAACATAAATCCAAAATTATTTATGAGCACATTTTGGATAAATGAAGAGAAACCCTCTCTATCTTTTGTTATTAAATTTGTTGAAAACTTAATAATAGAATTTTGTGAGTTTTTATAAACTCTCCAACGGTTTTTTGAACAAGTTTATAAAAACTGTGGCTAAAACAGTCTTACTGCGTCACCAATCGGCTATCCACTATACACACTCTTTAGCTAACGAGTTGGAGAAAAATGGGGCTCAATAAAAAGCCCATCAACAGAAACAATTGTGGGACCTAGAAAAAGATTGACGTGTTACGACCGTCACCAGTCTTTCCCAATCTTCATCTTCTTCCGCTGGAGACTCACGTTTCGTAATTTAAAAGTGGATGAAACAGTGAGAGGCGTCTGGGGAGAGAAAAAAATGGCAGCTTCTTCTTCCTCTTTCAGTTTCTCTATTCAGACCACACTTGAGTCTCTCCCTCGCAGAAAGACCCTTCTCACAAAAAACCATTTTTCAGTTCCCACAAAATCTTCAGAATCCAACTTGTTTGGCTGCAGACTCTCTCATTCTTCCTCCCTTTCCCCATTCTCTTCCCGTCCGATCAAATGCTCAATCTTCGCCAAGGTACTTTTCAAGAATCATGAATAACATTCGATTGACAGATGTTTTGTTTGCTAGAATTGGGTACGAGTTTTTCGAAACATTTGTATACCCAAATTCGAGATCTCTGCTTAGTTATCTCTGGATAGTAGTGTCATACAATGCATACAGAAATTGGGATGTCACATATGATCTCTATATGTGTGCGATTTAGGCGCGGTATAAGTCTCGGTTTTGCATGCTACTGAAAATGATGTAAACGGAAACTCGTTTGTCCAGTGTTATGATGATGGTTTCTAGAGACAATAGCCTTTCACAAGAGAATATATTGTCTAAAAGATTCAGCATACCAAATCAATGATAGTTGTAATCAGGGTCCTGAAAATGTTCATCAATGTTGACGCGGCCATTAAAAGGATCTCTCAACTCTGTTTGAATATCTTATTGTATCTCTGCTGTGAACAGGTTAACAAGGGACAGGCTGCACCAGACTTCACATTAAAAGATCAGAACGGAAAGCCGGTGAGCCTGAAGAAGTATAAAGGGAAGCCTGTAGTTGTGTATTTCTACCCTGCAGATGAAACGCCTGGCTGCACCAAGCAGGTCTTTTTACGTTCTTCTTATTATTCGCATTCCTATTTAGTGTTTTTAAACTTATGTGGTTGTGCAACAGGCTTGTGCTTTCAGGGACTCCTATGAGAAATTCAAGAAGGCCGGCGCAGAGGTCATTGGCATCAGCGGTGACGACTCTGCTTCTCACAAGGTAACAGTCCACAGTTCAAAATCCTTATATATTTCTTTCCCCGGTGGTTATGACTCATGAGAGTATAAAACATTGAAGGCGTTCGCAAGCAAATACAAATTACCCTACACACTTTTAAGCGACGAAGGGAATAAAGTGAGAAAAGATTGGGGAGTCCCTGGAGACCTCTTTGGGGCGTTGCCAGGGAGACAGACTTACGTCCTTGACAAAAACGGCGTCGTTCAGCTCATCTACAACAACCAATTCCAGCCTGAGAAACACATCGACGAGACCTTGAAGTTCCTCAAAGCTGCTTGATCTTTCTCTCTTCTCTTCTTTCATACATGTCTACATGTTGTCATCCATGACCTTCCTATACCGTCTTTTTCTTCTTTGTCAATTCTCAGTATCAATTCCATGCCATTTGGATATTGTCTAGAACAATGATTATACCGGATTAAAGTTGAAGAGTGGTTAAAATGGTGCTTAGAGTTTGTTGCCTCTGTTGAAACACTTTAAGATCCTAGGTAATATTGTGTAGTTGTGATTTAGGAATATTTACATATATTTGTATCTATCTATTAATCTTGAATATGAAATATCTCTACTTTAAATATCTATTAATCCTATTTATTATATCTCTACTTTATCAATCTCTACATGATATATCAGATTAGGTTCGTTCTCGAATTTCGATCTAAGGATCAAACTTAATTTTTTTTAAAATATTTTCTTTCAAACCAAGTGCTACTTCTATTCAAATTCATCATGAACATCTGAATCTAAGCCATAAAGTTTTTTCGTATTCAAGCCTCTGAATCGAAAATCAATTCGTTCTTTCTATTCGACACCCTAAAAAATATAAAAAAAAAAAAAATAAAGAGTTTGATTTATGATTTTTTGATGGATACTTTCAAATCCATTAAGTGATATGATAAAAGAGACGAAACACATATTTGGAGTTTAAGAGAAAGACGTGGAACCCATTGATTTCGATGGAATTTTCGTCGTTTTTCTTGTGGTGATTATCATCGCATCCGTGGTTGGTGTCGTTGTTCATAGCCAGAATAATGATTCAACTAAAATGATACTAAATTTTATTCCAAAGTTGAATCCATCCACTTTTTCTCAGTAGTGTTTGTTGTTTGCAACGTCAATTCGTTCCCTACTTCCCAAAGGTTTTTTTCAGGCTTTCATTGAAGGTTATCGTCTGAGCTCCATTTTATTTATGATTTTCCGTAAAAAACTCGCCGTAGACACAAATGACAAAAGAATCAAGTCGGCGCTGGATGTTTGCGGAAAACTGTTGGACGATGCGATGAATCGGCTTAACAAGACAGTTTCGGTCATAGATGTTTGCGACATGAATAATATCTAGAACTCAATTAAGGGACCATAACACGTGTTTCGACATTTCAACATTGTTCGTCAAAGTCAACGCCACTCAACGTACAATGATCTATGGTCAATCTCAATCTGTTGATTCAGCTTTGCTTCATAACCGCTTTGAGTTTGAGGGGACCTATAGAAGGATCTAGAAGATCCTAGATAATATGTTGAAGATTGTATAGTTATGATTTAGGAATATTTACATATATTTGCATCTATCTAAAATAGAAAATATCTCTACTTTAAATATGTATGTAACCCTACAATTTTTTGAATCCTAAACTTTCATCATTCTCTACATGCTATATGAACAGGTTTGCTCCAGAATTTCAATCTAATGATCATACTCAAATTTATTTTCTTTTTAACTTTTGTTTCAAGCCAAGTGCTTCTTCTATAAATGTTCATCATGAGATTATCTAAGACATAAAGCTTTTCCCTACTCAAATATGGACCTCTGAATCTAAAATCAATTCGTTCTTTCTATTCGACACCTTAAAAAACATAAACACAGAAAAGTAGAAGAGTTTGCTTTTATATTTTTTTTATGGATACTATCAAAACAAATAAGAGATATATATAGTAAAGTATACGAACAAAATATTTGGAGTTTAAGAGAAAGACACATAAGTTATTGATTTCGGTGGGAATTTGCGTTGTTATTCTTATGGAGATTATCATCTCCTCCGTGTTTGGCGTCGTTTTTAATAGCCGGAATAACGATTCAACTAAAACAACACTGAGTTCTACTCCAGAGTTGAATCCAAGCACTTCGCTCATAACTGTTTGCAGTGTCACTTCGTTCACTACTTCTTATAATTCGAGCATCTCAAAGATTTGATCGTCTGACACAAGAAACGATTCAGAGGTTTTGTTCAGTCTTTCAGTGAAGGTTACCGTCGATGAGCTTCGCTCGATCTTTGATTTGTCGAAGAAACTCGCCGAAGACACGGATGACGAAAGAATCAAGTCAATGCTTGATGTTTGGAGAGAACTGTTGGACGATGCGATGGATCAGATTAACGAGACAGTTTCCACCATAGATTTCAACGACGATAAAAAGTTCCTGAAATCGATGACGGTCGAAAATCTCAAGACATGACTCAACGCCGAATTGATAGACCATGACATGTGTTTCGACGTTTCAACATTATTCATCAAATTCAACGCCACTCAACCGTCAACAATCCTCTCTCCAAGCTAACCTGTCATGTATGGTCAATTCAAGCCGCTGATTCTGCTTTTCTTCATAACCGCGTTAAGTTGAAGAGACATATAGAAGGACAAGAATATTCTAGATAATATTGTGAATATTGTGATTTAGGAATATATATATATATATATGAAATATCTCTACTATAAATATGTATATAACAACATTTATTATTTTTATAAGAGTCAATAGAAAATTATTTCAATCCTAAACTTTTATCAATCATTTCATGTTAGGTTTGCTCCCGAGTTAAAAGAAAATAAAATTGCCATAGACGTCCGAATCTAAAATCAATTCGTTCTTTCTATTCAGCAACTTAAAAACACATAAACAGAGAAAAGTAGAAGAGTTTAATTTTTGCTTTTTGGAAGGATATTGTCAAGTCAATTAAAGGATATGGTAAAGTAGATGAAGCACAATATTTGGAGTTTAAGAGAAAGACCTGGAACGATTGATTTCGGTGGAACTTTTGTCGTTGTTTTTGTGGCGATTATCATCTCCGTTGTGGTTGGCGTCATTTTCAAAGCTGGAATAACGATTCAATTAAAATGACATTGAGTTCTATTCCGGAGTTTACTCCAGCCAGTTCGCATAGGACTGTTTGCAGCATAAGTTTGTTCCCTTCTTCTTTTAATTTGAGCATATCAAAGATTTGATTGTTTAACACGACGAAGGATCTAAATATTCAGTTTACGCTTTCATTGAAGGTTATATGCGATGAGCTCCTTGACAAAACAGGTGTTTCAGCCTAGTCGTTAATAATCGAAACCCTATTCAATCAACTCATTTATAAATCGGATTTTAACCCATTAGTGACTTAATTAATAAGTAGCACGTGGTAAGTACCCTCCTTGATTACCGTAGGCTTGTTTTTGTGCGTACTCATTGTCGCATACGCAGTGGATCTCTTCCCATGCTTTGAGAGATTGCTCGTCAATACCGATTTGACCCACTTCTTCTTCATTGATTACTTAGAAATGCTTCTCATAGGTGCTAAGCTTGTCATCTTGGTCTTCATTTAGGCCAATTGCTCCTTGAGCTCCTTTAACTCATTGACTTTCTCGGTCGTTGTCGTACCCTGAGATCGGTTGAAGTCCCCTCCTCTTATCTTCTTGCTTTGAACCATTCTTCCGAGGAGTTCATTTCCCTTAGTAACCGATAAGTCGGAGAAGCTACCTCCCAAGGCTGAACTCAAAAGATCGTAATAGTGGGGAGTTAGGCCTCGATGGAAGATGGAGAGTAGAGCTTTCTCCTCAATTCCGTGGTGAGGGAAAAGGCCAGTGTATTTGATAAAACGGGTCCATGCTTCATTGAGGTCCTCATTCGGCCCTTGGCAGAATTACATGATGTCCGTGCGGAACTTCACCGTTTTTGCTTTGGGGAAGAACTTCTTCATGAATAATTCTTTACATGCACTCCAAGTTGTGATAATGCTAGTTTGCACTTCGTTTCCCCATTGAGTTGCGGTATCGCAAAGTGAGAAGGGGTGTCTGATGTATCATGGATTTTACCGGTTTTCTACCATGATATAGTAGGTTTTATGGAGTCTTTGTAGCATATTTTGAGCATTTATGCAGGATTTACTAGCAAAAGACACTTTGGAGCAAACAGAGCTAAAAAGAAGGTTTTATGGAAGTTTCCACGTGATTTGAGAAGACTTAGAAGATTTGGAGCCAAAATGAAGAAATGTTGCTGCGAGCCCCGAGTCGACCGACTTAACGAGATGGAGTCGACCGACCGTGACGTTGGCTTAATTTAGAAGATTTCTTATCGGGCCTTTCGCGGAACCCTAAACCCTAAGACTCATTCACGACCTATATAAGCACCTCTTAAGAGGCACAAGACGAAAAAAGAGAGAGAGACCCCCGCACAAGAACTCAGAGCAATACAAGTTTCTCTTTGCTTTTTGTTTCCATTGTTTTTAGCTTTTAGATATTGTTCTTATCATTGTTTCAGACTCTGAAGAAGGTTAGAGAGTGTTCTTTCTCAAGTAAGCTTTGTAAGCCTCTGATCTTCTATTGTCTAATCCGTTTTACATGCACTTCCTTTATAAAAAGATGATTTGTTTTACTAAAACCATGTCTGAGTAGTTTATTCATTAGATCTAGGGTTTTCAAAGGGTTTAGAGGGGTCATTCTAAACGGTTTTGATTTGTGGAATAAGCCACGTGATTCTTCACTACAAACAGTATTTTACATTTAGAGGTGACGTAATTAACCACTTTTAGATTATCAAGGTCAATCTTTCTACCGGAGACGGAGATAGAGACGCCGGAAGAGTCTGTAATGAGCAAGGTGCGTTCTACGTCAAATGAATGTTTGATTAGACACCTTGTGAACAGATCTAACTCGTTCGCACTAAAGCTTATTTACTTTCAACTACAATCCAAAGAGATTTGAGATTTAGGGATTTAAATAAAGGCTTTTTTCTAGTACACCAATATGATCTAGTAGTTTAAAGAGTTTAGAGTTCAAGAAGTCACCAATAACCGTGATCCCAAGTTTTCCAAATTGATTTCCCTTAGATCTAATGTCCTTTTAAAGTTTGCAACACATCACAAGTCATTAGCATATAAGAATCATCGTAGTACGTTTACTTTTGCATCTGAATCTAAACTAGCCCTAGCTCTCTGTGGGATCGATAACCTAAATACTATAATTGTACACTGTGCACTTGTAGTTAATTTTGGGTGAATAACTTTGCACCATCAAGTTTTTGGAGCTTCGGTGTTAGTTTGGTTTTCATTAGGAAATTTGCATTAAAGTTTTGCATAACATTGTTGCATCAAGATATTTTTCGTTTGAGACGTCTGGAAACCCTTGTTGTGATTTGATACAGGTCAAAATTCATAATGAATCAGGAAGGAGACACGCAAAGCCGATCAATTGAAGGGGACGAACACCCGAGTCGACCGACTGTATCTCTGAGTCGAATGACTCGTGATCCACCTCAAAAGGAGGAGAAAGAAAAGGAGAAGGAGTAAAAGGAGGAGGAAGCCACTGAGATAGTAAATGGAAGTAGTACCAACGAGGATGAACTCAACATTGCTGGAAGTTTTGAGAATAAGATGATGGAGGACCAATTCAAGGTAGCAGAAGGAATAATGAACATGTCAACATCGAACAAATCGACGAACGAATCTTCAAGAGAAGAGAATGAAAAGAAGAAAGAAGAAACAACAACCGAATCTAGACAGATCCTCGACTCAAAAAGCATTGAAGGACACATGATCAAATCAAATCCCGGAGAAACAATTAGTTCCACCCGCACAAGCCCAGTCGACCAGACCCGAGTCGACCGATTTCCACAAAGTCGACCGACCTGAAAGCAGAAGCCCAATTCGACTAATTTCAAGACGAGAAAAGAAGATCAACAGGAGATGACTGGACTAGAAGATGATGTCTATCTTACCACCAATGATGGAAACTCTGAACAAAATTTCTACCCTGGACGAGGGTATGATCCAAACCACATCAAGGCCGCACTAAAAGAAGATGAGCTCAACATCAATACCAAGGTGATATGAAGTCTGTTGGAGATCGAGCCTTATGAGAACGAAAGAAGCAGCCCACTGAAACACTTGAAGGAACTAGAAGACACACTGACACGAGCTGCCAAGGATGAAGGTATCTATAACAAGCTATGCCTAAACCTTTTCAAATACTCTTTGTGTGGAGGAGCTCTACTTTGGTATGAAATACTTGAATCCAAGAATATCAAGACGTGGCAAAACTTGAGGGAAATGTTTATTGACAAGTTCTTGGTTGAACCACGAATGAATATTGCATCATTTATGCAATCCGAAGACGAGACTTTCAATGAAGCATGGAGGAGACAGGAGGACCACTTGCGCAACTGCCCAAATCATGGTTTCAATCCAAAGGAGGTAGTTTCAATTTTCTATAAAGGTTTGCTACGGGAGAATCAAGTCATTCTGAACACAATGAGCAATGGAAATTTCGACGCTTTAAATTCCAAGAAGGGAACCCAGATCATACAAGACTATGTAAGGAGTGAAAGCGCGAATAACAGGGGAACCAGTCAAATAAAAGCACTAAGGCACGACAAGGAGATCCAAGAGATCAAGAGGAGGTTGCAAATGATTGGACTTTCAAATCATAGGAGAGAAGAAGATGTCCATTACCAAGACAAAAGGAAGGCTCAGGAACAATCAACCCGAGGACCCATGCCAAACAACGTGATGAAACCACACAGGAAGGTACAACATGATAGGTGTTACAGATGGATGGCTATGAACAATCAACAAGAGATCGCTGAAGAAAGAAGAAAAAGAATGGTGAACGTAAATCTTGAAGGAGGCAACCAATATGGGAAGCCGCGAAGTCATCCTCATTTGAAAATAGATATTGATGGAGGAGCTAGATCACGATCCAGGGGAGAATTAAAAATGCTTCGAGTAATTAGACCACCAAGGAGAACTTACAATCAAGGAATCAAGACGAAGGAACTAACAAAAGCACTGCAGTCGACCAACTTGGTCATGAAGTCTACCGACCACCTTGGAGACGACCGTCTCGCGTTGAGAGACGATCGACTCGACATCTCGGGTAAAGGAGCATTTAATCTCTTTCGAAGTTGTTTCACGCCAATCTTCCATCTCAACATCAGAATCCAACCACAAGGAAGAGCATCCAACCCAAGACTTTTGAAGACCGAGGAGCCGCTCAAGGGGAGACCATTACTTGACAAGAAGGGAGCACTTAAGAGAATGATAATTTGTATAATCGAGCAGAAGGTAAAAGAAAAGGAACCCCCGGGTATGAGCAACACCAACCCCAAGATGAAGGACGTGAAGTCACTAGAAAACAACATGCAGTACTTGAAGAAGATCAAGGGAGCCAAGGAAGTTGTTAACGAATCCAAATGACTCATCCAAAAAGGGAAAAGTCAATTCAATACGAGCAATTCAATCCAATTCAAGGAGATAGGACCACTCCAAATAGCTATTCCGAGTGCCTCATCACAATATCAAAATGAAGCAAGTGCCGCAACAGCCAATCATGTATTCAGAACAGAGCCGGAGGGAAGAATCACGCACCATCATCTGAAATTAACTACTCATGACATCTCTGCCCCGCTCAATACGTCATACAATTACAACCGGCCACCACCACTCAACCAAATTCCACTACCACCACATCATTTCCAATTCTTGAAGGAAGAGAGATTTAAGGCACTAGAGAGATTGGTGGAGGAGCTTGTAACATCTACGCAGAGTCAGATGACCAGACTAGTAAGCCTTTTTGGCAGGGTGAGCAATCTTGCATGCCAAAACGCAAATGATCTCATCATGATGAAGACCACCCAGCCGCTGGTCACTACTAAGGCAACACGACATCTGATTATCGTCGGCAAAAATCAATTAGACGCACGAGTCGACCAACTATACCCTCAGTCGGCCAACTATCACTCTGAGGAAAAGGAACTCAAATTACAACAAGTCAACAAGCTATGTCAGACACAGAATCCAGTAGAAGCCAAGTAAATAAGCTTTGGAGGTAATGAAGACGATGTTATCAGGATGAATTTCACAATAAACAGCAAGAAATACCCCAACTCAGCTGTTATTCATGGAAACGAAGTCAATGTGGTATCCACCACCCTTGCAACAACCAAGGGAGAAACCGAAGAATGTGATTTAATGCTAAGGTCAGAAGACGAAACCCTCCGCATCGCCATGGGAATGATCCGAAATGTCACAATACGCGTTAACAAGGTGGCAGTCATCACAGATTTTGTTGTACTCCGCTCGATCGATTCAACTGAGGAGCAATTCATCCTCGGACGACCATTCTTTACACGCCTGGAAGTTGCAGTAAGAAAGTATTTCCAGTTGCCTTTGCACCCATCTCACGAGCACAACCATCCCCTAACCATCAATAAAATGGATGCTAGAAGCAATGCTTCCACGCCATCACGGCCATAGTCACCACTTTCAGTCAAGCTAGTGACTTTAAACAAGCGTTGAGTGAGAGGCAATCCATTAGGTACGTTTTATTTTTTTATTTTTAGGTGTTTTTGATTTGTTTTCCGGCGAGGAGATTCAGCAAAACTGGACTATACGCTACCCGAGTCGACCGACCTCTCATTAGGATCGGCCGACTTCAACTCCGAGGTACCGCGTTCGATCCTTTTAAATTTCATTTCAGATATCATTCGCATTTCTTCTCACTTTTGTTACACCGGGACTGTGTAATTGAAGTCTGGGGGGGGGTGTTTATCCACACTAATGAAACTCTTGTTGTTTATCTCATGGTTTTTCGCCAAATTTTTAGTATTTTTAGTTTGTTTCATCGAGTCAAACCGTTGAGGGAACGATGATTAATTTGGGACACTAATCACATTCTGTTTCACACTTAAGACCATTATTGCAGGAACCCAGTTAGAGTCTATGACTATCGGAAAACCTTGACACGATTCAATCAAACAGAAATACCCATATCCTTGAGTCATGAAACCCATGTAAGTCTGAGCTATTGCACTTTCATAACTATATAAGTCAGTCCTCGTTCAATATCATAATGAGAATGTCTGGATATTTATAGCCTTCCACTCTCCCTTATTTAAATGAAAAGAATCCATTTTTAACTAAAACCTTGTGATGAGGCAGAGGGAAATTCCTTAGGACGCCAACTATTCATCACTAGAAGCTCGGGATCTATGCGGTTAGGAAAATTCCTGCGATACCACTATGCATTAGAACCTTTGAGAACTTGGTTGACAGCGAGGTTAGGAAAATTTCCTATAATACCACTATTCGCTTAAACCTTGAGAGTTTCAAAAGATAAAGAAATGAAAAAGTCCGAGGGAGAGTGAAGTAACTTTTGTGACTTCTTATTATGATATCGAAAAGGGAAGGAACTTGTTCCTTGGGCAGTACTTCTATGGTTTTGAAATAGCTATGATGCTTTGGATTGATTGACTTGTAAATCGTGGGGGATGCATGAAAGATTGTTGAGTTGATAGGGAATGTACATGTTGGTCTTGACTTGATTGGTTATGGCATTGATAAACTCTTCGCTAATGTAATCTCCCAATGTGTTCCCAAAGTCGTTAGAACTTTACCTAGCAGCATTGATTATTAGCTTGAGGACAAGCAAATGTTTAAGTCTGGGGGAGTTTGATGTATCATGGATTTTACCGGTTTTCTACCATGATATAGTAGGTTTTATGGAGTCTTTGTAGCATGTTTTGAGCATTTATGCAGGATTTACTAGCAAAAGACACTTTGGAGCAAACAAAGCTAAAAAGAAGGTTTTATGGAAGTTTCCACGTGATTTGAGAAGACTTAGAAGATTTAGAGCCAAAATGAAGAAATGTTGCTGCGAGCCCCGAGTCGACCGACTTATGGAGATGGAGTCGACCGACCGTGATGCCGGCTTAATTTAGAAGATTTTTTTATTGGGCCTTTCGCGGAACCCTAAACCCTAAGACTCATTCACGACCTATATAAGCACCTCTTAAGAGGCACAAGACGAAAAAAGAGAGAGAGACCCCCGCACAAGAACTCAGAGCAATACAAGTTTCTCTTTGCTTTTTGTTTCCATTGTTTTTAGCTTTTAGATATTGTTCTTATCATTGTTCCAGACTCTGAAGAAGGTTAGAGAGTGTTCTTTCTCAATTGAGCTTTGTGAGCCTCTGATCTTCTATTGTCTAATTCGTTTTACATGCACTTCATTTATAAAAAGATGATTTGTTTTACTAAAACCATGTCTGAGTAGTTTATTCATTAGATCTAGGGTTTTCAAAGGGTTTACAAGGGATCATTCTAAACGGTTTTGATTTGTGGAATAAGCCACGTGATTCTTCACTACAAACAGTATTTTACATTTAGAGGTGACGTAATTAACCACTTTTAGATTATCAAGGTCAATCTTTCTACCGGAGACGGAGATAGAGACGCCGGAAGAGTCTGTAGTGAGCAATGTGCGTTCTAAGTCAAATGAATGTTTAATTAGACACCTTGTGAATAGATCTAACTCGTTCGCACTAAAGCTTATTTACTTTCAGCTAAAATCCAAAGATATTTGAAATTTAGGGATTTAAATAAAGGTTATTTTCTAGTACACCAATAGGATCTAGTAGTTTAAAGTGTTTAGAGTTCAAGAAGTCACCAATAACCGTGATCCCAAGTTTTCCCAATTGATTTCCCTTAGATCTAATGTCCTTTTAAAGTTTGCAACACATCACAAGTCATTAGCATATTAGAATCATCGTAGTACGTTTACTTTTGCATCTGAATCCAAACTAGCCCTAGCTCTCTGTGGGATCGATAACCTAAATACTACAACTGTACACTGTGCACTTGCAGTTAATTGTGGGTGAATAACTTTGCACCATCAGCGTCATCTGCAACGTATCTTCCGAGACTCCGTTGATTTTGATTATTGAGAACAACTTCTCAAATTGGTTGAGATGTTCAATCAGGTTCTCGTGTGACGTTCCCATGAAGCGGTTTGCCTGGACCATGTTGATCAAGCTTGTCTTGATCTCAAAGTTGTTGTTAGCACAAGGTGGTGCCTTGATTCCCGTAGTTGACAACAATAGAGTCGGGATATCGTAGTCACCGATGGTATCTTCGTTTTCATCGTGGTTGTCCGCCATTTCGCGTTGTCGACGGTCTTCTCGAGCTTTAGCTCGGGTTTCTCGTTATATTCTTGCTAACAATTGTGGTGATAGTGGTGGCTCGATTGGTCTTGTAGGGTTTCGCCTTGTATGCATACATTTACAAAGAAAACCCAAAGAAACAAACCAGATTAGAACCGTAAAAAGAAAAGAAACAAAATCTAGTCTATCCGTGCTTAGTATTTTTCTTAAATCAATTGCCTCCCCGGCAACGACGCCATTTGACGAAACGGGTGTTTCGGTCTAGTCGTTAATAAGCTAAACCCTATTCAATCAAATCATTTATAAATCCGATTTTAACCCATTAGTGCCTTAATTAATAAGTTGCACTTGGTAAGTACGGATATCGAACCCAAAGGAGGCGGGAAAAACGGTGTTAAGTTCGATACTAAGCGGTGAATTAGCTAGATTGATAGTTTGATTGATTGTCTTATCCTAAGCTAAGTAATAATTAAGAGAAAGGTAAATGGCATAAGTAAATGACGAAAGATTGCAATTGAAATTAAGCAAGACTTGGTAAATGTAAATGACAATAATAAAGAGAAGATTGAGTCTTGCGGCTTATATGGCTATGGTGAGATTATAGTTGGGTGATTGGAAGAGGTTCATTAAGTACCAACTAGTGCATCAAATTTGTTAAATAGATTGGGTCAATCTCTTTCTCACCAAACCCTTCATTAGGTTCCATAAGGATCATTAGTGGGTATTAGCCAAGAACTCTCAAATTTATTCTAACAAGCATGTTTTAAATCCTCTTTTAATTTCTATATTAAACCCTAATCCCTACAATCTCTTATGGTATTAAGTTTTAACCCTTGAATATACTACTAGTATTTCATCGAACACCTTTCGGACGACAAAACACTTAAAAGCTTAGGTTGGGTTGCTCAATCCCTTCGTAATAATTAAGTCCCATATACAAGGTAGTTCCATAATCCTCCATCATTTATCCATCTCATCATCTCCCTAACCAAAGCCCTAACTCAGTCTAACACAACTACTCACACATGACCATTGAGGTCATCATGAGCCTTAAATCAAAATAAGTAAGTAAATGCATAAAGATAAAGAGATTAGAAGGGGGAAGAAGATTCAAAGCATAGTGATTGTGATTCTCACAATAGATCTTGCAAAGATCACAACTTTTCTCTCCAAAACCTCTCTAAACCCTCAAATGAAAAACAAGCCTCCACCAAGATAACTTCCTTCCTCTTAATCTAATCTTAAGAGGCATATTTATACTAAAAGGAGGAAGGCTGCGGGGGTAATATGGTTTTTTGCTTATTTTGGGGACGATTTGCCCTCCGTGCCGCTGGCACGGATTGGTCTCTGGGCGGCATGGGTCTTCTTCTCTTGTGGACTCAATTCTGCCCATTTTGTGCCGTCCAAGCTAGCTTCTGTGCCCGCCGGCATGGCCTGCATGTTGACTGGAGTTGACTTTCATTTGCTTCCTTTCTTTAATAAATTCTTTGTGTCGTGGGCACGTACTTACTTCGTGCTTCCGTCTTGACCCGATTAATCCTAGCTTCTTTTCTAGTGTGGTGTCTTGATCTTGTTGAGCTCCATATGCTCATTGATTCCTCTTCCAACCTATTAATGAACCAAAACACCCAAAACATATGCAAGTATGCATGATCCTAACTCTAGATGCAAACAAGATGAAACTAGATGAAAATACAACTATTTACATGCTAAAATGGTGTCTTAGACCCAGAAAAATATACATAAAAGGGCTAAAAAAATAGTAATACGAGACTCATCAACTCTCCCGGACTTAGCTTTTGCTCGTCCTCGAGCAAATCACTCGATTTTATGGAGAGTGAGTATCTCGAAGGCGGGGTATCATAAACTTCTTTAAAATATTCCATAGATCATTTAAAACGTTTTCAACCAAAGGTAGCATAATGCATGATCGATTCGAGACGACTCGAAAAACCAATCCGAACCTATCCCGATTAGACCTTATAACTAATCTTATATGTCCATATGAGTATCAATTACAATCAACCCCTTAGTCAATATTATTCAATGTTTTGAGGAGATCTAGCATGAGAGTATAAAATAAGATTATTTGGCATAGGTAGAGAATGGTGTTTCCAAGAATGAAGAGAAGGCTTTTCAATTTTTATTGGGTTTTTCTCGAAAAAAAAACGGCGCTCCTTTGACAAAATACTAAGGGTAATGAATTTTTGAGGCAAAAAAGTCATGAGATCCCATCTACCCATCAAGATTATGTTTCCTATCATCTACACCCTTTGTTTATTTCCCAAACCTACATCTACCCAATTCTTTTGGCTCTCTTTGTAGCCTCATTCTTCTCTTGCATTCTTCTTTTCACCTTTGGAAAGACTTGTTTTGTGCTTTGCACACTTAGCTCATTCATTTGCTCATGATTCATCCTCTTAGTTGTTTTGCTTTCATTGTTCACCAATGTTTTTTCCTTTTTGCTTTGAGGATTCACTTCTTTCATTGTTTTTACTTGAGCTTTGCTCTTTCTTTCTTCATTCCCTTTTTCCTTGTTTTCTTTAACTTTTATTTTCTTTGCATTGGGTTTCTCCTTTCACCGTTTCATCGTTCAAGCGTTTTGGCTTCATCATTATTCTCTTAGCTTTCATCCATCAAATTTCCACCCAAAACAAAACATCTCCAAACCTATTCTAGTCATATGCCCTATTACTTTGCTTGATTTTAGCAAGTGTCTACATGGGAGTCATTCGTTGTCGTTCACCATGGAAGAGGCCTCACAATCTCTCAAAGAGTAATTTGTGAATTGAGAAAAGTGTTGGTTCATAGGTGTGGATGATCATTCTGATTTAGCATAACAGTGGTAAAGGATAAGAAGAAAAATCCGAATTTTTGTTCTATCCATAAGCTTATTATCGAGACTCATGCTAGATATTTATTCATTAATGGTTCCTCTAAAATTGGGGTTGATCCAAAATCCAAACATACTTCGAATAAGGCTAACCGTCGGGGTTCCTCAATCAAAGTTAGAATTCGTGCTTGGTTTTCAAATAGATCAAGCATCATGATACGATTACTGAGAATTAACTACCTAATCGATGCTTATCCAAATGAAGTTCGAGTTAATCATTAACCCCTATGTAAATGCAATGCAACCTATATGCTATCTAAGACATAATGCTAAGCAATATTCATAAATGCTAGATGCAACTATATGAGAAATTTTGAAAACCTTTTTTGTTTTTGCAAAAAAATATTGATTTTTAGGTGTTTTCTGTGCATGAGACTCAAAGTAAAAAGAAAAATAAGATCAAAATTGGAAAACGTGCATTAGCGACTAAATGGTCCCGTGGACTTAAATTTCACCGCCCTCGGTGAAACTCAAGTTAAGAAGAGGTTTTTGAAATTAAATATGCAAATGTATGTACAGTTTTGGTGTTTTTTGTTTACCTGTTGATCCTTTGCAAGTAGAGGAGTGTGGATGTAGATATGTGGCGTCTTCTTCTTCTGACTTCTCTTCTCAAATTTTGTTTGTGGACTTACCATTGCCACTTGTTGTACCTTCAAGAAAATTTCAATTAAGCCAAAGGATTTTGCAATTCAAAGAGTATGTTTAAAGATGCTTCTCATGTTTGGACTTAGACAAACTGTAATGTCTAGAGTCATTGGAAGACACTTAAATGATGCATAAGAGAAGGAGATTCTTTTTCAGGAATAGTTCAAGTTCAATGGGTTATCTCCTTCATGATCATGAGTATTAGGTTAGAGACACTAAAATGCTCTATAGAGAACACCAATTGCTTGATAAACATGATAAAGAAAAAATGAAAATATACTTGAAGTTTAACCAAAATTGAATTTATGCATAGCTTAGGTTAAAAATATGATGACTGTATCCAATGAAGCACAATGACTAGTAGTATTAACCTATATAAGCATGTGATCATCAAAGTTCATTCTAATTAGGAGCTAAATACTTTGAATAAATTAGAAAAAGTCAAATTTAAAGTGTGGGTACTCCCTCAAATGGTCGTGCCGCCGACATGGAAGAGGGTTGGGATGGCACATATGATAGTTCATTTCTGGTTCGTTGGTGCCGTCGGAAGAGACTCTCATGCCGCCGGCATGGATCTATTTTCGGGTTGGTCCCTTCTTCTTCCTCCTTGGTCACTCCATTTCTTACTCCATTTCTTCCACAATTGAGACTTTGAATGCTTGCTTGAGCCTACATGGATTTAAGAGAAATAAAATTAAAAATTCCTAAGATTTATGTACATGGATAAACATGGGATTGCCTCCCAAGTGCGATTGTTATAGTCGCGAGCTCGACTCTTTTCTTCCTTAGTTTTCGCGAGAGAAGGGGTTAGATTGGATGGTCTTCCCCTTGGTGTTCTTCTTAGACGTTTGTGCTCCTTCTCCGGTGACAAACCTCTTTGGATAAGGGGGAGGGTTCAAGATGCATATTCTTGGTTTCCTTGATGTAGCCATTTCATGTCCATCCTCAAACACCCTTTCCAATTCATCGAGGTCGGAGAGGGACTTATGGATGAAGGTTTTAAGTGGTTCTACTTTCTCCTTTGTTGGAGGATTGGGAGTCTTGGGATAACCTTATGAAGACCCTTGAAGAGTAATTTAAACGTCTCCAATTGATTTGGATTGTTGAGGAGACTTTCTTCAAATTTTTCGGTGAAAAAGTGGTATTAAGCATCATCTTTTCTTGGTTAGCTTCTTCATCTCTATTCAATAGCACCTCATAGCATAGTTTTATTGCGAGTGTCATGCCATCTTCAAGTTCTTCAGGTTCAACTATCACTTCGTTTTCTCCTACCAATTCCTCATTATCCGACCCGTCGAATAGATTACCCGAGATTTCTCCAATAAATTGATCTTCATTTGGCGTCATCGGAAAGCTTAGGTTGCCGACTTCCGTGAGCATTATTGAGCGAGACGCTAGGTCGATTTTTCGCTCCCACCGTAAAAAGGAATGGTCGCCCGAGTATTATTGGTGAGAATTTTTTTGTCCTACTCTTGAAGATAACGAAATCTGTTGGTGCAATGTAACTACCAATGGTTAGCCAAAAATCCTTGAATACCCCTTACGGCTTTGCTACGGAAGTGTCGGCCATGTCGAATTCGGACCGGTTTTTCTTTAAATGCTCCATTTTCAATAGAGCTAAATGGTTGGTGGTCATTACATTAACACTTGCTCCCGTGTTCACTAAAGCCTTAACTTTGAATCTCCCAATGGTAAACGAGATCAATAATTTCCCGTGATCTTGTTGCTTAGTCAATTTTCTCATTATGGACGGTTTGTTCCCGCATGTTTCGCAAAACTTCTCGACCCATCTTTCATACCAATGAAGTCTTTCGGGTTCATTTCGGCTTTACTGGGTAACTTTCTACTTGGTGGTTTGATGTAGAAGCGATTAGGGTGACTTGACTGTCGAGCCCTTTGAACCTTGTAGTGAGATTCTCGTACTTGTTGTTGAGATCTCCATACATCCCGTCAATCTTGGTATTAATGGCGTTAAAGCATGCATTATTTTCTGCAGTTGCTTTGGTTTGACCTTCGAGCACTTGAGTGAGAAGTTACTCGGTCTTTCCTTCACGAGGTGGTTGAGATATAGAAACCGGAACTTGAGAAGTGTTCGGTGGTCGTGGCGTGTAAGAAGCGGAGTTGTTGTTGACTGGAAGGGAAGTGTATGCCCATTGAGGCGGGTAGTATTGAGGTCTTGGAGTATATCCTCTTGCTCCATATCCTTGGTAACCTTGACCTCGCGGTGCATAGCTTTGCGGCCTATAATTTTCGTACCCTCCTTGATTACCGTAGACGTGTTTTTGTACGTACTCCGTTGTTGATGGTGGGGTTACCACCCCTTATCAATAGTTTGGCAATAATTGTGGTTCGGTCTCTGCCGACCTTTTCCTGATGGCTTATCAGGTTATAAGTCCCGTCAATAGGATGTTGACCCTCGGCCCAGATGACCGAGGGATACTTCAGTGAAGAATAGTCACAGAAGCTCAACCGACATTCTTTGAGATATGTTGAAACAAGATTGGGGGAAACAGAGGTTCAATTAATGAATATTTTCTTTTCTTTTTCCCGCCAAAACTCACGTCTGAGGTTTCGAGGGCGTATGAGCGACACGTCATGAGGAGTTGAAAGGGTTTTGTGATAATCGAGGAGTTTGCGCGTGAAACAAATAAGGCCTTTCACTGTTCATTACTTTTCCTGCCATATTAAAGGACAAGATTGAGAAACAGAGATGAAGATTCGAGGCTTATGAAGATGAGGATCGACCAACATCGAGCTTCATTTATTGACAAGTTATTTAATTTGAAAATTCGCCAACGCTGTCCGAAGACATCCTCAGACGAACTGGGGTGGGGGCTTATTGTTGATGGTAGGGTTACAATCCCTTATCAATAGTTTTACAATAATTGAAGTTCGGTCTCTGATGGCTTATCATGTTATAAGTCCCGTCAATAGGATGTTCACCCTCGGCCCAGATGACCGAGGGATACCTCGTTGAAGAATGATCGGCATTCCGAGTTAACAACCTGTGTAACCAATATCATTAATAAAGTTCTCTTTTCCGAGGATTCTCTTTTTGTCTTTTACTTAATTCATTCCCAAAAACGAATCCCTCTAATTACAAATAATTAGAAGTTGAACCCAGTATCAACAACGGATGTAGATAATGGGTTCAACTTCTAATTTTTTGTAATTAGAGGGGTTCGTTTTTGGGAATGAATTAAATAAAAGACAAAAAGAGAAACCTCAGAAAAAAGAACTTTATTAGTTTTATTGATTACAAAGGTGTTAACTCGGAATGCCGAGTTAACTTTATCAAAGAGAACTATTAAACCTAGGTTATCTAGTAATTCTTCTCCCCGATTCTTGTTGGTGGTGGGGTTCTACCCCGAATCAATAGTTTGGCAATAATTGGAGTTTGGTCCCTGCCTAGCTATTCCCCAATAATCTTTTAGGTTATAAGTCCCGACAACAGGAATTTCGACCCTCGGCCCAGATTACCGAGGGATACCTCGGAGAACATTGATCTGATTTAGTGTCCGAAGTGGGGGTATAAACGAACATCGTCCTAAGCCAAAGTCTAAGCTCGGACAGTATAAGATCGAATCTTATCACAGATTCCCTAGTCTTGGAAAAATAGAATATTTCCATTTTTCCGAGGTTAGCTCATAGGCTTATTAGACCGACTATTACGGATATATAAATACATACCCCCCTCACTAATAAGATTCATTCAGAATTCATTCCCTGAGGTTTCTTCTTTATTTTCTTATCGAGTACTTACCTAAAAACGAACCCCTCTAACTACAAATAATTAGAAGTTGAACCCAGTATCAACATTTGGCGCGTCAGGTAGGGGGGTGACTAACTTTTGGTAAGAAAAAAGAGAGATCTCGGACGGGAGGATGGACATGGATGAGCCACCCACTAACAAGCATCGAGACGGTGAAGAAGCAGAAGTAAGTGACGAAGAAGAAGCGGTCCAGAATATCGACCATAGCCGCAATCCAATAGCCCGTGAACTAAGTTATCCTCATACTATACCCAATCAACTCGGAGAACAAGGATTCGTGACGCCTACTAATCCGATAGTTTGAACCTCGACATCCGAAACCCAGAATTCTCAGGGAGTACTAGACGAAACTCTTCGTCCTAACTCCCAGGCGACTGAGCAACCGCAGGAATGTTATAATCGAATAACGGAGGAAACCGGGTAATAAATCCAATTCCCAACATAGAAGAGATAAGAACCCCCGATGGAGTAGTAGTAAGAGCACAACAACAGCGCGAAAGCTGGATGACAGAGCAAATCGACCACCAACAACGGATCAACTAAAGTCTGATCGATCAACTGGCGATCATATCAGAAGAACTCCAAGTTTTGAGAGCCTAAAACCATAACCAAACTCTTAGAACGACTTCGGTTAGAACTTCACGAACCACTCCTCAGTGAGTAACATTTGAAGATGATCAAACCAGTTCAAGAGATCCCAGGACGCCCATTATCCGCCGAAGTCAGAGAAGTGGAGATGACACGACTCATAACCCGAACACCGACCAATCGATCGCAATCTTAAAAAGAGAATTGGAAGAGATGCGATCGCTAGTCCATAAGGCAACTAGCATTGCCCCCGAAGTCAATCAATTATTGGCAGAAACAGAGAGGAGCCCATTCACTCAAAATATCACGTGGGCACGATTCCCACTCAACGACAAGCTCAGACTCCCAACCTATGACGGAACCACGGATCCCGCAGTCTACATGAGAGCCTTTCTAGTAAAAGTTGGCCGAGCTGAGTTCCAAAGAAATGAAGAGGACGAGGGAATATGTCAACTCTTCTTAGAGAGCTTGAGAGGTGATGCCCAAGCTTGGTTCACTAGCCTACCCCCAATTCAATCAGTTGTTTTGCAGAACTCCGAGAAGCCTTCTTCAAACAGTACATGCTTCACTTAGAGCAACATGCCATCGCGTCGGACCTATACGCAGTAAAACAAGGACCGAAAGAGCCACTATGAGATTTCATTAAAAGATTTAAGGCGATTTATTCGCGGCTAAGAATTGACGACGACTTAGCGATCGGAGCGCTTAGCGCGACAACCTGGTATCAATCAAGGTTTTGGGACGAACTATCAGCTCATCGTCCTCAATCTATGAACGACGCTTTTCATCGAGAAAATACTCACATAAGGATTGAAGAAAATCGTGCCGAACTTGCCAAAGTACACGGATCCACAAAGGTGAACAAAGAGGTGAAACCAGAGGAAAAAGGAGAAGGGCGGCGAGTAGAAAGGGATAACCCTCGAAAAGATAAATCAAGGTCGGAAACAACCTTCTCCGTAACGGACTCACAAAAAGATATATCTCGGAAAGACAAGTCAAAATACACCTACATCTGAGATCCTGAAGATCCAACCGCTCCTTGGTGCGAGTACCACAAAAGACCGGGCCACAAAATCGAGGATTGTCGAAATTTAAAGAACCACCTGATGGCCATCTGATTTGAACAAGATCGAGAAAAGGAGAAACGTAAGACACGACAAGATGAGGATGAAAGAATTTAGGTGTAGGTTAGAAAATTTTTTCATAAACCCTAAACACTAATTCATTGCCTGGATCTATGTTGATTGAATTATAAACTCGGATCTCGATCATACCTGGAGTTTATGAGCAGCGGAATTGATCAGGATGTTGAGATCAGGAGCGCCTCAGATGCTGCGCCTCTGCAGAAATTCCACACACACAAAAACTTGGATCACCGCGATGCTAGTGCCGGAAAAGCTCTCGGGATTCTGTGTTTCAAGGTGGCTGCAGAGCTAAGTCTCACTGAAAATTTCGTGCCTCTATCTCTTATATAGGGAACACGAAAACATAATTAATAACCAGACAAAACCTATCATTAATTAGATCATTAAACCAAACCAGTCGGTTTAGTTTCAGTCACTGTGTCGATCGACACAACTACTTCTGTCGGTCGACACACTTAGTCAAAACTCGTAAGTTATAAGCGGCTTCTAGCAAAGCATTATAAGTACCTAGTATCACATGATAGTCTTATCTCGACTTCACAACTATATTAGAGTGAATACAAGTATGATATCCAGGACATTCCCTTCAATCTCCCACTTGTACTCGAATCAACTTATTCCAATAATCCCTCTGTCTATATATCTCGACTCAGCATAAGGCAAGAGCTCGTGTCATCCTTATAAAGCCAAATCACGTTTATCGAACTCTGATTTATACTGATAAAGGCAAACAACTGACATTCAGCTTGTTTGAGTGTGGCCACACATTCCCTCAGTATCAAATCTTCGATAGGCCCATATATATTTAACTCCTGTTATATAGGAGGGACAAATCCCATTTTGTTCCATCCCCTGTTCCCCACACACTTCATGATATGCCCAATCAATGTCTGAATAATCACCAGTTACGGATGACGTTTGACAAAGTCAAAGCAGACCAATTCATATGCAGAAAATCATGATGAACTCAGGTCTAAGGACTATACTCTATAGTCGTAATGAGAAACTCATATGACACTCATATAACAATCTTGTTGAGTTCTCATTAGCGGGTCACATCCGATACCGTGTTCACAACACATATCTATGTGATTGACTTTGATACTCCTATCAATGACACCATGAAACTTGGTCATCAGTCACATCACATACTAATCTCGCGCGGTTATTAATGTCCCAATTTAACAACCTTTGACCAAGGACCTCAGTAATTTATGACATCTATCGCTTATAGGGTTTCATGATCAAATCACGTATTTGATGACCTATAAGAATGCCTTAAATTATTTTGGGACTATTATTTAATTAATCAATTGCACAATTAAATAATAATAAAACAATTTCATTAAATAATACATAACCAAAGTATGCTTACATGAAATCAAAACAAAACAAACAACTCCCACTCAAATTAAGATTACTACTCAAGAAATCTAATTCTTATCGCAGCAGCATGACTCTCATGCTTGGGCCGCGGGAATGGCTTAGTCAGAGGATCAGCAACATTCTCGTCCGTCGGGACTCTGCTGATCTTCACATCTCCTCTCTCAATGATATCTCGTATCAGATGATATCTTCTCTCGATGTGTTTGGACTTCTGGTGTGATCTGGGTTCCTTTGCTTGAGCTATAGCTCCATTGTTATCACACAACAATGCCACATGCTCAGAAATGCTAGGAATCACACCAAGTTCAGTGATGAACTTCCTAATCCAAACAGCTTCCTTTGCCGCTTCTGAAGCAACAATGTACTCAACTTCTGTTGTGGAATCTGCTACAGTGCTCTACTTGGAACTCTTCCATCTAACTGCACCGCCATTCAGACAGAAGACATAACCAGATTGAGATTGGAAATCGTCTTTGTCCGTCTGCAAACTAGCGTCGGTGTATCCACTCACCACAAGCTCATCACTTCCTCCGTAAACCAAGAACTTATCGTTAGTATTCTTCAGAATTGTCTTGACGGCAGTCCAGTGACTCTCACTGGGATCGGATTGGTATCGACTCGTCATGCTCAAAGCACATGCGACGTCCGGTCGTGTACATAGCATGACATACATGATAGATCCTATCGCAGAGGCATAGGGAATCCTACTCATGCGCTCTCGCTCAGCAGGTGTCGAAGAACACTGCTTCTTGCTGAGAGTAATGCTATGTGACATTGAAAGCAAGCCCTTCTTGGAATCATGCATATTGAACCTGTGTAAGACCTTATTAATGTAAGTATCCTGACACAGTCCAATTAGCCTCTTCCATCTATCTCTATAGATCCTTATTCGAAGAATGTATGCGGCTTCTCCCATATCCTTCATCGAGAAACAACTTCCAAGCCAAGTCTTAACAGACTGAAGCAACGGAATATCCTTTCCGAGAAGCAATATGTCATCTACATACAATACTAGAAAAGCAACTGCGCTCCCACTAGTCTTCTTGTAAACGCACTGTTCCTCTTCGTTCCTGATGAAACAAAATTCTTTAATAGCTTCATCAAAACGAAGATTCCAACTCCGAGATGAAGTTTGCATACTTTCCTAAGGTTATTAGGATCTATGAAACCCTCAGGTTGTGTCATATACACATCCTCTTCAAGAATCCCATTCAGTAAGGCAGTTTTCACATCCATCTGCCAAATCTCATAATCATAATAAGCAGCAGTCCCTAAGAGAATCTGAATGGACTTAAGCATAGCGAATGAGGAATAGGTTTCGTCATAGTCGACACCATGCACTTGTTTGAAACCTTTTGTCACCAATCTAGCTTTGTACATCTGTACATTACCGTCCACGTCAATCTTCTTCTTGAAGACCCATTTGCACTCAATGGCTTTTGCACCATCGGGCAAATCTTCCAAAGACCAAACTTTGTTGATTGACATGGACTCCATTTCAGATTCACTGGCCTTAAGCCATTTTTCGGAGTCAGGGCCCAACATTGCTTCTTCGAAATTTGCAGGTTCGTCACTATCAATGATAAGAAGATCAGGACAGTTAGTCACGAGAAATCCGTATCTCTCGACTTCATTACGAGTCCTTCCGGATCTACGAACTACAGGCACCACAGGTGTCGGTTCCACAATTTCTTGTGAATCCAACGGCTGTTCTTCCTCATCAGGTTGATCAGTGTCATGTGGTTCTCGAATTTCTTCGATTTGTACTTTACTCCCACTGTTCTTCTTGGAAAGAAATTCTCTCTCAAGAAAGATACAATTCTGAGCAACAAATACCTTGTTCTCGGATTGGTTGTCGAAGTAATATGCCTTGGTTTCCTTAGGATAACCAACGAAGTAGCACATATCAAATTTGGGTGCAAGCTTATCAGATATCAATCGCTTGAAATAAGCTTCGCAACCCCAGATTTTAAGAAAATACAGACTTGGAACCTTTCCAGTCCACATCTCCTATGAAGTCTTTTCAACTGATTTTGTTGGAACTCTGTTTAGCGTAGACGCAGACGTTTCAAGACAGTATCCCCAGAAGGATAACGGCAGATCCACATGACTCATCATCGATCGAACCATATCCAATAAGGTCCGATTCCTCCTCTCAGACACACCGTTCCATTGTGGTGTTCCAGGAGGAGTGAGTTGTGAAAGGATTCCACAATCTCTAAGATGATCATCGAACTCTTGGCTCAAGTACTCACCTCCACGATCAGATCGAAGAGCTTTATACTTTTTCCAAGTTGGTTCTGTACTTCATTCTGGAACTCCTTGAACCTTTCGAAGGATTCCGACTTATGTCTCATGAGATAGACATAACCATATCTACTGAAATCATTAGTAAATGTGATGAAGTACCTAAAGTTTTCTCTTGTACTAATGCTCATTGGGCCACACACATCTGTATGTATAAGGCCCCACAAGTCACTGGCCCTTTCATTGAACTTGTTGAAAGGGGTCTTTGTCATTTTGCCCAATAAGCAGGATTCAAACTTCTCAAATGATTCATAATCAAATGAGTCTAAAAGTCCATCTTTATGGAGCTTTTGAATCCTTTTCTCATTGATGTGGCCTAAAGGACAGTGCCAGAGAAAAGTTGCGTTTGAGTCATTTGATTTAAACTGTTTGTTATTTATGTTATAAATAGGCATTGATTGGTTGAGAATATAAAGCCCATTCTCTAATGGGGCGCTACCATAAAATATATTATCTCGAATAAAAGAGCAACACTTGTTCTTAATTGAAAAATCAAAACCATTCATGTCCAAAACAGAAATAGAAATGATATTCCTGCTTATCGCATGTACATAGTAGCAATTCTCCAACTCTAAAATCATGCCTGAAGGCAGAGACAAATGATAAGTTCCTACGGCTAATGCAACAACTCTTGCTCCATTCCCAACACGTAGGTCCACTTGTCCCTTCTTCAGCGTTCTACTGCTGCGTAGGTCCTGCATATTAGTACAAATATGAGCACCACAGCCGGTATCCAATACCCAAGAATTAGAACCTGATGAAGTAACATTTACTTCTATAACATAAATACCTTTAGATGCCGTCTCGTACGACTTCCTCAGGTTCTTCAAACCTTCCAGGTATTCCTTGCAGTTTCTCCTCCAATGCCCAGGCTTCTTACAGTAAAGGCAAATATCAGTATCAACTGGACTATGCTTGGGCTTAGAAGACAACTCAGGCTTGTCCCGGTTTACAACTTGGACAGCCTTGCTCTTTCCTTTGCCCTTAGCAGGTTTCTTAGACCCTTTACCCTTTTGTACCATAAGCACATTAGGAGCAGCTTTCTTGATATTGGGCTCTGCCGTCTTGAGCATGCCATGCAGCTCAGTCAGAGACTTCGTCATGTTGTTCATATTATAGTTCAGAACAAACTGATCGAAGCTAGTCCGCAGAGATTGCAGGATGATGTCCGTAGCCAACTCTTGGATAAGGGGGGGAGTCCAGTTTTGCTAGGTTATCGATATAACCCATCATCTTGATGACATGGAAGCTCACTGGACTGTCCTTTGACAGCTTGCAGTCAATGAGAGATTTAACCGTCTGGTATCTCTCAGTACGAGCTTGCTCCTAAAACATAGATTTCAGGGTTGTTATTATCTCGATCGGTGACCCCGCGTTCTCAAACTGTTTTTGCAGTTCTGATTTCATCGTGGCCAGCATCAGACAATTCACATTTGTCACATCATCCGAATGCTTTTCCCACTTGTCGTTATCAACAATGGGAGCATTGGACCTGGGCTTTTCAGGAAAAGGTTTCTCAAAAACATATTCTTTCTTCTCATTTCTGAGAAAGATTCTTATGTTCCGATACCATTCCAAGAAGTTGGATCCTTTCAATTTTTCCTTCTCAAGGACGGATCTCAATGTGAATGAGTTTGAGTTGTTGTTGTTAGACATAGCTGAATCAAGAAAAGAGAGAGTTTAATTAGTTTTGATGTTCAAGGAATTATAAATCTTAACATTTAAGACCGCTCGCATTATAATCAAAATTAATTTTCCACAAGTTGAATATAATTATCCAAGATCCATATTTCACTGAGATCTGAGTGAGCTTTGGCTCATCGCCCAAACTTCAGTTATTTAGGTGAGCAAACACTTTGCTGATCATATCCAATATGACTCTTGGTCTTGGATTAATATCCTATAATAACCATTTTGATAGCCCATTCAAGCAAACCAATCTTCGAGTCATGTGGTAACGATTACCATTTGCCTTACTCGTGTAATTGTGAATGCCTTGCTTTGGCAAGTCCATCACACAACAAAACAAGACTCGGCAGTTGACAAGAGATGGGAAGACATCAGAGATGCTTGATATTTTGTTTGAAGAAAGGAACATTGATCTTAAACATATCACATATATGTCTAAGAAAAATTAGATTTAATTCAAAATTTTTTTAATCTAATTAAAGTTGATTTAAATCTATAATGCAAGTTCTGCTCTTGTGTCGGTCGACACAAACACCTAGTGTCGGTCGACACAAACACCTAGTGTCGGTCAACAGACACAACTTATTCAGAATTGCGACACACCTGTCGGTCGATACTGACACCTAGTGTCGGTCAACAGACTTAAACCGGTTCAATCGCGGTTAAACCATTTAACCTGATTAAACCAATCTATTTCGATTCAATCCAATTGAATCGGTGTCGGTTTATGTTTGTGTCGCCCAATACGTATTTGTATCGGTTGACACGAGCTAACCGGTTTGAAATCGTGATGAAAGCAACCAAACGATGGTTAGACCGATCACCAATCCGGTTCAATCCAATTTAACCGATTAAGATCGACGCGTGTTGACCGACACGAACAATGTCTCGATCGAGAGAGGTGATTTGTGGGAACATCGATCATTGGATCGACACTTAAAGTTTTCATTCTGCTTTTAGGCTTGTGTCGATCGACACACGCTTTGTGTCGGTCGACACAACCATGCAGAAACCCTAGTTTTGAAAATTTTTGAAAACCGCCGTTTCGCGAATCAATGGGCCGTGTCGATCGACACACGCTTTGTGTCGGTCGACACACCTCTCGCATAAACCCTAATTTTTTAGTTTTTCAAAATGACTTTCAACCAAAAGATCTAACATGCAGCTTCTATAAAACTTGTGAATCAAATTCGAATTCAAGTCATTTATATAGCATGTTATAGATATAATTACAACATATGGATCTGATACCACTGAAGGAATTTAGGTGTAGGTTATAAAAAATTTTCATAAACCCTAAACACTAATTCATTTCCTGGATCTATGTTGATTGAATCATAAACTCGGATCTCGATCATACCTGGAGTTTATGAGCAGTGAAATTGATCAGGATGTCGAGATCAGGAGCGCCTCAGATGCTGCACCTCTACAGAAAGTCCACAAGCACACAAACTGGATCACCGGGTTGCTAGTGCCAGAAAAGCTCTCGGGATTCTGTGTTTCAAGGTGGCTGCAGATCTAAGTCTCACTGAAAATTTCGTGCCTCTATCTCTTATATAGGGAACATGAAAACCTAATTAGTAACTGGACCAAATCGATCATTAAACCAAACCAGTCGGTTTAATTTCAGTCACTGTGTCGATCGACACAACTACTTGTGTCGGTCGACACATTTAGCCAAAACACATAGTAATGTATATCAAATATACATCAACTTGATCATTACATTAATGATCAATCCCAATCTTGTTTATCTAGTTTGCTTAGGTGTGTGACCCTGTAGGATCATATAATACTAGCAATGAGTTCATAACTCATAAGTTATAAGCGGCTTCTAGCAAAGCATTATAACTACCTAGTATCACATGATAGTCTTATCTCGACTTCACAACTATATTAGAGTGAATACAAGTATGATTCCAGGAAATTCCCTTCAGAGAAAAATAAGCTTCCCCTCGAAGATACGGAAGAAGGAGAAGTCCTACCATCACCGCCCCCAAACGAAAGGAAAAGAATTAACATGATAATGGGAGGGCTCACAAACCGTGAGGATTCTGTTCGATAAATTCAGCGAAGCATCTTTAGGTTGTTCGTTGATCATGTTGCACGAAGTTCCACTTTGCAAAAAGAATTGACATTTACCACCGAAGATCTGAAGGGAGTTGACGCTCCCCACAACGACCCACTTGTAATCGAACTTTAGATAGGCGATTGCGACGTTCAAAGGATTCTCGTCGACACTGGAAGCTCAGTAGACGTCATCTCTCTAGACACATTGCAGAAGATGAAGGTAAAAGATCAGAAGATAAAAACTCGGGTTAAACACCTAACCGCCTTTGGAGAAGATACGGTGTCAACCATCGGAACTATTAAACTTCCAGTATCGGCCGGAGGAGTGACAAAAATCGTGAAGTTTGAAGTAGTAGAAAAAGCCACCATCTATAACGCGATCGTCGGAATACCATGGTTATACTCTATGGAAGCTGTCCCATCTACCTACCACCAGTGCCTGAGTTTCCAACTCCAAAAGGATATTTTACGGTTTGAGGCGACCAAAAGATTACTCGGAGATGCTTTGTAAAAGAAAATAAATTACAAAGGAACCAAGAACCTCTGAATCAACCTTTAATGCTTACCGCGGTCAACAAGAAGAAGCCGACATCTGCTGATATCCTGGCAGAATTTTTTGAAAGAGAACAATACCTAGAGAGAAAAACCAAGAAAGGTCGGAAGGGAAGAGATTAGTCTTTTCCCCGAAGAGAAAATAAAAAATAAAAAAATAAATAAATAAATAAAAATGAACTACGAGTGGCTTGATCCCCTCCGAGGGTACGTAGACAACCTTTCACAAGGTTCAGCTACAACACCATGAACTTTGGTTTATTTTTGCAGTTCACAACTCAACTATGCCAAGGTTCACAAAAAGTCGAAACCTTGATCACGTTCTCGACCAAAATAAAAATTACCTGAAAGAATCTCGGAGCCCGATAAAGTAAGACCGAGAGATTAAATGGTACGAAATCAAAAATTAACCTCTAACACATTCTTCATCGAATGCAGAAGTTCGACAGTAAGTCTGATAAAGTAGGACTTATTGTAAAACTTTAAAGCAAAGGAATAAGGAAAGTGCGCCTTATTTCCTTTCGCTATTTTCGGGTTTCGAAATATCAAATTGAGAAACTTCGAGTAAAAAAATCCAAATAATACGAGAAACAAAACTTTCATTTAACATCCGAGATGTCATATTTGGGATGGAGATTGAATGGACAGTCCAATAATATGAGTAACGAAACTTTCATTTAACATCCGAGATGTCATATTTGGGATGAAGAAAGAAGGAACAATCCAGTTATACGAGAAAAGAATTTTTATGAACAATCCGAAGAAGTACATTTACATAAGAGAATTAAGTCGAGTTTTTTAATATAAGGATTACTAATCTAAATATTAAAATCCTCGTTTCGAAACTCTGGAATTATAAGAGAATTTGCAACTTCGGCAAGACAGTCGCGTTCCTTCTCGGGCATAACTACATCCTCTTCTGGAATTGGGAGTCTCTTGTCAAGAAGAAGACGAAGATTCATAGCAATAGCTGTGGCTTGTCCATACTCGTTAGCTTTGCTAAAAGCCTCAGAATAAGCTTCGGAGTATTCATCGAGGGATTTGTGAAGTTGAATTAACTTCTCTCGACATATACTGAAGGCCGCGCGTTGCCCCTCTTGGTAGTTCTCGGCACACTTGGAGTCCAGAATAGCCTTGTTGATATCTCGCTCCTCCGAGATATCAATCACCTAACGTTTCACTTCAGCCAGTTCAGTGATCAGCCGTGAGTTTTTTGCAATAACATCAGAAATCCTCGACTCTCCTTCATCAAAGTGCGCCTTCATTTTACCCAAGCGTTTATTATTATTTCCAACTTCATTGAGCGCTTCAGACAAAGCTTTCTCAGCGTCAAGGGACCTCTTCTCCAAGTCTTCATTCTCGGCTCGAAGAGAGTCGATCTTTGATTCAGATTGTGCGAGCGTCTTCTCATACCGAAAGAATGCTTGGCCAACAAAACCCACCGACTGGAATAGACTAAGAAAATATTAGTAGAAGTTCTAGGTGAAAGAGGAGTCAGTGTTGATTTTTACCTTGAAAAGTGAGGAAGAAAGAGCTTCCAAAGTACCTGATTCGCAGCAAACTTCGGGCAGACGATTATCATAACCACTTGCCTTTCGTAGAAGCTCGGAACTTTTCTCTTTATTTTGGAAAAGAAGTTCCGTACCATCAAATTCGAATTTAAAAGCATGGTGATCCTTTACAGGCAATATAAGCTTCCTGTTTTCGGCATTCTGCTTCTTCGAAGTTTCCACGTTCTTTTTCCTGGCAACCTCGGAGTCTTGTTTCCTTCTCGGAAGATTCTGATCATTGCCGGAAGCTCGTTCGGGGTTTGATCTTTTCATTTTAAGAGAAGAGTCGGTTCCCTCCCAGTCTTCTCGTCCTACAAAATTCGACCTTAAGGTAAGAAGGAGTTTGGTAAAATTACGAAGTTCGGAGAGAACATACCAGCCCAGGAGCGAGCTCTGAAGAATGAAGCAGGAAGTATTTCACTCCACTGAAGTTCTCCTTCTGCTTTAAGATTTTCGAACTCTTCGGAGAAGTTCGGTGGAAGGGTTCGGAAGCAGCTTGGTTTAACTGAAAGGAAAATAGAGAAGAATTAGTACTGGAACGAGGAGGAGAGAGGGGACCTAGTTTCTACCAATTATAGTTCTCCAATTCCGATTGATTTTGGCATCAGATTTGTAAACTGAAGCTTCGTTGATTCGAATATAGAAGTAACTTCGGAACCATAGCTTGGCACTTGTACGGAATCCAGTGAAGATTTTCTTCTTAGGTTTGATATTTAGTTTGAAGGTTCCTTCTGGCTTCTTAGCACCGGAAATGTTCGTCAGTTCTTCTAGTTCCAGGAATTTAGCCGAATATTGCACCGAGCCGCAAGTACTAGAAGGCCGGTGATGATTTTTACGGAATTCGGTGTTACTTGTGACATCGCCATTCCTCGGCGGACGCAGTAGCTTACCATTAATTGAGGAATTGGAAACCAAAGATTTGCCTCAGCGAAGAATCTTTCATAGAGATAAACGTAGCCTGGTGGTGGAGTCCAAGGTCTCTGATCGGACGTCGAAACCACAATATTGATCCCTTCAGGGTTTAGGGCCTTCCTTTTTATTGATCCGATCTCGGATCTAGGGAAAAGAGAAGGTCCGACATCCGGGATATTTGGCCAAAGGCAAGTACTCCAAGAAACCGAAACTTCGAGTTCGTTTCTTCCGGACATTGAGTTGAAAAAATGTTAATTAAATAAGGAAGATTGAAGGTTACCTCGGAGAGCGAAGAGTCGATTATGGAAGATATCACTCAATAATCGCTGGTTATATAGGATGAACAGAAAAGTGGATTTTTTATTGATAACTGTAAAAGGATCTGGTTAGTCGATTCGTGAGTAAAGAGAAGGAGTCTCTTCCTCTTCATTTATTTTCATCATTTTTCGAGGCGACACGTCGTTTAGGAGGTGAAAGGTTTTGACGAAACTGAGAAGATAGGCTTTTCATTTTCCAATATTTTCCCGCCCAAATTACAGTACAGAAAAAGAAGAAGACTCAAGAGCTGAAGTAATTGAAGACAAAGATCAATTGGTTCCGAACTTCATTTATCGACAAACCATTTAAGAAGGAACTTCGCCAACGCTGCAGACATCCTCGGACGAACTGGGGGGGACTTACTATTGATGGTGGGGTTCTACCCTAACCAATAGTTTGGCAATAATTGGAGTTTGGTCCCTGCCTAGCTCTTCCCCAATAATCTTTTAGGTTATAAGTCCCGACAACAAGAATTTCGACCCTCGGCCCAGATAACCGAAGGATACCTCGGAGAACATTGATCTGATTTAGTGTCCGAAGTGGGGGTATAAACGAACATTGTCCTAAGCCGAAGTCTAAGCTCGGACAATATAAGATCGAATCTTATCAAAGATTCCCTAGTCTTGGAAAAATGGAAATATTCAATTTTTCCGAGGTTAGCCCATGGGCTTATTAGATCGACTATTAAGGATATATAAATACATACCCCCCCTCACTAATAAGATTCATTCAGAATCGGGAGGAGAAGAACTAGATCACCTAGGTTTTACTTCTCTTTGATAAATTTAATCTCGATATTCCGAGTTAACAAGCATTGTAAACATCTTTAATAATAATACACCCTCTTTTCGAGGTTTCTTCTTTATTTTCTTATCGAGTACTTACCTAAAAGCGAACCCCTCTAATTACAAATAATTAGAAGTTGAACCCAGTATCAACAATTCTGAATGAAGTTAATCCTAGTAGTCGCTTATCTAATCCCATGGGCTAACCTCGGAAAAATGGAATATTTCCATTTTTCTAAGATTATAGAATTTTTATAAGATTTGATCTTATTCTGTCCGAGTTTAGACTTTGACTTGGGACGAAGTTGTTTACACCCCCGTTTCGGACACTAAATTCGATCCTTCTTCACCGAGGTATCCCTCGGTTATCTGGGCCGAGGGTTCCACTCCTATTGACGGGACTTATAACCTAATAATTTATCAGGGAAAGGTCGGTACGAACCGAATCCTCAATTATCGCCAAACTATTGATAAGGGGTGGTAACCCCCACCATAAACAACAAGTCCTCCCCCCCCAGTTCGTCCGAGGATGTCTTCAGACAAAGTTGGCGAATTTCCAAAATTAAATAGCTTGCCGATAAATGAAGCTCGGTTTTGGTCGATCCTTATCTTCAAAAGCCTTGAATCTTCTTCTTCTTTCTCGATCTCGATCCAAGAACCAAAAAACACTTTTTGAGGATACATGGACCATTATCTTGATTTTATCAAAACTTCTTTATCTCCTCGTGACATGTCCCTCTCTCAATAGGCACATTGAATGAGGAAGTTGAATAGACATGTTACGCCTTATAAATATTCCCTTCCTAAACCAGAATTCAATCATCATCTCACATTCTCTCTAAAAAATTTAACTTCCTTTTATCTCTCTAGAAAAACGTCGAACCCTTTCATGAAGAACCTTAAAATCTACAAAGCTCGGGTATTCGTATCACAACTCGAAGAATAAAAAATCGAAGAGAAAAAAGGCGCTATCCAAACCAGTGGTTTCCTCGGAAGTGAAGACTCCGAAGGTAACAACTAACAAACGAGCTCTCTCGGGAACTCCCGAAAGGAAACTAAAGCCGAAGAAAAGGAAAACTGAGACTTCCTCTGAAAACTCTCTTATTCATTTGGATGCCTCGGCCACCAATCCTGCAATTCCTCTACCTTCTTTTACTCTCCCGAGTGATACCTCTACTATTCCACCAATCGTCGAAAAAACCTCGAATCCAATATCTTTTGAGAAAAATCCGATAATTCTGATTGGGGACTCCGCCGATCCAGTAGAAAACACTAGTATTCCTCTTGTTCAAACTCGGGACAAAAACAAAATTTCTGAAACTATGCCTCCCCCGAAACCAAAAATTTCGAGCTTTGCCGCCCCTAGTCCTACTCCAGCAGGTCTCTTGAAGTTGTTACTCGAGACCGCTAAAAAGGGGTCAGCTAAAGTTCCTCAACAAGGTCCCGTCGCTCCACCTTCACGTCATTCCTTCCAATACTCCTTCGGAAAGAATGTTCCTTTATTTGAAGACCATAGAGAATGTGCGAAACTCTTTGGCAGACTCGGAGGTCGATCTGACTCTCTTCCTTTTCTTTCTGAAGCCGAAAAGGACTCATTAATCGAAAGCGCGGCTTCATCCTTTATCAAGGTTTCATACCTATTCGTGTCTCTTATTCTATTAAAATTTTATCTGACCCTCGTCTCTATTTACAAACGGCAGCCACTTTCATCCGTCTTCTGTCGGATGCCGAGTTAAAGCAATCAGCGATGAGGAAGGAAATCAGGAGTTTAAGACTCATGGTGGAGTAGTCTTCTCTTGATTCTGCAGCTGTTTTCAAGATGGCCGGGGAGGAAGCTAAAAAGTCGGCCAAGCTTGCTGATGAAGTTAGACGCCAGGAACGTGAACAAGAAAAGGCTCGTCGGTCTAAGTCGTCCACTCTCGGATCAATCGGGAATAAAGGAAATAACATTGACCAAAATATGCTTGGTGGACTAGATGCTCTCAGAGAAGGTAGGGGTAAGTTTGAAAAGATTTGGAAATACATCGACGCAAGCCGGCTTCGTAACCCTCTAACTGACTTATTTCATCAGGTGAAAGGGAAGTGCGATCTGATTAAGGTACTTGAGAAGGAGAAGATTTTGATTCCTCCTATAATGAAAGAGGAACTTTCTTCTCAGCTGAACCACCTCGGGCACCGGTTAAAAGAGTTTGCTGCTTTTCCTCTTAGTCCTTTAGACTTACTAGTCCCGCCTTTGGTTCGACAAGACCTCGGACGTTATCGTCGGTCGGATGATGTGAAGATGAAGTTGCCTCCAGGAATGCATAATCCATATGGATCTTTTCTTACTTTGTAACTTTTGTTGTTTGTTTTTCGTGTTTACCTTGTATGAACTTATTTGAAAGTTTTAATTTGATGACTTTTGGTTCAAATGCTACTTTATCACATAAAATTTTTTTTATCATTTTTAAAAATTTTGATTTAACGAGAAATGCTCGACCATTATATGTTATACCGGATTCTGCTGTATCGAATTCCAGTATTTGAAGTGGTTTAAATATGCGGGAATTACCCGACTTTGCCTTATGATTTCTCGGCCCTACTTTATCAAACTCCGAAATCTCCAGCTGCATTCAGTAAAGAATGTGTAAAGGGATAAACACTGTTATCGAGTACCTGATCAAGGCACCGATTTTGTTTTGTTTTTTTTGTCATAGTTGGACTCCGAAGAGTTGCCTACGTACCGAAAAGTGATCAAGCCATTCGTAGTTCGAACCTTACTAGGTTTTTTTTTTTTTTTTTGAAGATTCTACGGCTCATCCGTGCAATGATACCTTTTTAGATGACTGAATTCCAAGCCCTAGGCACATCCTCGCCTTCCATAGTCTTCAAACGATAAACTCCGGGTTTTACTTTCTTTTCGATTAAGTAAGGACCTTCCCACTTAGCCACGAGCTTTACAGCTCCAGATCTTTCGTGGTTTCGAACATCATTCGTAAAACTAAGTCTCCTTCATCTAGAGGACGATCTCGAACTTTCTTTTTGTAATATCGAGAAGCGATTTGTTGATAGTTTTGAATACGAAGTTGAGCATGGTACCGAAGTTTCTGAATTTCATCATTATGTTCCTTCAACTTCCCATCATTGATCTCGGTATCATGTATCATTAGGGTTGTTCGTACACTCGGAACCCTAACTTTGGCAGGAGACATTGCTTCCATCCCATGAGAAAGTGAGAAAGGCGTTTGTCTAGATGCACTTCGAGGGGTTGTTCTGTGTGACCATAGTACTCTATCCAATTCATCTGACCATCTTCCCTTTTTTCCGAGAAGTCTTTTCTTTATTCCGGCGACAATCGTTTTGTTTGTAGCTTCGGCCAGTCCATTTCCTTGTGGATACCTCGGAGTTGATTTGCTTAAACAGATTTTCCATTTTTCGCAAAAAGCTTCAAAATTGTTTGAAATGAACTGTGAACCGTTATCTGTTACTATCTCGTAAGGAATTCCGTGTCGACAGATTATATTCTTCCAAACGAAACTTTCAACTTCACCGCTTTGAATTTTCGGATAAGCTGCTGCTTCGTCCCACTTAGTAAAATATTAAGTTAGGATTAATAGAAACCGCTTCCGACTACTTGACTTCGGAAAGGGTCCTACGACGTCCATAGCCCAACGCATGAATGGATAAGGAGGTACTGCGGCCATGAGTAATTATGTTGGTGCATTAATCTCCGGAGCATGCCTTTGGCATTTCTCACAACGTGCCGTGAACTTGTCACAATTTGCCATCATAGTAGACCAATAATAACCCAGTCTCCGAATTTTTTACAGCTAGCATCCTTCCTCCTGAGTGATTTCCTCCATCTTCAGAATGGGTAGAGGTCATTATTTCATTTGCTTCTTCTTTCTCAATGCAATGAAGCATTAGTCCTCCGGCTGACCTTTTAAAAACGTCGTCCATTATCAAATATTGAGCAGTCAAAGTTTTAAGCCGACGTGCTTCCCATTTATCCGATGGAACCTCGCCATTTTTTATATAGAGGTGTTCTACAATCTTCTTTGTCCTCCCCGAAAAGTTTTGGCTGAGCCTCTTCTTCATCCGTGCCTTCAATTACAAGAGAATGATGTTCGTGATTACCAATACTCGGATAATCAATTGTCTTAACTGAAATCGTTCTTTGTAAATGGGGATCCGATGTCGTTGCAAGGGCGACTAAAGAATCCGCCATCATGTTCTCCCTCCGTGGAATCCGTTTTAGATCGAAATCTTTGAAATACTCGACCAAGTGTCATACCAGCTTTACGTAAGCCCCCATTCGATCATTCTTTGCTTCGAATTCACCACTAAACTGATTGGATACTAATTGAGAGTCAAAACCGGCTCGCAGATACTGAGCTCCCAACTGCTTTGCAAGACGCAGTCCTGTAATTAGGGCTTCATATTCAGCTTCATTATTAGATGCTTCGAAAGCTAACCGGAAACTTTGTTCCATAACTTCCTCAATTGGGGATTTTAACCAAATTCCAATCCCGGAACCAAATTTTCACGAAGAACTGTCCACAAAGAGAGTCCATCACTCGTTTGGAGGGGCTATTGTCAAGACTTCAGGGGGTAGCTCGGACAAGAAATCAGCTAACACTTGGGATTTTATTGTCGGCTTAGTTCGATATTCAATATCGTACTCACTAAGCTCGATTGCCCTTTTCGCCAATCGTCCTGACAGACCAGGGCTGTGTAGTACTGTTCGGAGGGGGTGACTTGTCATCATGGCTATCGGGTGCGATTGAAAGTAAGGTCAGAGCTTCCGAGCTGCTATCACCACGGCGAAGGCTAATTTTTCTAGCGCTGGATATCTTGTCTCTGCATCAAGTAATAACTTGCTTATGTAGAAGACATGTTTTTGTTTTCCTCTATCTTCTCGAACTAATACGCCACTTACGGCCGATTTGGATACTGACTTTGACCCTAAGGGGTTTGTACTGTTCATTTCGGGAAGCGGGAAGGGAAATGACGGGTACGGGACGGGAACGGGTAATTCGGGAATGGAAAAAAAATTCCAACGAGAAGTGGCAAAGAAACGGGACGGGAAATAACGGGAACGGGACGGGAACAGGTAATTCGGGTATTTAAAAACAATTCCCAAACGGGAAATGACAACGAAAGGGGACGGAAAATTCGGGTGCGGGAAGGGAATTAAGAGGAACGGAACTAGAAATTTCGGGAAAATTTTAAAAATTTTGGGATATTTTGTAAAATATTGGGAAATTGAAAATATTGGGAAATCGTTGAAGTTTTTGGGAGTTTTTTTTAGTAATATTTAGTTAATATTCATAATTTTTTTAAGAAACTAGATATTAAATGGGAAATTCGGAAATTCGGGAATTCCCTATCCCTTCCTTTACCCGGTTGAATAAAATATATGTAAACAGGAAATCACTTAAACGGGAACAGGAACGGGAACATGATGGAAAATTTGGGGGGGGGGGAATGGGACGGGACGAGATTCCCTTCCCGAAATGGACAAGCCTAGTTCTCCTTCGGAGGGGTGATATTTGCTTGTTCATCTTTTCATCTTTTTTTTTCTTTTTTTTACTCTTGTATACAACCTTTCGGACTTGGGATTTGGTTTACGACATATTGCTGACGGGGTCATTTATTTTTTTCGACGGGTTGCTAATATTTCGAATATACTCAAAATATTAACCATCGAAACATTCCGAGCTTATTTCTTATCTTTGCTAAAGAAGAAAATCATCCTCGCCAGCAATTTTCAAGAATTTAGTTGAGGAACCAATCCAGTTGGGACGAATGAGGCAAAACTGACTCAAAAATGCCTTTAGATAGTTTATCCTGAAGAGTTCTGCCTGGGCCAAACAAATAAGTTATTTTCACATAAATGCTCGTTCGGTCATTCAACTTTCGGTTTAAGAAACAAGTTCAGTGAAATCAAACAAAAAAGCGAGGCTTGACTTCAATATTCGTTCGGTTTTATAGATGCGAGAAAGGCTCAACTTTATTGAGGGGTTATGGGAACCACTTTATCCGAATCGATCATGGCTAGCCAAGGAACTGAACAAGCTAAGGAGATGGAGGAGCAGGTTGTACTAGAGCTTAAGGAAGCTAAAGAGGGAGCTAACGAACAGCTTGAATCTTAGGAAGCAGAATACAAAGATATATGTGTGCCCCTTGGCCCAATGACTCGATCCAAGGCTGCTACATTCAAACAAGCTATCAATCAACTTATTCACACCATTCTTGGCCAACTTGAGATTGCTTTTCAAACCAAAATGGTTGTGATTCAAGCTACTTAAGTCTTCATCAAGGGAGATGTTTGGATTGCAGTCTTTTTCCCTTAGTTTAGTTTTGTCCCAATGATTTTTCTAAACAAGGTTTTTAATGAGGCAAACCCAAACATCTTTCCCAAAGCCTCTTGATGAAATTAGGCTCATTTACTCATAAATTTTGAAGTCAAAGAAGGAGAAGGAGCCTATTTCAATTTCAACCTTGTTTTAATGTTTAGTCTTTGTTATTTATTTTCCGTAATTATCTTTTGATATTTCCTAAGCATCTAAAACTCTATATGGACGCATCTTCTCTTCTATCAAGAATCATCAAACATTTTTTTTATCAAAAACCTTTTGAATTTTTTTATCACAATGCTTGTATAGTGTATTCGAATCTGCTCCTTACATTACAAGAAAACTCTTTAATAGTCTAAGAGTCCATCATATCTCTTAGAAGTTTCAATACATTCCATTGTGTTCTACGTCATTCTAGACTCTAGATCCCTCACTTCATTCCGCAAATCATAATCAGAATCATTCCGCAAATCCTTTGCGATGCCCTTCCCGAGTCGCCCATTATCTTCCCGAATTCTTTCCGAAATTGTCATGTTTTGTCTTTTGACATTAGAACAATCTGATCTTTGTCCACACAACTCTTGGATAGCATTCAAGGACTTGATCCTCTCATCTAGTATCGTATTAGAACAAGTAAGCCACGCTTGACTTAATTATTCGCTCGGTTTTATAGATGTGGGAAATGCTCAACTTTGTGCCCAGTGTATTGGATCCTACTTTATCAGACTCAATGCTTTGACATGTATTATTGCACAACTGCAATCATTAGGAACGCATGCGGGCAAGGCCCGGCTCATACCTTTTGATATCTTGGCTCTACTTTATCAGACTCTAAGATCTCCGGCTGTTGGTTATTTCACCACTGCATTCCAATGGTGAACATGCCCGATTTTCATCAGATACTTGATATGAGTACCGATGTGTGTGTCGAATGGCAGAGTTCATGGAACCGTAAGCACCATAACATAGAAAGAACAAAATTAAATTATATTGATATTATAGGTGAACCCACAAGGGACTGCCTACGTACCCTCGGGAGGGATCAAGTCGTACCGTAGTTCGTAGTACATTAAGAATAACCGAGCAACTCTGCAAAGCCAAGGAGCCGTCGGTAACTAGAGCAACTTTTAAAAAACTCAGGGAATCTTTCTTTTTTTGCTCACATACGGGACCTCTTATTCAGTTTTTATCCTAGGTAGTCGCTTTACGCAAGGAGTGTAGGCGACGCTTGAGCCAACGCTTGTTCACTTCTACTTGGAATGGTTACTATGGTCGGACGATAGTAGTCGGAAGTCCGAGGTTATTTTTTGGTCGAAAGGCAACTCTTTGCTTTGTTCTGATCTCCCATTTCCGTAAGGATCCCTAATGGTGTCTGGAATTTCAAGCATTGGTGAAAGGTAAATGCTACTCCCTGAATGAGGGATAGCCAAAGAGTACCAAGAATCACACTATATACTCTTTTTACTACATCAAAATCGATTTCGTGATCATTCCCCCGATGGCGACACGGAGTTTGATCGTTACCACGGTTGTCACAACCTCGCCTCCGAATGCAGTAAGACAACTTGTTTTTGGTTTTTACCTTCATTTCCTTTGTCCAGATTTCTTTTAACATATCTATGCAGATTATGTTGGAAGAGCTTCCCGTATCGACGAGAACGCAGTGAACCATGCAATCCCTAATTTGAAGCTTGAAAACCAAACGGTCAGAGTGAGGTACTTCGACCGAATTCAATTCATCGGGGGTAAATATGATCTCTCGCTGGAAAGTCAGTTTTCCGCACGCACGAACTGGCGATGTTTTGTAAAGAGCCCATTCTGTTGAGTTCCTAGATGCTGTAGAAAGCATATTAATCCTTCGTGGTTGCGTCAATACATATGCTATGGAAATGTTTGGAGGAGTAGAGTTTGTTAGTTGTGTTGATGGTGGGGTTCTTCCCCTTATCAATAGTTTGGCAATAATTGGAGTTCGATCCGTGCCGAGTTCTTCCCTAATAACTTATTAGGTTATAAGTCCCGACAACAGGAATATTAACCCTCGGCCCAGATGACTGAGGGATACATCGGCGAAGAATGATCAAATTAAGTGTCCGAAGCGCAGGTGTGATGGTGCGAACTTATTCACCCAAAATTAACAGCAAGCGCACAGTGTATAGTTGTAATATTTAGGTTATCGATCTCATAGAGAGCTATGGTTGATTTATGAGTGAGATATTTTAAGTAAATCCTTTTGTAAACCGAAAAACTTTGAAAACGTTTGGTGACTTCAAATTTGGGGAAATATTAGATCTTAGGGAATTCCAGTTGGAAACTATGAATTTATGATTTAAGAACACAGTCAAATTTGAATCTCTAAACTCTAGAACTCTAGATACGATAATAGCTACGATGTTCTAATGATGTGTTAAAAAAACGCCTTTGTTTAAATCTCTAAATCTCAAATCTCTTTGGATTGTCGCTAGAGATAAACAAGCATGCGAATACAAGCTAAATCTGTTCACAAGGTGTCTAAACAAACATTCATTTGACTTAGAACGCACCTTGCTCAATACAGAACTGTCTACCGATCCTCAGTGTCTCTCGACTACCGGATCTTGATTTATGATTGAATAAAACGGTTCACGAGTCCGTTAACTCAGTGAAGAGCAACTGTAGCAAAGAATTTCGTGATTGAAAAGATTGTTTAAAACTATTTTAGCAATTCTTAGAAAACCGTAAAAAAAACCCTAGATCTAATAAAGTAACTACTCAGACATGGTTTTGGTAAAACAAATCATCTTTTTATAAATGAAATGCATACAAAACGAATTAGACAATAGAAGATCAGAGGCTCACAAAGCTCAGTTGAGAAAGAACACTCTATAATCTTCTTTAGAGTCTATAACAATGATAAGAACAATCTCTAGGTAGCTAAAAAAAATGGAAACAAAAAGCAAAGAGAAATCTTGTATTGCTCTGAGTTCTTGTGCAGTTCGGGGGATTGCCTCTTTTAGTGCTGAAGAGGTGCTTATATAGGTCGTGAATGAGTCTTAGGGTTTAGGGTTCAGCGAAATGCCCAATAAGAACAAATCTTCTAAATTAAGTCGGCGTGAAGGTGCATGATGGGTTAATTCATTGATTTGCCACCTTCATAGTAGAGCTTCACTCTCTGTCCATTCACAGTGAAACTTTCACCATCCTTTCCATGTAAAACAATAGCTCCATAGGGCTTCACTTTCTTGACTACAAAAGGTCCGGACAAACGAGATCTCAGCTTTCCCGGGAAAAGACGAAGTCGAGAATTGAATAAAAGGACTTTTTCATTAGGTCGTATGTCCCGTGGAATGATCTTCTTGTCATGCTGGATATTGGTTCTTTCGTTGTAGATCTTCGCACTTTCATAAGAGTTGTGCCTAATCTCATCAAGCTCGTTTAGTTCAATGAGTCGTTTCTCACTAGCGCTCTTGATGTCGAAATTCATCGTCTTTACGGCCCAAAATGCTTTGTACTCAATCTCAACCGGGAGACGACATGCCTTGCCATAAAAGAGTTGGAACGTGTTGTCCCTAAGGGTGTCTTGAAAGCCGTACGGTATGCCTAAAGTGCATCATCAAGCTTTAGTGACCAATCCGTTCTCGTACGTCCCACCGTTTTTTCCAATATGCTCTTGATCTCGCGGTTGGAAACTTCGACTTGGCCGCTAGTTTGCGGATGATAGGGTGTTGCAACCTTGTGTCTTACACCATTCTTCTTCAATAGCTTAGCAAATATCTGGTTGATTAAATGCGTTCCGCCATCACTAATCATGATCCGGGGTACTCCAAAACGCGGGAAAATTATGTGCTTGAAAAGCCGAATCACCACTCTTGCGTCATTGGTAGGGCTTGCCACTGCTTTAACCCACTTGGATACATAATCTACAGCAACCAGTATGTATTGGTTTCCATGTGAATTCGGGAATGGTCCCATGAAATCGATGATGAAATTCATTGGCATTTCATTCCTTTTGCTGATATTTCCTTTTCTTTTGCAAGCATCACAGGTTGAAACAAAGTGGTGTGCATCGTGGAACAAAGTTGGCCACCAAAATCCAGCTTGGAGAACCTTTGAAACTGTGTTGAAACTTGCAAAATGACCAACATAATTAGAACATGACAGTGGTAAAGTATTTGGGATACCTCGTGTTCCGGTATACAGCGTCGAATGATTTCGTCAGCGCAGTTCTTGGAAAGGTAAGGCTTCTCCCAAAAGTACTTCCTCACTTCTCGCAAGAACTTCTTCTTCTTATATCCGGTGAACTCCTCAGGTTTGACATCTGCTGCTAGCAAATTTGCAATTTCACTAAACCACGGTGGTGTGAGTGGTCTGGACATCTTCTTGGCTTCTCCTTTTATGGCTTGTATCAGTGCAGCATGATCAGTATGCACTATCACTTTCGATTCAACTAGGTATGAACGAAACTTCTCAAAAGCAAACACAACGGCGAGTAATTCTTTTTTTGTTGTTGCGTAGTTTCATTGTGCTTCATCAAGAGTCCTACTTGCATAGTATATAACATGCAATTTCTTGTCCTTCCTCTGGCCTAGAAATACTCCTACTGCAAAATCACTTGCATCACACATTACTTCAAAAGGTACCTCCCAATCAGGCGGTTGTACGATGGGCGCAGAGATTAGTGATTCCTTCAATGTTTTGAATGCGTTCATGCAGTCTTGAGTGAACTCGAACTGGGTTTTCTTGCATAGAAGTGATGTGAGAGGTCGTGCTATCTTGGAGAGATCCTTGATGAAACTTCTATAGAAGCCTGCATGATCCAAGAAGCTGCGAATTTCACTCTATCTACCTCGATTCCTGCTTCCGAGATGCGATGTCTAGGGATAATTCCATCTTGCACCATGAAATGACACTTCTCCCAATTCAACACCAAATGTTTTTCTTCACATCTTGCTAGAACCTTGCAAAGGTTATCTAGACAATCATGGAATGATGACCCGTAGACTGAGAAGTCGTCCATGAATACCTCCATTGTTTCTTCAATCATATCCGAGTATATAGACATCATACACTGCTGAAAGGTTGTTGGTCCATTGCATAGACCAAAGGGCATCCTTCTGTAGGCATATGTTTCATACGGGCATGTGAAAGTGGTATTCTCTTGGTCATCGGGATGGATCGGGATTTGGAAGAAACCCGAATATCCATCTAGAAAACAGTAATCCTTGTGATTCGCCAATCTTTCCAACATTTGATCAATGAATGGCAATGGAAAATGGTCCTTCCTTGTGGCTGCGTTTAGATCCGGTAATCAATGCACATCCGATGTCCGGTAATGGTTCTCTTGGATATCAGCTCATTTGTGTGTGTCTTAACCACTGTGACTCCTCCTTTCTTGGGCACCAAATGGACGGGGCTGATCCAAGTGCTATCCGAAATGGCGAAAATGACACCTGCATCAAGCAACTTAAGAATCTCTTTCTTCACTACATCCTTTAGATTGGGGTTAAGTCTCCTTTGAGTTTCGATTGATACTTTCGCTCCTTCTTCCAAATGAATCCTATGCATGCAAAGGTCTGGAGAAATACCTACAATATCATCCAAAGAATATCCAAGAGCTTTATGATACTTACGCAGCTTGCTTAGTAGAATTGTTACCTCAACATTGTTCAAACTTGCATTGATAATAACAGTATAAGTGGAATTAGGTCCAAGAAAAGCGTACCTTAGCCCTTTTGGTAATGGTTTGAGCTCGAGTTTTGGAGCATTCTCTTCACTCCAATCGGCTATCTTGGGTTTCTTGGCTTTTTCTGTTGGCAACTCCAAGTTCTTCACCATTTGCTTCATCTGCTCGCTTGAATCCAACATCTTGGTGAACCCAGTTGCTAAGTCATCCATGCATCCTTCCTTACCAACTGCGACTGTTAAAGCTTTCTCCAATGGATCGGTGATGCTTATCTCATCAAAAACTTCTTGTGTGACATCTGAGATGACATCTACAACGAACATTTGTTCCTTCATGGGTGGTCGGTTCATAACTTTCTCCATTTGGAAGTTCAGCTGTAATTCTCCAAGTTGTAAGAATATTCTTCCCTTCTTCATGTCAATTATGGCACCTGCAGTAGCTAGGAAAGGGCGTCCAATATGATAGGATCAAAAGGCTCCTTATCGAACTTCAAAACTACAAAATCAGCTGGTATAAAACATCCTTCCACAAGCACCGAGATATCGAGTAAAAGTCCTTCTGGATAACGAACTGACCGGTCAGCAAGTACAAGACTTAGCTGAGTAGGTTCGAATCCAGTTTATCCAAGCTTCTTTGCTACTAAATGTGGCATTAGCTTCACAGATGATGCAAGATCGCATAGACTATGATCAAATTTAACATCATCAATGCTAATGTTAAGGACAAATGCACCTGGGTCTTCCTACTTTTTTGGCATCTTGTTCTGTAGTATGGCACTGCACTCACTGGTCAATAGCATCACTCCTTCTTCAAGACTTGCTGGGTTTGCTATTATCCTCTTCACGTACCGCTTGAAACAAGGCGACATTCTACAAGCATCTAGAAATGGAAGTTGAATTACCAATTGTTCCACCAACTCCTTGCATCTCGTGTCTTCCATCTCCTTTTTAAACTTCTTGTTCCTTCTGGGGTAAGGTGGAATTGCTCTGTAGACTCGTCTTTCTTCAATCGGGATTTCGTCGATCTTCTGAGCTTCTGCTCAGTCGATCTCAAGAGGGTCGGTCGACTCGTGGGTTGGATCAAGATCGATCTCTCCTGAAATCGGGTCGGTCGTCTTTCAATTGTGGTGGGCCGACTTTTCTTCCGCTGCGATTTCTTCTTCAATTTTTTCTTCTAACTTCTTCCCACTCCTTAAATTTATGGATTGAACGAACATCTTTGGGTTAGCATGCGTCTTTCCAGGTAGAATTCCTTCAGTCCGCTTGACTGAGTCCGCTGTTTGTGCCACTTGAGTTTCCAGCTGCCTCACATGAGTGGTTAATGCTTCAATCTTGCTGTTTAGCTCTCCATACATAGAATCTACCTTGCCCATCATTTCTTCGTTCATCTTTTGTTGTCTCTCCAAAATTTGTTGAAGCATGTTGTCTTTTCGGTCCGGATTCATGGGGGCTCCTTGGTGTTGTTGTTGTTGTTGTGGTTGTTGGCCTTGACCATACTGTCTGTATCCTCCTTGTTGATGTGGGTATTGCTGCTGTTGACGCTAATAGTTGTATTGACTATTAAATGGTTTTGCACCTTGACTCCCATACCCATAATTGTTTCTTGGTCGAAAACCATTCCCTCCAACAAAGTTGATTTCTTCAACGTGTGTCTCTTCCATTCGGTCCTCCTGTAGAGAATGAACTCCTCTTCTATCCTTCATTAACATTTGCTCCATCATTCCCTTTAGTTCTGCTATTTATGGAGCTTGGAAGTTGTTTGGTTCGCCTTTTCCGCTTGTTGTGTGATTTGCACTGCTACTCTTCGCGAACTTCTCAATAACCTTGAGGGCATCAGTGTGCTTTTGGCCACGAAAATTGCCACCACTTGCTGAGTCAAGTGCGCATTTGTACTCCCATGCAATCCTCTAAAGAAAGTTCTTACGATTTGTGATCTTGTGAAACCATGGTGAGGGCACTCCTTGAGGTATTGGCTGTATCTCTCCCAAGTATCATTGAATGTTTCTCCTATCTCTTGTGTAAAGGTGGAGATTTGCTTCCTTATCTCATCTGACTTGGCCTCATCAAAGAACTTGTTGATGATCTCCTTCCTCGTCTCACTTCAGTCCTTCAACGATCCAGGTTTAAGTTGTTTGAACCAGTTCAGCGCCTTGTGTGCAAGTGAATGTGGAAATAACTTGCAGCACAACCATTCCTTCGAGACTCCTTCAACATTCATATTCCCAACGAGGTCTTCAAGCGCCTCGATGTTGTCAATTGGGTTTTCGCTCTTTAATCCATTGAACTGCATGTCACGTACAAAAGATATTGTACTATTCTTCAACTCATAAGTCTTTTTACAAGGATTGGGCAGCACAATTGGTGATTTTTTAGAGAAATATACGGCGGCCTTGAGCTCATCTTCGAGGTTTTGAATGTCCTCTCCATCATCTAGGATTTTGTTTCTTTGGCCATCTAGTCGATTTCCTTCATCATCAATCTACTCTCCCTTCTCATTCCACCTGATCTTGGCTATCCTTCTTCTTCGATTGGCCTTCTTACTCGCGGATCTGCTTAGTTATGTGTGCTCTGGTTGAGAGTCGGTCGACTTGTGGCCCGAGTCGTTCGTCTTCTGAAGACGGTCAGACGACTCGTGCGTCGTGTACGGTTGTTGCTTCTTGCCTTTTCTTTGTTCTAGCCTTACTTCTTGTCGTTATGTTCTGCATACACTAAAAAAAAAAAAATTCAATCAGCACAGAACCACTTATATCAATTATCTTACCTAAAATTTCTATTTCTAAAACTCTAAATCAACACCGAAGCTCCCCGGCAACGGCGCCTGAAAAACTTGATGGTGCGAAGTTATTCACCCAAAATTAACTGCAAGTGCACAGTGTACAGTTCTAGTATTTAGGTTATCGATCCCACAGAGAGCTATGGTTGATTTGTGAGTGAGAGATTTTAAGTAAATCCTTTGTAAATCGAAAAACTTTGAAAACGTTTGGTGACTTCAAATTTGGGGAAATATTAGATCTTAGGGAATTCCAGTTGGAAACTATGAATTTATGATTCAAGAACACAATCAAATTCGAATCTCTAAACTCTAGAACTCTAGACACGATAATAGCTACGATGTTCTAATGATGTGTTAAAACAACGCCTTTGTTTAAATCCCTAAATCTCAAATCTCTTTGGATTGTCGTTGGAGATAAATAAGCATGCGAGTACAAGCTAAATCCGTTCACAAGGTGTCTAAACAAACATTCATTTGACTTAGAACGCACCTTGCTCACTACAGAACTTTCTACCGATCCTCTGTGTCTCTCGACTACCGGATCTCGCTTTATGATTGAATAAAACAGTTCGCGAGTCCGTTAACTCAGTGAAGAGCAACTGTAGCAAAGAATTTCGTGATTGAAAAGATTGTTTAAAACTATTTTAGCAATTCTTAGAAAACCGTAAAAAACCCCTAGATCTAATAAAGTAACTACTCAGACATGGTTTTGGTAAAACCAATCATCTTTTTATAAATGAAATGCATACAAAACGTATTAGACAATAAAAGATCAGAGGCTCACAAAGCTCAGTTGAGAAAGAACACTCTCTAATCTTCTTCAGAGTCTATAACAATGATAAGAACAATCTTTAGGTAGCTAAAAATAATGGAAACAAAAAGCAAAGAGAAATCTTGTATTGCTCTGAGTTTTTGTGCAGTTCGGGGGCTTGCCTCTTCTAGTGCTGAAGAGGTGCTTATATAGGTCATGAATGAGCTTCTTAGGGTTTAGGGTTCCGCGAAAGGCCCGATATGAAAAAATCTTCTAAATTAAGTCGGCGTGACGGTCGGTCGACTTCATCTTCTTCAGTTGCTCGACTCGGGGCTTGGAGCAACATTTCTTCATTTTGGCTCCAAATCTTCTAAGTCTTCTCAAATTACGTGAAAACTTCCATAAAATCTTCTTTTTAGCTCTTTTTGCTCCAAAGTGTCTTTTGCTAGTAAATCCTGCATAAATGCTCAAAACATGCTACAAAGATTCTATAAAACCTACTATATCATGGTAGAAAACCGGTAAAATCCATTATACATCAAGGTGTAAACAGTATCGTCCTAGGCCGAAGTCTTAAGCTCGGACAGTATAAGATCAAATTTTATTACATATTCCCTAGTCTTGGAAAAATGGAAATATTCCATTTTTCCGAGGTTAGCCCATGGGCTTACAAGACCGACTATTGAGGATATATAAATAAATACCCCCCCTCACTAATAAGATTCATTCAAAATCGGGGAGAAGAATTACTAGATCGCCTAGGTTTAATACTTCTCTTTGATAAAGTTAACTCGGCATCCCGAGTTAACATCCTTGTAACACAAATCATTAATAAATATCTTTCTTTCCGAGGTTTCTCTTTGTGTTCTTACTTAATAATTTTCCAAAAACGAACCCCTCTAATTATAAATAATTAGAAGTTGAACCTAGTATCAACATTTGGCGCGCCAGGTAGGGGGGTGACTTGTATTTAGGAAAACAAAGAGACCTTGGAAAACAAGAGAATGAACATAGAAGAGCCATCTACAGACGAACGTCGAGACAGCGAAGTCGTAGAAGTAAGCGATAAAGAAGGTTTGGTCCAGAATACCAATCATCTAGCTAGGGAATCGACCAGGTTCCTATTTGAGATTCGCAACCTACTAGTCCACGATCTGAGTTACCCTCAGGCTACACCCAATCAACTCGGCGAGCAGGGATTCATAACTCCTACTAATCCAATAGTCGGAGCTTCAACAGCCAGGATCCAGAACTCGCAGGAATTACCAAGCACGTCAATAACGCCTCGTCCTTACCCTTCAACAGCCGAGCAACCCGCGGGAATACTACCGTTAAATAACGGAGAAGAACGCCAGATAACAAATCGAGTTCCCAATATAGAAGAGGTGACGACCTTCGAATGAGCAATGATAAGAACACATAAACAGCGTGAGAGTTGGCTAGCAGAGCAAATTAACCATCAGCAACAGGTTAACCGAAGTCTGATCGACCAACTCGCAACCATATCGGAAGACCTCCAAGGTTTGAGAGCCCAAAATCATAACCAAACTCTTAGAACAATTTCGGTTAGACTTTCACAAACCACTCCTCAGCGGGTAACGTTCGAGGATGACCAGACCGGCCCAAGATAACCCAGGACGCCCACTACCCACTGAAGTTCGAGAAGTGGGGATGATGTAATTTAGACCCTGAGTACCAACCAATCGATCACAATCTTGATAAGAGAAGTAGAGGAGATGTGATCGCTAGTCCACAAGTCAACAAGCATCACCCCAAAAGTCGATCAATTACTGGGAGAAACGGAAAGAAGTCCGTTCACTCATAACATCACACGAACGCGAGTCCCACTCAATGACAAGCTAAGACTCCCGACCTACGACGGAACCGGAGACCCCGCAGTCTACATGAGGGCCTTTTTAGTCAGAGTCGGCCGAGCCGAGTTCCAAAGAGGTGAAGAGGACAAGGGAAGATGTTAACTTTTTTTTAATATCTTTCAAATCAAAGATACAATTTCTTTAAACCAGAATGATAACTAAACCAAAACTTTATCGAAACAAACCATGTGATATTAGATTTTCAATCGAGTTATATATTTAATCAACCACGATTATACATATAAAGAGTCTGCCCATTGACATATATGTGGAACGCCGTTAGCTCCGTCAAAGTATCAAGCCCGAGCCGTTGCACATAGGCATCGTGTCTCCTTAGTATCCCGCCCGTACCACTTCCAAAAGATCAAATTCACTATTTGCCTCCTCCACAAATCATCACATAAGTACTCACTCTTCTGCATAAATTCACTATAAAGTTATTTCAATTCAGTATCCAATCCAAAATCACGACATTAAAAACTAAACTAAAATATTTCTTATTGTTCATCTGCATCTAAAACTATCAATATTCTATAAACACCACTCTTGATGAAGGTATAATTAAACCTACAATCACATTTAAGAACTCTACTATGAAACCTAAAAGAACATAAAAGCATGAACTTTAAAACATTTTCTATGTATTGATGTTAAAAAATAAAGAATCTGAAACAAAAATCGGATTCTTGATAGTATTTTTTTTTTGTTTATAAGGCTAACCTGCATAACTTTGAACGGGTTTGGTCGGCAGTTCTTGAAGTCAAGTTGAAAAATTTGTCGTTACCTTACGGATCTGCGGCACCGATATCCAAAATATTCTTACCTAGAAAAATAAATGTGAAACTAAAAGCTGATTAAGTTAGATTATGCAAAATACTTATTCTGGCTAAAAGATATGTTTTTTTAGAGAAATCTGGTAATTACAAAGAGATAATGTACCTGCTTAGAGTTGTATGTGGCATCAAAAATGAAAATAGGAGTTCTATTTTGTTGAGCCATGTATTAATGAAAGAAACACTACAATTTTTTTTATTATATCAGTAAAATTCAAGTAAAACTCAAAAATGGATTCAAATAGATAGTATACGAATGTTTTGTTTACCATTGCAGATACCAAACGGTCTCACAACATTCGAAACCAAATTCATGTACAACTTGAATCGGTGAACAACCAAACCCTTTTATCTAAAAATTAGTCTCATGACTGTATTGTTTCTTATTAATAAATATAGCTGAAAATGCCACAGTCATCTAACCTTGCAAAAGGAACATATCGGAAATTTACAAAAACTTAATTGATGAAATTTATAATAGAAGAAAATGTTTGGAAAGGAGTCACATTTTTTATCCATGATGGCAATGTCATTTTGACCTCATTAGCGTCCCTTATTCTCCCTGGAGATTACAAAAAATAATATATCAGATGCTCTACTGTTAAGTAGAACAATTTTTTCAAAACATATAATTTAAGAGTTTGGTTTTTAAGATATAATATTTAAAAATATGTTCTTGAAACAAAGTTCAGATTGCTTCATAAACATGCTTCAATAATATGTATCTACATATAATTTAAGAATGTCTAATCATCTAACAAAAAAAAATCATTTTATTTTTACACAATTTTTTCAGAACATATAATTTAAGAATTTGGTTTTCAAGATATCATATTTAAAAATATGTTCTTGAAACAAAGCTCAGATTACTTCATAAACATGCATCAATAATTTGTATCTACATATAATTTAAGAATGTCTAATCATCTAACAAAAGCTTATCATTCTCTTTTTACCACTATCACACCACGAAACTCCACACCAGTTTTCAGGATGATCAGACTACGAAAACACCTCCAAACAACACCTCAAAGTTACTGTTGATGCAGGGGTTATGCTTTTGATTATTTCTAATCATAAGGATCTCTTTGCAAATACATCTTATTTAATCGAGGGATTAAATAGTTAGGTTCATCTTGATGTGCAACCGCTCGACAATAACGGAAAGGTCGGCTCCTAAGAAGGTCCCCCGAATGGGTCTTCTTGTTGTAGCTGAACCTGAAGGCTGCCTACGTACCTCCGAAGAGGATCAAGCCACACGTAGTTCCAACGACGGAGAGAAATCCGAGCCTGAGCTCGGGAAGTTTGTGATTAGCTCGGGCTCTTATGCCGAGTTGAAGTTAATTCTGGCTTTTAGGCCGAATTACATTTAACTCGGGCTTCTAAGGCCGAGTTGAGGGTTCTCTCTATTTTCGGATTTCTCCGGTTGTCAAAATTTTTGTTTCTCTTTCTAAACCTGGTTTTCTAGGTTTATTTCACTCTCTCAGACTAGAATATAATTTTTTGAGATCTTTTTTTAGGAGGAGGAGGTCCTCCTTTTATAAGGATAGATAGACGGTCTATTTAGACCCAATAACCTAATAATAAGGAATATTTTCTTATTTCCGAAAAATAAGGAATATTTCCTTATTTCCGAGGACTAAAGGGTATAGATAAGATTTAATTTTATCCCCTTTAGTTCGGCTTGCCGAGCTAAAGGAAATGAGGAATACCCCTATCTCGGATTTATGACCCGAGATCAAATCATAGCTAAACTGAAAGGACTATATCCTAATTAATTCTGAGCTGTTTGTAATGGGTGCTAATCCCACCATCAACAGTAAGTACCCCCCTAGTTCGCTTGACAAGGAACTTGAGCAGAGTCAACGAATTTCTAATATTCATTGCTCGGAACTAATTGGGATCTGGTTCGTTCAGGTGAAGTTCGGGACATCTACCTAATGTTATAGGTGTGCCCTGAGAAAGGCTGCCTACGTACCCTCAGAGGGGATCAAGCCATCCGTAGTTCACTTTAAATCTATAAGATGACGAAACCACTGAAGTCTTTGAAATCCATAAGTCAATTAACTGCGGGCTATGATGAGTTATCTAGTCTGTAAACTTCCGAGGAGCAGGTAATCCGAACTAAATAGTAGGTTGGAGATTTCTAGGAGGCAGGTAAATTTTCCTAACTAGGAGATAGGACTCTTCCGAGAGATAGGGAAGTTGTCCTAACTAAAGCTTCCGAGAAGTGGGAGAACTTCCAAGAGATAAATAAACTAACCTAACTAAGAGGCAAGAAAACTCCGAGAAACGGACGATCTTCCGAAAGCTAATTAAACTGGTCTAAGGATTTTCTCAACCTGATAGAGTTTTCCGAGCTTATAGGGTAAAGAAACTTATTTTGAGCTTATAGCGTAAGGAAACTGATTCCTAAGGAACCTGATTCCGAGGTTATAGCGTAAGGAAACTTGTCCCCAACTTATGCGAGGGAAAACTCTCGTCTTTTATTTGGCGAAACTAAGTTTCATTAATTCAAAGAATTCTTCGAATGATATGTACTTTGGATTTACTAATCCTTTGAACAGATCACCGGATGTTCTTGGGTGAAGCCCGAATTTCGTATTTGTTATTATAGTGAGAATACTTCGACTGTCATCCGTCAATCTTCAGATCTTATTTTATCGGATCTTACGATCTTACTTTATCAGATCTTACGATCTTAATTTATCGGATCTCAAGATTTTTGGGCGTCCTCCGAGGGGAGTTTATTTTATTTGTACGAACCCATTCTGAAGTTTTCGGAATTCATTGTATGAAAAGTTGAAAATTTTTGATGACTTTGCTTAAATGTCACTTATCTCATAATGTTTACTCGAAACTTCAAAGTCTAAACATTGAAATCCGGAAAAGAGCAAAACAAATAAAGCGCACTATCCTTCTCCATTTGCTTAAAGGGAAGTTTAACAACGAGTCCTACTTTATCAGACAAATAGTTGAACTTTGTATTCGGTAAAGAATATGTAAGAGAAATTTTTTTAACGAGAAATGCTCGACCTTTATCTGTCATACCGAATTCTACTTTATTGAATTCAATACTTGAAGTGGTTTTAAATTTGCGGGAATGACCCAATTTTGCCTTAGAATCCATCGGCCCTACTTTATCAGGCTCCGAAATCTTCAGCTGCATTCGGTATAGAATGTGTAAAGGGACGAACCTTGTTATCAAGTACGTGATCAAGGTACCGATTTTGTTTTTGGTCATAGCTGAACTCCAAAGAGTTTCCTACGTACCTCCGAATAGGATCAAGCCATCCGTAGTTCGAACCTCACTAGGTTTTTTTTTTTTTTTTAGGTCAGTTATCTAAGCTCATGGGCTTATTATGTCCGAGCTCAGACTTCGGACTAGACGAAGTAGTTAAGACCTCCGCTTCGGATACTAAATCTAACCATTCTTTTTTCGAGGTCGGGACTTAATACCATTATATATATAGTAAAAAGATTCCGAGATGGACCAATCGGATTAATTCGGCAAACGAATTTGTGTTCCGGCCGATTACTCATTGTCAAGATCATTTATTTATTGAAGAGTAAGGCATAGATGATACCTGAATATTTGAGAACCCAGTAGACGAAATTTAAGGAAAAACCTTGGCTTGGCTCCGAAAACCTTCCATTGTCTTCTAATGTTTGTCCGGTTTGACTACCTCCGAGCCCAGTCCAAATTTTATTTTACTCCTTACTCTCTCAGGCCTTTGACAAATTTTGGGCCGAACTTTAATAATCAAGCCTACTTCTCCCTTTTTCTTGTCGTAATCTGATTTTATGCTTCTTCCACTTTTAATTCTTCTATTTTCTTCAGGCAAGACATGATTCTCTGCTTCTTCTTTTCAATTATTTTTTATCAACCTAAAGATGGATAGCCACAAAATATTTCTTTCTCTTTCGTCTTTCATGATTTAACTTACAAAATCAAGTCAATCTCCAATCTCTCTCCTCTGCTTCTTCTTCTTACTCATCTCTTTTCTCTTTCTTTTTTTTTACGTCGGAGGAGAAAGCTCGGGGAATTACTGAGATCGGCTTCAGAGAAGCCTTCAACCGGAACTTAAACTCGAACAACACGAGGATGGGTCGCCGTTGATCTGTCCGTGATAATGCCATCTCTATTTTCCGACGAATTCTTTTTGTGTTGGTCGGATCTGTAAGGTCCATTATGAATCCAAGCTTGGTCGGAGATGAATCCAAGCTTGATCTCTCTATTTTCAGGTTTCTCCGGTTGTCAAAATCTCTGTTTCTCTCTCTAAACTTGATTTTCTAGGTTTATTTCTCTCTTTCAGACTAGAATATAATTTTTTGGGGATCCTCTTTTAAGAGGAGGAGGTCATCCTTTTATAAGGGTAGATAGACGGTCTATTTAGATCAAAATAACCTAATAATAAGGAATATTTCCTTATTTCCCCAAAGATAAGGAATATTTCCTTATTTCTGAGGACTAAAGGGTATAGATAAGATTTAATTTTATCCCCGAGCTAAAGGAAATGAGGAATACCCCTATCTCGGATTTGTGACCCGAGATCAGATCATAGCTAAACTGGAAGGACTATATCCTAATTAATTTTGAGCTGTTTATAACGGGTGCTAATCCCACCATCAACAGTTACCATTTCATAATGCTTTAAAGGTCTCTGAGTTGTGATAGAAACTGTTTCTTACGCCAAAATAAAGCCTCACCACATTTTAGATTCAATCCGAATAGCGATTCTAACGGTTTGACCACTTTTTACACCACAAGAAATATTGAGCTAATTCATTGGTGAGGTCATATTTCATCAGAATCACACCTAACACTTGGAATTTTATGGACTCATAAAACAATATAATTTTCTCCAAATTATGGATCGATTTATGGATTGAGTATAACTTGTATCTAAGATTAGTTTCTTCCTTTAGATTCCTTGCAGCAAGGTATTTCCAATGCCACCTATATTGTGATATAACTCTTTGCAGTTTGTCGGAAAATTGAAGAGCAATACTGATGGTGCGAAGTTATTCACCCAAAATTAACTGCAAGTGCACAGTGTACAGTTCTAGTATTTAGGTTATTGATCCCACAGAGAGCTATGGTTGATTTGTGAGTGAGAGATTTTAAGTAAATCCTTTGTAAACCGAAAAACTTTGAAAACGTTTGGTGACTTCAAATTTGGGGAAATATTAGATCTTAGGGAATTCCAGTTGGAAACTATGAATTTATGATTTAAGAACACAATCAAATTTGAATCTCTAAACTCTAGAACTCTAGACACGATAATAGCTACGATGTTCTAATGATGTGTTAAAACAACGCCTTTGTTTAAATCCCTAAATCTCAAATCTCTTTGGATTGTCGCTGGAGATAAACCAGCATGCGAGTACAAGCTAAATCTGTTCACAAAATGTCTAAAAAAACATTCATTTGACTTAGAACGCACCTTGCTCACTACAGAATTGTCTACCGATCCTCGGTGTCTCTCGACTACCGGATCTTGATTTATGATTGAATAAAATGGTTCGCGAGTCCGTCAACTCAGTGAAGAGCAACTGTAGCAAAGAATTTTGTGATTGAAAAGATTGTTTAAAACTATTTTAGCAATTCATAGAAAACCGTAAGAAAACCCTAGATCTAATAAAGTAACTACTCAGACATGATTTTGGTAAAATAAATCATCTTTTTATAAATGAAATGCATACAAAACGAATTAGACAATAGAAGATCAGAGGCTCACAAAGCTCAATTGAGAAAGAACACTCTCTAATCTCCTTCGGAGTCTATAACAATGATAAGAACAATCTCTAGGTAGCTAAAAATAATGGAAACAAAAAACAAAGAGAAATATTGTATTGTTCTTAGTTTTTTTGCCGTCCTCCTCTTCTAGTGCTTAAGAGGTGCTTATATAGGTTGTGAATGAGTCTTAGGGTTTAGGGTTCCGCGAAAGGTCCGATAAGAAAATCTTCTAAATTAAATCGGTGTGACGGTCGAGTCGGGGCTCGCAGCAACATTTCATCATTTTTGCTTCAAATCTTCTAAGTCTTCTCAAATCACGTGGAATCTTCCATAAAACCTTCTTTTTAACTCCTTTTGCTCCAAAGTGTCTTTTACTAGTAAATCCTGCATAAATGCTCAAAACAAGCTACAAAGACTTCATAAAACCTACTATATCATGGTAGAAAACCGGTAAAATCCATGATACATCAAACTCCCCCAAACTTAAACCTTTGCTTGTCCTCAAGAAAATAATCAAGGCTGCTAGGTAAAGTTATAACGACTTTTGGAACTCATTGGGAGGTCACATTAGCGAAGAATTTATCGATGCCAGAACCAATCAAGTCAAGACCAACATGTACATTCCCTATCAACTTAACAATCTTTCATGCATCCCCCACGATTTACAAGTCAATCAATCCAAAGCATCACAGCTATTCCAAAACCATAAAAGTACTGCCCAAGGAACAAGGTCCTTCCCTTTTCGATATAATAATAAGAAGTCACAAAAATTACTTCACTCTCCCCCAGACTTATTCATTTCTTTATCTTTTGAAACTCTCAAGGTTTAAACGAATAGTGGTATTATAGGAAATTTTCCTAACCTCGTTGTCAACCAAGTTCTCACAGGTTCTAATGCATAGTGGTATCGCATGAAATTTTCCTCACCGCATAGATCCCGTGCTTCTAGTGATGAATAGTTGGCGTTCTAAAGAATTTCCCTCTGCCTCATCACTAGGTTTTAGTTAAAAACGGATTCTTTTCATTTAAATAAGGGAGAGTGGAAGGCTATAGATATCCAAACATTTTCATTATGAAATTGAACGAGGTTTGACTCATATAGTTATGAAAGTGCAATAACTCAGACTTACATGGGTTTCATGACTCAAGGATATGGGTATTTTCTGGTTGATTAAATCGTGTCAAGGTTTTCCAATAGTCATAGACTCTAACTGGGTTCCTGCAATAATGGTCTTAAGTTTGAAACAAAATGTGATTAGTGTCCCAAATTAATCATCGTTCCCTCCACTGTTTGACTCGATGAAAACAAACTAAAAACTCGGCGAAAAACCATAAGATAAACAACAAGAACTTCATTAGTGTGGATAAACATCCCCCCAGACTTAAATGACACCGTCCCGGTGTAAAAATGAGAAGAAATGAGAATGATATCCAAAATGAAATTAAAAAGGATCGAACGCGGTACCTCTGAGTTGAAGTCGGCCGACCCTAATGAGAGGTCGGTCGACTCGGGTAGCGTATAGTCCAGCTTTGTTGAATCTCCTCGCCTGAAAACAAATCAAAAACACCTAAAAATGAAAATAAAACATACCTAGTGGGTTGCCTCCCACTCAGCGCTTGTTTATAGTCAATAGCTCGACTGTTGTGGCCGGTCATGGTTGTGGAGTTGGTGCTTCTTGAAGGTGCATGATGGGTTCATTCATTGATTTGCCACTTTCATAGTAGAGCTTCACTCGCTGTCCATTCACAGTGAAACTTTCACCATCCTTTCCATGTAAAAAAATAGCTCCATAGGGCTTCACTTCCTTGACTACAAAAGGTCCGGACCAACGACATCTCAGCTTTCCTGGGAAAAGACGAAGTCGAGAATTGCATAAAAGGACTTTGTTATTAGGTCGTATGTCCCGTGGAATGATATTCTTGTCATGCTGGATCTTGGTTCTTGTAGATCTTCGCACTTTCATAAGCCTTGTGCCTAATCTCATCAAGCTCGTTTAGTTCAATGAGCCGTTTCTCACTAGCGCTCTTGATGTCGAAATTCATCGTCTTTACGGCCTAAAATGCTTTGTACTCAATCTCAACCGGGAGATGACATGCTTTGCCATACAATAGTTAGAACGGTGTTTTCTCTAAGGGTGTCTTGAAAGCCGTACAGTATGCCCAAAGTGCATTATCAAGCTTTAGTGACCAATCCATTCTCGTACGTCCCACCGTTTTTTCCAATATGCTCTTGATCTCGCGGTTGGAAACTTCGACTTGGCCGCTGGTTTGCGGATGATAGGGTGTTGCAACTTTGTGTCTTACACCATTCTTCTTCAATAGCTTAGCAAATATCCGATTGATGAAATGCGTTCCGCCATCACTAATCAAGATCCGGGGTACTCCAAAACGCGGGAAAATTATGTGCTTGAAAAGCCGAATCACAACTCTTGCGTCATTGGTAGGGCTTGCAACTGCTTCAACCCACTTGGATACATAATCTACAGCAACCAGTATGTATTGGTTTCCATGTGAATTCGGGAATGGTCCCATGAAATCGATGCCTCAGCAATCGAAAATCTCCACTTCCATGATGAAATTCATTGGCATTTCATTCCTTTTGCTGATGTTTCCTTTTCTTTGGCAGGCATCACAGCTTGAAACAAAGTGGTGTGCATCGCGGAACAAAGTTGGCCACCAAAATCCAGCTTGGAGAACCGTTGAAACTGTTTTGAAACTTGCAAAATGACCAGCATAATCAGAACCATGACAGTGGTAAAGTATTTGGGATACCTCGTGTTCCGGTATACAGCGTCGAATGATTCCGTCAGTGCAATTCTTGTAAAGGTAAGGCTTCTCCCAAAAGTACTTCCTCACTTCTCGCAAGAACTTCTTCTTCTTATATCCGGTGAACTCCTCAAGTTTGACATCTGCTGCTAGGAAATTTGCAATTTTACTAAACCACGGTGGTGTGAGTGGTCTGGACGTCTTCTTGGCTTCTCCTTGTATGGCTTGTATCATTTTCTTCAGTGGTTTCTTCAAGATTGGATTGTCAGGATTGTTTGGCCGGTGATCCTTAGCAGGCGGTCGGTCGTCTTCGATGGAGACGGTCGTCTCTGGGCAGCGGTCGATCGACTCGAGCCTCGCAGAGACTAGTCGCTGGCTTCTTTCTCCTTCTTCAGTGGCTATCGTCACTCCAATTGCATAAATATGCTCTTCAGGGAGGTGATCTTTGGTAGGGACATCATCTTCTATTCTTATCCTTGACAAATGGTCAGCTACTCCATTCTTTATCCCTTTTTTGTCGCGTACTGTTATATCGAATTCTTGTAAGAGTAGAATCCATCTCAGTAGGCGTGGCTTGGCATCTTTTTTCTGCATGAGGTACTTCAGTGCAGCATGATCAGTATGCACTATCACCTTCGATCCAACTAGGTAAGAACGAAACTTCTCAAAAGCAAACACAACGACAAGTAATTCCTTTTCTGTTGTTGTGTAGTTTCGTTGTGCTTCATCAAGAGTCTTGCTTGCATAGTAGATAGCATGCAATTTCTTGTCCTTCCTCTGGCCTAGGACTGCTCCTACTGCAAAATCACTTGCATCACACATTACTTCAAAAGGTAGCTCTGAGTCAGGCGGTTGTACGATGGGCGCAGAGATTAGTGTTTCCTTCAATGTCTTGAATGCGCTCATGCAGTCTTCAGTGAACTCAAACTTGGTTTCCTTGCATAGAAGTGTTGTGAGAGGTCGTGCTATTTTGGAGAAATCCTTGATGAAACGTCTATAGAAGCCTGCATGACCCAAGAAGTTGTGGATTCCGCGTACGTCGGTGGGTGGTTGCAAACTTGTCATCACTTCGATTTTCGCTCTATCTACCTCGATTCCTTCTTCCGAGATACGATGTCCAAGGACAATTCCATCTTGCACCATGAAATGACACTTCTCCCAATTCAAAACCAAATGCTTTTCTTCACATCTTGCTAGAACCTTGCAAAGGTTGTCTAGACAATCATGGAATGATGAGTCGTAGACTGAGAAGTCGTCCATGAATACCTCCATTGTTTCTTCAATCATATCCGAGAATATAGACATCATACACCGCTGAAAGGTTGTTGGTGCATTGCATAGATCAAAGGGCATCCTTCTGTAGGCATATGTTCCATACGGGCATGTGAAAGTGCTCTTCTCTTGGTCATCGGGATGGATCGGAATTTGGAAGAAACCCAAATATCAATCTAGAAAACAGTTATACTTGTGATTCGCCAATCTTTCCAACATTTGATCAATGAATGGCAATGGAAAATGGTCCTTCCTTGTCGCTGCATTTAGCTTCCAGTAATCAATGCACATCCGATGTCCGGTAATGGTTCTCTTGGCTATCAGCTCATCTGCGTCTGTCTTGACCACCATGACTCCTCCTTTCTTGGGCACCACGTGGACAGGGCTGATCCAAGTGCTATCCGAAATGGCGAAAATGACACCCGCATCAAGCAACTTCAGAATCTCCTTCTTCACTACATCCTTCAGATAGGGGTTAAGTCTCTTTTGAGTTTCGATTGATGCTTTCGCTCCTTCTTTCAAATGAATCATATGCATGCAAAGGTATGGAGAAATACCTACAATATCATCCAAAGAATATCCAAGAGCCTTGCGATACTTACGCAGCTTGCTTAGTAGAATTGTTACCTCAACATTGTTCAAACTTGCATTGATAATAACATGATAAGTGGAATTAGGTCCAAGAAAAGCGTACCTTAGTCCTTTTGGTAATGGTTTGAGCTCGAGTTTTGGAGCATTCTCTTCACTCCAATCGGCTATCTTTGGTTTCTTGGTTGTTTCTGTTTGCAACTCCAAGTTCTTCACCATTTGCTTCATCTGCTCGCTTGAATCCAACATCTTGGTGAACCCATTTGTTAAGTCATCCATGTATCCCTCTGATGTATCATGGATTTTACCGATTTTTTGTCATGATATGACTGGTTTTATAGAGTCTTTCTAGTGTGTTTTAGGTATTTATACAGGTTTTACAAGCAAAAATTGTTTTGTAGCAAAAGGAAACAAAAGGAAGCAAAACGGAAAGAATTGGGGCAATTGTCAAAAAAACAAAGTGTAGAGCCAGAATTGAAGTCTAGAAATCAACAGACAATTCACCGACCTACAGGAAGGGTATAATAGACAAATTACATATCAAATCGAAGCCCCGAGAGTTGACTTTCATTTCCATTTTGAATCGGTTCAAACGGAATTCTGGAGCGCGAGACATTGTTATTTTACTGAAGAACGTCCATTCTGACGAATTCTACAAGACTGGGCCGTTTAGCTCCAATCAAACCCGACTCAAGTTTTAAGGAGGTTATGACCTAATGACGACCTAAACATCTATAAAAGGAGTCTTAAGAGGCAGAGAGCAGCCATCAAGAGAAGAATAATCACGAAATTCACAGCCACCAAATATTACTTTGCTTTCTAGATTTCTAGGGTTTTGCTACACTAGCTTTGCTTGAGAGTTTGAAGGGGAGAAGAGATCTGTTCTTCATACCAATATACTGAGTTTGTATCTCTGAACCTCTTTACTTTTATGAAGTTTACTTTGTGCATGAGTTTTCCTATGTGCAAGTAGACAACTTGTTAGATCTAGGGTTTTCAATGGTTTTATAAATCTCTAATGCATTCAACAGGATATAATCAATATTCTCTACTTTAATGGTATTCCCTACTTTATTCTGATCTGGCCATTTAGAATATTGCTCATAGGAGGAGTTACACCAATACACCAATACGCCATTGGGTAATGATTCCAGAACATGGTTTTTAGTAGGTAATCTCGTCCTTGTACAAACAAGAGTTTGGCTTGGAAGGTTATGAACAATCAGATCTGTTTCATTGCATGTGTTTTCATATAAGGTTTGGAAAGCATCCTTTCTGATCTAATGATTAACTCATAGTTATAATATCTCGAGAGATCGGTTATTATATATATCGTCTTCTGTGTTCGTGAATCTATTGATTATTGATTGATTGTTGATCTATATTTCCTGCGATTTCCTTTGGATCTAGCGCCTTTAAACCAATGATGACACATCCGATTTGCTTTAATCTAATGATATCACTAATAATACTAATCATGCTTTGCTTTGACAAGTTCCAAAGTACCAGATCTGCAGTACTCAGCTGGTTCCCTGTGGGATCGATAACCTTTCATAATACAAATGTACACTGTGCACTTGCAGTTTTAGGTGAAAACAATTCACGCATCACCCTCCTTACCAACTGCGACTGTTAAAGCTTTCTCCAATGGATCAATGATGCTTATCTCATCAAAAACTTATTGTGTGACATCTGAGATGACATCTACAGCGAACATTCGTTCCTTCATGGGTGGTCGGTTCATAACATTCTCCATTTGGAAGTTCAGCTATAATTCTCCAAGTTGTAAGAATATTCTTCCCTTCTTCACGTCAATTATGGCACCTGCAGTAGCTAGGAAAGGGTGTTCCAATATGATAGGATCAAAAGGCTCTTTATCGAACATCAAAACTACAAAATCAGCCGGTATGAAACATCCTTTCACAAGCACCGGGATATCGAGTAAAAATCCTTCTGGATAACGAACTGACCAGTCAGCAAGTACAAGACTTAGCTGAGTAGGTTCGAATTCAGTGTATCCATGCCTCTTTGCTACTGAATGTGGCATTAGATTCACAGATGATCCAAGATCGCATAGACTATGATCAAATTTAACATCATCAATGCTAATGTTAAGGACAAATGCACCTGGGTCTTCTTGCTTTCTTGGCATCTTTTTCTACAGTATGGCACTGCACTCACTGGTCAATAGCATCACTCCTTCTTCAAGACTTTCTGGGTTTGCTATTATCTTCTTTACGTATCGTTTGAAACAAGGCGACATTCTACAAGCATCTAGAAATGGAAGTTGAATTACCAATTTTTCCACCAACTCCTTGCATCTCGTGTCTTCCATCTCCTTTTTAGACTTCTTGTTCCTTCTGGGGTAAGGTTGAATTTCTCTGTAGACTCGTCTTTCTTCAATCGAGATTTCGTCGTTCTTCTGAGCTTCTGGTCGGTCGACCTCAAGAGGGTCGGTCGACTCGTGGGTTGGATCAACATCGATCTCTTCTGAGGTCGGGTCAAGCGTCTTTCGATTGTGGTCGGCCGAATTTTCCTCTGCTGCGATTTCTTCTTCAATTTCTTCCAATACAATGTGGTCTCTTGTGGTCAATCCTTTTCTTACTACAGGATCTAACTTCTTCCCACTCCTTAAATTTATGGATTGGACGACCATCTTTGGGTTAGCATGCGTCTTTCCAGGTAGAATTCCTTCAGTCCGCTTGACTGAGTCCGCTGTTTGTGCCACTTGAGTTTCGAGCTGCCTCACATGAGTGGTTAGTGCTTCAATCTTGCTGTTTAGCTCTCCATACATAGAATCTACCTTGCCCATCATTTTTTCATTCATCTTTTGTTGTCCCTCCAAAATTTGTTGAAGCATGTTGTCTTTTCGATCATGATTCATGGGGCTCCTTGTTGTTGTTGTTGTTGAGGTTCTTGGCCTTGACCACACTGTCTGTATCCTCCTTGTTGACGTGGGTATTGCTGATGTTGACCACAATAGTTGTATTGACTATTAAATGGTTTTGCGCCTTGACTCCCATACCCATAATTGTTTCTTGGTCGAAAACCATTCCCTCCAACAATGTTGACTTCTTCAACGTGTGTCTCTTCCATTGGGTCCTCCTGTAGAGAATGAACTCCTCTTCTATCTTTCATCAACATTTGCTCCATTATTCCCTTTAGTTCTGCTATTTGTTGAGCTTGGAAGTTGTTTGGTTCGCCTTTTCCGCTTGTTGTCTGATTTGCACTGCTACTCTTCGCGAACTTCTCAATAACCTTGAGGGCATCAGTGTGCTTTTGGCCACGAAAATTGCCACCACTTGCTGAATCAAGTGCGCATTTGTGCTCCCATTGCAATCTTCTAAAGAAAGTGCTTACGATTTGTGATCTTGTGAAACCATGGTGAGGGCACTCCTTGAGGTATTGGCTGTATCTCTCCCAAGTATCATTGAATGTTTCTCCTATCTCTTGTGTAAAGGTGGAGATTTGCTTCCTTATCTCATCTGACTTGGCCTCATCGAAGAACTTGTTGATGAACTCCTTCCTCGTCTCACTCCAGTCCTTCAACGATCCAGGTTTAAGTTGTTTGAACCAGCTCAGCGCCTTGTGTGCAAGTGAATGTGGAAATAACTTGCAGAACAACCATTCCTTCGAGATTCCTTCAGCATTCATATTCCCAACGAGGTCTTCAAGCGCCTCGATGTGTTCCATTGGGTTTTCGCTCTTTAATCCATTGAATTGCCTGTCACGTACAAAAGATATTGTACTATTCTCCAACTCATAAGTCTTTTTACCAGGATTGGGCAGCACAATTGGTGATTTGTTAGAGAAATATTCGGCGGCGTTGAGCTCATCTTCGAGGTTTTGAATGTCCTCTCCATCATCTAGGATTTTGTTTCCTTGGCCATCTAGTAGATTTCCTTCATAATCAATCCGCTCTCCCTTCTCATTCCACCTGATGTCGGTCATCCTTCTTCTTCGATTGGCCTTCTTCCTCGCGGATCTGCTTAGTTGTGTGTGCTCTGGTTGAGAGTTGGTCGACGCTGTGTTAGGTCGGTTGATGTGAGCATGGCCAGCAAGGAACCACAACCAATGGAGCAGCTCGAACCAGAGGAGGAAGAAGCCAATGAAGAAGCTAAGGAGCAGCTAGAACCTGCGGATAATGAAGAAGAAACTCTACAGTTCTTTAATGGCCCCATTACCCGATCCAACCAAGCCAAACGTAAGAAAACACTACAGCACCTTCTCAACACCATTCAGGCCAGTTTAGTGTGTGCTAATCCAACCACATTGGTTTTGATTCAAGCCACCTAAACCTCACCAAGAGAGGTGCCTTGGATTGTATTCTTTTTCCCTATTCCTAGTTTTGTCCCAATGGGTTTTCTAAGATAGGTTTTTAATGAGGCAAGCCCAAGGTACTTTACCACAACCTCTTGGTGAATCAAGGCCCATTCTATCTCAGTCATGCACGAAATTGGAGTCAAAGATACCTTTAATATTGTATTTAAGTCTTAGTCTTCTTTATTTATGATTTTGTAATTCCCTAGTCTTTCATAATTGTCTTGGTGGAATCCTAGGAGTCATTTGTGATTCCTATACACCCCTAGACTACTATAAGTACTCTCTTGTATTCACCTTTCTAAATCATCAAACATTTTATTATCAAATCTTCTTCTTAAACTTGTTTGATCATCCTCTTGAACAAGGAATTTCGGAACACTTTCCCATTCCACTCAAGAGTCGAAAGTCTAAGGGAATCCTCATCACCCTTGGAAGTTTCATTTCAATCCACCCCTTGCCCACCGTGTCTGGCATTTTCTATTCACACAGAGCAAGTAGATAGTCCAAGGATCTTCCACCATCCTTGAGAAGTATCACTCACTCCATCCTTATCTCGGATCCATCTACTTCAAGTTTCACAAAACCACAACTTTCACCACCATAACTTCATTTCCGAAACCTTGATCATTACACCATCACTTTCAGAGACTCTTGGAGTCATTTAGGGACTAGATCCTACCTAGGATCACATCATCGACCAGACTTGTGGCCCGAGTCGTTCGTCTTCTGAAGACGGTCGGACGACTCGTGCGTCGTGTGCGGTTGTTGCTTCTTCCCTTTTTTTTGTTCTAGCCTTACTTCTTTTTGTTATGTTCTGCATACACTAAAAAAAAAAAAAATTCAATCAGCACGGAACCACTTATATCAATTATCTTACCTAAAATTTCTATTTCTAAAACTCTAAATCAACACCGAAGCTCCCCGGCAACGGCGCCAGAAAAACTTGATGGTGCGAAGTTATTCACCCAAAATTAACTGCAAGTGCACAGTGTACAGTTCTAGTATTTAGGTTATCGATCCCACAGAAAGCTATGGTTGATTTGTGAGTGAGAGATTTTAGGTAAATCCTTTGTAAATCGAAAAACTTTGAAAACGTTTGGTGACTTCAAATTTGGGGAAATATTAGATCTTAGGAATTCCAGTTGGAAACTATGAATTTATGATTTAAGAACACAATCAAATTCGAATCTCTAAACTTTAGAACTCTAGACACGATAATAGCTACGATGTTCTAATGATGTGTTAAAACAACGCCTTTGTTTAAATCCCTAAATCTCAAATCTCTTTGGATTGTCGCAGGAGATAAACAAGCATGCGAGTACAAGCTAAATCTGTTCACAAGGTGTCTAAACAAACATTCATTTGACTTAGGACGCACCTTGCTCACTACAGAACTGTCTACCGATCCTCAGTGTCTCTCGACTACCGGATCTCGATTTATGATTGAATAAAATGGTTCACGAGTCCGTTAACTCAGTGAAGAGCAACTGTAGCAAAGAATTTCGTGATTGAAAAGATTGTTTAAAACTATTTTAGTAATTCATAGAAAACCGTAAGAAAACCCTAGATCTAATAAAGTAACTACTCAGACATGGTTTTGATAAAACAAATCATCTTTTTATAAATTAAATGCATACAAAACGAATTAGACAATAGAAGATCAAGGGCTCACAAAGCTCAGTTGAGAAAGAACACTCTCTAATCTTCTTCAGAGTCTATAACAATGATAAGAACAATCTCTAGGTAGCTAAAAACAATGGAAACAAAAAGCAAAGAGAAATCTTGTATTGCTCTGAGTTCTTGTGTCGTCCTCCTCTTCTAGTGCTTAAGAGGTGCATATATAGGTCGTGAATGAATCTTAGGGTTTAGGGTTTCGTGAAAGGCCCGATAAGAAAATCTTCTAAATTAAATCGGTGTGACGGTCGGTCGACTCCATCTTCTTCAGTCGGTCGACTCGGGGCTCGCAGCAACATTTCTTCATTTTGGCTCCAAATCTTCTAAATCTTCTCAAATCACGTGGAATCTTCCATAAAACCTTCTTTTTAACTCGTTTTGCTCCAAAGTGTCTTTTTCTAGTAAATCCTGCATAAATGCTCAAAACATGCTACAAAGACTCCATAAAACCTACTATATCATTGTAGAAAACCGATAAAATCCATGATACATCAAATACCCTCACTCGAATACAACTTTTTTCCCTTCTTCTCCAGCTTGTCTATTCTGCCATTGTCGAGGCTTACCACATCCATGTCACCCTAGCCATGTTCGGAAACCTTCTGCTAGAGGCATGTTCATTTTTTGAACACCGGCAGCAGTTTTAATTTGGTTTAAGACAAATTTTATGGCGTCTTCGAAATCACCAGTGTGTAACAATAGCTATAGACGCATCATCTCCAGTGGAAAAAATAGAGGAAAAATGCAAAGAAATTAAAGCAATTTTTTTATCATATATGTGTCATAACGGCAAACAAAAAGAACAGAACTTCTCTGATAGGACCGTCAGTGACCTCTGGTTCCTATGACTATGTTAATTCGTTTTCATAATATTATTTAAAATATAATATTATTAATTTTTTAAAAAAAATCAATAAGATCTTTTTATATATGTTTTCAAATTTTATTTTTTTCATATTCTTATTTGAATTAGGTTTACTCTTTATTATTTCACTACTCATCTTGATTATACATATTCTAAAATTTACTTCTATTTTATTTAATTTTGTTCATTACGTAACATTTTGTTAAAAATATATCTATTAAATCCTATTTTAATTCATTTTCATATATGGTAAAAAAAAATATAATAGTAATATATTTTTTTAAATAGTTAAGAATTTTTTGAGATGTGCTTGTAATATTTTTTTAAATACAATTATATTAAGATTTTAAAATAGATAAGATTATTGTAACATGTGGTAAAATCTAATTAAATTAATTTTTTCACACATCAAAATCTGATAATCTGATTAAATGACTGACACATCTCTCGATCGTGCTAACTATGAAGTTAGGACATCAAACTTTATATAATAAGATTATTAATTTATTATATGATTGGAATTATATACTAACATCAAGTTTCTAAATATTTATTCTCTTATTATTTATTATCTTATCGAATTTTGTATAATTTTATATTAATCCGAAACAATAAAATTTTATTAATTTATCGAATATTAATTTATACTTTATAGTCTAAATTTTTATACTAACATTACAGGCTTACAACAAACTAAACAACTTTTCGTCTAACATTAGTTTTATAGACTATGAATCATAGCCAATGTTTTGCCGAATTCAAAGGTAAAGTACATTTTGTTTACGAAATGTGAAAGCTCGGGCTTTTTTATTTGATCATTTTCCCCCGAGAGCAATAATTAAAAGAAATAGTTTTTAAAAAGCCATCGATGAATTTAAATAGTTGTTTTGATTTTGATTACGTTCTTAAAGATTTGTTCTGGGTGTAAAAGTAGAGACTAGCGCCCATGTACAAAGTTTTCGTTTTTGTTCAGATGAAAATAATAAAAATTATAAAAAAAATAAAAATAAAAAAAAACTCAAAACTTTTTTGGGTTTTGGAGGTCAAGCAAAGAAGAGGCAGTGGAAGAGGACATAAAGAGAAAACTGCAATATCTTCCTTCGTCTACTAGACGAGTGTTTGCGTATTTAGTGACCATATTTCTGAAATTCCCACTCGCTGTTATCTGTTAAAGCAAAGCAAGAGGCATACAGTTGAGATAAAGAAAGGGACAATGGACAAAGAGGGAGAGAGAGAGAGATTACAAAGGGCATTACCCAGTGGGCACACTTGACGAGTCTTGAGCCATCTGCTGATGCAGTGGAAGTGAAAGGCGTGGTTGCAAACCCCTGCAAGTCCCATGTTTCTTTACCAGCTATACATAATCCTTAACATACACACACAATCCTAAAAACGGAGTTTCTATTTCTCTTACACAAACAATGGCAACATCCTATAAACTATAAAATATATATATTCGTATATAACTTTTTATAGACAAAACATTCAGCAATACATAAATGGAGCGATATTGGAAGCTCCAAGACAAAGCAATGGCCAAGAGGATAGTCCTACTAACAGATGTAACAAGGTAAAAAGGCTTTCTATCTCAAATAGAGACTATTGGCTTTGAATGATCAAAACCAATTAGCATTAAAGAACCCAGAGCATACACCAATGCTCCTCGTCCTCTAAGTCTTTCTTAGCAAGACAACTATCCAATAGCATAAATATAAATGGCCACTCTTCTAGAGTTCACTAATCTATTCAACTGTGACTACTTTAATTGCTTGCTGCAAACCCATAGATTAGTGGTAACTCTATGGATCTCCAGTATTAACAATCTACGGCGAGATGTTATACAATCCATTCTTGTTAACTAATTAGACAAAATCCGGATTCAAACACACCCAGTATTCAAGATTTTAAACTTACCCCAAGCTACAGTGCATTCCTCGCTGGTAGCGCTGGCCTGATTAGCCTGGCATTCAATGCCTACAAACAGGAAATTATAACAAGCAATTAAGCCGAATACCTTCACATCAACCAACTTAGAGATCGACATGAAAATTATATCCCAAGCTTACACAGATCCATGATGTGGTTCCTGCAAATTGCGCAGTTATCAACAACGATATCTGCAATCATACAAGAGCGAGTCAGCATAACCCTACCATACCAAACAAATGAAGATATTTGACCGGAACAATTAGGGTTTCGTCATACCCCAAGCCCAGAGAGCGACGGCACTCCACTTCTTAATTTCAAATCGTTTCGGCTTCTTGGAAGACGATGACGGGGCGGCGCTGCTGGAGGCTTCACCGGCGGGAACCATATTAACGTCGGAGTCGAGAGACGCCATTGATCTCTAGTCGGAATGAAACTAGATTCAAACTCAAACCCTAGAAACGACGGAATTCTGAATACTTGAGCTCTGGATTTAAGAGATCACAACCAACAGAAGAAGCGTCGTACAAGAAGGGAGATATTTTTATATGCGACTTTCGTTTATTCTTTGTGAGGGGCCTATACAGGATTTCGGGAAAATTTGACCGTCGGTTCAAAACCGGGCTTGGGCTATTTGGGCTAGACGCGTGAGACAAAGAGAAACAATAGTTGGGTCGGGTCCCGGCTTTATTGAAAGGAATAATCTACGAGTTATCCTCTCAATTGCTCCTCCTCGGTACCGATTGATTGAAATGCTCTTGTTATAAAGAAAAATTAGTTTTAATTTTTTTTTAAATGGAAAAAAATGAATTTACAGTAAAACAAAACCAAGTAAGGAGAAACTACGGCTTGTACCCGACCCTAACCCAAGAAATCTGGGTTTTATTGATGGATCGGGTTGTACCCGAGAAATTAGAAAAATCGGCGAGAACAAAATAAACTCTAGTTTCTCCCTAGTTATGTTTCTCGATTGAAAGGCGATAAGAGAGGAGAAATCAGAGGAGGAGGAGAGTGATCGACATTGGAGTCGGAGATCATCTTATTGTCGGAGAGATGAAGAGAAGGAATTGTCGGGCGAGGAACCCGAGTCTGAAACCTGAGGTTGAGAAGCCGCCAGAGAAGAAGAAGTCGGTGGGTTTACATAAACACCGGGAGAAGCGTCGGCGTCGGTTCCGCCTCCTCCTCCGATTGTTGAAGCAGAAACGACAAAGGTGGGTGTGGGGGAGACAAGAATCGGAATTGATTCCGACAAAGAAGAATGAGAAAACAGAGAAGACGATGATGGAGAAGGATTAGAGAGTGAGGTCGAAGAATCGTCGAAGCAAATCGAGACCGACGGTCGGAATCGTGTAAGTAATTCTCAATTCTCTCAATTCTTGTGTTAAGTAATACTAGGATAACTAGGTAAAATTATGCTTTAAAATAATAGAAGTGATGTAATACTAGGAAAACTAAGAAATGGTACTACTAGAATAATTAGGTAATACTAGCATTTATTGGTAAAACTAGAACAACTTGGTAATATTGTGAGTTTTTTGGTAATATTGTATGTTTTTTGCAGTGTCTTGGAAGAGGCGATAGCCATTCTACCACTTATGTACTTTAAGCCTGATCAATATAACAAGAGCATTAAACTACCAACCAGGTGCTTCGTCGAAGAAGTTTTGGACACGTTTAAAGAAGTTGATCTCAATTCGATGGAAAGAGAGTGGTTTTTATTTATATTTGGTAGAACTATGTTTTTGTTTGGAACTAGTACTTTGTTTTTATTTTCGATCTTGGTTAAAATATGTTTTTATTTTAAATCATTGAATTCATGGTAATTCTAGATAATATTAAAGAAAGAAATACTAAGCAAAACTAGTCATAATAGACTTAAAGCAAGAAAGCCTCTTCTCTTCCCTCCTCTCCTCCTAGTATGGGACAATGAAAAAATTATCCGTGTAGTAGCTAGAATCCATTTGGATCTCGCGAAGGAAGGAAGAGAAAAGGAGAGAGAGAGAAAGTGTGAGAGTTCTTAGAGAGAGAGACAGAGGGAGAGAGTTTGTTAGTTGAATAAATGAAAGTGTTTCAGAGTTTGAGATGAAATCTATATAAAAACCAAAAATTTTGAATCGGCGCCAAAAATTTCAATTTTCCGCCGAAATTTTGACTGTGTGAACTGTCTTATGTGATTTTGGTTTTGGTTCTGTTTTAAAAAGTACACATAGTTATACCAGGTTGTTAGTTATACAAAATCAAAAGATTTGTTTTGCAATTAAATTAGTATTACACTAACGAAAACTTATATTTTCTAGTATTATAGTTCATTTAATTAATTTTCCATATGAATTTCATTGTACTATACAATAATAAGTTTGAATATGATATTTTTGTACTTTTCACTTTTTCACTTAACAAGTTGGTTTTCCCTTAGAAAGTGTTTCTTAAAGTATAAGGGAATATTGGTCAAATATATTTCTACTTTGTCTATGAAAGTTCATGTTTTGTTCATTCTTAAGTTTGTATAAAATATAAGATGTAGTTCTAACAAAATTAACTGATTTCATTAGGTGATTAGGTTTGGTTTCAAATAACAAAACATAATTACTTTCAAAAGTCGATGGAGGTGGAAGAGGTCGTCGATGGAGGTGGATTGCGATTTTGTTCTTTTCTTGTTTTTTTTTCTTTTTTTTTAATTTTAAAAAATAAATTAAGAAGAGATGATGAGAAGTGATGTAAAATCATCTATGGGTAAACGGATCTCACGGTGGTGATGGGATCAAGTAGCTGGCCGGAGGGGCACTCTCTACAAGACCGGAGGATGAACGAATGTTGCGGAATTGATGGAACTAAATCAGCTGGCCAGAGGGGCACTCTCTGATTCAGTCAAGAGATGGAAATGGGGTGAAGGTCGCCACACAAGAGATGGATAATCTTGTGATAAGACAAAGCTCTAAAGGTCGCCTTGGAATCTCTCCAAATAAAGCTTAGAACAAGGGTTTTTCTTGCTAGAAGAAGTGCATATTTTATTTCATCAAAAGTTTTTCCGTTACAAGGTTGCTAAAGGAACCTTATATAATGGTTCATGCAGCTATAGGAACCCTAATACACTTGCTTCTAAATGAATTAAACTAAGGAAACAAAATCAAATCAAAACGGCTACAAAATAATGCATAAAAGGAAAGTTCTTATTCTAATTGATCCTGCAAAACGAACACACGCATATATCAAATTGAAATACTTACCTTATTTGTTTTGGTGCATCTTAGACGTCCTAAGTTGGGCCAGACTTGGGCTGGATCGAAAACAACATGATTTCGTGTGCCTTCTCCTGAGCTAGTCCAGCGTGTGGTACGGCGTCCCTTCCTTCCATGTCTTCTTCATCCAATAAGCTCTGAACTGATCCAATGAACCTCTCTCTAAGCTTTCTAGCTCCTGACCTTGTCTTTGGAAGGTAGTTCATGTTGGTGATGTCTTGCTCTTGATCTTCCGGCGAATCTTCTGGTGAATCTTCCGAGGAATTGTTTGGATCACTGATGTCCTCATCAAGAAGCGATGACAAATTAATGGGAAAAGAAGAGATGAGAAATTCATCATTAAGGGTAAAAGAAAAAGAAAATATATTTCCGGGGCTTGGCCTAGTTTTTTGAATAGTGGGATGAAATATTATAACTCATAGTTTTAGAAGAACCATAAGTGAACCAATTTAGTAAAAAAAAAAATGTGGGCATAATCGGTCTAGAATCTGGTTTCGTATCGAACAAGTCTAATTCCATTGAGAAAGAGAGCATTGATGAATCTTGCTTTCCAAGAGAGAGATTGACACAGTTCTTTTTTTTAATCTAATTAGGGTTCCGCCTTGCCGCCGTAAATTATGTTTGATGGATACGAGAATGAGGCACCGGCGATCCTAACGGAAATTGGATGCTCTATTTCGAATTGCAGCATCAACCAAGGAGAAGAGAAACTCAACCGGCCTGGATATGCTCCGGTGAAACTTGTGATTCCTTTCAGCCCATAAGTGATAAAATGTAGCTTGGAAGACTAGGAGAAGCAAATGTTTCTTTATGGATTTCCACGACATAGAAAGAAGAAAGGCTATAGTTCAATCCTAGTCTCGAGGGATTGATGATACAAATCTTTCAACAATCGAGTCCCAAAGATCCCAACTGTAAGAACATTCAAATAATAGATGGTGACGAGATTCATGCGCTAAGTTGAAAAGAATGCAAAGCTGGTATTAATTGAATTCCCTTGGAAGAAAGAAATATATATATATATATGAAGAGTTTTGGCCTCTGAGGGTGTCCATGTCATCGAGTATTTGTATTGGCCTAAAACTATCCGTTCTCTCGAGATTACTCTTATTGAAGTTATTTCTTATTTTATTTTTGGTTATTTTATTTTTGGACTAAGACGTATTTTAAAAAAAAAACATCAGCAACTAAAATTGTAAGATATATCCAAAAATGTGTATATTCTCGTTTTGATATTGTCGAGTTTAATGGAAGTAATATATATCCTATAGAAAAAAAGATGTATCTCAATAATGTATATATTCTAATTTAGATAGTATCAATTCTAATGAAAATAATATATATCCTACTATAAAAAAATAGATATATTTTTTTTGTTGATATATTTCCTACTAAAAAAAGAGTAGAAAAAAGAAACTAAATAACTATCTTTCCTATATATATGACTTGAATTAACTATCCTTCTTAGGGATTCACCTACACCTACACCTACAATGATGATGTCTCATACATTGTTCAAACAGTTTCTGATCGATATGTACAACATGATTGAGATAAATAGACTTGAAAATCATGCTTTCGAATTGGCTAAAGGTAGCTTTTCTTTGTTTTCTCTATAGTTGGTCATTTTAAGATGTATCTAGCCTTATTATTTTGACCAACCGTACTTTTATTTTCTCCAATATTTTGTACGATGATGCCAAATTAACTGAATGGTGATATGTGTTGTGTTCAATGATTGGGATACGAACGAGATTGAGTTCCCAAAGTGAACAAACGACATCATGTTTTGGCAAGGATAAGACGATTTAACATCCTTTAAAGAAAACAATCGATCAAATAAAAGATTGGTAAGCTTTCTGTCTACATATATGATGTTGTTTCTTTTTGTAAATATATTTTGACCAATCGTTTTTCTTCGTTTAGTGGATTATTTTATGATGTTGTTTTCCACCAATCATTTTTAGCTTTGCTATTTTATTTTAAATTTTTCCTCCATCAAAAACAATCATCATCTAAATTACTAATTGATGTAAGATCAAGGGGTTGATCTCACAAGCGGAGTCGTGGAACCAAGTAGCTGAAATCAAGTCACTCTCTACAAGGTCAAGAGATGGTTGTTGGTAGATTGATGGATTTCTTTAGATGGACTCAAGTCACTCTCTAAAAAAAACAGCGAGTGGAACGTAAAATAGAAGATGGATTGAATGACGCCACACAAGAGATGAGAATCTTGTGATAAGTTTGGTTCTAAAGTCGCCTTGATATTACTTACAATAAAAGCTTAGAACAAAAATCATTGTCTCAGGGCATCACACCAAGAGACGCATATCCAAAAAATTTCAAGAATACATTCTTGATTCTCTAAGCTTTTATTAGTTTTGAGTGGAAACTTATTTTTTTACAATGAAACAAAAGAGACTTTATAACCATTACAAATATACAAAATAGGAAACAAATAGATCAACATAAATACAAATAAATCAAATAAATGTAAAACCAAGTAGCTGAACTCAAGTCACCTTCTCGAAGCAATCAATGGATTGATTGATATCACCATTATAGCATCGATTTGTATCTTCACCGGATATGGAAACTGCGGGATTCTTTGTATCTAGACAGCTTTGGCATGAATCCTTAGGAGTCTATGATTGGTATGGAAGGTTTTGGTTTGATTAAGCGATCTTGAGACCGCATCATTCCCTCTTTTTCAAGAAGTTTTGTCCTCAAAACTTGATTACTCTTATATTTCATCATTCTCTCCTTGAAAATGTTTTACCTTCAATTTTTTTTATCTTTTTCTTTTTAAGAAACAAGACGAAAACAATATTTTTTTAGCTATATGATGTAAGATCATGGGGTTGATCTCACAAGCGGATGGTCGTGGAACCAAGTAGTTGGACTCAAGACACTCTCTACAAGGTCAAGAGATGATCGTTGGTGGATTGATGGATTTTTTTAGATGGACTCAAGTCACTCTCTCAAAAAAACAGTGGGTGGAACGTGGAATAGAAGATAGATTGAATGACGTCACACAAGAGATGAGAATCTTGTGATAAGTTTGGTTCTAAAGTCGCATTGATATCACTCACAAGAAAAGTTTAGAACACAAATGATTGTCTCAAGACATCACATCAAGAGACGCAGATCCAAAAATATTCAAGAATACATTCTTGAAACAGATATAAAATTCTCTAAACTTTTATTAATTTTGAGTGGATTTTTTTTTTTTTTACAATGAAAAAATAGAGGCTTTATAGCCATTACAAATGTACAAAATGGAAAAAAAATATATCTACATAAATACAAACCAATCAGAATATATATAGAAGAAATCAATGGATATATTGATATCACCATTATAGCATTTGATTTGTATCTTGACCCAATATGGAATTTATGGGATTATTTGTATCTAGACAGCTTTGACATGAATCCATGAATCCTTAGGAGTCTTTGATTGGTGTGGAAGGTTTTGATTTGATTATAAGCGATCTTGAGACTACGTCATTCCCTCCTTTTTCAAGAAGTTTTGTTCTCAAAACTTGACTACTCTTATATTGCATCAGTCTCTCATTGAAGAAGGTTTTACCTTTAAATTTTTTTTTCTTTCTTTTTCTAAGAAACAAAACGAAATATATATACGTATATATATATATATATTAGAGGTAAGATCAAGGGGTTGATCTTACAAGCGGATAGTTGTGGAACCAAGTAGTTGGACTCAAGTCACTCTCTAAAAGGTCTAGAGATGGTCATTGGTGGATTGACTGATTTGTTTAGCTGGACTCAAGTCACTCTCTAAACAAAAAATGAATGGAACGTGAAATAGAAGATGGATTGAATGACGCCACACAAGAGATGAGAATCTTGTGATAAGCCTAGTTCTAAATTCGCCTTGATATCACTAACAAGGAAAGCTTAAAACACAAATCATTGTCTCAGGACATCACAACTAGAGACGCAGATCCAAAAATATTGAAGAATACATTCTTGAAATGATGAGAAAATTCTCTAAATATTTATTAATTTTGAGTGGAAACTTTTTTTTTTACAATGAAATAAAAGAGGGTTTATAATCATTACAAATGTAAAAAATATAAAACAAATATATCTAGATAGATACAAATAATCAGAATAAATGTAGAATAAATCAATAGATTGATTGATATCACCATTATAACACTTATTTATATCTTGCCCGGATATGGAAACTACGAGATTCTTTGTATCATAAGCTTTATTTATTTTTTCTTTTCAAGTTTTTTGTCTTCCAATTTCTTTTTATGGTGTTTTTGTCCTTATACTTTCATTCATCCTCGCTTGCTATATTTTTGGTTGAGTAGAGAAGAATGAGAAATTGAAAAAGAAGAGATTTTGAAGAAGAGAAAGTAATGATTATGTTGATTGTGGATTTATCCATGATTTTCGGTTTCTAAGATTTAAGTGTTCCATCAAAATCAGAGATTTTTGTGAAGTGTTTTGTTCTCTAAGGTTGTCCACGTTATCGTCTACATTTTTTTGGTCAAAACAAAAGAAAACGATAAGGAAATACCCGTAGTGAACTTTGCATTATGCTCCATTATATACTTATCTAAGAAAAGAAAAATATCCACAATGTCAAGTAAAGATCTCTTTTTGATATTGCTAAACCTAATGTGTATATATATATATATATATATATAGATTTCGTTTTTATATTGATATTGTTGAATCTATATAAAACTAGATATGTTTGTATATATCACTAACTTTTAATGAAAATTAACATTTATTATATGTTTTAATGAAAATTTAACATTTATTATATAGTTGATCCGATTTATATTCATATTTTTCTTAGAGGTGATAATTTATTCTCTCTTTTTATAATCAGTTTGTTTAATGTGTGTATTTTTCTTTATATATGATAATGACGATTTTTCATATTCGAGTAAAATGTAAATGTTCGAGCACACAGTATTATATATAGCTACTCATTCCTCCCATTCCTTATCAATGATAAGTTACGACCTAGCTTTTTTTTAATACATCATGCATGATATTAATGGTGTAATAATTGATTATGTGTTCTCTTATTTACAGTAGTTTGTTGTCGTCCTTACTGATTTTGTGTACTTTTTATGTGTATTCAGGTCCTTTGGGTTGTGGCATGCGTGTGCTGATGAAAATATGGTTGCGCTTCTTAGTTTATTGGTTTTCGTGACCTAAAGGAAAGTATGTCACCAATTGTTTTTTAGCTTTGCTGTTTGATTTTATATTTTTTCCTCCATTAAAAACAATCATCCAAATTACTAATTAGAAACATCTAATATAATCCCACGTGGAATAATAACGACCATGAACGAATAATTCATCATGAAGATCCATAGGAAACTCTATAGGAATTTAAAGGAAAGCTTAACTGGATAGTTGAAGGAGAAGCTCGAAAAGGGATCTAATTATTCAACTACTATTCAAGAGGAGGTTCGAGAGGAAGTTCGAAAGGGATATGAAGATCCACATACCACTCATAAAGAGGTTTGCAGGGAAGATCAAGGGGATGTTGAAAACGGTTCTCGAAAAGCATTGATTACTTAAGAGGAAGTAAAAGGGGAAGCTCGAAAGGAATATGGTGATCCACCTATTATTCAAGAAGAGGTACGAGGGGGAAGTTCGAAAGAAATCTGAAGATCCACCTACTACTCAAGAAGAGATTTGAAGTGAAGTTCGAGGGGATGTTGAAGACGGTTCTTGAAAGGCACCTACTACCGAATAATAAACTCTAGAATTGTTAAGGGGGAATCTAAAAGGGATATGGAGATCCAACTACTACTCAAGAAGAGGTAAGAAGGGAAGCACTAGTGGATGTTGAAGACTGTTCTCGAAAGAAGTTTATTACTGAAGAGGAAACTCCATAAGAAGTTAAAGGGGAAGCTTGAAAGGGAAATGAATGTTCACCTACTATTCATGAGGAGGTTTGAGGGGAAAATCGAAATGGATATGAAGATTCAAATATTATACAAGAGGATGTTCGAGGTGAAATTCAATTGGATATCGATGACGGTTCTCGAAAGGCATCTGCAACTGAAAAGGAAATTCTTGAGGAAGTTAAAAAGGAAATTCGAAAGGGATGAAGATCCACCTACTACTCAAGAGGAGCTTTCCGGAGAAGCTCGAGTGGATGTTGAAGACGGTTCTCGAAAGGAGCATGTTACTGAAGAGAAAACTCCATGGGAAGCTAAAGGGAAGCTCGAAAGGGATAAAATGAAAGGAGAATCTCGAAAGGGATCAGAAGATCTACCTACTACTAAATAGGAGTTCAAGGGGAAGTTTGAAAGGGATACAAAGATCCACCTACTACTCAAGAGGAGGTTCGAAGAAATGATCAAGGGTATGTTGAAACCGGTTCTTGAAATGCACATGTTACCGAAAAGGAAACTCTAGAAGAAGTTAAAGGGGACGATTGAAAGGGATCTAAAGATCCACCTATTACTCAAGAGAGGTTCAAGGGGGAAGCTCGAAGAGATGTCAAAGACGATTCTCAAAAGGCATATGTTACCGAAGAGGAAACTCCAGAGGAAGTTAAAGGGGAAGCTCGAAAGGAATTTTAAAATCTACCTACTATTAAAAATGATGTTCGAGGGGAAGTTCGAGGGAATAATATGAAATAAAATAAAGCAATATATTCAAATTTTAATACTGTATCCTTATGTTCATAAATGTTGAATGTCATCCCCACGCGATGCGCGAAAGTCCTCTCTATATATATCCAAATTATAAATGCAGACATATTCGCACGCATCCATGCAGACAAAATATCTAATCCCTATGCAGCGCGTAGGTGAGTCATCTAGATGAGTGAAAAAAAAACTCTTTGTTTCCTTAATTTGATTGATTTAATACTATAATAAAACGACATTTTATTTTCTTAATTCGATTGGTTAAGTTTGATAGTAGGATATTATTCATTAATCTAACTCTTCATTTCCATAATCTGATTGGTTAAATATGGAGGTGGAATATAATTCAATATCATATTATGCATCTCATGTGGAGACGCTTCCGTTTATATCTTTAAAAAAATAGCGAAAATAGTATCAACCAATCAGATCTATTTTCAAATACAAAGAGTCTGCATCTCATTCTTTTATTGGGTCAAAAGATCTGAACGTTTAGTTTTGACCCATCTCAGAAAATTGATTTACATGTCATCATTTCAAACGATCTTCCAATCAAATTATAACGTTAATACATGTCACGTTTACACTTCATAAAAACTTTTCCATCTAAGCCAATTAGACAACGTTATGTAAACAAAAAAAACTTAGATGACACTTCATATACAGTAATAGTAAGGGAGATGAAGAATTTAATTAAAATAAATTAGTAATTAAAACCCGTATGTGGAAATGATCACTTTTTTCTTCTTCCATCTTATCATCACAACTGATAATAGGATCATAGTAGTTAAAACCAAAAGAAGGGATATTCTCGAAAAGGAACCTCCATGAAGTCCAGGGATATAATAACATTTCTAAAATCAGTTAAGCACTTAAGTTTAAAACATAGCTTTGTAAGTTTCTCATAGTCGAAATCAACATTGATTATCTTTCCCTGATTTGAAGCTGGTTGCTCTTTTACAACAATTGGCTTTTCCAACGAAGGCCAGACTCTTGCTCTGACAAATTTTAGATATTTTGACTTCTTGGCATGAAGTTCGACTAGCTCAACTCTTGCAACAACCTCTCCGATCATCCTAACAGCAGTATCATTCAACATGTGAAGATGAATCCTTTTCATTTAATCCATATAGGAATACGTGTAAGAAATTTTGGGTCAGACATCGTGCTCCAGCGCGCTCCATTAACAAGCCACCCATTGATGTACCATGGACTATAAACTCAAACCGCCTTTAGATCGTCCTCGTTTTGAAATATGAACTGGCATTTATCCTTGCTAATGCTTCTTCCGTACACATTCTCTCCCATATCTCATATATGAGGTAAATTACTCCCTCGCATTTGAGAATGTCTAGGTTGTGAATCCTCACAATGATACTATTCATGTGTTCCTCAAGGATTTCTTGGTTGATGAGCTTATGCAACTCGATGGGATCCTCCAGATTTATTACTTCCTCTCTTGCGTTTAGTTGTCGAATCATGTTCTTGTCTCTCCTCTTATGATGTTTCCTCTTCTTCGCTATCTCAATCTCCACTATCCTTCACATATCGAACAACTATAGAGAAATTTGCATACACGATCTAGATCTAACCTTTGACCAAGAATCCCCCCAATCTTCCAGAAAGAAGGATATGATGCTTGCCCTAACAACACTTGAAATCTTGATCCTCTCTCCAAAAGCAAAAGCCCCAAATTTTGGTCCAGATCTAGAAATTAGGGTTTGCACTTATGCCAAACCCGACCACTAAATCTACTCCCCCTCACCTTAAATTCTACTGATAAGCCTTTAACATGCTCGAGATTTTTCGCCGAAACTCAGGATGCATATTGAATGAAACCCTAGTTTTGATAAGCGAAGGAGAAACACTCAACTTAATACCACATGGAATCCCTTAATCCAAGATTTTGAACTCAATACAAAGGAAAAACGAGGTTAGGGTGAAGGTGGCTAAAATGACGCCATAATCTGAGAAAACTACAGAGAAATGTAGATCTAGGGCTTGATAACGAGGGTTTGAGGAAGAAAGAGAAGAAAGCATTTTTGTCCGTTAGAATAACATTCAAAATCTTTTTTGATTTTAAGAAGACGTGGGCCGATTTATGGTTTATCTCCCATTGGGCCATATCTACTTGAGTTTCGCTTTACGCGACGACGAGACTCTTTTCAAAATCCTTTTTTCCGGCGATTGCTCGTTGAGTGTATGCGTAAGCTCATAATCTGGGAATCTGGGTTTCCAGTTTTTCATGCTTCTGGGCAATTTTACTTGATCTCGTGTATTCTTCGTTTGCATCTTTACCACGAAGAGCTCTCATTTCGGCGAGTCAAAGTAATGTTATCTTGATCGTTCCATATAGGGTTTACCTCGACTTTTAAGTGTCGAAATTGCCATCGAGCGAGACAGTGAGAGAGATATCATGGCGGTGGCGACGAGCCTCGCTTCCCTTCTGGAGAAGCTCAAAGTGGAGGAGCCATACCTTCCACCTCGGAGTTGGGAATCCTTGCATTCTGAGAGCGGGCGATTTTCTCCTCCATCTCGTGCGTCTGCTTTTCCTTCGTCTTCCTCCTCTGTCTCTGTAAGTTTAGTGCCGCAAGGAAATCTTGTGGACAGAGGAACTTGCATTTCGCTCTTGCGTGAATATATCTGTTTCTTTCTGCTAACTCCGTGGCTTTGGTCGGAAACCTAATAGGGGATTTGGTAAAGTATCAATTCTAGCGAGTGATTTTATTGATCGATTTTGAACAGGATCAATCTAGGGTTTCGGGTTCCAAAACGCAGTCATTTGCTAGTGCTCGATATATACTATGAATTAAGGCGAAAACATTTTTTTAGGGAAGCTTACGGTGTGGAGAAACCTCGACTTATTTGCTTGATACTTGGTGTCCAACTTCTGACTATGTTTCTAGGTGAAAGTGAAAACTTGTTATTGAGAACAATGTTATATCTTTAGAGCTCAGATGAGAGACGTATATATAGTCCTCTCCTAGTGTATCTCTTTCCATGAAATTGTATATCATGCGGCTAAGTAATTGAGACTAGTTCTCCTTTTTGCAACATTTTCTTACACTTTGTTGCTTGTAATAGGAATCGAGCTTGGTGAGGTTGGCGCTGAATGCTCTGCAGGGTGTTGAGTCTTCTCTTATTAGCATAGAGAAGCTCTCTTCTGCATTATTCTCTGAGCCAGCTGACAGGACCCTCCACAAAATTCCGAGCTTGTGGCATCGGTTGTCAAGCACTGATGCGTTGGGACATATTCTTAGAACCATAGGTTGTTCTGGTTCTTTGGTCTTTCTTCTCCATAAGTTCGTAGACCATTTCACAAGCTTAAAGTTGGATGCCGTAGCAGCTGTCGAGGGAGAAGTTGAAGATGGTTGTTCTGGTAGAGGCAATAACAAGAGCTGCTATACTCTTGTTAATCAGGCTTTTGCTATTGCTGTGAGAAAGGTCCTAGAAGGCTATATATCTGGACTGGATACGTTATGTGCATCTATAGAACTGAGGCGTTCATGTATCATTGTGGATCGGTCTGACAATGGTTCCTCTTGGTTAGGCTGCCTGACAAATGTAGTTCATCCTAAGATAACATTACTGGAAGTTTTTCTTCATACTAGAGAGTTACGAACACAGATTGAAGCTCTTGCAAACATATGTGATTTGTATGATATAGCCCTATCTTATTGTGGCCCTCCTTGGGAATCTCTGATTACTGAGGCAACCGTGAGATTTCAAGAGTTCTACAGAGGAAGCGACCTGCTTACTTACTTATATTCACAACTAAAGGTCAGGTTAAGTTATGTTCCTCATTTCGTATGAATTCTTTTTTCCCTTTCATGACGCACATAGTTATCAGTTCATGTACCTTAGAGGCACCTTCGGTCTTAGTTGTTTCCCATTCACATTTTAGTGATGTTACTTTGCGTAGTTACAGTTTGCATCTCTGTACTCTCTACACTAGAAATATTAAGTGCTGGATTTACATGTGTTCAAGAAAATTGAAAGAATATCGGCATTTCCTGACCCCCAAAAACAAAAAATTAGTACATGGCATTTAAGTAAGTCTGTGCACCTTTTGATGTAGCCACTTTATAGTGATCAAATTTGCAAGTGATGCTTATAAGTGATAGACATAGCCTGACAAGTTTGGAATTTGCACTTGCTTAAACTATTTATACTGAGCGTACAATCTTGATCTTTTGTTCTGACTATCCTTTCCCATATATTATGTTGTAGATTGCTGATCCTGCTCACAGTGCTATGCTTAAGTTTTTGTTCCTCAAAGCATGTGAGCCATATTGTGAGTTTATAAGATCTTGGATATTTAAAGCCGAATTTAAGGATCCCCATAAGGAGTTCGTTGTGGAATGTGTCATTGAATCGACCTCATTATCTTGGAATAAGCCTGGCATCTCCCCATTCAAGAGGGTTAGGGTAATATTTTGTTCTCGCTTTCTGGATCTTTGATTGTCGTAAATTTGAAACATTGATATCAGATTGCTTCCATTTTTGCACTCTAGGAGCGAGAAGGAGGGCTTGTTCCATGTTTCTTGAACGGCTTCTTGGTACCTATATTAAGGGCTGGTCAACAGCTCCAAGTAGTTACGAAACTTCTTGAATTGTGTAATCTTCCTGCATCTGGACATAAAAAATACGCAGATCTTCTTCCCTGTTGGACGTGTTATTCCACCAATAGTCCAGGGTACCCATCTCCAATAACTTTCAGCAAATTAAATATAGAAGTAATGATAACGAAAAGAGACGATTACTACAAAAGAATGCAAGAAAAACTTGGTGACTTTTCCAAAAAGCTTGAACTGTTCCCTGGGCAGGTATCATATTTCTTTTGATTTTTATTTACCAATCATTAGCTCTTGGTTTCTGTTATTTACTTAATTCCGAAGCTATGGTGTTTTTGGTTTATGTGTCTGATGATACTCTCTCATTGCTATACTAGCTCTAAATTTACTCGTTTTATAGGCCATAGTGGTTTTACTCTGTTGTGAAATCAATTTTATACTAGGTAATTTGATATCTATCTAATAGTTCAGTTGAGTTCTTGTTTGTACCTATGGTATAGTTTCTTCTTTTCTGGAAATCATGTTTGATGTATACCTTGTACGATATCAAACAACTATTTCTTTTATCCTACATTATAAAGATGATATCAAAATCATTACTATTGGCAGTCTCTGATATAGTAGCTTACAGATGTCATCGTTAAAAAAGACCTTAAAGTGCATATACGTGCAGATCTTAAATGCCTGCTACATAGTCAATATCAGTTTGTGTTGTGCCTAAGCTTCCTTCACTCACACTATTCAGCATTTTAGAAGTGTCTCATTCCCTGGTTTTCTGGACCTTGATGGTGGGAGTGATTGATAGAGGACCCTAAATGCTAACCCTCTTTTTGTTGCACTTGAAGCTACCTAGAAGTTATCTTTGCAATAATATTTTCAGTATATCTTATATTAACATTTTAATTTTAGGTTTCTGGTGCAATATCTTTACCAATATCCAATGGGGACGGAGAAAATATTCAGGAAAGTTCCGCCTTTTTCGCACTGGATGAGAATTTACTAATTCCTTCAACAGTGGCAATGGACTTGACCAGGTGTTCTTCCTCATACTATGTATCACTTACCCCTCTCCCCCAGCCTGCTGAATGTGAATTGATGACGTTTTCTTGGGATTTCAGGGACCAGAGTGGCTCGGATTCTGATGACCAGAAAACAGAAGACAGATGGTTTTCAGAAATAGATGTGTCATGCTCATCTGAATGCTCATCCACTAGGGATTCTTTGGACACATCTGATGTTGGACTCCTTGATTCACAAAGTATAGTAGTTCCTTCACAAAATTATTTATCAGCTGTACATCTCTCCGTTGCCTCTGTTGGGATGTGTAATCAGAATCTGGTACAGCATAAGGAATCATCAGGTTATATAGATAGTGAATTTGTGAGAAAAGGTGAGAAGACAGATACTCATTGCCAGTGGATGGACACCGAGCCAGATGAGTCAGCTGAAGAATGTGAGGATGATAAATTTAGGGGACCTCTTTCTATTAAGTCATGGCCCCTCGGCGGATTACCTAAAAATCCATTTGGTGTTGATAAGGAGTACGTAGAAGATGACAGAGAATATCCACGAATTGATTCAGTAGCTAGGATGGAACAAAGGCAAATACTGAATACTGATGAAAGCCCACTATTTTTAAACAACATTCCAACCGGTGGTAGTTGTTCAAAGCATGAGAGAAAGCATGATTTGCTGGAAAACTGTTTCTCATCAAAATTATATTTGTTGAAAGACACAAAGGTAAACTACCCTTACGAGATGCTCAGTGTGAATCCTGTGCTGAGATGTGATTTCTTGCACAAGCATGGAAACACAAACAGGAGGGGGCAGGGTAAATTATTGCCTTGGTTTGATTTTTCTGCAGTGGATGACCCTTCCAAAACTAGTCTTGCCATACCGCTTGGATTCCCTATCGATTTCCACGTGGTATCTCATAGTTCTCAGACTGATAGAAAGAGTCATCGCGATGCCAACCAAGAATGTGGCGTAGATAAGTTCGATGTTGAAGATCCTAAAGTTTCTTGCAGCCATTTATCTTCGGGTGTAAAAGGCTGCGCTAAAGAAGAAAAATCAAATGCTTCTGGTGGAAGTGGATGGGAAGGTATGCTTCTCAGATCAAATAACCCTGAAATGACTGCATTTAGTGATTGCAGACAGAACTCCTCTGGCACATTTGAATTGCCACTAGATTTTGTTATAGACAAGTGTCTACTGCAGGAAATACTTCTTCAGTATCCTTCTCGATGTTTTTATTTGTTTATAGATATACATATCTAGGTTTAGAATTTGACATTTAGCTGTTATTTTCTTTTGAGGGGTGTTAATAGCATGTCATCACTATTCATATATCATTTTTCCTTAACAAAGAAAAGATATAACTTTGTCAGTAAGCTAGCTATCAAGTTGCTCGAAGAAGGATTTGGCTTGCAAGAACATCTGCTAGCTCTACGCAGATATCATTTTATGGAGGTAGCAGATTGGGCAGATGTATTCGTAGTGTCCCTTTGGCATCATGTAAGTCATGCTACCACTCTATTTTATTGTAATGATTCTTTTTAACATCTCTAAATGATGCTTATATATATAGTCTCTCATTTGGATTCCCAGAAATGGCTTGTTACAGAGGCAGATAATAGAATTGCAGAAATCCAAGGTTTTCTAGAATCATCAATTCAGAGATCATCATGCGAACGAGACACTTGTAAGGAAAGGTTATATTTGTACAAAAAACAAGGCACAATTCATCTCCCGCCATCAACCATTGGTCTGGTCTTGCACTTAGCAAATTAATTACTACTGCGCGTAGTGATTTTTTAAATCTGATACAGTTGTTTGGAAACTTGCAGGAGTGCGTTCCTTTGATTTCCTAGGGTTGGGTTATCGAGTTGACTGGCCAATCAGCATAATTTTAACATGTGAAGCGCTGAAAGCATATGCTGATGTATTTAGTTTGCTGGTTCAAGTGAAACTAGCAGCCTATGCACTAACTGATGTCTGGTGTTCACTGAAGGTAAAGGTTCAACTTTGTTGCTTCGCTGCCTGTGACATAGCACCTCTTAACCTAATATATTGCTGCTTCATGGAAAAAGTATTATTTGAAAACTGTTCTTAGTGTTCTGTCTGATATTTCTGGTAGTAGTATTCATCTTCTGGGATTTTGATGGCACAATGACTATACTGACCTTTTAGGATGTAAGGCATACGATGCATGAGAATAATGAGGAAATAGCGAAGCAAGAACTCTGGTGGTTGAATATGTTGATGAAACTAAGGTAAATTCACACGTTCATAATTCCTGGTGACTCATTGAGCTAGGTATCTTTTAAGCAATGCGACTGCATGAGATTAGGTATGGTGGTCATATAGCTTGTAGCATGAAAATCTATATAACTGTGGCAGAAAGCCTTTGATATCTGTGAAAATGCTAAATGTCTTTTGGTAACATTTGATACACAATGCATGGAGTCTTAATGTTCTCCTGGGTATATTTGACGTCTTTATTGTATGTGCAAGGCACCAAGTCAACCATTTTGTATCAGCACTACAGCAATATGTACATTCGGAACTGTCTCACGTATCATGGTCCAAGTTCCTTCACTCCCTGAAGCATAAGGTCTGGGGAAAGCATACACTCTATAGTTTCTTTGGTGAAATATGCATTTAGGATGGCCTGCTGAAAAGCAAGAATTTCGGCTTAACTGTTGAGTATGAGCACCTCGAGCGAACTTGTGTTGCTATAGCTTAGGGACAGTACAAGTGCATAGTGTATAATTTTGTATTGCGATTGGAATTGATTCACACATCCCAGTTCGTCTGGTTTTTCAGGTGAAGGATATGATGGATCTTGAGTCTGTGCATATGGCTTATCTAAGTGAAGCTCTGCGCATGTAAGTCTTGTTTTTTCATATTGGCTTCAGAAGCCACTGTTATTTGGCTGACGGGAACTAATGTTTGGAAATACATGATCAAACACTGGCAGATGTTTCCTATCTGACGAAACCCTAGTGATATCTAGCACCATAGAGAACATATTGCAATGCGCAGTAGACTTGCGGCCTTGTCTTCCCAGAGGCATTCACAGTACAAAAACGCTAGGCATAAACACATCTCAGGTAAAAAAGAACCTTTTTTGGCGGGTTTGTTGCGAGAGCTGAGTGTGTATTCACATGAACAGGTGGTGATGGTGAAGCAAAATTTTGAGAAAGCCATGAAGGAACTGCACTTGTGTCACCTGAGATCACCAAAACATGGGAAGTTTGGGCTCTCCCGGTTTTGGGACTGCCTCAATTTCAACCTTTATTATTCAGATATCCTTCATGGCTCTAACATCTTCACTTTTATTCCTTAGAAACCATTATCTGATTCTCGTGTGTTGTAAAACCTCCATTTTGTGTGTGTGTGTGTTTAGTTCAAATATGAAGGAAGTGAGCTCTCTGTTTATTAATCATCTTTCCGTCCCTCTTACTAAACTGGATAGAAACTAATTTTCCTCTGTTTCTCCACTAATCAAGTGAAAATAAGTAAAAGATGAAGCAAAAAGTATAAATATTGGAGTAAAATGTTACTACACTTAATAGAGGAGGAAAACTTTCTGCCCACTTACTCCAACATTTTACCAATCGCCTTGACCAGACCATTCGTGATATTATTTCTGTTAAAAAAATATCTTTCTTTTTGGGGCCATGTAACGACAACCAATGGTAAGTAAGAGTGGCTGTCGTTAAGTAATCAATTATTTGGCTGTCGTGAATATATGTGGACAGATGCGTACGGGTAAGTGGCGAGAGAGAGAGAGTGGTAAAATGAGCTTAGTTTTCGCCATTAACGGGCAAAGGTTCGAGCTTGAGCTATCCTCCCTGGACCCTTCAACAACCTTATTGGAGTTCCTCCGTTATCAGACTGGTTTCAAGAGCGTTAAGCTCAGCTGCGGCGAAGGTGATTGCTTACTTATCCTTTCTTGTTCATTATCCTTTTGATCTGATATTTTGTTGTTTGGTTCAGGGGGATGTGGTGCTTGTGTTGTTCTTCTCTCCAGATACGATCGTGTTGTGCAGAAAGTGGAAGATTTCACAGTCAGCTCTTGCCTCACCCTCCTCTGCAGCATAAACCACTGCAGCGTTACGACCTCAGAAGGACTTGGGAACAGCAGAAACGGTTTCCACCCGATTCACAAGCGATTCTCCGGTTTCCATGCCTCTCAATGCGGTTTCTGTACACCCGGGATGTGTGTTTCTCTCTTCTCAGCACTCTTAGACTCTAAATCTTCCGACTTTACTCTTGTTGAGGCAGAGAAGGCTGTCTCTGGAAACCTTTGTCGCTGTACTGGGTACCGCCCCATTGTTGATGCCTGCAAGAGCTTTGCTTCGGACGTGGACATTGAAGATCTTGGGTTCAACTCTTTCTGTAGGAAAGGGTCCGCTACTCCTCTACCTGGGTTTGATAGTGAGAAGCGTATCTCTACTTTCCCAGAGTTTCTCATGGATGAGATCATCAAGTCTACGGACCAGGGAACGTACCGGTGGTGCACCCCCGCGAGTGTTGAGCAACTCCACAGCTTACTAGCAGCTACTAATCATAGTGATGGAGTCTCCATCAAATTGGTTGCTGGTAATACAGGTTCAGGATACTTTAAGGATGAAAAAGAGCAGAATTACGACAGATACATTGATCTTACTCGAATCCCTCAGCTTAAAGAGATTAAGCAAAACCTTACTGCTCTCGAGATCGGATCGGTGGTAACAATATCTAAAGTTATTACTGCCCTGAAAGAGGCTAAAGTCTCACCTGGAGTTGATCACATGTTTCAGAAACTCGCTGCTCACATGGAAAAGATTGCTGCGAGATTCATAAGGAACTTTGGTAGCATTGGGGGAAACCTTGTAATGGCTCAGAGGAAACAGTTTCCTTCTGACATGGCCACAATACTTGTTGCAGCTGGTGCTTTTGCTAACATAACGACTTCTTCCAGAGGACTTGAAAAGCTAACACTGGAAGAGTTCCTTGAGCGATCTCCTCTTGAGGCTTCTGATCTGCTTCTTAGTATTGAAATCCCATTTGGGCAATATGAAACAAACTCTGAGTCTCAGTTGCACTTTGAAACCTATCGAGCTGCACCTCGCCCACAGGGAAGCGCCCTGGCTTACCTGAATGCTGCTTTCTTGGCTCAAGTGAAGGATACAAAGGTCATCGAGTGCAGATTGGCTTTCGGGGCTTACGGGACCAGGCACGCCATTAGGTGTAAGCAAGTTGAGGAGTTTCTGTGTGGGAAAGTAATCACAGACCATGTTATGTATGAAGCTATTACTTTACTTGGCAACATTGTGGTGCCTCAAGAGGGGACGAGGAATGGCGCTTACAGGTCAAGCTTGGCGCCAGGCTTCCTTTTCAATTTCTTTCAGACCTTACTAACTCATCATGGTCCTACAGATGGTAACCAGTTGGCAGTGTTGTCTTCTTCACAACATGTTCCTATAAACGACGATTATTATCCGGTTGGTGCGCCTGCTACTAAATCCGGAGCTTCCCTTCAAGCTTCCGGTGAGGCTGTTTATGTGGATGATATTCCAGCGCCTGCCAACTGCCTCTATGGAGCATTCATCTATAGCACAAAGCCATCCGCACGGATAAAAGGTATTGGTTTCAAGGAAAAAGTGGTGCCTGATGGAGTTGTTGCAGTCATTTCTTGCAAAGATGTACCTAAAGGTGGAGAGAATGTGGGTATGAAGACTGGGTTTGGATCTGAGCCCTTATTCGCAGAGGAGTTCACCATTAGTGTAGGCGAATGCATCGCCCTCGTGGTACGTAATTAGTTACCTCCAAAAATCATAAAATATATATAGATATGTGCATGAGTTTCGTTAACTCTCCTTGTATCTCTCTGTATCATGTAGGTTGCAGACACACAGCGACATGCGGATGCAGCAGCCAATCTTGCAATTGTAGAATATGAAACAGAGGGTTTGGAACCGCCCATCTTATGTGTGGAAGACGCGGTCAAGAAATCAAGCTTCTTCGACATCTTCCCTTTCTTATACCCAAAACAAGTTGGGGACACATCCAAAGGAATGGCTGAAGCTGATCATCGAATTCTTAGCTCTGAAGTAGACTCTCGAGATCCTTCACATATATATATATATAGAGGGGGGGGGGGGGTACATAAATGTTTCTATAACTAACTTCAATCTTGTTATAACTAATTTGACAGATTAGACTCGGGTCGCAATACTTCTTCTACATGGAGACGCAAACAGCTCTTGCAGTGCCAGATGAAGACAACTCCATTCTAGTCTATAGTTCAAGTCAGACCCCTCAGTCTGTACACTCCACGGTCGCTGCTTGCCTAGGCGTCCCTGAACACAACGTCCGTGTCATAACCAGACGTGTCGGTGGAGGTTTTGGCGGAAAAACTGTCAAGGCAACGCCTGTAAGGTTTCTAAACTCTTGCTTTCTTCACACGGAAGAATATTCTCAAAATACTTGTCAATTTTGTCACAGGTTGCAACAGCTTGCGCAGTTGCTGCTAATAAACTGCAGCGTCCTGTTAGGGTTTATGTAAACCGCAAGACAGATATGATCATGACTGGTGGGAGGCATCCCATGAAGATAACCTACAGTGTCGGATACAAATCCACAGGGAAGATAACAGCTTTGGAGCTGCAAGTAGTGATAGATGCAGGGGCAATTCTTGGTCTAAGTATGTTAATGCCGTCAAATATCATAGGGGCGCTAAAGAAGTACAACTGGGGTGCCTTGTCTTTTGATTTCAAACTCTGTAAAACAAATCTTGTAAGCAGAGGAATCATGAGAGGCCCCGGGGATGTGCAGGGTACGTATATCGCTGAAGCCATTATCGAAAATGTAGCCTCAAGCCTCTCCTTGGAGGCTGATGCCATAAGAAAGATTAATATGCACACATATGAGAGCTTAGCTGCGTTCTACAAGGGAAGTGCTGGGGAAGCAGATGAGTATACTCTGTCTTCCATGTGGGATAAAGTGGGCGTGTCTTGCAAGTTTGAAGAGCGGGTTACGATGGTGAGAGAGTTCAACGAGTGTAACATATGGAGAAAACGAGGGATATCTCGAGTACCCATCATATATCAGGTATCCATGTTTGCGACGCCTGGGAGAGTGAGTGTTTTGGGGGACGGCACGGTGGTCGTCGAGGTAGGTGGAATCGAGCTAGGACAAGGGCTATGGACCAAGGTGAAGCAAATTACAGGTTATGCACTTGGTTTGCTGGAATGCCAAGAACAAGAGCTAATGGATAAGATCAGAGTTGTACAATCGGATACGTTGAGCATGGTGCAAGGAAACTTTACCGGAGGTAGCACAACATCGGAAGGAAGCTGCGCAGCTGTACGTCTCTGCTGCGAAACCTTAGTGGAGAGATTGAAACCTTTACACAAGGAGCTAATGGAGAGGTCCGGTGGTCCCATCAGCTGGAATAAGTTGATTTCTCAGGTTTGTTGAATTTTGTTAGATTGAGAGGACAACTTCCTGTTGATTTGATTAATGTCCAAAACTGCAGGCCTATGCTCAGTCGGTGAACTTATCAGCTAGTGACTTGTATACTCCACAAGACACATCCACGCGGTACCTCAACTACGGTGTTGCAGTTAGCGAGGTTGAAGTAGATCTTGTCACGGGACAGACCACGGTACTGGAGACGGATATCATATATGACTGCGGTAAAAGCCTCAATCCGGCTGTTGATTTGGGACAGATTGAAGGGTCTTTTGTGCAAGGACTTGGGTTTTTCATGCTTGAAGAGTACATAACCGATTCGGAAGGCCTGCTGATGACAGATAGCACATGGACATACAAGATCCCGACCGTTGACACCATTCCTAGAAAGTTCAACGTCGAGTTACTAAACAGTGGATGCCATGAAAAACGCATACTCTCTTCTAAAGCTTCAGGAGAGCCTCCGTTGCTACTCGCGGCCTCTGTGCACTGTGCCACAAGAGACGCTGTTAAAGATGCCAGGAAACAGCTACGCTTGTGGAAAGCTGACCATTCCGCTTCTCCGTTTCAATTGCCCGTTCCGGCTACGATGCCCGTCGTCAAGGAGCTATGTGGCCTAGACGTCGTGGAAAGCTATTTGCAGTGGAAAATCCACCAACGCAACCATTTATAACTTCCGATTATGGACATTTGGATTATGCAAGCTTTTAGCCAACCCCAATTCTAATTTTGATTAAAAAAAAGACAACGATTCTCTTATAAATTAAAATCTGAGCAAACTAAGAATCAAATACAAGAGGTCCGTCCTTAACCTTGGATCCCAAGAAACACCACCAATTGATACTAATACCGACCATTGTCCCATGCAAAATAGTCCCCAGGGTGGTGGGCAGGACCATATCGAGAGGGTCTCTGATGAGAGTTTGGAGGTTGCCACCTGGATGGGCTAGACTCATTCCTACCGTTTCTACCATATGACTGGAAATGCCCCCTGGAATTGAATGCTGGAAACCGATGATGATTATGAGCCATTGGTGTTATAGGAGACCTCGGCCTCCTCACATGGCTACAATCATCTTCATCGGGAACCCAACCACCTCTGTGCTTTGGCTTCCGTGGTGTAGTCTTGGGCTCTTTCTTCTTTTTCTTCTTCGTCTTCCCGTTGGATTCGGTATTGTGATCCGAGTTTTCTTCATTCTTCTTGCGAGATTTACGTGATGGTGTACATGTTTCGCGGTTCCTCTTACAAGAAACCTACATGTAGGAAAACAGCAAAAGAGAAGGCTTAGCAAGGATTCGGGAAGTGAAAACGCCAAATGAAGACTACCTGGGAAGAATTGGGGCATTCACGAGCGAAATGTCCTGCTCCGTCACATCTGTAGCATAAACTCGGTGAGTCTCCTCTGCTAATGCTCGACGGATTGGGGCATTCACGGGAGAAATGCCCTTCTTCCCCACAGTTAAAGCACGCACTGGCTAATTCCCTGCAGGAAGAATTTGGGCAGTCGCGCTTCAAATGCCCTTCTCCCCCACACTTAAAGCATGATGAACTGATAGAATCTTTTTCAGGGCTTTCATCGTAGTGTCTTCCACAGGCCTAGAGAGACAAACCTATTGTAATCAAACTCTGCATCTTAATTATGTGGTGTGGATCAGGATCTCGACAGCTTACCAGTCCAGTATGACCCAGTTGACCACATCTGTAGCAAGATACAGCCCATGACGGTGAATTACCAGGTTCCACACAGCACAGGTGGCCAAAGCTTTTACAGACATAGCATTGTATATCCTGGTCAAAAGGAAATAGGGACAAGATAGAAATAGAGTAACTTTGCGGAAGCCATCAGAAAATCAACATCCTTAATCTGTATGATCGACGAAAACTACCTTCAAATCATCCTGGGAGTACTCATACTTGCACAAAATCATTTCATGTCCAGAACCTCCACATCTTAAACATACGGCTGTTTTAGACCCACCTTTGTACTTATCTGGACAATCTTTCGCTCGGTGGCCACCTTTTTTGCAAATATAACAATCTTGTCCCTGTACAGGAAACAAGGAAAAAATTAGCCAGCTTAGCATATACATAAAACATGAGCCTTGTAGAATAGCAGCACCTTTGAACACTGCTTTGCACCATGCTCCAAACTACCGCATATAAAGCAAGGCTTCCTACGCTTGGTGGGAGTTGGACAATTGACAGTTATATGACCTTGTTCCCCGCAACTATAACAACTCACCCAACCGCCATCAGGAGGGTCAAAGTACCTCACTCCACGCTGATTACACAACAATGGTTAATTTCATTGCCCAACAAACTGGGAGATAAGAGCAGTGATTCAACTCACAAGAAGCTTTTTCAAAACCATATTGCTAGATAGTTCGTCCTCTTCCCCTTTTAGAGCATCCTCCACCACCGACTGATACAATCAAGGAGCGAGCATTAAACACAGCCATCAAAACAATATTTCAGCTCAAAGACAACTGATTTCACGTTATGAAGAATATTAACAATGCAAATTTAGACGACAACAGAGAGAGTAAGACAAGAGAATCCTTCATACTGACAATTTCGTGGGCGGCTTCTGCCTTGCTTCTCCTCATCTTCTTACTACTCTCAGCGTTGGACTTTCCTCCATTAACAGTCACACTACCTACTACACCAGAACCGACGAGATCCGACATACTTGTCTCCTTTGAATCATCGAAATCACGCCTCGATAATGCTTTCTCTAATATCTTCAAGCTAAGATCTTCATTAGCCTCATCATCATCATCGTCTTCGTCTTCGCCGCACCCATCTTTAATGATTACTGGAGCTTTCCTATCCTCGTCTTCTCCGTCATCAAATTTTTCTTTTTCACCATTAAATCTTGGCATGACTAAGGGATCAAAACCCTAAAATCCAATTTCTAATCCTAGAAAAAGGATTGCGTGTCTCTGGGAATTTCTTTCTTCTCTGTCAACTGGTTTTTGTGATACGGCGGAGGAAGATTAGGGTATGGTTCTTTTTGCTGGTTTCACAATATTACCCTTACTAATAGAAAAAAATGTCAAATAAAAAACAAATTTAAAACGTTAAAATAAACTTGTCAAATGTCGTGGTATAAAACAAACTGAATTAAACTCAATAACGTATCGCTTTAAATGGAGCAAAAGTCAAAAGTGGCAAAATGAGGATTCGAAGTTGGAATCATTTTCTCAAATAACTACCCTCTTACCCTCTTAGCCATTGTACCATTGTATCTCATCAAATATATGTTGAACCTGAATTTATATATCCATAATTATCTAATATTTTGTTAATTATGTATAATGGAACTAAACGACGTCGTCTAGTTTATGATAGAAGAAAGAGGAAATTACGATTCCTCCTCATAAAACCCTAATTTCCAAATCGATTTGGGATTTTCATATTTTTCTCTCTCGAACCCTAGTTGTAAATTCTCTCGATTTCTATCATATTACGAGTCGATTTCTTGCGCATGTTTTCCTGTTGGAGATATGGCGAAGAAAGGAGGGAAGAGAAAACATGTATCGTCGAAGAAAGCAAAGAAAGAGATTACAGATCTTACCGGTGAACCTGAGAAAGCAAAGAAAAAGATTACAGATTTTACTGGTGAACCTGAAGGCGGGGGCGAAGGAATTGGAAGGTTTACTGTTGTGGGCGTGAAGAGAAAATGTCACAAGGTGAGGTTCAGTCGTAAGGTTCGAGTGGTTCCTGATGTTGACGGTGATGGAGATAATAGAAAAGGAGTAGATGCAGATAAGGGAAATACATAACTTGATGAAGATGATTGTGCTGTTGCAGACGATGTTGAGGATGATGTAGTTGATGCAGATGCAGCGAAGGAAAATGGAGATGTGGAAGGGACATGTAATGGATTTGAATTATTGGAAGAAGTGAAAGATTTACCTTGGGATTTCGGATGGGATGCAAGGAATGAAGATGAAGGAACAGATGCAGATAGTGGATATGATGCTTGGGATGAGGAGCGAATTCCTGATCCATTGTCATCAGACGACGATGAAGAGGAGCCACGACAACGAGAAACAACAGATCTTGAAGATGAGCATTCGTTGGGAAGAACATTCCCAAGTGCTGATGATTTTAAGCTCACTCTCCTGAAATATTCTATCAAGACAAAGTATGACATCATGTATTACAAGTCTAGTAGTTTGAAGCTTGGTGCTGTTTGTTCTAGTGTAGGGTAGTCTATTCGGATAGCTTCGAACATTTTGGCCAGGGTAAGCTTTGCTCGGTCTTTACGTCATAGCTTGGTTGCTTTGCTTCTTACTTCCTTTAGGTTTTTTTTTACGCAGGCCTAGTCGGTTTTTAACGGTATTTTTGTCAGTAATGACGGTAAAGTGAAGGACCTTCGAGAAGAAGTGAAGGGCCGAGAGGCAAGGCTTGGAAAGGTTCGAGGCTCAGTTGATGATCGCGTTACCGAAGAGGTGGCGCATTGTATGCTGAGACGTCTCCGGCTGAGGAGACGTTGACGAAGGCCAAGAAGAAGGCGGAGGCTACCACCCTCGGCCGGGATATAGCCCGAACATAAGCCAAAAAATTTTCCTCCCAAATCCTTCGGTTTGACGGAGAGCATAAGAGGTTGGTCGCTCGGGTGGACGGACTCCGTGACCAGCTTCTTAAAGACAAGGAAAAGGCTGAGGCGATGCAAAAGTGTGCCGTCGAGGAGGGCGGTTCTCGAGCTTGAAAGGAGATAATCGAAAAAATTACTCCGCTTTTGGAGCATATCACAAAAATTACTCCAATAGGTGTGTCGATCAACACACTCACAAAAACTTCATTAATGCATATCAAATATACACTAATCAGATCTTTGCACTAATGATCAATCCCAACATTGTTTATTCAGTTTGCTTAGGTGTGTGACCCTATAGGATCATATAATACTAGCAATGAGTTCTCAACTCATAGATTACAAGTGGCTTCTAGCAAAGCATTATAATCACCTAGCATCACATGATTGTCTTATCTCGACAACTATATACAAGAGTAAATACAAGTGTGATATCAGGACATTCCCAACAATCTTCCACTTGTACTGGAATCAACTATTCCCATAATCTCTTTGTCGCTATATCTCGATCTAGCATAAGGCAAGAGCTCGTGTCATCCTTATTAAGCTAGACCATGTTTGTCGAACTCTGATTTATACTGATAAGACAAACGACTGACAATCACCTCGTTTGAGCGCGGCCACGCATTTCTCAGTATCAAATCTTCGATAGGCCCTGAGATATTTATCTCCTGTTATATAGGAGGGACAAATCCCATCTTGTTCCATCTCTGTTCCTTACACACTTCATGACATGCCCAATAATGCCTTTATAATCACCTGTTACGGCTGACGTTTGACAAAACCAAAACAGGCCAATTCATATGTAAGAGAAACATGATGAACTCAGGTCTAAGGACTATACTTTATAGTCGTAATGAGAAAATCTTATGATACTCATATAACATAGTTGTAGAGTTCTCATTAGTGGGTCATATCCGATACTGTGTTCAGTAACACATATCTATGTGATTGACTTTAATACCCCTATTAATGACTCCATGAAACTTAGTCATCAGTCACCTCACATACTAGTCTCTCGCGGTTATTAATGTCCCACTTCAATAACCTCGACTAGGGACAAAGATAATTTATGTCATTCATTACTTATAAGGTTTCATGATCAAGTCACGTACTTAATGACTTATAAGAATGCCATAAATTATTTTGGGACTATTATTTAATTATCCAATAATAAATAATATATGAAACAAATTTCATTAAAACATAACCAACTGTATGTTTAGATGAACATCACAACGTAAACAGCTCCCACTAGAATTTAGATCACATCTTAAGAAATCTAATGCCTACAACATTAGCATAACTCTTATGCTTAGGCCGTGGGATCTGTTACGGTGTCCTGCTTGGAACTTTTCCAACTCACTGCACCGTTGATTAGACAAAAGACGTAACCAGACTTCAACCAGAAATCGTCGTTGTCCGTGTAACAACTCACCACAAGCTCATCACTTCCTCCGTACACCAAGAACTTGTCCCTAGTATTTCTCAAATACTCGGAGGTGTTCTTGACAGCTATCCAGTGACTTTCACTGGGATCAGATTGGTATCGACTCGTGTGTCGACCGACACAACCCTTTATGTCGATCGACATAGCTTTTCGAACCTGTGTAAGACCTTATCAATATAAGGTATCTTGACACAGTCCAATCAGCTTATTTAATTTATCTCTATAGATTCTCAAGTGTATCGTCTATATACAGTATGAGAAATGCAATTGCGCTCCCACTAGTTTTCTTTTAAACGCATGGTTCCTCTTTGTTTCTCACGAAATCAAACTCTTTGATCACTTCATCAAAACGAAGATTCAAACTCCGAGATGCTTGCTTCAATCCATAAATGGATCGATGAAGCTAACATACTTTCCTAGCATACTTAGGATCAATGAAACCCTCAGGCTGTGTCATGTACACATCCTCTTCCAGAATCTCATTCGGGAAGGCGGTTTTCACATCCATTTTCCAGATCTCATAGTCATAATGAGCTGCAGTTGCTAGGAGAATCCGAATAGATTTAAGCATAGGAACTGGGGATAGGTTTCATCATAGTCAACACCATGAATTTGCTTGAAACCTTTAGCCACCAATCCAGCTTTGTAAATATGTATCTTACCATCCACATCAATTTTCATCTTTGTAGGTCCTAAACCCATTTACACACAATGGCTTTCACACCATCGGGTAAATCCACCAAAGTCCATACTTTGTTCTGTGACATGGATCTCACTTCGGATTCAGTGGCCTTAAGCCATTTTCAGAGTCAGGGCTCATCATTGCTTCTTCGAAATTCGCAGGCTCGTCACTATCAACGATCAACAGATCATGACAGTTAATCACGAGAAATCCATATTTCTCGGACTCGTGACAAATCCTTTCAGATCTGCGAACTTCAGGCACCACATGTATATGTTCTACAACTCTTTGTAGATCCAATGGCTGCTCTTCCTGAATAGGCTGAGCAAACCTGTTCGAGTTGTACTTTACTCCCACTGTTCTTCTTAGAAAGAAACTCTCTCTCAAGAAAGGCACAATTCCGAGCAACAAACACTTTGTTCTCGGTTTGGTTGTAAAAGTAGTAAGCTTTGGTTTTCTTTAGGATAACCGACAAAGTAGCACTTATCAGATTTTGGGCCGAGCTTGTCAGGCGTCAAACACTTGACATCAGCTTCACAACCCCAAATCTGCATGAAAAACAAACTTGGAACATTTCCAGTCCAGATCTTATGTGGTATCTTTGCAACTGATTTTGATGGAACCCTATTCAACGTAGACGCAGACGTTCCTAGAGCGTATCCCCGAAAAGATAATGGAAGATATGTGTGACTCATCATTCCATTGAGGTGTTATAGGAGGAGTGAGCTGTGAAACAATTCCACAATCTCTCAGATGATCACTGAATTCTTGGCTTAAGTAGTCACCTCCACGATCTAATCGAAGAGCTTTAATACTCTTGCCAAGCTGATTTTGTACTTCATTATGGAATTCCTTGAACTTTTCAAAGGATTCCGACTTGTGTCTCTTTAGATAGACAGAGTCATATCTACTGAAGTCATCAGTAAATGTAATGAAGTACTGAAAGCTTCCTCTAACACTAATGCTCATTGGGCCACACACATCAGTATGTATTAGACCCAATAAGTCACTGGCCCTTTCATTTTGATTGTTGAAAAGAGCCTTAGTCATTTTGCCCAATAAGCAGGATTCACATTTCTCACATGATTTATAATCAAGTGAGTCTAAAAGCCCATCATTATGGAGCTTCTGAATCCGTTTTCTCATTGATGTGGCATTAACGACAATGCCAGAGGAAAGTGGGAATTCAAGTCATTGGGCTTGAACCGCTTGGTGTTTATGTTATAGACAAGCACAGATTGGTTTAAAACATAAAGCCCATTCTCTAATGGGGTGCTACCATAGAATATATCATTACGATCAAAAGAACAACACTTGTCTTTAATCGAAAAACGAAATTATCCAAATCCAAACAAGAAATGGAAAAGATTTTTCTGCTCACAGCAGGTACATAGTAGCAGTTCTTAAGTTCTAAAACCATGCCTGAAGGCGAAGACAAATGAAATGTTCCTACGGCTAATGCAACAACTCTTGCTCCATTCACAACGCGCAAGTCCACTTGCCCCGTCTCCATAGTTCTACTGTTGCTTACGTCCTCCATATTCGTACAAATATGAGCACCACAACCAGTATCCAATACCCATGAGGTAGAACTTGGAGTAGTAACATTTACTTCTATAACATAAATACATGAAGAAGAAGTCTCGTACATCTTCTTTATCTTTTCAGAATCTTCCAGGTATTTCATACAATTTATCTTCCAATGCCTAGTTTCCTTACAGTAATGGCACTTATAAACATAAGAATGGCCAGACTTGGGTTTGGGCTCAGGCCTGTCTTGATTCACAATCTGGACCGCCTTGCCTTTTGCCTTATCCTTATTTTGTTTCTCAAACCTCTTACCCCTTTGTACCAGAAGTACGTTTGGGGTGCCCTTCTTGATGTTATGCTCACCTGTCTTGAGCATACCATGCAGCTCAGTCAACGTCTTCGTCGAGTTGTTCATGTTATAGTTCACAACAAACTGATCAAAACTCGACGGCAGTGACTGCAGAATGATGTCATTAGACAACTCTTGGCTAATGGGACTGTCCAGTTTCGCTAGGTTATCAATATAACCCATCATTTTAATGACATGTGCACTAGCTGGACCATCCTTCGGTAGCTTGCACTCAATGAGAGACTTAACCGTCTGGTATCTCTCAGTTCGTGTCTGCTCCTGAAACATCGCTTTCAGGCTAGTGATTATCTCAATCGGTGACTCCACGTTCTCATATTGCTTCTGCAAGTCCGAGTTCATGGTAGCCAACATGAGACAATTCACATCGACCACATCATCATAGTGTTTATGCCAAGCATTTCTCACTGCATGTGAGGCATTGGATCTCAGTTTATCAGGGAGAATCTTTACAAGGACATAGTCATTTTTTTCTTGCTTGAGAACAATTCTCAAGTTCCGATACCAATCGAGAAAATTGGATCCATTTAACTTGTCCTTCTCAAGGATGGATCGCAGGGAGAAAGTATTGTGAGAAGGAGTGGTCATAGCTGGGAATCAAAAGAAAAAAAAGGGTTGTTATGATGTTCAAGAAATGAAAAATTTTAACCTTTAAGAAAACTCACATTATATTCAAAACAGTGTTTCCTCAATTTGAATATAACAATCCAAGATCCATACTTCACTAAAACTTGAGTGAGCTTTGGCTCATCACCGAAATCTTAGCTATCTAGGTAAGCAACAGGCCTGGGCAAAATATCCTTTGGATCCGATCCGCTCCGATATCCGCTTCGATTTGATCCGAAAAATCCGGATATCCCTAAAGGTCCGGAGCAAAGCAAATATTAAAATGTAAGATCCGTTCAGAGAGGAGCAAATCACAAATATATTTTTGAAAAGACCGAATATCCACTCTGATCCGTATAATTATAATTATGTATATAATATATATATAGGAATATAACCGTGTATATAGAAATGACATAGTTTAAAAATAATCCATATATTCCAGTAAAAAAAAAGTTCCATACACAAAGAGAAACCACAAAATTAATTAGTTATATATTAAATGAGCCATGAAATAAAAGTAAAAGGTCCAAACTTATACTTTCTTTCAAGAAACGACAAAGTCAGAAGAAATTGTTCTACAATGGTCATAATCTTACAAACTCTTCAAAACTAGTGAATTCGAAAATTCGTTTGGCGTTTTATCAGCAACGTATAACAATTTGGACGGAGCGGATAATCCGCGGATCACTAAAAAATATTCGGATATCCGTATTTCCGAATATCCAAAAATTTCCGGATCGGAGCAAATCTTAAAATCAACTATCCGCCTGGAGCGGATCGGATCACAGACAATGTGTTTTTTTCGGATATCCGATCCATGCCCAGGACTAGTAAGCAACAACTTTTGCTAATTACATCCAATGTAACTCTTGGTCATAAGTTAGACATCTTATGTCTAATATACTCATATGTCTCTAAGTCCAAAACCGTTTTGATGGCTTAGTCAAGTAAACCAATCTCTTAAGTCACATGGTAACGATTACTATATACCTTACTCATGTAATTGTGGACACCTTGCTTTGGCAAACCCATCGAACAATGAAACGAGTCTAGAGAGTTGACAAGATTGGAAAGACATCAAGTATACTTGATATTAGTTTGAGGAACGAAACTAATACATATCAAATATGTATCCTAAAAGTTTTAATAAAACAATCAATCTATTTGAGTTTTAATGTATTCTAGAATGCGGGTTTTTTGAAATCGAGATTGCGGACAGAGAGAATATGTCGATCGTTACTACATTAGTGTCAGTCGACACAACTCTAAAACAATCTGTGAATGCCTCGTCGATCGACACAACTCGTTTGTGTCGGTCGAAACAGCTCATGTGTGTCGATCGACACTACTTTAGTGTCGGTCGACACACTCAACCCGAACAGGAAATTAATCTTATATGATATGTATTTAAGAAGTTTTAGGTGTAATTAAAACAATTAATCTAAACAAAGTTTTAATATCACTAGAGCCGATAGCTTGCCTATACAGAGGCAGTGTCGATCGACACTACACTAGTGTCGGTTGATACAGGCTGCGAGACTAATGTCGATCGACACAACTCATTTGTGTCGGTCAACACAACCCAACATGAACGAATCGAGCTAAGCCGATTTAGCCGATTGAACCGTTTGCAGCAACCAGCTAGTGTCGATTGACACTACATTAGTGTCGGTCGACACCAGCAGTTCAGAGAAAAACCCTAATCGTTGGATCGGGACTTAAAATTTTCTTGTGAATCTACATACCGTGTCGATCGACACAGTATTGCTGTCGATCGACACACCGTTCGCAAAAAACTCTAATTTCTCAATTTTGCATCAAAAACGATTTTTGAAAGAACGTCTAATATACAAATCCTATATATCACATATATATCAATTTGAATTCTTCAAATTCAATTTACATGTTAAGGATTCAATAAAAACACTAGGCTCTGATACCACTGTTGAAATTTGATCAAGATTTTAATCATATTAAGAAATCTTATTGACAAATTCTATAGCCCGGATCATGTGTCAATTGAATCATTAGATCGGATCTTGAGTATACCTAGAGTTTTGAGCAGCGGAATGAATCAGGATATCGAGATCAAGAAGCGCCTCAGATGCTACCCCTCTACAGAAGTCCACACACACACAAACTGGATGATAGGGATGCTAGTGCCTTTGTGAACAATTCAACTTGGGAGTCAGAAGTCTGTGGTGGCTGTGAAACTAGGTTAAAAGCTCTAAAAGTCGTGCCTCTAGCTTATATATGACGACCTAGAAGAAGCCCTAGTTAACCGATGAACCGAACCGGTTTGATTTAAGTTATAAATCAAAACCAGGTTCTGTCCCGAGCGTGTGTCGATCGACACACTCACAAAAACTTCATTAATGCATATCAAATATACACTAATCAGATCATTGCACTAATGATCAATCCCAACATTGTTTATCCAGTTTGCTTAGGTGTGTGACCCTATAGGATCATATAATACTAGCAATGAGTTCTCAACTCATAGATTACAAGTGGCTTCTAGCAAATCATTGTAATCACCTAGCATCACATGATTGTCTTATCCCGACAGCTATATACAAGAGTAAATACAAGTGTGATTTCAGGACATTCCCAACAGCTGCTGTAGCTCGGATAGTTAAAACAGCTGCGGTAGCTCGGATAGTTAAAACATATTTCCAACCTCACACTATCGTGGTCCTGTTGAACAAGCCGCTGAGAACCATACTTCAAAGTCCGACACAGTTTGGCCGTATCACGAAATAGGCAGTGGAGTTAAGCCTAAAGGAATTTGGTGTAGATTTTAAAACTTTTTTAAAATCCTAATGATTCCTTTTAGCCCTTTAGATCATGTTGATTGAATCTATATTTCGGATCTCGATCATACCTGGAGTTTATGAGCAGCGATAATGTTCAGAATGCCGAGATCAGGAGCGCCTCAAATGCTGCCCCTCTACGGAAAATCCACACGCACACAAACTGGATCACCGGGATGCTAGTGCCAGAAGAGCTCTCGGGATTCTGTGATTTAAGATGGCTGCAGATCTAAGGGTCACTGAAAATTTCGTGCCTCTATATCTTATATAGGGACCACGAAAACCTAATTAATAACCGGGCTAAATCGATCATTAATTAGATCATTAAACTAAACCAGTCAGTCTTATTTCAGTCACTGTGTCGATCAACACAACTACTTGTGTCGGTCGACACACTTAGCCAAAACACACAGTATTGTATATCAAATATACATCAACTTGATCATTACATTAATGATCAATCCCAATCTTGTTTATCCAGTTTGCTTAGGTTGTTTATCCAGTTGGCTTAGGTGTGTGACCCTGTAGGATCATATAACACTAGCAATGAGTTCATAACTCATAAGTTATAAGTGGCTTCTAGCAAAGCATTATAACTACCTAGTATCACATGATAGTCTTATCTCGACTTCACAACTATATTAGAGTGAATACAAGTATGATATCCAGGACATTCCCTTCACATTGAACCTAGGAAGTTTTACCTTGCTAGTGTCTCTTAGAGGACACATGATGATGTTTTGAGCAAAAGGGGTGTTATGCTCGTTGCGAATGACGTGGTTGATTTATGGGGCGGCGCTCTCCAAACGATGAACTCTCGAGTTCATGCCTCGCATTTCTTGCTGCAGCTCTTTTACCTGATCGGCATGGTTGTCGGGCCGACCTTGATAGGTTCTGTGGTTGATGGTTACCGATGCGGAAAACGGATGTTCGCTGCCCCATAAATCAACCACGACTGACGCGGTTGATTTATGGGGCGGCGCTCTCCAAACGGTGAACTCTCGAGTTCATGGCTCGCATTTCTTGCCGCAGCTCTTTTATCTGATCGGCATGGTTGTCGGGCCGACCTTGATAGGTGCTGTGGTTGATGGTTACCGATGCGGAAAACGGATGTTTGTAGCGGGAATGCGGTGTGGGATACGTTGTTGCACCGATCCCCTCAGGCACTACGTGCGTTTGGAATGTTGATCCCAGCTTAGACGTGGAATGAAATGGAACTGGGTCGGAACTCGGATCCCAGCTTAGACGTGGGGATGCGTTTGCAGAATTGGCTGCGGCGTCCCTGATAAGGGAGTCGAGATGGCCGCCTGATGGAAGTCCAGGAGGAGATTTCTTCGGATTCCTTCTCCGTCATCGGGGATGACACGTCACATAAGAGCCTCCATTTCCGCGAAACTGGTCATGGTGGTGTGATCCTGCTCGCAGAGGGTTCGAAAGATTTGGCCAAGACCTGGACCGCGGCTCGGGATGACGGGTTTGCTGACGTTACACAGAGGCGTAATGTAACCCAACTCGACTCCGGTAGGGAGGATGACAGCTTCCAAGCTTCCGACCTTAGTAATGACGCCTAGTTGGGATGGACCAGCAGCCGTCGAACCTGTCAGTGCGATAGCGGAGTCGGGCACTGATTGGGTTAACGGCATAGTGACATGGACGGGTCTCGAGGACATGATTTGCGTCACGGTGACCGACGGGGTCATTGGTGGAGTGATGATTGTTTTGGATGGTGCTGGCCCCATTGGTGCGGTTGGCGCAGCGGGTACCCTCTGTGAGCTTGCAATATTTGTTGCGGCTGGTGTTGAGTCGTTTGCCATTATGTTTTTCCTCGTACTTCACAAGAATACTCCTGCCGATCGCCACAGACGGACCCAAATGTTGAACCCGGTGAGTTCAGTGCAAGTGAAGTACGAATTTTTCGTTCGGATGAGCGGGTTAGAGAGTCAACGATGAGGCTAGCCCTGGGCATATTCGGTTTCGGTTCTTCAGTTTAATATCCAATGATTACTTTTATTTTTTCGGTTCGGTTATCATCGGTTCCGGTTCGGTTTGGATAAGAGCTTGAGGAACCTATAAATATCCAAAACCTAACTGAGACAAGAACAAGAAATTAAGTGTATGTATGTGTACTAAATCCCGGTTATTAAACGAATTTGGAAAAAAAAATCTCGAATCAATTTAATTTAAGAACAAAAAAATCCTAAATTTCTAATTCTATGATGGATTTCTCTAATTGATGCTCGAAATTAAAGACCAAACTAAAGGAATTCAGCATCTATGGAGATGAAACCTTAAATCCCTAAATCGATTCAAATTTACCACAACAATCAATTACAATAGATGGAGACGAAGTGAAGAAGATTACCTCTGAAGTGATTCTCGATGCAGAGGATGATGCAGCAGTTGGAGGTGAAGATGAAGTGACGATAAACATTCCCATTATCTTTGATTTATACTACGAAGAGAAGACAAGAAAAATTATGGTTGGAGCTTCTTCGAGACTTCACTATCGCATGCAAAACAATCTCGGGGTCTGGAAATGTCGCAAGACATAAACGAGGCACCGCAAAAAATAATCATGACATTAAACCTACCTAGTACCTACAAAGACACAGGCCTAGTTTCGGATATACGGGTCCACTTTTCGGTTATCTGTTAGAACCGAAACCGAACCGATATCCATGGATATTGAAATTAATATCCAATGGTTATTTTTGTTATATCCGAAACCGAAATTAATCGGTTATTTTGAATCGGTTTTGGTTCGGCTATTTGGTTCCGGTTATTTTGCCCAAGGCTAGATGAGGCAAATAAGAAAAAAAGGAGAAATTTTGAATAAGCGGTTCGGAAACGGCGCTCCAGATTTTGCATTTATTAATAAGGATGGAGGTACAAAGAGGAGAAGACAATTGGTTTTGATGAACATGATCAAACAAGAAGTCGAGATCGGAATCTAACATTTAGTGACTTGGGAAGTCGAACTGAAATGTTAAAGACGATCTAAGTTTTTGCTCTCTAATCGTAATCCCGAACGTTGTCTGAAGTTAATGTGCGTAATTCATGCCCCATTTTACATTGAATGCGTGGACTATTTATACTGGGATAATGAATGTAAGATTCGTAGCAGGTGAGCTCGTGTTTCGAGGGTCATCAATTGCTACGAGATTGCCGAGCTACAGGTGCAGGCAGCAGGATATGTAATCATTCATTCAGTAGTCAAGCAGTTCATGGTCAGGATGCAGTTGCGTCTAAGTCCATCGGCTTTCTTCTAACGCATCCTCGATCGACGGTTCTCGTTCGGTGTATGCTACGTGTCAATCATCAGTCGATGTTCCTTTACAGGCTTCGAACAGTCCACGGGTTCAGCGTTCTTCTTCTTGGTGGGTTTAGCATTCTGCTTCTTCCTCGGAAGGAAATTTCGGCCGCTTCCGGAAGCTTCTTCGGGGTTAGATCTCTTCATAGTAGGAGAGGGATCGCTTTCTTCCTAGTTGTCTCTTCCTAGAAGATTGTTTACGAAGTCAGGATTGGTTCGGAATGTGGTATAAGAAGTTCGGGGAAACATACTTGTCCAGGTGATGGCTCGACGGATATAGGTAGGATGAATGTCGCCCCACCAAGTTTCGCCTTGAATTCTTCGGAGAAGTTTTGTGGAAGAGCTCGGAAGCAGCTTGGTTTAACTGAAATGTAATGACAAAACACGTGGTTAGAAGTCGGATGGAAAAAGAAGGAAGAGATCTAGATTACTACCAATTACGGTCTTCTAGTTTCGGTAAATCAAAATAGAGGGATTATAAATCGAAGCTTGGTTAATCCTAACGTAAAAATTGAAGGGAATGTGTCTTGGAGATCATACCTGTATTCACTCTAGTATAGTTGTGAAGTCGAGATAAGTTTATCATGTGATACTAGGTAGTTATAATGCTTTGCTAGAAGCTGCTTATAACTTATGAGTTATGAACTCATTATCAGTATCATATGATCCTATAGGATCACACACCTAAGCAAACTGGATAACAAGTATTGGGAATGATCATTAGAGTAATTATCTCATCAATGTGTAATTGTTACACATTGATATCGAGTTTTTATGAGTGTATCGATCGACATAGTGATGGTGTCGATCGACACAGCTCAGGATTAAAGATACCGGATTTTAATTAATGACTTAATTTAAACCGGTTAATCCATCGGTTAACTAGGGATTCTTCTAGGTCGCCATATATAAGATAGAGGCACGACCTAGAGAGTTTTCAACCTAGTTTTTACAGCCACCAGAGACTCCTGAATCCCAAGACAATTGTTCTCAAAGGCACTAGCATCTCGCTTCCAGTTTGTGTGCGTGTGGACTTTCTGTAGAGACGCAAAATCTGAAGCGCTCCTGAGCTCGACATCCTGTCAATTCCACTGCTCATAAACTCCAAGTATGATCGAGATCCGAACAATAGATTTAATGTACAAAGATCCGGGCTATAGGATTTGTGTTTAGAGTTTTACAAAAGTTTTGAAAACCTTTACCAAATTTCTTCAGTGGTATCAGAGCCTAATGTTATTATTGAATCTGACAGTATGCTTGTTGAATTATAAGGATTCAATTTATATACAAGAGTTGTGTATAGGAAAGCATGCTAGATTTGATTGAAAAATGTTTTTTGATCAAAAACAAGAAAATTAGGGTTTATGCGATGGTGCATCGATCGACACCATAACTGTGTCAATCGACACCATAACTGTGTCGATCGACACAACTGGTTGATTCGCGAAACGATTTTTGTTCAAAACACAAAATTAGGGTTTTCTGCGGTACTGCATCGATCGACATAGAGCGTGTGTCGGCCGACGCAGGTTTAAACGTAGTGTAAAATTTTAAGTGTCGATCAAATGATCGGTGTTCCAGAAAATCGCCTGTGTCGATCGACACACAATTTTTGTCGATCGACACGCGTCGATCTCCATCGGTTCAATTGGATTGAACTGGATTGGTATGATCGGTCTAATTTGGTTTGGTCGATTTCATCACGATCTCAAACCGGTTAGCTCGTGTCGACCGATATAACTACGTATTGGTCGACACAAACATAAACCAACACCGGTTCAATTGGATTCAATCAAAGATTGATCAGTTTAATCGGGTTAAATGGTTTAACCACGATTGAACCGGTTTAGGTGTCTCGAAGTCTGAATTAGATTCAGCGCTCTAGATTTAAATCAACTTTAATTAGATTTAAACCTTTTGAATTAAACCTAATCTTTCTTAAACATATATGTGATATGTTTTAAGATCAATGTTCCGTTCCTCAAACAAAATATCAAGCATCTTTGATGTCTTTCAATATCTTGTCAGCTGTCGGGTATTGTTTTGTTGTGTGATGGGCTTGCCAAAAGCAAGGCATTCACAATTACACGAGTAAGGCAGGTGGTACTCGTTACCACATAACTCGAAGATTGGTTTGCTTGAATGAGCTATTAAAATAGTTTTGGCCCATAGACATAAGATTGGATTTAATATAGGATATTAATCCAAGACCAAGAGTCATATTGGATATGATGAGCAAAGTGTTTGCTCACCTAAATAACTGAAGTTTGGACGATGAGCCAAAGCTCACTCAAATCTCAGTGAAATATGGATCTTGGATCATTATATTCAACTTGAGGAAAATTAATTTTGAATATAATGCGAGCTGTCTTAAATGTTAAGATTTCTCATTCCTTGAACATCAAAACTAATTAAACTCTCTCTTTTCTTGATTCAGCTATGTCTAAAACCAACAACTCAAACTCATTCACGTTGAGATCCGTCCTTGAGAAGGAAAAGTTGAAAGGATCCAACTTCTTGGAATGGTATCGGAACATAAGAATCGTTCTAAAAAATGAGAAGAAGGAATCTGTTCTTGAGAAACCTCTCCCTGAAAAGCCCAGATCCAATGCTCTTAATTTTGATAAGGACAAGTGGGAAAAGCATGCGGATGATGTGACAAATGTGATTTGTCTTATGTTGGCCACGATGAACTCTGATGTATCATGGATTTTACGGGTTTTCTACCATGATATAGTAGGTTTTATGGAGTCTTTGTAGCATGTTTTGAGCATTTATGCAGGATTTACTAGCAAAAGACACTTCTAGTGATGAATAGTTGGCGTCCTAAGGAATTTTCCTCTTCCTCATCACTAGGTTTTAGTTAAAAACATATTCTTTTCATTTAAATAAGGGAGAGTGGAAGGCTGTAGATATCAAGACATTCTCATTATGACATTGAACGAGGACTGACCCATATAGTTATGAAAGTGCAATAGCTCAGACTTACATGCATTTCATGACTTAAGGATATGGGTATTTTCTGGTTGACTGAATTGTGTCAAGGTTTTCCAATAGTCATAGACTCTAACTGTGTTCCTGCAATAATAGTCTTCAATGTGAAACATAATATGATTGGTGTCCCAGATTAATCATTGTTCCCTCAACGGTTTGACTCGATGAAAACAAATGAAAATTTGGCGAAAAATCTTGAGATAAACAACAAGAATTTCATTAGTGTGGATAAACACCCCCCCCCCCCGGACTTAAATTACACCGTCCCGGTGTAACAAAAGTGAGAAGAAATGCGAATGATATCCAAAATGAAATTTAAAAGGATCGAACGCGGTACCTCTGAGTTGAAGTCGGCCGACCCTAATGAGAGGTCGGTCGACTCGGGTAGTGTATAGTCCAGTTTTGCTGAATCTCCTCGCCTGAAAACAAATCAAAAATACCTAAAGATGAAAATAAAACGTACCTAGTGGGTTGCCTCCCACTCAGCGCTTGTTTATAGTCAGTAGCTTGAATGAAATTGGCGACTATGGCCGAGATGGCGTGGAAGCATGGCTTCTAGCATCCACTTTGATTATGGTTAGGGGCTGGTTGTGCTCGTGAGATGGGTGCAAGGGCAACTGGAAATACTTTCTTACTGCAACCTCCAGGCGTGTAAAGAATGGTCGTCCGAGAATGAATTGCTCTTCAGTTAAATCGATCGAGCGGAGTACAACAAAATCTGTGATGACTGCCACCTTGTTAACCCGCACTGTGATATTTTGGATTAATCCCATTGCTACGCAGAGGGTTCCGTCCTCTGACCTTAGCATTAAATCAAATTTTTCAGTTTCTCCCCAAGTTGTTGCAAGGGTGGCAGATACCACATTGACTTCATTTCCATAAATAACAGCTGAGTTGGGGTATTTCCTGCTGTTTATGGTGTAGTTCATCCTGATAACATCGTCTTCATTACTTCCAAAGTTCATTTTCTGGGCTTCTACTGCATCATGTGTTTGACATAGCTTGTTGGCTTGTTGCGATTTGAGTTCCTTCTCCAGAGAACGATAGTCGGCCGACTGGGGGCATGGTCGGTCGACCCGTGCGTCCGTTTGATTTTCGCCAACGGCAATCGGATGTTGTGTCGCCTTAGTAGTAACCAGTGACTGGACGGTCTTCATCATGATGAGATCATTTGCGTTTTGGCATGCAAGATTACTCACCCTGCCAAAAAGGGTTAATAGTCTGATCATCTAACTCTGCGTAGATGTCACAAGCTCCACCACCAATCTCTCTAGTGTCTTGAATCTTTCTTCCTTCACGAATTGGAAGTAATTTGGTGGTAGTGGAATTTGGTTGAGTGGTGGTGGCCGGTTGTAATTGTATGATATAGAGGTGTCATGAGTGGTTGACTGCGGATGATGGTTAGTGATTCTCCCCTCCGGCTCTGTTCTGAATACATGATTGGCTGTTGCGGCACTTGCTTCGTTTTGAAATTGTGCTGAGGCACTCGAAATAGCTGTTTGGAGTAGTCCTATCTTCTTGAATTGGATTGAATTGCTCGTGGTGAACTGATTTTTCCCTTTTTGGATGAGCCCTTTGGATTCCTAAACAACTTTCTTGGTTCCTTTGATCTTATTCACGTACTGCAGGTTGTTTTCCAGTGACTTCACGTCCTGCATCTTGGGGTTGGTGTTACTCATACCCGGGGGTTCCTTTGCTTTTACCTTCTGCTCGATTATACAAATCGTCATTCTCTTAAGTGCTCCCTTCTTGTCAAGTATTGGTCTCCCTTTGAGCGGCTCCTCAATCTTCAATAGTCTTGGATTGGATGCTCTTCCTTGTGGTTGGATTCTGATGTTGAAATGGAAGATCGGTGTGAAACAACTTCGAAAGAGATTAAATGCTCATTTGCCTGAAATGTCGAGTCGATCGTCCCTCAATGAGAGACGGTAGTCTCCAGGGTGGTCAGTAGACTTCATGACCAGGTCGGTTGACTGCAGTGCTTCTGTTTGTTCCTTTGTCTTGATTCCTTGACTGTAAGTTCTCCTTGACGGTCTGATTACTAGAAGCATTTTTAGTTCTCCCCAGGATCTTGATCCAGCTCCTCTTTCGATATCTATTTTCAAATGAGGATGACTTCGCAGCTTTCCATATTGATTGCCTCCTTCAAGATTTTCGTTCACCATTCTTCTTCTCCTTTCTTCAGCGATCTCTTGTTGATTGTTCATAGCCATCCATTTGTAATTTCTATCTTGTTGTACCTTCCTGAGTGGTTTCATCGCGTTGCTCGGCATGGGTCCTCGGGTTAACTGCTCTGGAACCTTCCTTTTGTCTTGGTAATGGGCATCTTCTTCTCTCCTATGATTTGAAAGTTCAATCATTTGTAACCTCCTCTTGATCTCTTGGATCTCCCTGTTGTGCCTTAGTGCTTTGATTTGACTGGTATCCCTGTTATTCGCACTTTCACTCCTTACATAGTATTATATTATCTGGGTTCCCTTCTTGAAATTTAGAGCATCGAAATTTCCATTGCTCATTGTATCTAAGATGACTTGATTCTCCCATAGCAAACCTTTATAGAAGATTGAAACTAACTCCTTTGGATTGAAACCATGATTTGGGCAATTGCGCAGGTGGTCCTTCTGTCTTCTCCATGCTTCATTGAAAGTCTCGTCTTCGGATTGCGTAAATGATGCAATGTTCATTCGTGGTTCAACCAAGAACTTGTCAATAAACATTTCCCTCAGATCTTCCCATGTCTTGGTATTCTTGTATTCAAGTCTTTCATACCAAAGTAGAGCCCCTCCACACAAAGAGTATTTGAAAAGGTTTAGGCATAGCTTGTTATAGATACCTTCATCCTTGGCAGCTCGTGTCAGTGTGTCTTCTACTTCCTTCAAGTGTCTCAGTGGGCTGCTTCTTCCGTTCTCATAAGGCTCGATCTCCAATAGACTTCTTATCACCTTGGTATTGATGTTGAGCTCATCTTCTTTTAGTGCGGCCTTGATGTGGTTTGGATCATACCCTCGTCTAGGGTAGAAATTTTGTCCAGAACTTCCATCATTGGTGGTAAGATAGACATCATCTTCTGTCCAAGTATCTCCTGTTGACCTTCTCTTCCCGTCTTGAAAATAATCGAATTAGGCTTCTGCTTCCAGGTCGGTCGACTTCGTAGAAGTCGGTCGACTCGGGTCTGGTCGACTGGGCTTGTGTGGATGGAACGAATTGTTTCTCCGGAATTTGAGTTGATCATGCGCCCTTCAGTGCTTTTTGAGTCGAGGTTCTGTCTAGATTCGGTTGTTGTTTCTTCTTTCCTCTTCTCTTCTCTTGAAGAATCGTTCGTCGAGTTGTTCGATGTTGACATGCTCATTACTCCTTGTGCTACCTTGGATTTGTCCTCCATTGTCTTGTTTTCAGAATCTTCAGCAGTGTTGGTATTGCTTTCGCTTGCTATCTCAGTGGCTTCCTTCTCCTCTTTCTCCTTATGCTTTCCTTTCTTCTCCTCTTGAGGTGGATCACAAGTCGGTCGACTGAGAGATACAGTCGGTCGACTCGGGTGTTCGTCCTCTTCAATTGTTCGGCTTTGCGTGTCTCCTTCCTGATTCATCATGAGTTGTTACCTGTATCAAATCAGAATAAAGGTTTCCAGACGTCTCAATCGAAAAATATCTTGATGCAATGTTCTGCAAAGTCTTAATGCAAATTTCCTAATGAAAACAAAACTAACACAAAAGCTCCCCGACAACAGCACCAAAAAAACTTGATGGTGCAAAGTTATTCACCCAAAATTAACTACAAGTGCACAGTGTACAGTTGTAGTACTTAGGTTATCGATCCCACAGAGAGCTATGGCTAGTTTGGATTCAGATGCAAAAGTAACCGAACTATGATAATTCTAATATGCTAATGACTTGTGATGTGTTGCAAACTTTAAAAGGACATTAGATCTAAAGGAAATCAGTTGGGAAAACTTGGGATCACGGTTATTGGTTACTTCTTGAACTGTAAACACTTTAAACTACTAAATCCTATTGGTGTACTAGAAAATAGCCTTTATTTAGATCCCTAAATCTCAAATCTCTTTGGATTGTCGCTGAAAATAAATAGGCTTTAGTGCGAACGAGTTAGATCTGTTCACAAGGTGTCTAAACAAACGTTCGTTTGACTTAGAACGCACCTTGCTCACTACAGACTCTTCCGGCGTCTCTATCTCCGTATCCGGCAGAAAGATCGACCTTGATAATCTAAAAGTGGTTAATTACGTCACCTCTAAATGTAAAACATTGTTTGTAGTGAAGAATCACGTGGCTTATTCCACAAATCAAAACCGTTTAGAATGATCCCTTGTAAACCCTTTGAAAACCCTAGATCGAATGAATAAACTACTCAAACATGGTTTTAGTAAAACATATCATCTTTTTATGAATGAAGTGCATGTAAAACGAATTAGACAATAGAAGATCAGAGGCTCACAAAACTCTATTGAGAAAGAACACTCTCTAACCTTCTTCAGAGTCTAGAACAATGATAAGAACAATATCTAAAAGCTAAAAACAATGGAAACAAAAAGCAAAGAGAAACTTGTATTGCTCTGAGTTCTTGTGCGGTGCGTGCCTCTTCTGGTGCTTAAGAGGTGCTTATATAGGTGGTGAATGAGTCTTAGGTTTTAGGGTTCCGCGAAAGGCCCGATAAGAAAATCTTCTAAATTAAGTCGGCGTCACAGTCGGTCGACTCCATCTTCTCCAGTCGGCCGACTCGGGGCTCGCAGCAACATTTCTTCATTTTGGCTCTAAATCTTCTAAGTCTTCTCAAATCACGTGGAAACTTCCATAAAACCTTCTTTTTAGCTCCTTTTGCTCCAAAGTGTCTTTTGCTAGTAAATCCTGCATAAATGCTCAAAACATGCTACAAAAGACTCCATAAAACCTACTATATCATGGTAGAAAACCGGTAAAATCCATGATACATCAAGAAGCCGCGTATATTCTTGGAATAAGGATCTATAAAGATAGATCGAAGAGGCTAATTGGATTGTATCAGTGATGAGGACATCGAGCCACCTAGCCACACCATCTAAGCTCCCTATGTGCCAAGTGGACAAGTGACTAGGACCAGGAGCAAAGCCATATATAACAAGTTCAACATCTTCCTAGAGCAGCTGAAACATGAAGGACTGATCCACCTTGGTCAGTTTAAAGCAATTCGGTTAACCCCATCGTCGAGCTCAGAATTAGAGGCCGCCTTCCAACAAGTCTCCACAACGACTCAGAACGTTCCAGAAGTCTTTCCACATATCAAATTGAAGCCCTCTGAGTCTAGTTTCCGGAAAACTAAAGATCATCCAGAGACCAGTTGTGTAACTCAAGTTATGACCAAAACAGTGAAGGCTAGTCAAGTGAATCTTATCATCATCGATAAGGATAAGTGGGATCTATTCTTCACCAAACAAGATGTCCACTTAACCACGTGCTCAATTGACTTGGAAAGAGCCTAAGAAGCCTCTTAATCAGCTGGAGTCTTTCAATATTACAAGATATCAAGATAGAAGACTAAGAGAATCAATTTTCCTTTTTAGACTTATTTTGTGTTAAAGGCCAACGACCACTTTTGATTTTGCTTGCTGTGTTTTTTCCTTTTCTTTGTTTTGCAGGGTTAATGTGTTTTTCTTTATTTGCTTTATGAACCTGGCTATATAATGCCTTGAGATGTAGTCCTATTTTTTTCACCTTATCAATAAAATCCTTGTTTTTGCTTAATGCAATATCGTGTCTCTCTTGCTCTTGATTTGCGTTTGGAACTCAAATCTAGAGTGTTACTAAAGAAGTATCAGTAGGCTTTCACACCTATTGTGGTTCTTAGCATTCCATCCTATCCCGAATTAGTTGGAGAGGACCTTTAGTCTAGCCAACGGCTCAACCCTTGTTTGGTTCTAGACTTTGACTCTAGGCTCGTATAATTTTGGTATCAGAGCTGTAAAAGTCCTGGATCAAACAAGGTGTTTTGTTACTTTTATAGCTTTCTCTTTTGTTCTTCAATTTCTTGCAATTTTCTTCTTTTAAATTATATACAAAAAAAAAAATATTATTCTAGTTGTTTGCTTTGATTCAGTCATAGCCTAGAGTTTCAGTCTATTATTCCAATTTAAAAAAAAAAAAAAAAAAAAAAAAGCGAACCGGATAGCCCTAACCGGCTCGGACCCGGCTTGTCGATTTCATCGGTTTTGGCTGTATCAAGCCCTATCTCTCAAACCAACTCGTACCGGTCTGGCTTTTTCTGTTTGTGCTGCTAAAGGATATCAATACCTACTAGCACCCAAATGATAGCCCGAGAAAAGTTGTGTTTTTCAACTAGTTTTGGCCTGATTATTGCTAAACATCCGTACCGAACGAGCCGATTGGCTGACCGGTCCGATAAGCAATCGGTCAAGGGGTTGATTTTGGATTTTGGTTCATATATCCCTAAGCCAAATTGTGGGTATTAAATACTTGAATCATTATCAAGAATATAACCACAAAAAAATCAATTAAAAACTCGTTTTTCAAAGAGAATCACCTAGATAAGTGGTTCTTTCCTTACTTTGGCCACGACCAACTAAGGAAACTTTGATTATTTTTTTGATTGATTCGATTTCCTTTCCCTCACCTATAGAATTTCGTGACTAGTTGATTGATTGTCTACTAGAAATCCTACTTGATTGTTCATATTCTCTATTGTCAAAAGAATTTGATACTTTAGACCTTCCAGATACCATGGGAGATAACACCGGGGATCCAACCATGATGCAGATGTTGCAAGCCATTCAACAGCAGCTCCAGATCATGGGACAGAGGTTGGACCGTGTAGAACAGCCTAGGCAAAACCAAAGGCAAGAGCGTGAGCTAGTAGAGGGTTTAGAAACCAATGTTAGCGATGATGAACCCCCACCTATCAACAATAGAAGGAGGAGGGCCCTAGAAACCTAGAACCAGAGGAGGAAGAAGAAGAAAACCCTAGATATAGACCCACATATATGAAACTTAAGGCCCCTACCTTTGCTGGAAGAGTAGACCCGGAGGCTTATCTAGTGTGGGAACAAAGGATGAAACATATCTTTGCTTATTATAAGTATAATGAGCAAAAGAGGCTAGCCTTAGCCGTGGCTCAACTCACTGATCATGCCCTCTCTTGGTGGGATCGTGAGGTTAGTGATAGGAGAAGAAGTGGGTCCCCTCAAGTCACCACTTGGGTAGAGTTAAGACAACTTATGAAAAAAAGATATGTACACACTTACTATCATCGAGATCTACAAAGGAAGTTTAGGAAGTCAACTCAAGGGTCTAAGAGTGTAGAAGAGTACTATGAGGAGTTTGAACACCTTAGAAATAGACTAGAGTTAGAGGATGATGTTGAAACAATCATGGCCCAATTCTTAGATGGCTTACAAGAAAGGATTAGTCGTAAGGCAGAAAGGATTCCTTACCATGACTTGAAAGACATTCTTCACAATGCCATCCAAGCTGAGCAACATATTAAGAAGAAGACTACCAGCATGAACAGGCCCAGAAACAGTCAAAGTTGAGACCAAAACCGAGCCAAGCAGCCAGCCCAACCTAGCTCCCAATCTAAGCCACAAGACAAGGGCAAGGCCGTGGCCATTGACAACCGGTTCAAGTCCAAACCAGCTGAGACAAACCAAGGTAAGTCTACTGGTCCTAACAGCTCTAGAACTCGTGATATAACCTGTTTTAAGTGTAAGGGCATAGGACACATGGCTAGAGAATGTCCAAACCCAAGAGTGATGATCCTAACGGATGGAGGAGAGTATGAATCACAAGATGAAGAGGATGTCACCATGGATGATGCTGTTGAAGAAGAGGTTGAATGTGAACCAGAATATGGAGTCACTTGTCATAAGGAGAGTCTTAAACCTCACAGTACATCTGGATGAGCTGGCCCAAAGATAAAACATCTTCCATACCTGCTGCACCATCCAAAACAAGGTATGTAACTTAATCATTGATGGCGGGTCATGTACCAATGTTGCCAGTGAACATATGGTCTCTAAACTCAACCTTGAAAGGACTAAACATCCTCATCCATATAAACTAAGATGGTTAAACAACAAGGTTGAGGTAAAGATTACAGATCAAGTACAAGTACCATTCAAAGTGGAACAGTATATGGATCAAGTGTTATGTGATGTGGTTCCTATGCAAGCTTGTCATCTTCTACTAGGTAGACCATGGAAATTTGATAAGGACACCATTCACTATGGCCGAGCTAACAAGTACTCTTTTTTCCATGACAAAAAGAAGTACAACCTTACCCCTCTCATCCCACACCAAGTTCATGAGATTCAAGTTAAGATGCTTAAAGAAAAGACTGATAAAACTAATCTCTTGATCAAATCTAGTTTTGTCTCTAGAGCTATATTTCATAAAAAGCCGGTATTACTCATGATCTTTAAGGAAGTTTTGAGTGCAGGTATGAGTGCTTTAGAACAAGACCTTCCTCAAGAAGTCGTGAACCTTTTGGATAGATTTAATGACACATTTCCTGATGAGATACCTCCTGGACTACCACCTATAAGGGGAATAGAGCATCAAATCGATTTGGTTCCAAGTGCACCATTGCCCAATAGAGCTGCATACCGAGTTAACCCGGAAGAAGCTAAGGAGCTAGAGAGACAAGTAAAGGATCTAATGGAGAAGGGCTATGTCCATGAGAGCCTTAGTTCATGTGTTGTACCAGTTCTCTTGGTGCCCAAGAAAGATGGGACTTTGAGAATGTGTGTGGATTGTCGGGCCATCAACAACATAACCATCAAATACCGACATCCAATACCCAGGTTAGATTATATGCTTGAAGAGCTTGCTGGTTCTAACATATTTTCTAAAATTGATCTCAGGAGTGGATATCACCAAGTGAGAATGAAGGAAGGTGATGAGTGGAAAACTGCCTTCAAGACCAAACAAGGTCTTTATGAATGGCTAGTCATGCCATTTGGACTCACCAATGCACCTAGCACCTTCATGAGACTCATGAACCAGGTTCTAAGACCTTTTATAAGCAAGTTCGTGGTAGTGTATTTTGATGATATACTCATTTATAGTGCAACATTTGATGATCATATCTCTCACCTAGAACAAGTTATCAAAACACTTCAAAAGGAAGACCTTTATGTCAACCTTAAGAAGTGCACCTTTGCACTAATGAACTAGTGTTTTTAGGCTTTATAGTGAGTTCGCAAGGACTTAGAGTGGACCAAGAAAAGGTCAAAGTGATCCAAGAATGGCCGGTCCCTACCAACACTAGCCAAGTGAGGAGCTTCCATGGGTTGGCTAGCTTCTATAGGAGATTTGTGAAGGATTTCAGTACCTTGACTGCATCACTCACTGCTTTCATCCAAAAGGAAGTAGGATTCAAGTGAGGAGAAGCCCAAGAGCAAGCCTTCAAAGCATTGAAGGATTGGTTATCCCATGCCCCTGTTTTAGCTTTGCCGGATTTTACTAAAACTTTCGAGATTGAGTGTGATGCCTCATGTATAGGAATTGGAGCTGTGCTTACTCAAGGAGGCAAGCCAATAGCCTTTTTCAGTGAGAAACTCAATGGTGCAACCCTCAACTATCCCACATATGACAAAGAACTCTATGCCTTAGTAAGAGCAATGGAGACTTGGCAACACTATTTTCTTGCCAAGGAGTGTGTCATCCATACCGACCATGAGACCTTGAAGCATTTGTGGGGACAAACTAACCTTAAGAGGAGGCATGCAAAATGGCTAGAGTTCATTGAAATATTTCCCTATGTCATCAAGTACAAGAAGGGCAAGGACAACATAGTAGCCGATGCTTTGTCAAGGAGACATGCTCTTATCTCAACCATGGATGCTAAGGTTTTTGGTTTTGAACTAATAATACCCTTGTATGAATCTGATCCTGATTTTGCAGAGAGCTATAAGAACCCAGGAAAAGGAGCCCACGTGGCTTTCTACATCCACAATGGCTATCTCTTCAAAGATAAAAGACTATGCATTCCACAATGTTCTACAAGGGATCTTATAGTTAGAGAAGCTCATGGGGAAGGCTTAATGGGACACTTTGGTGTAGAGAAGACCTTGGCTATGCTTAAAGAACATTTCTTTTGGCCACACCTTAAGAAATCAGTGGAAACTTTCATTGCAAGGTGTATCACTTGCAAGAAAGCAAAGTCTAGGGTCCAACCCCACGGTTTGTATCTTCCTTTACCAATTCCTACTTCACATTGAGTTGATATTTCTATGGATTTTGTGCTAGGTTTGCCCAAGATCAGACACAAGGATTCAATATTTGTGGTAGTGGATAGATTCTCTAAGATGGCTCACTTCATACACTTGTGCCAAGACCAATGATGCAACCCAAACTGCGGATCTCTTCTTTAAAGAAATTGTTAGGTTGCATGGAGTGCCAAGGACCATTGTCTCGGATAGGGACACCGAGTTTCTAAGTCATTTTTGGAGGACTTTATGGAAGAAACTAGGCACTAAGCTACTATTCTCAACCACGTGCCACCCACAAACTGATGGACAAACCGAAGTGGTCAACCGCACTCTTGGAACACTATTAAGAGCAACCATAGGGAGAAATCTTAAAACTTGGCTTGAAGCCTTACATTTTGTTCAATTTGCTTATAATAGAGCTATCCATAGTGCAACACTAATGTCTCCATTTCAGGTAGTCTATGGATTCAATCCAAACACTCCATTGGATCTTGCACATTTGCCACAAAAGGATTTCTTGAACCTAGATGGGGCAAACAAAGCGGATCAAGTCAAAAAGCTTCATTTGAAGGTGAAAGAAAAGCTGGAGAAGACCAATGAGCAACGTGTGAAAGCAGCCAACAAGGGCAGGAACAAGTCACTTTTGAAGTTGGAGACTAAGTGTTGTTGATGGTGGGGTTCTACCCCTAGTCAATAGTTTGGCAATAATCGGAGTTTGGTCCCTGCCTAGCTCTTCCCTGATAATCTATTAGGTTATAAGTCCCTACAACAAGAATTCCGACCCTCGGCCCAGATGACCGAGGGATACCTCGGAGAAGATTGATCAGATTTAGTGTCCGAAGCAAGGGTATAAACGAACATCGTCCTAAGCCGAAGTCTAAGCTCGGACAGTATAAGATCGAATCTTATCACAGATTCCCTAGTCTTGAAAAAATGGAAATATTCCATTTTTCCGAGGTTAGCCCATGGGCTTATTAGACCGACTATTAAGGATATATAAATACATACCCCCCCCCTCACTAATAAGATTCATTCAGAATCGCGAGGAGAAGAACTAAATAACCTAGGTTTTACTTCTCTTTGATAAAGTTAATCTCGGCATTCCGAGTTAACAAGCATTGTAAACATCTTTAATAATAATACATTCTCTTTCTGAGGTTTCTTCTTTACTTTCTTATCAAGTACTTACCTAAAAACGAATCCCTCTAATTACAAATAATTAGAAGTTTAACCTAGTATCAACATTTGGAGTGCCAAGTAGGGGGGTGCCTCTATTTAGGAAACGGAAGAAATCTCGAGGATAGAAAAATATATTGGCTTAGTTCTCAATGCTTCGGATTCCAAAGCAACTATAAAAAAGCGTATCCGAGAAATACCAAAGATTAGATCTACGAGCCCAGCCCCAACATATCATCCTTCGCCAGCCTTCACAGACGCAGACCTCGAAGGAATCATGATTCCTCACAACGATCCTCTGGTGATCCGTGTTTTCTTAGCAGGAAATCTCATGGAAAAGGTACTCATAGACACTGGGAGTACGGTAAACATATTAAGTCTAGAAGCTATGGATCGAATGAATGTGGTACCTAAAGACATGGAAGTAAGAACGGAGCCCATAACGTCACTTCCAGGGAAGAAAGAAGTAGCAGTAGGAACTGCGGTCTATCCAGTGTCAGATGGAGGAGTTACTATGGATACAATCTTTCATGTGGTGTCAGGACCCCTCGTATTTGATGCAATTATGGGAGTTCCTTAGCTAACAATGATGGAAGCAGTTCCCTCAACCTACAATCAGTGCCTAAAGTTTCAAACCCCACACGGTGTTTGTTCAATGAAAGAAGACCAGCGAATAACCAGAATTTGCTCCATGCCCCTAAAGAATCAGTCAAGAACAATCTCGCTAATCTTGGAACCAGAAGTCCCCCGCAACAAAAATCCGAGTTTATCAATAGTAGGAAAATTGGATCCGAACATCTTTGAGAAAGATGCGTACGAAAAAGTATATGTTGACGAGGAAAAACCAGAACACTTTTTAACCATAGGAGGAAATTTGGAAAAAGAAACGAGAATAAAGTTAATCGATCTGCTGAAGAGGAACAAAAGAACGTTTGCCTGGTCACCCGAGGATATGGTCGGAATTGACCCCGCAGTAATATCACATCGTTTAAACGTAGACCCTACTCACAAACCAGTGAAACAGAAGAAGAGAAAGTTAGGACCCGAGAGAGCGACAACCGTTAACGAAGAAATCGACCGACTACTAGCAAAAGGCTCAATAACTGAGGTCCAATATCCGGAATGGTTGGCTAACCCGGTCGTAGTAAAAAAGAAGAATGAGAAATGGAGAATCTGCGTAGATTTCACAGACTTGAACAAAGCATGCCCCAATGACTGTTTTCCCCTCCCAAGCATAGAAAGATTAGTCGAGGCCACAGCCGGAAATGAGCTCCTTTCCTTCATGGATGCGTTCTCGGGCTACAACCAGATTATGATGCACCCAGACGACAGGGAGAAAACCGCCTTTATCACGGACAGAGGAACTTATTGTTACCGAGTAATGCCCTTCGGCCTGAAGAATATAAGAGCAACATATCAGAGGTTGGTCAATCGAATGTTTGCGGACAAACTCGGTAATACAATGGAAGTTTACATCGATGACATGTTAGTGAAATCTCATGTGGCCTCCGAACACATTAATCATCTACAAGATTGTTTCGATATCTTAAACCGCTTTGGTATGAAGTTAAACCCTGGTAAGTGTACGTTCGCGGTTACCTCGGGTGAATTCCTCGGATATTTGGTAACTGAGCGAGGAATAGAGGCCAACCCAAGGAAAATCAATGCGATAAAGAATTTACCATCACCAAGGAACTCAAAGGAAGTATAGAGGTTGACTGGACGAATCGAGGCCCTAAACCGATTCATTTCCCGATCAACTGATAAGTGTTTGCCCTTTTACAATATTTTAAAAGGGAATAAACAATTTGAGTGGAACAACCAATGCGAGGAAGCCTTCCAAGAATTGAAGAAATATTTGTCAATGCCTCCGGTTCTGAACAAACCCGAAGATGGAGAAACCCTTTTCCTTTATGTTTCGGTATCAGAGTCGGCTGTAAGTGGTGTGCTGGTCCGAGAAGACAGAGGAGAACAAAAGCCAGTCTTCTATATAAGTAAGTCGTTGCTCGACATCCAGCCCTAGAAAAATTAGCGTTCGCCGTTGTAATAGCAGCACGGAAAATCCGACCATATTTCTAATCACATCCAGTCGCTGTAATGACAAGCCACCCCCTTCGAACAATACTCCATAGTCCCGGGCAGTCGGGACGGTTAGCAAAATTGGCAATCAAGCTTAGTGAGTACGATATCGAATATCGAACCAAAACGACAATCAAATCCCAAGTGTTAGCAGATTTCTTGTCCAAACTACCTCCGGAAGTAATGACGATAGCCCCTCAGAACGAACGGTGGACTCTCTCCGTGGACGGGTCCTCGTCCAAGGTCGGATCCGGGATCGGAATCTGGTTGAAATCTCCAACTAGGGAGGTTCTAGAGCAGAGCTTCCGCTTAGCTTTTAAAGCATAATGAGGCAGAATACGAAGCTTTAATCATAGGACTACGACTTGCAAAACAATTAGGCGCCCGGTATCTCCGAGCTTGTTGTGATTCTCAGCTAGTAGCCAACCAGTTTAGTGGCGAGTTCGAAACAAAGAACAATCGGATGGAGGCATACGCAAATTTGGTACAACGTTTAGCCTAACATTTCAAAGAATTTGATTTGAAACGGATCACACGGAGAGAAAATACGGTGGTAGCAGATTCATTGGCCGCTCTTGCAACAGCGACAGATCCCCACCTGCAAAGGACAATCCCAGTTGAAACTATTGATCATCCGAGTATCAGTAGTAACGAACAGCACACTTTGTCAATCATGAACGTAGAAGAAGAAAAAAGAAACTCGACCAGAAACCCTTGGAGAAGACAAAAAAGATTGGAGAACGCCGATTGTGCATTATATCAAAAATGGCGAAGTCCCACCGGATAAATGGGCAGCACTTCGGTTAAAGGCTGTGGCTGCCTAATATCTAATAATAGATGACGTTATGTTCAAAAGGTCTTCCGGAGGATTGATGCTCCATTGCATTGGAAAAGAATAAGCAAATGAAGTAATGATCTGTACTCATTCGGGTGAAGGAGGAAACCACTCGGGAGGAAGGCTCCTAGCTGTAAAACTCCGGAGATTAGGATATTATTTGTCAACCATGATGACCGATTGTGAAAAATTTACAGCACGTTGTGAGAAATGTCAAAGGCATGCCCCCGAGATTCACGCGCCGACAAAATTACTTATGGCCGATGTACCTCCTTACCCATTCATGAGATCGGCTATGGATATCGTAGGGTCTTTTCCGAAATCAACCAGCGGAAAGCGCTTTCTGCTAGTTCTAACCGATTATTTTACAAAATGGGTCGAGGCAGCAGCTTATCTAAAGATTCAAAGCAAAGAAGTTCAAAGTTTTGTTTAGAAAAATATAGTCTGCAGACACGGGATCCCTTATGAGATAGTAACTGATAACGGTTCTCAGTTCATTTCAGATAACTTCGAAGCCTTCTGTGAGAAATGGAAAATACGTCTACACAAGTCAACTCCGAGGTATCCACAGGGAAATGGACAAGCCGAGGCTACAAATAAAATGATCATCGCCGGGATAAAGAAAAGACTTCTCGGGAAAAAGGGAAGATGGTCAGACGAGTTGGAAGGAGTGTTATGGTCGAACAGAACAACTCCTAGAAGTGCATCCGAGCAAACCCCCTTTTCACTCTCTCACGGAATAGAAGCTATGTCTCCCGCCGAAGTTAGAGTTCCGAGTTTGCGAAGAACCCTAATGATACATGACACCGAGGTCAATGATGCAAAACTAAAAGAGCGGAATGATGAAATACAGGAGCTACGAGACCATGCCCTACTTCGCATCCAAAACTATCAGCAAATCGCTTCCCGATACTATAACAAGAAAGTCCGAGATCGCCCTCTCGATGAAAGAGACTTAGTTTTACGAATGGTGTTTGAAAACACAAAGGAGGCCGGAGCCGGGAAGCTCGGAGCTAAATGGGAAGGTCCTTACTTAATCAAAACAAAAGTAAAGCCTGGTGTTTATCGTCTAAAAACTATGGAAGGCGAAGATATCCCTCGGGCTTGGAATTCGCTCCACCTAAAAAGATATCATTGCATTGACGCTCTTTAAAAAAAAAAAAAAAAAAAAAAACCTAGTAAGGTTGAATTACGGATGGCTTGATCCCTTTTGGGTACGTAGGCAACTCTTCGAAGTACAGCAATAATAAAAAAAAACCTAGTAAGGTTCGAACTACGGATGGCTTGATCCCCTTTGGGTACATAGGCAACTCTTCGGAGTACAGCTATAATAAAAAAAAACCTAGTAAAGTTCGAACTACAGATGGCTTGATCCCTCTTGGGTACGTAGGTAACTCTTCAGAGTACAGCTATAACAAAAATCGATGCCTTGATCACGTATTCGATAACAGCGTTTATTCCCCCCAAACACATTCTATACCGAATGCAGCTGAAGGTTTCGAAGCCTGATAAAGTAGGGCCGAGGAATTCTAAGGAAAAGACGGGTCATTCCCGCATATTTAAAACCACTTCAAGTACCGAATTTGATAAAGTAGAATTCGGTATGACAGATAATGGTCGAGCATTTCTCGTTAAATCAATTCTAGAAATTGACTAAAGCTTCAATGTGACTAAGTAACATTTAAGCCGAAGTTGTTAAAAGAACAAATTTTTATTTCATCAAACATAAGACAAAAATACAGCAAGACAAAAGAGAAAATTACAAAGTAAGGAATGTTCCGTAAGAGTTATACACCCGAGGAGGTAGCTTCATCTTCACATCATCCGACCGACGTTGAGGTCCGAAGTGTTGAGCGAATAAAGGCGGGGCTTCGAGATCCGAATGACTAAGATCAAAAATGGGAAATTCATTCAACTGGCGTTCGAGGTTGGTTAGTTGGGAGAACAATTCCTCTTTCATCACGGAAGGAACTAGAACCTTCTCTTTTTCAAACACCTCAATCAGATTGCACTTTCCTTTCACCTGATGAAACAAGTCAGTCAAAGAGTTACGAAGCCGGTTTGCGTCGATGTATTTCCGAACCTTTTCAAATTTCCTCCCAAACTCGCCAAGAGCATTTAGACGCCCGAGTGTATGTGGATCGAGGTTATTACCTTTGTCTCCAGTTGCCCCAGAAGTGGACGTTTTAGACTGACGAGCATCTTCTAACTCACGCTTCAGACGCCGAACTTCATCAACGAGCTTAGCAGACTTTTTTGATTCTTTCGCAGCCGTCAGGCAAACAACTTCGGAATCAACATCAATCTTCTCCCCATAACGCTTAAGTGAATTGATTTCTTTCTTCATTGCCGATTCTTTCAACTCAGCATCCGATAGAAGACGATTGAAGTAGGCAACCATCTAAAAAATTAAAACGAGATGATAAATAAAAAAAAAAAAAAAAAAAAAAAAAAAAATTTAGGCGGAAGTGAAAGGAAGAAGGATAAGCGAAGAACCTTGAAGAAAGAAGAAGCCGCGTTCTTAAGCAAAGAGTCATTTTCTTCATTAGAAAGGAGGGGAAGAGGACCGTATCGACCTCCAAGTCTTTCGAAGAGCTTCGCACACTCTCCTTGGTCCTCAAATAAAGGAACATTCTTTCCGAAAGAGTATCTGAAGGAATGGTGTGAAGTCGCGGCAGCAGGACTTTGTTGCAAAGTCTTTGATGGCTCTTTGTTCGAAGTCTTAAATTGAGGCTTCGGGAGAATTGTTGGAGTAGGAACGAGAGTGGTAGTGCTTGGAATTTTGGACTTTGGTGGAAGCATTTTTCCGAGGGGAATCTCGGTGTTATGCGTTGGAATAGCAGGGTCCAAAGTCCGAATAACGGGTTTTTCCTTCGAAAAGCTCGGATTCAGGTTCGTCTCAACCATAGTTGGGTTAGTCGAAGTGTCGATTGGAGGAATAGAAGTCGGAGGAGCCGAGAGGTTTGGTGTTACGGGGGAAGGCGAAATGAGAGACTTTACAGAAGGGGTCTCGGTTTTCCTTCTCTTCGACTTCGGTTTCTTTTCCGGGGTCTCAGAAAGCTATCTTTTGGGAGCTTTGTCTCTTGGGAGACTCCCTTTTGGAGAATTAGATGTTTCGGTAGGTATCTCCTTCCCCTCGATTTTGGATTCCTCGGGTTGTGTTATAAAAACCCGAGGTTGGTAAATCTTCAAGTTCTTCATGAAGGGGTTCGACATTTTAGAGATAGAGAGAGAAAAGGAAAGTTGGGATTTTTTCTGCGAAATGAGAATTGACGATTAGGTTTTGCGGTTTGGACAAGGATTATTTATAAGGCGAAATTTCAATTTGTTCCAATTTAATGTGCCCGGTTAAAACAAGACACGTCAACGGAGTTTTCTGAGGAATCGAGGAGTTTATGCAAGACGACTTTTCATTATGTTTTCCCGCCCATGTACAAAGATTTTTTTTTAAAAAATGATGAATGAATAAGAGTTGAAAGCTGAAGTGATTGAAGACGAAGATCGATTGGTTCTGAACTTCATTTATTGACAAACCATTTAAGGAGGAACTTCGCCAACGCTGCCCGAAGACATCCTCGGACGAACTGGGGGGGGACTTACTGTTGATGGTGGGGTTCTACCCCTAGTCAATAGTTTGGCAATAATTAGAGTTTGGTCCCTGTCTAGCTCTTCCCTGATAATCTATTAGGTTATAAGTCTCGACAACAGGAATTCCGACCCTCGGCCCAGATGACCGAGGGATACCTCGGAGAAGATTGATCAGATTTAGTGTCCTCAGCGGGGGTATAAACGAACATCGTCTTAAGCCGAAGTCTAAGCTTGGACAGTATAAGATCGAATCTTGTCACAGATTCCCTAGTCTTGGAAAAATGGAAATATTCCATTTTTCCGAGGTTAGCCCATGGGCTTATTAGACCGACTATTAAGGATATATAAATACATACCCCCTTCACTAATAAGATTCATTCAGAATCGAGAGGAGAAGAACTAGATAACCTAGGTTTTACTTCTCTTTGATAAAGTTAATCTCGGCATTCCGAGTTAACAAGCATTGTAAACATCTTTAATAATAATACATTCTCTTCCCGAGGTTTCTTCTTTACTTTCTTATCAAGTACTTACCTAAAAACGAACCCCTCTAATTACAAATAATTAGAAGTTGAACCCAGTATCAACAGGTGTGGCTACACATGAGGCCGGAGAGATTCCCCAACCAAAGGAGTTCTAAGTTGTCACCAAGAGGAGATGGACCTTTCAAGATCTTGGAAAAGATCAATAACAATGCATACAAACTGGAACTACCAGGTGAATATCAAGTCTATAATTCTTTCAATGTTGCTGACTTAGCTCATTTTGATGCAGGAGATAAAGTTTTGGGATCAAAACCTCAAGAAGAGGGAGGGAGTGATGAGAACATCGAGCCACCTAGCCACACCATCCAAGTTCCCTATGTGCCAAGTGGACCAATGACTAGGACAAGGAGCAAAGCCATAGAGAACAAGTTCAACATCTTCCTAGAGCAGCTGGAACATGAAGGACTGATCCCCCTTGGTCAGTTTGAAGCAATTCGGTTAACCCCATCGGAGAGCTCAGAATTAGAGGCCGCCTTCCAACAAGACTCCACAACGACTCAGAACGTTCCAGAAGTCTTGCCACCTATCAAATTGAAGCCCTCTGAGTCTAATTTCCGGAAAACTAAAGATCATCCAGAGACCAGTTGTGTAACTCAAGTTATGACCAAAACAGTGAAGGCTAGTCAAGTGAATCTTATCATCATCGATAAGGATAAGTGGGATCTATTCTTCACCAAACAAGATGTCCACTTAACCACGTGCTCAATTGACTTGGAAAGAGCCTAAAAAGCCTCTTAATCAGCTGGAGTCTTTCAATATTACAAGATATCAAGATAGAAGACTAAGAGAATCAATTTTCCTTTTTAGACTTATTTTGTGTTAAAGGCCAACGACCACTTTTGATTTTGGTTGCTGTGTTTTTTTCTTTTCTTTGTTTTGCAGGGTTAATGTGTTTTTCCTTATTTGCTTTATGAACCTGGCTATATAATGCCTTGAGATGTAGTCCTATTTTTTTCACCTTATCAATAAAATCCTTGTTTTTGCTTAAAGCAATATTGTGTCTCTCTTGCTCTTGATTTGCGTTTGGAACTCAAATCTAGAGTGTTACTAAAGAAGTATCAGTAGGCTTTCACACCTATTGTGGTTCTTAGCATTCTACCTCACCATCCATCCTATCCCGAGTTAGTTGGAGAGGACCTTTAGTCCAGCCAACGGCTCAAGCCTTATTTGGTTCTAGACTTTGACTCTAGGCTCGTATTAGTGAGGATACTTATATTGATAAGATCTTACACAGGTTCAATATGCATGATTCCAAGAAGGGCTTGCTTCTAATGTCACATGGCATCACTCTCAGCAAGAAGCAGTGTCCTTCGACACCTGCTGAGCGAGAGCGCATGAGTAGGATTCTCTATGCCTCTGCGATAGGATCTATCATGTATGTTATGCTATGTACACGACCGGACGTCGCTTGTGCTTTGAGCATGACGAGTCGATACCAGTCAGATCTCGGTGAAAGTCATTGGACTGCCGTCAAGACTATCCTGAAGTATTTGAGGAATACTAAGGATAAGTTCTTGGTATACGGATGATGTGATGAGCTTGTGGTAAGTGGATACACCGACGCTAGTTTTCAGACGGACAAAGACGATTTCCGATCTCAATCTGGTTACGTCTTCTGTCTGAATGGCGGTGCAGTCAGTTGGAAGAGTTCCAAGCAGAACACTGTAGCGGATTCGACGACAGAAGCTGAGTACATTGTTGCTTCAGAAGCGGCAAAGGAAGCTGTTTGGATTAGGAAGTTCATTACTGAACTTGGTGTGATTCCTAGCAGCTCTGAGCCTGTGGCGTTGTTGTGTGATAACAATGGAGCTATAGCTTAAGCAAAGGAACCCAGATCACACCAGAAGTCTAAACACATCGGGAGAAGATATCATCTGATACGAGATATCATTGAGAGAGGAGATGTGAAGATCAGCAGAGTCCCAACGGACGAGAATGTTGCTGATCCACTGATTAAGCCACTCCCACGGCCCAAGCATGAGAGTCATGCTGCGGCAATAAGAATTATATTTCTCGAGTAGTAATCTTAATTTGAGTGGGAGTTATTTATTTTGTTTTGATGTTCATGTAAATATACTTTGATTATGTTTTAATTAATGAAATTGTTTCAATATTATTTAATAATGTAGTTGACTAATCAAATAATAGTCCCAAAATAATTTAAGGCATTCTTATAGCTCATCAAATACGTGATTTGATCATGAAACCCTATAAGCGATAGATGTCATAAATTACTAAGGTCCCTGGTCGAAGGTTGTTAAATTGGGACATTAATAAACGCGCGAGACTAGTATGTGATGTGACTGATGACCAAGTTTCATGGTGTCATTGATAGGAGTATCAAAGTCAATCACATTGATATGTGTTGTGAACACGGTATCGGATATGACCAGCGATTGTTATATGAGTGTTATATGAGTGTCATATGAGTTTATCATTACGACTATAGATTATAGTCCTTAGACCTGAGTTCATCATGATTTCCTGCATATGAATTGGTCTGCTTTGACCTTGTCAAATATCATCCGTAACTGGTGATTATTCAGACATTAATTGGGCATATCATGAAGTGTGTGGGGAACAGGGGATGAAACAAGATGGGATTTGTCCCTCCTATATAACGGGAGTTAAATATCTCTGGGCCTCTCGAAGATTTGATACTGAGGGAATGTGTGGCCACACTGAAACAAGCTGAATGTCAGTTGTTTGCCTTTATCAGTATAAATCAGAGTTTGATAAACGTGATTTGGCTTTATAAGGATGACACGAGTTCTTGCCTTATGTTGAATCGAGATATAGAGACAAAGGGATTATTGGAATAAGTTGATTCCAATACAAGTGGGAGATTGAAGGGAATGTGTCCTGGAGATCATACCTGTATTCACTCTAGTATAGTTGTGAAGTCGAGATAAGACTATCATGTGATACTGGGTAGTTATAATGCTTTGCTAGAAACCGCTTATAACTTATGAGTTATGAACTCATTGTTAGTATCATATGATCCTATAGGGTCACACACCTAAGCAAACTGGATAACAAGTACTGGGAATGATCATTAGAGTAATGATCTCATCAATGTGTAATTGTTACACATTGATATCGAGTTTTTATGAGTGTATCGATCGACACAGTGATGGTGTCGATCGACGCAGCTCAGGATTAAAGATATCGGGTTTTAATTAATGACTTAATTTAAACCGGTTAATCCATCTGTTAACTAGGGATTCTTCTAGATCGCCATATATAAGATAGAGGCACGACCTAGAGAGTTTCTTAACCTAGTTTTTACAGCCACCAGAGACTCCTGAATCCCAAGAGAATTGTTCTCAAAGGCACTAGCATCCCGATTCCAGTTTGTGTGCGTGTGGACTTTCTGTAGAGGCGCAGCATCTGAGGCGCTTCTGATCTTGACATCCTGATCATTTCCGCTGCTCATAAACTCCAGGTATGATCGAGATCCGAACAATAGATTCAATGTACATAGATCCGGGCTATAGGATTTGTGTTTAGAGTTTTACAAAAGTTTTGAAAACCTTTACCAAATTCCTTCAGAAAATACCTTCGGAACCACGATTTGGTAGCCGGATGAAGTCTAGTAATTATCTTTCTTCTGGGTTTGATATCGATCTTGAAAGTTCCTCTCAGATTTTCAGCAGCTGTAAAATTTGTAAGCTCCTCCAATTTCCACGAACTCATACGAACGCCGCATTTTGCAGCGAGAATAAGGAGTCCGGTAATGATCTTGAATGAGTTCAGCGTCAATTGAGACATCGCCATTCCTTGGCGAACACAGTAGCTAACCATTAACTGCGGAATTGAGAACTAAAGATGAGCTTCAGTGAAAAAATTCTCATAGAGGCATACCTAACCCGGTGGCGGGGTCCAGGGTCTCTGATCGGGTCTCGGAATTATGATTTCAATTTCATCGGGTTGTTGAGAGCTTTATTTGATCTTTCCTATCCTAGATTTAGAAAAAAGGGAGTGTCCGACATCGGGTATGTTCGGCCACAGGATTTCATTCCCGGAAGCTGAAGTCTCGGAGTCGTTTCTTTCAGCCATTACTGAAGAGAGAGATAATAACTGCTTAAAATAAAGCAGAAGAGGGATTGGAGATTACCTTGGAGATTGAAGAAGTGATTATGAGGAGAATCAACCATAAACTGAAGATTATATAAGACTCGCAAGCAACGGTGGAGGCTTCATATGAGACCTTTCGTTTTCTGTATTTTTTCCCGCCAAAATTTATTGACGAAACAAGAGAAGGAAGAAGATTCAAGGTTTCAGAAGATAAAGATCGACAACAACCGAGCTTCATTTATCGACAAACTACATTATTCCAAAATTCGTCAACTCTACACTAGGTTATCCTCGGACGAACTGGGGGGGACTTACTGTTGATGGTGGGGTTAGCACCCCTTATCAATAGTTTGGAGATAATTGAGATTTAGTCCCTACCGATCTTTCCCTAATTATGTATTGGGTTATATGTCCCTTCAATAGGATTAGACCCTCGGTAAAAAATATCAGATTTTAGTGTCCGAAGCAGAGGTATAAACTACTTCGTCTAAAGCCGAAGTCTAAACTCGGACATATTAAGATCAAATCTTATCACAGATTCCCTAATTCCAGAAAAATCAGAAAAATGAAATATTTCCATTTTTTCGAGATTAACCCATGAGCTTAAATAACCGACTACTAAGACATATAAATACATACCTTTTCACTGAAATCGACATTCAAAATCGAGAGAAAAATTATTAGCAAATTTAGGTTTAATACTTCTCTTTGATAAAAGCTAACTCGGCATTCCGAATTAACAATTTTGTAATCAATATTATCAATAAAACTTATTTTTTCGAGGAATCATTTTGTCTTTTTACTTAACTTACTCTAAAAAAAACTAACTCCTCTAATTGAATCTAGTGTCAACAAAACGATAGGTCTTGTGGAGGAGGAACTTCTTGGGTCTGGAGTCTAGGAGAGAGGACTGTGCTGAAGAACTCAAAACCAAATCCGCCATTTCTTCTCTTCTTCGTTTAGTGATTGATTTTCTCTATAATCAACCCAGCACGTTCGTCAATGAATACTTTACAGTAATACGGGGTCCTACTTACTACACGACGTCGTCAGGTCTTCGCTAACATTTTTTTTTTTTTTGTTTAATTGGGAAATTAGATCTAGCTAGTGGCTCGTTACGCTGCTTCAGATCTCTCGCCGATCGAGCCTCTTCTGTCAAGGACATAATCAAACCAGAGAACAAAGGCAATTTTCGTTTCCCCATTTCTCTCTCGGTTCCTTCGTATCTAGAGCGATCTAGCTGCGCATGATCCGGTTTTATTTCCTTCGATATATTGTTTGATTTTTCCGTGTTGTGCAGAAAATTGCTATCGGAGCAGAATTAGACGAAGAAGTGGAAGAGGAATAAGAAGAGCAAGAGGGAGGAAAGATGGCGGCGGGTGGATTTTTGACCCGAGCATTCGAGACGATGCTCAAGGAGTCTGGGGGAAAGAAGTATCCTGATCTCCAGAAAGCTATTCAAGCGTATCAAGGTTGGATCTCGTTTCTTCATTTTTGAATTTTTTTGCGTTGGCAAATCGTTGGAGCGTTGCTTTTGTTCCAAGCGAATTTTACCCTTTGGAGCACGATCATAGCTACCGTTACCGACGAGAATTTGGTGTGAGTAATTCACTTAAATGTGGTCTTACAAGTCGAGGTTTGAGGAGTGTTTGGTTTGCTAGTGAACTCTACTATGACGTGACAGGCTAATGCTATGGAATTTTGGTTCTTGTCATTGATTCGCTGGCACTTAAGCCTTAGATCAACTTCTGGCTGTTAGTTTGTATCTGATACCTGGATGCGAAACTATGAACAAACTTTAATTTCTTATTCTTTCGTTCGAGTTATATAATCTATTGGGACACGGAAGTTTTTTTAGCTCCAATCAATCTAGATTTATAGTACAAGAAAGTTCTGAACAGGGATTGGTTGCATGTCACAGAAGGGTTTGCTTAGTTCTACGATGGAACAGCGGGAAGTTTTGTGCATTATTACGAACTTTTCATGAACTTGTCATCTCCCGGGATTATCTACTCTAAGCTGCACTGTTCTAATTAGATTTTCACGTGATCTGTGTCAATGAGGTGATATATGAAGTAGTATGAAGGAAGTTCACTCCCTGTTTCTATCCAGCAATGTCTGATTTTTTTTTCAAAGATCTTTGTTTAAGGCTTCTCTATACATTTTTTTTTTTTTGTTTTGCGTTAGTTTGGCCTTGGTCATATTGTCTTCAAATATGGCGGTGATAATTTTTTCTTTCTCTAACTAGTTGAACTTCCAATTGTGATTGTTGTTTATAGATGGTTCGAAGGTTGTTCCGCAGGCTGCATCCTTAAGCATAGACGAGAGGTATTGACCAGACCAGTGTTCTATTTTCAGCTAGCTTGTCGCTATAAACCTATCTTTCAAGAGCTACTGCTGAGAATAGTTTTCTCTATAGAACCTGATATTTACTTTGAAATTTTCTTTTGATATTAGTTAGTCATCTTTGGTGTTTATGTTATTCGCTTTTAACCAAGGTAGCTACTAGCCACGCTTGATATCATGAAATCTCCTTGCCAAATCGTATTTATCTAGTCTTCTGTCAGAGTTTGAGCCTTTAATGTGTCCAACTCCTAAGAAGTTTGGTAATTTATATCTATAGGTGGCTTGTTCTGTCCGTCTTCCTGCCTTATGCATGTGAGAAATTAGTTCAACGGTCTATTTCTACTTTACTGACACTGAATTGTATTTAACTTCAGTTCACAAGCTGAAGGTGGAGGTGAGAAAACTGGGGGAGAAGCAGAAGAACCACAGAAAGTCCCGAGTGGTGAAGCGGTGGAGCAGGCTAGTCAGTCAAAAAGCGGGACTATCAACATTTCCTTAGCAAATGCTGGACATACATTGGGGGGAGCTGAAGTGGAACTTGTTCTGAAGCCTCTTCGCCTTGCATTTGAGACAAAGAACTTAAAGATTTTCGATGCTGCTTTGGATTGTCTTCATGTATGCTTTTTTCTTATTGCTTTTAGCATCCCTGGTCGTTTGCCCCATTAATGAACTTTTTATAAGATTCCTGTAACTCTTTACATGTGGAATGTATCTCCAGTCATTCTATTGATGTATTGTTTGTGTTTCTTATCCTTTGTTTGTTGCAAGCAGAAACTCATAGCCTATGATCATTTGGAGGGGGATCCGGGTTTGGATGGCGGAAAAAATTCTGCTCCTTTCACCGACATTCTGGCAATGGTTTGTAGCTGTGTTGATAATTCATCACCAGACAGGTATGTGCCTCTCTGTTTCGAAATCATTTTAAGATTGGTTATACCAATTCTTAAAGCTGAAAATTTTGTGCAGCACTGTACTTCAAGTGCTGAAGGTTCTTCTTACAGCTGTTGCTTCAGGAAAGTTCAAAGGTAAGCCTCTGGTATAGAAAGCTATATTCTGTAACTCTTAGAGGGCTGAACCGGTTTCTCTATTTATTGTGGTTGCAATATAAGGTTAAATTCGTCTAACCTGATTCTATCGCAGTGCATGGGGAGCCATTGCTGGGAGTTATTCGAGTTTGCTATAACATTGCTCTAAACAGGTATACTTTCTCTCTTTTATCTGATTTTTTTGATCAGTACAGGTGTAATCACTAAAAGCAGTATTTACATGTAGCAAGAGCCCAATAAACCAAGCAACTTCTAAAGCAATGTTGACTCAGATGATAAGCATTGTATTCAGGAGAATGGAGACTGATATTGTAAGGAAGTTGTATTTCTCAATGTTGCATATGTTTTATTGAATGCACAAAAACTAAGTAAATGTTGTATGAAAGTTCTGACAGTTGAAAGTATATCTAGGTTTCTTCTTCATCCACAGTGTCTCAGGAAGAACATGATTCAGGCGATAGTTGTAGCCTGAAAAGTGAAGAAATAGTTGCAGCTGACCAAATTGAGAAAGAAATGACCTTAGGATATGCACTCGCTCAGGCAAAAGACACAACTCTTGCTTCTGTTGAAGAGCTGCATACCCTTGTGGGCGGTGCTGATATTAAGGTTGGTCTTGACCTTATATCTTAAATTTTTCTCCATTGCCGTGACTGGATTAGAGATGTATTCTTCAAGAAAGAATTGTTGAAAGGAGTCTGAACAAGGTTATAAATTCCTATTCTTTTTCTTAGTCGTTTCCTTGTTGTTGCTTCGGGATAAGTAGAGATATTTTTCAGTTCACTTGTCGTCAAATGTTTGCTAAATATTACACATATGCGTCTCGTAGACTCTAGAATTTCCCTTCTGAAATTTTGGTAAGAAATAGATAAATGTAGCAAAAAAGAAGTCTCTAGGATCGTTTCTTCAGTCTTTCTGATAGATAGAAGACTCTTGTATACTGTGGTCCAACAGTTGAGGTTTTTCGGACATGAAGCTCTTAATTCTTTGATCAGGGTTTAGAGGCCGCCCTTGACAAAGCTGTGCATCTTGAAGATGGCAAGAAGATAAAACGGTATAGTTCATACCACTCTGCTCAGTTTCTGAGTTTAAGCTTTTGTTTTACTTATGGTATGCCATTATGCATATTTGACTTTTTGGTGTTTTGGGTTTGAGTTTGTGCACACGCACACGCCTGTATTATACGTGTAAACTTGCTTGTGGCCGAACACACACACATGCTCGTATTTACCTGTTTTGATTAGGAAAATAATGGGTTAGACTTGTTTTTCCTTTCTAAGAGTCATGACTTTGTATTCAACTCATTTCAATTCCATAGGGGCATCGAGCTAGAGAGCATGAGTATTGGACAGCGTGATGCATTGCTAGTTTTTCGTACCCTTTGCAAGGTTGGCTTTTTGAGGATTCCATCTCTCAATCTTTGACTAGCTATTTTTGGTGCTTCTGTGATTTTTTTTTTCTTCTAATTCTGTATCAGATGGGTATGAAAGAAGATAGTGATGAAGTCACAATCAAGACCCGTATATTGTCTCTTGAGCTTCTTCAGGTAAATTTATTTACATTATCTTGTAAATTTGTAACTTAAGGCATTGCATGACACTGGACTTTAATAGATGAATTTTATTTTGTAGTCAAATAGAGGTGTGTATACATGATTCTTGTGAGTGTGCACATCATATATAATTCTTTTTATTTTGTACTCAAATAGAGGTGTCTATACATGATTGTGGTGATTGAATTCTCCATTGCTGCCTGCCTAAACTTCTGAGATATCCTTTGTGTTCTAAGTTGGATTTACACCCGATACAGTTACTGTGCATTATCATAACTTTAATGTTATGAAAGGCCCATATTTACCTCTATGCTTATCCTGAGTCTCAGAAAACAAAGAAGAGTTGTTGGCATTAGAGTGTTATTTATGTTGCATTTTCGCTGAAGGTCCTTTCTGTTTGTTGAGTTTGACCAACTTTTCTGTTAAAAATATGTTTGCAATATGCAGGGTATGTTAGAAGGAGTTAGTCATTCGTTTACAAAGAACTTTCACTTTATTGATTCAGTGAAAGCCTACCTCTCATATGCATTGTTGCGGGCTTCAGTTTCTCAGTCTCCTGTCATATTTCAGGTTAGATTCTCCATTTCATCTAGATCTTTGAGAGTTCTTTTTTTATGTCCTATCTAACTAGGAACGACGTTCTGGCAGTATGCATCTGGTATCTTCTCCGTGCTTTTGCTGCGGCTCAGAGATAGTTTAAAAGTAAGCATGTCATGTCTCCAGTTTCGAATTTCTTCTTTGCGGTGATACCATATTTTTTGATCCTAATCTCATTTCCAGGGTGAAATTGGTATATTTTTCCCCATCATCGTCTTACGATCATTAGATAGCTCCGAATGCCCCATTGACCAAAAGATGGGTGTTCTTAGGTACAATGTTACTTTGAATATGTCTTTTAACCGAGTCTAGTATCTCCTTTGCGGTGAATTCATGGATATTCCTTTTTTTGCAGGATGCTTGAGAAAGTCTGTAAAGATCCTCAGATGCTTGTTGATGTGTATGTAAACTATGATTGTGATCTAGAGGCTCCGAACTTGTTTGAGCGCATGGTATGCTCCATTTTCTTCTCTTAATATAATTACTGTAGTCAGCGATGCTACTGATAGTTATGGCCCACATTACATCCTTTTCTTTTCTTCAAGGTAACAACACTGTCCAAAATTGCTCAAGGGTCTCAAAGTGCTGATCCAAATCCTGCCATAGCTTCACAGACTGCTTCAGTAAAAGGTTCATCTCTTCAGGTAGGCGCCATGTTACGTTTGGTTTACTACCTGCATTTAGAAAATCGCTATGTATTTTTTTAATTTTATTTTATCTAATTTTCTATGAATCATTCAATAAGCAACGGGGGGAACCTTTTTTCAGTGCTTGGTGAACGTTCTTAAATCACTGGTTGATTGGGAGAAAATAAGGAGAGAGGCAGTAAGTAGTACCAGACATGCAAACGAGGACTGTGATTCTGCTAGAGAGCTAATTGAAACCAAAAGCAGGGAAGATGTCCCAAGCAACTTTGAGAAGGCTAAAGCTCATAAATCCACAATGGAGGCTGCCATCTCTGAGGTTATTGTTTTACATCCAAAATGCGTGTCACTAGTAGTGACATACTAACGGATGGATAGTCATTTTGCAGTTCAACAGGAATTCAGTGAAGGGTGTAGAATATCTAATAGCAAACAAGTTGGTCGAAAGGAATCCTGCTTCAGTTGCAGAGTTTCTGAGAACTACTTCGAGTTTGAAGAAGGTCGAACACTAGAACTATGCATGGCTGTTTTCAGTATTTATAGGTGGGATATATAACCGTTCTTATATATAGGTTATGATTGGCGATTACCTGGGCCAACACGAGGAGTTTCCTCTTGCTGTCATGCACGCATATGTTGATTCAATGAAATTTTCAGAAATGAAGTTTCATTCGGCTATTCGTGAATTTCTCAAAGGTTTTAGACTTCCAGGAGAGGCTCAAAAAATTGATCGCATTATGGAGAAGTTTGCAGAGAGGTAATAACACCATGTATTATTCTCCGTAGTTCATTTTTGGGTTTAGAGCTAACGTTAAGCTTGTTAGTTATTTGTGGATTAGGTGAACTGAAAACCTATATTTATTAACTTAGCCATTTTTCCCCATTAATAACTAACATTTTCTGTTCTACTGTTACCTTTGAGTAGATATTGCGCAGACAATCCGGGTCTTTTCAAGAATGCAGATACCGCTTATGTTCTAGCCTATGCAGTTATCATGTTGAATACAGATGCGCATAATCCAATGGTTTGGCCTAAGATGTCAAAATCAGATTTTATACGTATGAATGCTACGAATGATCCTGAAGATTGTGCTCCAACTGAACTTCTGGAAGAGATCTATGATTCTATTGTAAAAGAAGAAATTAAATTAAAAGATGATGACAGCAGCATAAGGAAGTTCAATCAAAGGCCAGGAGGAGAAGAAAGAGGTGGTCTTGTCAGTATTCTTAATCTGGGGTTGCCAAAAAGAATATCAGCAGCTGATGCTAAGTCTGAGACTGAGGATATTGTTAGGAAAACACAGGAAATTTTCCGAAAGCATGGAGTGAAAAGAGGAGTCTTTCACACTGTGGAGCAAGTGGACATTATAAGGCCCATGGTGGAAGCTGTTGGGTGGCCTCTGCTTGCTGCTTTCTCCGTTACAATGGAAGTTGGTGATAACAAACCAAGGATTCTTCTCTGCATGGAAGGATTTAAAGCTGGCATACATATTGCTTATGTTCTTGGAATGGATACAATGCGCTATGCGTTTTTAACATCACTTGTCAGGTAAACCTGTAACACCTTTTTCACACTCCCTTTTATGTTTCAGTGTTGAATATTTATCTAGGTTACCTTTTGTATTGGCTAGCTATGTATGCTATTGTACACTGCGGTGCAAGTTTTATAGGAGCAGAAAGCTGTGGCATGTTAATTTTTTTTCCTTGAATTGTCCATAGGTTCACTTTTTTGCATGCTCCAAAAGAAATGCGGAGCAAAAATGTTGAAGCATTGAGGATACTACTGGCTTTGTGTGATTCAGAACCTGATACCCTTCAAGATACTTGGAATGCAGTTTTAGAATGTGTTTCTCGACTAGAATTCATTATTTCTACTCCTGGGATTTCTGCAACAGTAATGCATGGATCAAACCAGATCTCAAGGGATGGGGTTGTTCAATCATTGAAAGAATTAGCTGGGAGACCGGCTGAACAAGTTTTTGTAAACAGTGTGAAGCTGCCCAGTGAATCTGTTGTGGAATTCTTTACTGCTCTATGTGGTGTTTCGGCTGAAGAACTGAAACAGTCTCCTGCCCGGGTTTTCAGTTTGCAGAAGCTCGTTGAGATCAGTTATTACAATATAGCTCGTATCCGAATGGTACTCTTCTATCCTACTAGAGGCATGGTTAATTATGAGAACTTATACACGGTCACAATGCATACCCTATTCTCGCACCTCATGCTAATTGAAAGTATGGATACACAAAGAATGAGCAGCACTAACAATAACACAATCAGAAAATAAAGCGGAAAACTTTGTTAACTTTGCTGTCTCTGTTCTAAATTGGATTTTCTCTGGTGTGCATTGCAACAAGTTTTAGTGTCGAAGTAATACTGAAGGGCCGATAGATTATGTATCTTAGACTAAACATTACTCAAAATAATGTATTTACTAATTTTCTGTTTGCTTTTGTGACATATACCAGGTCTGGGCAAGAATATGGTCCGTCCTTGCTGAACATTTCGTATCTGCTGGTAGCCATCATGATGAAAAGATTGCAATGTATGCCATAGATTCTCTTAGGCAGCTCGGAATGAAGTATCTGGAACGTGCTGAGCTAACCAATTTTACTTTCCAAAATGATATTCTCAAACCGTTCGTTATCATCATGCGGAATACTCAGAGCCAGACCATAAGGAGCCTAATTGTTGACTGCATCGTGCAGGTTGCTTGCTTGGTCTTTTGTAAATTGTTTCCTGTGTTTTTTTGTAACTTAGTCGTGTGCAGCCAATTTTCAGCAAAATAATCTTTTCTCTTTTAGATGATAAAATCTAAAGTTGGAAGTATAAAATCGGGATGGAGGAGTGTTTTTATGATATTTACAGCAGCCGCAGATGACGAAGTTGAATCGATAGTTGAAAAATCATTTGAGAACGTTGAGCAAGGTGACAAACTGTCCGTCAAACCCCTGCACATATATCGTACTTTAAGTGTATTTTCTCTCTTTCTTTTCGATAAAAGTTTGTGTAACCACTAGTATATGTGCAGTTATTCTGGAACACTTTGATCAAGTGATCGGTGACTGCTTCATGGATTGCGTCAACTGTCTCATCAGATTTGCCAATAATAAAGCTTCAGACCGGATAAGCCTGAAAGCAATTGCCCTTCTCAGAATATGTGAGGATCGGCTTGCAGAGGTATGTTTTCAAGCTAAATTTAGCTCGAAATTACGGCTTTTTGGGCTGTCTTCAAAATCCCTCGCTTCCTTTTGAGTTGTCCCCCTGTAGCTACACTTGCTCATTTTCCTAGCGTATGATTATTCTTAGGGACTTATACCTGGCGGTGTTCTCAAGCCCGTGAATACCAATGAGGATGAAACTTTTGATGTAACAGAGCATTACTGGTTTCCGATGCTTGCCGGTTTATCTGATCTCACATCAGATTTAAGGCCCGAAGTTAGAAACTGCGCTCTGGAGGTGTTGTTTGATTTGCTGAATGAAAGAGGCAAAAAATTCTCCACACCTTTCTGGGAGAGTATCTTCCATCGCATCTTGTTTCCAATTTTTGATCATGTGAGTCATGCTGGAAAGGAAGGCTTAATATCTTCTGGGGATGTAAAATTCCGTGAAACAAGCATTCATTCCCTTCAGCTCCTTTGCAACCTATTTAATACGTTCTACAAGGTACTGATGAAGCCTCTGTGTGCATCTTGTCCATTATTAACGCAATTAACTTTCAGACTTATTGCACTACTTGTCATGTTTCCACGTCCTGAAAAATCACGTGCTGCAAAATTTGACAATTGAATTTTCACCTTTGGAGCAGGAAGTTTGTTTTATGCTGCCTCCACTTTTGAATTTGCTCCTAGACTGTGCGAAGAAATCAGATCAGACAGTAGTTTCAATTTCATTAGGAGCATTGGTTCACCTCATAGAGGTTGGAGGCCACCAATTTAGTGAGGGCGACTGGGATATGCTCCTGAAAAGCATTAGGTGACCATCTTTCTATCACAATTGTTTTTTATTATCTAAAAATGCTATTATCTAACTTTTTCTTTCGGGTTGCTAGAGATGCATCGTACACAACTCAACCGCTGGAGCTGTTGAATGCTTTGAGTTTTGACAATACAAAACAGAACCTAGTTCCGACAGGAGATATAGATGCTGAGGCCTCTGAATCTCCACGCGTTGAGACATCTCCAAGGATTGGTACTCATGGTGCTTCCGTAGAATCTGGGATACAGCCCAAGTCTGATGGTTCTGAAGGTTGCCTCTAAACGTTTGTAGAATTTTTGGATTTATATATAAGGCCATGTTTCTGACCTTAATGTTTTCCCTTAAAGGTCGTCCGTCGTCATCTGGAGGGGCTCAAAAAGATGGAGATGATACGAATCTACAGCGGAGTCAGACCTTTGGTCAAAGATTTATGGACAATATCTTCCTCAGAAATCTCACATCTCAACCAAAAAGCTCTGCAGCAGAGGTGTCTGTGCCCTCTTCTCCGTATAAGGTATTTTTGGTTTTGTTGAGTTCACTTTTGTTTAGTATGGGATATAGGGAAATACTAATAACTTGGTACTTGTAGCATGTGGATCCTAGAGAGTCGGAAAGCAGAGAAGAAGAGAGTCCATCTCTGGGAAGAATTAGAGGCAAATGCATCACGCAATTACTACTACTTGGTGCTATCAACAGTATCCAGGTATGGTGCATGGTGTTTAAGCAAACACTCTTATTCTAGGAGGAATATGGGAAGTGACAGTTGCGTTTAATTCTGCAGCAAAAATATTGGAGTAATTTGAAAAGACAACAGAAGATAGCGATTATGGACATATTATTCTCATTCATAGAATTTGCTGCTTCCTACAATTCATATCCGAACCTGAGAACACGGATGAATCACATTCCTGGGGAGAGGTTAGTGAGAAAGCCGTAGATATATGTTTCCTCCTTTGCATAGAAAATGGAAGTAATCAACAAAGATTTGGATATATATATTGACAGGCCACCTTTGAACCTTCTCCGGCAAGAGCTGGAAGGAACCACCATATATTTGGATGTGTTGCAAAAGACAACTTGTGGGGTGGAAGATGAACTAGAAGGTACCGGGGAAGAAAAAATGATAACATTCTGTGAACAGGTGCTGAAAGAAACATCAGATCTCCAATCCACTATGGGGGAGACTACAAACATGGATGTTCACCGGGTACTGGAGCTGCGTTCTCCAGTGATTGTGAAGGTAATATATATTATTATTGATTAAAAAAAGAAGAAGAAAAGGTAAGGTTTGTTGGAATAGAAAGGGCAATAATTTTGTTGGTTCCAGGTTCTGGAAGGCATGTGCTTCATGAACAACAAAATATTCAGGAAACACATGAGAGAGTTGTACCCTCTGCTCACCAGGCTTGTCTGCTGTGAACAGGCAAGTAAAGACTCTCTCTTTCAAATATTTTTACTACTTTCTCTTAACTCCATGAGTTTGTCTTGTCTGCAGATGGACATACGAGGTGCACTAGCCAACCTGTTTAAAGCACAACTGAAGCCTCTTTTGCAACAGTGAATGATTCACTTCCCACAGTGCCAGAGAGCACACTTGTCCCCGATTAAAATACTCTTACCTTATTACTTGTTTTTACGGTGCCTTTGTTGCTTGTTTTTTAAAAAGACACCCTCCACTTCAAGTATCCCAACACTTTCTTCATTTTTTTTTAGATGTTGTGGACTTTGGTGCTATCATAGATTTGATCAAACATTGGCCGACTTCCCATCTCGCAGTTATAATAACCAGAACAATTATGTGTTTAATGATTCAGTTAGCTGACTCGGACTCATCGCAATAGATAAACATGGGTACAAAATTTATGAAAGTAGTTCAAAGTATCCAGTCAAGAAAAATGACAAATGATTTCATATTTCTTAATAATAGTTCAAGCACTAATGACTATTAGTTTCATGAGTAGTTCTTATTTTCGAGTGTTTTTTTAATACTGGTTTGTATGAATTTAATCTATCTTTTGTTTTTCATATGATAAGTACAAGCTTTCTAATTTTACAACCTCTGAAGGCAAAAAAAGAAATGGTTCTTTACGAGGAAACAAATCTTCAAGGTTGTGGTCATGGGCTCATTGCCTTTGACTTTGTTAACGTTGTGATTTCTTCATCCATTACACAAGTCTGAGAATGTATCTAAACAATGTTAATTGGATTTAGTAAATGGGTAATACTACATCCCCAGTTCTAATAGTAGGAACCATAAGACAACAATGTCTTTGCCTCTTTTATCGAACTTATACCCTCAATATTTATTTTAAGGAATAAAATTAAGAACATCCAACTCCATCATCAATCTTTAAAAACAACAAAATAACCAAAAAATGTCTGCGAATAGAAAACAATTTGGCCGCACGTCAGAATAGTCTTCTCTTTGATTAGTACTATTGTGTTCAATATTTCTTTATTGTTATAAACTTAAATATATACACAAATTTATATAAGTGTATTGAAGTATATATACGTGTGAAATATATATATATATATATAGGAGGATCGAGATGAGAAGTGACGAAACAAAAATTCATTCCCTTTCATATTATTACAACTACTTAGTATTATGCACCCCCTTTACATTGGATCATTAGGCGGTGGTGAAAATATTAAGATATCAATAAAAGGGACAAGCATCACCATTAGGTGACAAGTGTGTTCATGATTAATACCCAACTATTTTCTAAAACATTGCCGCATGTATTATATGGATGATCATTAAAATCATTTTATAATACTCCTCTGATTATTCATTATTCTGTATGTATTACGTAATACCTTATTAAAAATCTTATCATCGAAAAATCATTGTAATGAAAACCATGGTAAGAAAAAAAGGAAAAGTTGAATACAATCAATTGTTCACAAATCTTGTAGACAGTATGTCCCAATATTTTAAACATGCTTTTGAAAATTTGATGTAGGAAATGTTTTTGTGAGAGATCTCCTACATTGTCACTACGGATAAACTGAATATTAACTTCATGATTTTTTTTGATTTTTTTAAGATAGGAGAAAATCTTAGATGGATGTGCATCGTTCTATAGTTGTTGATGTAATATTCTTTCAATTGAGCAACACAAGCAACACTATTCTCATATAACTTTGTATGTTCTTTCCCGTGTCCACATTCTCAACACTATAGTTTTTTATATGTGATAGATCATGGATCTAAGCCATACACATTCTCGACATGCTTCTCATTGTAAAGATATATTCGTTTTGTGACTGAGTTTTAATGCGGTTTGATAGATACCATGCATCTGCAAAACCAACCACACCAAATGCAGAGCTCTGAGGATATAATAATCCAAAAAACAATTGTACATGGAAGATATGCTATATCCCATTCTGATGCCTGCGCTTAGTGGATGAACTATTATTTCTTCATTATCTTCACGAGGCCTAAACAGATCCTTGTCAATATCATGTGATCTATTGACCATTGGAATACTCAGAGAGTCACTTTTGTCCATAGTAAGTAAACATCCTTTTGGTGTCATTTTATTGATGCACTCATATTCCCATCTTGGAAACGCTCTATCGGAGCTTGAGACAAAACTTTGTTTTTCCAAAGACTTTCATCCCGAACTCTTCTTTCATATGAGTTTGTGCATCATCATCCCTTTAAGTTCCAATTATGTTCAGGTCATTAACATATAAATCAATGATCACGAATCCTGAAAAGGATTTCGCAAGTGCATATCACATTGTTGATGTATCTTTTCATCAAAAAATCCTCATTTATGCGATTATACCACATGCATTCAAAATTGTTAATTCGTAAAGTGATCTATGTAACTTGACCGAACAAATATCTTTGGATCCATCTTGATCATTTGATCGTTATCAAGTGATCCATATAGGTATGCAATCACAACATTCACAAGGTATATTTAAGATTTTAGATGCCGCTAGACTCATCAAGTACATGAATGTGATTACATCCACAGCCAGGGGTATGTTTCATCATAATCGATTCTTGGTTTTTGAGAAAAACCTCATGTCAAAACGAGATTTATATGTTATGAGTATATTTTCTCATTCCTTTTTAGCACAAAAATCCATTTGTGTTATGTAATAACATTATGTCTGAAGACATTTTTCTTATCTGAGAGAGATTTATTTATTTCACAGGGTCTTTTACCATTCCTCCCCATCGGATCTCTTTCGGCACCCCGATACAGACCTTAGGTCTAGATCATTATTTTCATGGTCAACTATAAAAAAAGAGAACATCCCATTTATATCATATATTTTACTTATTCCCCCTAACTTTATTCACTTTGGGCGAAGTTAATCGAATTCTCATATTCTTCTGCGTCATGTTTGTCTGGTAGAAAAATCCATTTTCTTTTGAAATAACTCACATTTCACAAGGTTTATAACTTGGGATGGTTGAGGACAATCTTTTCTCTCCAAAGCTTTTTCTTCCCCAAAATGGTTTTTTTTGTCATACTAGTGATAACTTTTTATAAATTTCGCTCTAGTAGTGTTTCCGGAAACATATATTGTTTTGGCCAATATTTTTTTCTCTCTACTCAAAGCACAAATTGTTGATGGTGGGCCATCCCTTATCAATAGTTTGGCGATAATTGAGGTTCGGTCCCTACTGACCTTTCCCTGATGATTTATCAGGTTATAAGTCCCTTCAATAGGATTGGAACCCTCGGCCCAGATGACCGAGGGACACCTCGGTGAAGAATGATCGGATTTAGTGTCCGAAGCGGGGGTGTAAGCAAATTCGTCCCAAGCCAAAGTCTAAACTCGGACAGAATAAGATAAAATCTTATCACATATTCCCTGATCTTGGAAAAATAGAATATTTCCATTTTTCCGAGGTTAGCACATGGGCTTAGATAACCGACTACTAGGATATATAAATATACACCCCCCTTTACTAATTTAATTCATTCATAATTGGGGAGAAGAATTACTAGATTTCCTAGGTTTAATACTTCTCTTTGATAAATTTAACTCGGCATTCCGAGTTAACACCCTTGTAACCGATATTATCAATAAAAATTTCTATTTTTCGAGGTTTCTCTTTTTGTCTTTTACTTAACTTATTCCAAAAACGAACCCATCTAATTATAAATAATTAGAAGTTGAACCTAGTCTCAACATTTGGCGTGCCAGGTAGGGGGTACTCTTTTAGGAAAAGAAGACAGAGATCTCGGAAAACTAAGATGGTGGATACCCAACAACCACCCCCAGAGGAACGAAGAGATGGAGAGGTATCCGAAGCAAGCGATGGGGAAGAAGATGTAGGAGTTCAGGAAAACCTTCGAAAGACCAGAGAATCGGCAAGAGCTTTGTTCGAGAATCATGATCCCATAATCCGGGAGTTAGACTATCCACAAAAAACGCCTAGCCAATTCGGCTACCAAGGATTCGTGACCCCGAACAATCAAACAGTCGAGGTGCAGACACCAGAAACTGATAATTCTCAGAAACGGTTAAGGATATAAACAACACCTCAGCCAACCCCTCGACCGGATGACCAACCTCAACCTCCATCCTCGAGCAACAGGCACATCGGCAGCTAATCGAACTTCTAGTGCAGTAGAAGTGGCAACCCCCGAAACAAGAAACAAAAGAGCATTAGTGAGAACGGAACAATAACGCGAGGATTGGCTGGTAGAACAATTTGGCCATCAACAAAAGGTTAACCGGACCCTGATCGATCAAATTTCAATCCTATCAGAAGAACTCCAAGCTTCTGGAGCTCAAAATCATAACCAATCTCCCGTAGCGGTCCTGGTCAGGCCTTCACGAACCGCTTCTCAACGAGTAACATTCGAAGATGACCAGAGTGGAGCAAGAGAACCAAGAACACCAACTTCGACCATACGCCGAGGTTCGAGAATTGGAGATAACGAAATGCGGACCCTAAGTACCGATCAATCGATTGCGGCTCTAAAAAGAGAGTTGGAAGAAATGCGTTCACTAGTTCATAAGGCAACGAGCACTGCACCGGAGGTCGATCAGCTACTAGGAAAAACAGAAAGAAGTCCATTCACCTACAACATCACGCGAGCACGGGTACCGCTCAATGATAAGCCAAGACTCCCGACCTATGATGGAACCGAAGACCCAACAGTTTACATGAGAGCGTTTTTAGTTAAGGTCGGAAGAGCCGAGTTCCAAAGAGGAGAAGAGGATGAAGGAAGATGCCAACTCTCTTTAGAGAGCCTAAGAGGAGATGCCCAAGCTTGATTTACTAGTATGCCTTTTGATTTGATTAGTTGTTTCGCCAAACTTCGAGAAGCTTTCTTTAAACAATTCATGCTGCACTTAGAACAACAAGCTACCGCATCAGACCTCTACGCAGTAAAACAAGGACCGAGAGAACCACTCCGAGATTTCATTAAAAGATTCAAGGCAATTTATTCACGCTTAAGGATAGATGATTTGGCAATCGGAGCACTCAGTGCGGCAATGTGGTATCAGTCGAAGTTTTGGGACGAGCTTTCTGCTTATCGTCCTCAGTCCATGAATGACGCGTTTCACCGGGAAAATACCCATATAAGGATTGAAGAGAATCGTGACGAGCTTGAAAAAGTACATGGATCTTCAAAAGTGAACAAAGATACGAAGCTAGAGGAGAAGAACGACGAGTAGAAAGACACAAACCTCAGAAGGATAAGTCAAAATCATAAGCATCTTTTTCCGTGACGGAACCCCAAAAGGACACGCCTCGGAAAGATAATTCGAAATACATGTATACCCGAGAACTTGACTATCCGACCATCCTGTGGTGTGAATATAATAAAAGACCAGGTCATAAAACCGAGGACTGCCAAAATCTGAAGAATTATTTAATGGCTATCCGATTTGAGCAAGACCGGGAAAAGGAGAAGCACAAAACGCGGGAAAATGAGAAAAATCAACTTTCTCGGGAAGAAACGTAAGTCGGAGAGATCCTGCCCTCACCACCTCCAACTCAGAGGAAAATGATTAACATGATAATGGGAGGACTTGCAAACTGCGAAGATTCTGTTCGGTCAATTCAATGAAGTATCTTCAGGTTATCCGCGGATCAGATTCCACGAAGCGCTACTGTACAAAAGGATTTGATATTTACTGCCGAAGATTTGAAAGGGATCGATGTCCCTCATAACGATTCACTTGTAATTGAACTTCAGATCGGCGACTGCGATGTCCAAAGGATCCTTGTCGACACAGAAAGCTCGGTAGATGTTATATCTATGGACACACTTCAAAAATGGAGATTAAGGATCAAAAGATCAAGGCTCGGGTAAAACATTTAACTGCGTTCGGAGGAGATACAATTTCAAATGTTGGAACGATAAAACTCCCAGTGTCAGCCGAAGGAATAACAAAGATTGTAAAGTTCGATTTAGTAGAGAGAGCCACCATTTACAACGCGATCGTCGGTACTCCGTGGTTGTACTTTATGGAATTTGTTCCATCTACTTATCACCAATGTCTGAAGTTCCCAACTCCGAAAGGATACTTTACAGTCCGAGGTGACCAGAGGATGGCTCGAAGGTGCTTCGTAACAGAAAATAAATATCACCGAGAAACTCGGAATCAAGGAAAAGCTTCAGATCAAACTCTCATGGTAGTCTCCACCAACAAGAAAAAGCCGACATCTGTCGAAAATTTGGCAGAACTTTTCGAAAGAGAAGAATACTTAGGAAGATCAACCAAGAAAGGTCGAAAGGGAAGAAATTAGTTTTTCCCCGTAGGCAAAAAAAAAAAAAAAAGGTTGATATCTCGGATTATGCCGAGATAGTCAACAAATAATCAAACGTCAGAACTACGTGTGGTTTGATCCCCTTTGAGGGTACGTAGGCAACCTTTCACGAGGTTCATGTACAACATCAAAATAAATCTCGGTTTTATAGTCAAGAAGTTTATACAACTCAATTATATTTAACCGAATATTTTACACATTTTATACCGAATGCAAAAGTTTGACAGTTAGTCTGATAAAATAGGATTTATTGTAAAACTTTAAGCAAACGAGTAAGGAAAGCATGCCTTATCTTGTTTTGTTATTTCTGGATATCGAAACATTAAGTTTTGGAATTTCGAGTAAAAAAAAATCCAAATATACGAGAAACAAAATGTTATTTGAAAAAGATATTACAATACAATTACAAAAAAAAAAAAAAAAAGACAGAGATCAATTCGGAGGTCTTAATACAAGATTACTAATCTGAATATTAAAATATTCGTCTTGAAACTCCGGAATCGAAATAGCATTCGCAAGGTCGGAGAATCGATCACGTTCCCTCTCAGCTTCAACAATGTCCTCCTCCGGGATAGCAAATCCTTTTTCACGAAGAGACCGAAGGTTCTGAGCCACAGCCGCAGCTTGCCCATAGTCGTTAGCTCTGTCAAAAGCTTCGGAATATTTGTGAAGAGATTCGCGGATTTTGTCCAGCTTCTTTTGGCAGGCATTGAAGATTGATCGTCGCCCATCCAAATGTCCTTTTTCGAAGTGCTCGACACATTTGGAGTCCATAATAGCTCGTCCAACGTCTCTCTCCTCCGAAATTTCAAGGATATGGCTTTTAGCATCGGCCAGTTCAGTGATTAGCCGAGAATTTTCCTCCAAAAAGATCGAAAGATTTCGACTCTTTTTTCGTGAAATTCATCTTCAGGTTGCTGAAGCTTTTGTTTTGATTTTCAATTCTGCTTCGCGCTTCAGCTAGAGCTTTCTCGGCATCAAGGGATCTTCGCTCCAAGTCTTCATTCTCGGATAACAGAGTACCAATTTCCAAATGAGAATCGGCGAGTCTCTTTTCATACCGAAGGAACGTTTGACCGATAAAACCCACAGACTGAAATATAGTAGGAATAGAAAGATTAGTATCTGGAAAAGATGGTGAAAATAAAGGGGGATTTTCGGGTTGAATGTTACCCTAAAATAGAGCAGGAAAGAGCTTCGAAGGTATCTGATTCGCAGCAAGTCTTGGGGAGACGACTATCATAACCGCTTGTCTTTCGTATAAGCTCGGCTCATTTTTCTTTGTTTTTTAAAACAAGGTCCGAACCATCAAATTCAAATTGGAACGCATGTTGTTCCCTCACAGACATTTTAAGCTTCATGTTCTCGATGTTCTTCTTCTTAACAGCTTCCACATTCTGCTTTTTTGTTGCCTCGGTATTTTGTCTCTTTCTTGGAAGAAAACCTCGATTACTGCCATAAGCTTCTTCGGGGTTAGATCTCTTCATTTTAGGAATAGGGTCGATATTTCCCAGCCTTCCCTTCCTAGAAGATTGTTTGCAAAATTAGTAGTAGTTCGGAATGTGATTTGAGAAGTTCGGAGGAAATATATCTGTCCAAGAGATGGCTCTGCGGATATGGATAGGGAGAATGTCACCCCACCGAAGTTCTCCTTCTTTCTTGAGTTTTTCAAATTCTTCGGAGAAGTTTAGCGGGAGAGTTCGGAAGCAGCTTGGTTTAACTAAAAATAAAACAATATATATGGTCAGAATTCAAATAAGGAGAAGAAGAGAAGACCTAGTTTTCTACCAATTATGGTCTTCCAGTTTCGGAGAATTATGATATCAGAGTTGTAAACCGAAGCTTGGTTGATTCGAACGTAAAAGTAGCTTCGGAACCATGATTTCGTGTTTGAGCGAAGTCCAGTAAGTATCTTTCTTTAAGGTTTGATATCAATTTTTAAGGCTCCCTCTAAGTTTTCACAGGCCGATAAATTCGTTAATTCCTCCAGTTTTCAAGAATTTAGTCGAATGCCACACCGAGCAGCAAGCACTAGAAGCCCGGTAATAATTTTGACTGAGTTGGGTGTTATTTGGGACATTGCCATTCCCCGAAGAACGCAGTAACTCACCATTAGTTGTGGGATTGGAAACTTGAGATGAGCTTCAGAGAAGAAACTCTCATAGAGACAAACGTAACCCGGTGGCGAAGTCCAAAGTTTGTGGTCGAACCTCGGAACTAGGATCTTGATCTCAACAGGACTTTGAGCTTTCCTTTTGATTTTTCCAATCTCGGATTTAGAAAAAAGAGAATATTCGACATCTGGGATATTCGGCCATGAGATTGTGTTTCTAGAAGCTGAAACCTCGGGATTGTTTCTTTCAGTCATTACTAAAGGAAAAATATTAGCGGTTCAGAGAAGGAGATCAGAGATTACCTCGGAGAGTGGAGAAGTGATTGTGAGAAAAATTAGCCGTGATTTGGGATTATATAGAAAGTATGAATGATGGTTGACGCTTTGTTTTCTGCGTCGGAGGGATTCGATTAGCTACTGTTTAAGGCAAAAGGAGGCGTCGTTCCTTTTTCATTTATTTTCGCTTCTTTTCGAAATGACACGTCGCGGGGGAATTGAAAGGTTTTGAGGATATCGAGAAGTTAGCGCGTAAGAGACTTCTCATTTTCTGTGCTCTTTCCCGCCATATTGGAGGATGAAGTCGAAGGAAAGGAAGAAGATTCAAGACTATTGAAGATGAAGATGACCGAAATCGAGCTTCAGTTATCGACAAGCTTTTAAATTATGGAAATTCGCCAACTCTGCCCGAAGACATCCTTGGACAAACTTGGGGGGGGGGACTTACTCTTGATGGTGGGGTTACCACACCTTATCAATAGTTTGGCGATAATTGAGGTTCGGTCCCCACCGACCTTTCCCTGATGATTTATCGTGTTATAAGTCCCTTCAATAGGATTGGAACCCTCGGCCCAGATGACCGAGGGACACCTCGGTGAAGATTATCGGATTTAGTGTCCGAAGCGGGGCTGTAAACAACTTCGTTCCAAGCCGAAGTCTAAGCTCGGACAGAATAATATCAAATCTTATGACAAATTCCCTTATCTTGGAAAAATGGAATATTTCTATTTTCCGAGGTTATCCCATGGACTTAGATAACCGACTACTAGGATATATAAATATACATCCCCCTTTTACTAATTTAATTCATTCAGAATCGGGGAGAAGAATTACTAAATTTCCTAGGTTTAATACTTCTCTTTGAAAAAGTTAACTCGACATTCCGAGTTAACACCCTTGTAACCGATATTATCAATAAAAAGTTCTCTTTTCCGAGGTTTCTCTTTTTGTCTTTTACTTAACTTATTCCAAAAATGAACCCCTCTAATTATAAATAATTAGAAGTTGAACCTAATCTCAACACATACTTATGATTCTTATTTTCTCTCTCCACTCTTCCATTGAGCGGAGATCTGATCCTCATTTTATCTCTTCTCTCATATTGGGAGCTTAGATTGATGCTTCTTCTATTCTCTCAACGCTTTTCTAAAAAGCGGAGATTCATGATCCTCAATTTATCTCTTCGCTAATCTTTTTGAAGCAGAGATTTATGCTTTACACTCTACGCTTAACTGCATAGCGGAGATTCATGTACGCTATATCATTCATTTTTCAACAATCAATTTTTTCTTTGGTTCTATTTTTCCCGACAATCAATTCTTTCTTTGGTTCTATTTTTCCCTATAATGATATGGTTGATCAAGATCTCTTTATCAATATCATTGATTTCATTCAGGTACATGATCTTATTATTAATCATGTCAACGGTCTGATTACTCCTCTTCAGAAGTTTATTCCTCTTTTAAATAATGATTTGCTCCTTTTTCTTGAGGATTTGCTTTATCTTTGACATCAAAGAGGTCTATCACGTTTCTAACGTGCCATAGACACACTATTATTATAACAACAGTGTTAGGTGGAATATGAGATTTCTTTGAACTTCAAATTCATTTTTCATTTATGCGAGGATCACAATGAAATCTCATTCATCAGCTGTTTATCTTTATAAATGCTTTTGTATTAGATTTGCAATATTCAAAAGTGATCCTTTGGATCTTTGAACCTCATGATTAAATTAATTTGTTCCAGGATTTCAACTATTCATGATTCTATTTATAATAATGGGATAAACTTCTTGCCAAAATGATAATATGCAAATATGCAAATCTAACAAGCATATTTTTGGATGTTACTTCTAATGACATGAGAGATATATTTCTAATAACTCATTGGTTTTATATGTATAAATTACTACATGCAAAACTGCATGTTCCATGCTAAAACATGAAGTTAAAATCTCACCATAATTGATCATTCCAATTCTTTGGATTTGCTTTATGAATAGTGAAATTTACTCCCATTAGTATTAATCTTTAGTGTAATTAATAATTTAGTATCTGTTTACAAACTTAGTATTAAAATTTTAAAAAGACTAAATTACTCTTATGATAGACATATTAACTTAGTACCCTTTTGTTTATGTAATTAGATTTAAACCTTTAAATAAATAAATAAATAAAAAATTTGAAAACATTTTATACGTATTTTTAAGAAACTATAACATATTTTTGAAAATATTTTTTTTCTAAAATTTTAATAATTGGACAGAATATCTTTTAAAATTTAAAAATCAGAATTTTTTTTTATGTTGTTTAAAAAATGACATTGAAATAAATTTTTTAATTTTTCTAAAAAGTGACATTCAAAATCCTAGTTTTTTTAAAAAAATTTTAAAAAAATTCGTCCAATTTTTCAAAAAAGTTTTTAAGAACATTTTCAAAATAAAATTCTAGATTTCTTTTTTTTTTCAGAAAGTACAAATTTTTTTTTTGAATGTTAATAATAGATCTGCAAAAAAAAAAAAGCATCATTCCCTCGCCTCGCTATCAGATGACACAAATCCGTAAAATTTAAAATAAATCTGTAACACATCAAACAAATCTGTTACACTACAATACTCTTTTAGTAATTTTTTGACCATGTTTGCCAGTGTTGCAGAGTTAAATAAATCTGCACCAAATACACTAAATCTTCGACACTACAATTTAACTTGACAAAATAAATTCAAAAATTATGAAAAAACAGCAAAATCACGTAAAAATCTTCAATACAGAAAAACAAATCTTCAAATTAAATCTGCAAAAAAAATATATCCGCAAAAAAATCGGCAGAAAATTAAATCTGTTCCACTATAAAAAAATATGTTACACTACGGATTTTACTGTACTAGTTTAGTAATTTTTTAAGCGAGTTTTCCTCCATAAATCCGCAACAAAGCAATAAATCTACAACAAGTACAATAAAATCTCTAAAAAGAAATCCGTAAACATTAAAATATGCAAAACAAGCATGTAAAAAAAATAAATCTTCAACACATGTTTGCGGATTTTAGAAATATAATTTGTGGATTTATTTTGCTGGGAATGTGGCATTTTCGTAAATATGTTTTTTTCTGTCAAATGTTTTAAGGGTATTGTAGGGTATTTTTCTGTCAAATGGTTTTTCATAAATTTGGTCAAAAACCATATGATTCAATCATATTTATAATTCGGAGGACATCATTGGCACTCTTCCATCATATTTTTCATCTCCGATGTAATGCAAAGATTTGCAACACCATATTATTCTATTTCTGCTTATATTTTCGAAACTTAACAAAATTCCGCAAGATTTTAAGGGAATACATGATTTGGTTTCCTTTAGCAATAAAAAAGTCAACTCATCCAAGCATATCATGAAATTTGCATTACCTAGTATGACACTCACGATTTCGACGGAGTCCTTTACTTTTTGAGACAGAAGAAAGATCGTCCACAATGCGCGTCAAAGCATTATTTGTCAGACAGATATCTCCATCTTGAATCTCAATTCATGACATCATGTCTCATCGATCTAAGTTCTTTGTTGATATTTCTAGATCAACAAGAAAACTTGCGACATCAAGATGAGTATCAATAGCTTATGAGATTGGAATATTTTTCACATCTATGTTTACCACCTTATTCATAATCGCGACCATATACTCTATCTCTATCGTGTCTCCATTCTCGTCATCGCAAATCATTAAAGTTACTGATTGCGACAACATTCGCTATAAGGAATGAAGCCAATCCAGTTCGACGATCATGATAGTTTATTATCTTTTAAACAATCATGTAAGTGGTGACGCAAAAATATTATCTCATCGATGTCATTTCGACTGACAATATTAAATTTGACACGATAATTAAATGAATAATCAAACCAGTAATTAATCATAATGAAAACATAAAACTTTAATGAAAGACATAATATAAAGAATTAGCATAGAACGACACAATCACCCATGTAATTTTTGAGGAAGCAGAACCTACGACTCGATTAAGGAAGAGATATAATCTACCTCTCCATGCAATTTTGGAAGAAGCATAACCTTCTATTCCATTTAATTAAGCATAAGTTCAATCGGAGGAGGTATAACCTACTACTCCATAAATAATTAGTTCAAGAGGAGGTTAAACCTACCACTCCGTAAACAATAAATCGGAGAGGAGTTGAAAACTCTACTTCATGATAAATGTAAGACGATCAATTTAGTCTAACAGCGAGGTATCAATCAGACATAGTGACATCGCGATATCGATCAAACAAAATGATGACACGGTATAGATCAGAAAAAATGATGATGCAGTACCGATTTGATAGAGTGACGACGCGGTACCGATCAAATAGAGTGACGACACCGTATCGATTAGACAAAGTGACAGTGCGGTACCGATCGAAAAACGTGATTCACGATTTTGATTTGATAGAATAGCAACGCGACGGTGGGTAGATCGAGACGATCAAATATCAAGACGACCGTGTTGATATATAAACTTAAATATATATACAAATATATTGAAGTATATATATATGAGAGGAGAAATAATATGTGTATTAATAAGGAAAGTTAAGAAAGATCTAGATGAGAAGCGAAAGAGAGAACCATTCATTCCTTTTCATATTATTACAACTACATCCTTTATGTAGGATCATTAGGTGGTGATGAAAATATTAAAATATCAACAAAAGGGATAAAGATCACCAAAGTGTGTTGATGGATAATACCCAATTATTTTCTAAAACATTACCACATATATTATGTGGATAATCATTCAAAACCATTTTATTAGATATATATATATATATATATTATTTATAGAATTTTGTGAAAAACTATTAATTCATATATTATTTATAGAATTTTTTGAAAAAACTATTAATTCAGAAAATTACAGTTCAACCACCCCACATTCGAAAAATCCAACAATTCAAACTTTATGTGTATTGCTGCCATAACATGGTTAGTCTTTGTTAGTTTTTTTTTCAAAAATCTATCCTACATCGTTTTGATAAACAAAATCAATTGATAAAAACCAATCATCAATTATCCACGACACTAGACATTACTCTTTTGCCATTTTTGTATTATTGATGTGTGAAGTTATTTACCCAAAATTGACTGCAAATACAAATTATACATATGTAGTATTTAGGTTATCGATCCCACATAGAGCTAAAGTTAATTTGGATTAACGCAATGATGGTGGTATGAGTGTGTATCTAGTAGCTAAACGATTGATATGATAAGTTGTATGTAAAACTTTTAAAACATTGATCTATGAGAATTCAATGGGTAACAATGGATCAAGGTTCATTAGGTAACTTCTAGAACTCTAAACACTTGACAATACGATGCCTTAAGGGTGTATTATGACAACGCCTTTGTTTAAAAACCTAAATCTCAAAATTCATTTGGATTGTCGCTAAAGATAAACAAGCTTTAAACTGCACAAGTTAGATCTAATCACAAGGTGTCCAAACAAGCGATGGCTATGACACGGAACACACCTTGCTGACTACTGACTTTTCATGTCTCTTCCAATTCATCTCTGATAGAGGAATTAACTTAGATACCTAGACGTGGTTAATTACGTCACTTCTAAGTGTGAAGTACATTATGTAGCAAATAATTTTGTGGCTTACTCCATATATAAAAAACCTGTCTTATTGATCCATTGAAAAACCCTTTGAAAACCCTAGATCTAATAATGAAACTACTCAGGCATGATGATGGCAAGACAAATTGTTATTGGATTAATGAATTTCATGCAAGATGAAAATAGAAAATAGAAGATTAGAGGGTCGTGGATCTCAGTATAAGTAAAGAACAACCTCTTAATCTCTTTCAGAGTCTCAAAGAACAAGTTTTAAAAGTAAAACCCTAGATCTAATAACAAGGAAAAGAACAATTAGAAACAAGTAAAATCTTTGAATGATGGTGAAACGATGTGTGTGTGTTCTTCTGCAGATGGAGAGTTTATTTTATAGCTTCTTAGGTCGGTTCTAGGGTAGAACCTTCTTAGAACTTGAGTCAGACTTGATTGGAGCTAAACGAGTTAGACTTGTAAATCTCGTCACAATTACATATCTTCAGTAAAATATTCATATCTTGGCCCTTAGATGTAAAATAAGGTTGATTAAAATTGAGATGAAATTTTAAACCCTTGCTTGTCTTCAAGCAAATATGAATTAAGGTTGCTGGAAAAAGTGTTGAAAACATTGGAAAGTCATAAGAGCAACCACATCAGTTTTATTACTAATCCACATAAAACAATAATCAATCAAGTCAAGACCACCATATGCTTCTCTTAAACTTAATAATTTTCCCAAATTCTCACCACAATCTCACAATTCAATATATGTAAATACTATTCATTGCCATTTTAACATCATAGAAGCACTTTCCAAAGAACAAAATCTTTCCCTTTTTAATACCAATATAGGAAAATCTTAACACATAGGTTTTCTTTACTCTCCTCCAGACTTAGTCGTTTCATTACTTTTATTTTGAATTTCTCTTAAGGTTTAGGCGAATAGTGGCATCTTAGGAAATTTTCCTAGCCTCGTTGTCAACCAAGTTCTTAAAGATTCTAGTGCATAATGGTATCCTAGGAAAAATTTCTAACCGCACTGATCGCGAGCTTCTAATGATGAATAGTTGGCGTCCTAAGAAATTTTTCTATGCCTAATCAGTAGGTGTTTAAGCATAATTCTTATTATATTTTGTCTAAAGGGAGAGCCGAAAAATCATAATCACACAAAAAATCTTATAATAGCGTTAAACGAGGACTGACTCTTATAATGAGAATTTATTGACCCACACTTACATGAATTTTAATCTTGTGAGACATGAGATTCTTGGTAAATTGGCCTGCTTCAAGGTTTTTAATTAGTCATAGACTAAGACTGGTTCTTGCAATAGTGGTTATTTCCTTTGCTTGATGTGGTCCATGTTCTGAATATAATCATTGTTTCCCAAACGGTTTTAACTTAGATCAGAAAACATTTCCGATGACATCAGATCGATCTCGCGTATACTGGTTGTGGATTTGCAGCAGCTTCTCCTACTCGACAACCGGCTTGAACCTAAATTCCAACCCAGTCATCTGGAAAAACCGGATCCAGCTGCTGTTCCTCTTCTTCGTTGTTACCCTCACAAGCACTGACGCTATTATCTTCGTCGAGATCGGAACGCAAGACGAAAGAGGAAGTTGATGAATTATTTATTTTTAAATTCTATATAATTTTTGCTAAGTACTCAGTAAATATATCCATAGGTATAGCGGCCAAAAAATTTCTTTTTATCATTAAAGTCTAGAGTTCGATGTGTAAAATGTAATTTTTTTAGTTTTTCCATTTTAATTTAAATAAAGGATATTATGGTCATCAACATTTCTTCTTCTTCCTCAATGTCTGCAACCCTAACTCATGGCCACCATTAGCATCATTTCTTTTCATTTTTTCAATATTTTTCACTTTCAAATCACTCTAAAAAGGTTCGAAAAATCACTCGGCGCTAGTCAGGCGGTTGGATTGGACCTAACGCCTAGCGAAAAAATCGTAAATTAATTAGAGATTACGCGGGGCAGAATTTTAGGAGCTTTTTTCAATTTTCGAATAAATTATATATAATTTTACTGAAAATAACTAAAACATGATAATAGTGATATTATTACTAACAGTTTTGGTTTGTTATCTATATATATATATAAATTATAACTTCTAACAGTTTTTATTCAAAATTCATTAAAATTTAAAATTAAAAGATTAGACATATTAGATAAAGTAAACTACACATATTTGAGATATATAGATATTATTATATGGTAGTTCTTAAAAGTCTACGTCAACCCAAATGGTATATGGGTTTATAAGTACTTATTTTGACTAAGAACGAACCGGCGAACCATACGATTTCAAGCTTTTTAACAGTGTTTTTTTTAGTTAAGGGTAAAACAATAATTATACATAACTCACATCTTCTTCAATTCTGCAACCCTAAAAAATATAGACGCCGCCAATGATATACTTTTACAGTTCTTTGATTTTTTCTTCGTTTTTCATGTTGTTTATGCCATAAATTTACAAATCCAGACTTTATGTAAGCGATTTTTATCAAATTCGCTGGTGATTTGGGCGATTAGGCGGCGATTTTAAGCAAAACATTGGACTTCCGATTTACTCTGGCGACTGTCCCGAAATCGTCGCGCCCCTATGCCAACTCATGTCTTTTCGGCCGCCTAGGCGGCTAGGCATTCGCGTTTTTGAACAGTGCTCTAGAGTCTAGACTAATCGATTCAGAGTTATAAAGCATACAAAATTAGAGTTTTTTTTTTTTTTTTTAAACAAGTAAAAAAACAATTTCCCTTATATGTCGTAGAGTTCCTCATACGTCGTAGAGTTCCACCTGAGTATTATACTCTCTGCCGTTTCAAAAGTAGTGATATCATACGTATCGTCGCTGTTCTCAGGTGAATCCATTGACCGATGAATCAATCAAACACTAGAAAAAAAGCTAAATTGTGTATGCCTTCACTGATCAAAATTAGTTTTTTTCCTTCGAAGAAATTTGGGGTAAACAATATTATACAGAGAAATCCTACTTTGCTTTTGGGAATTTTTTAATCAAAAAATCAATTTGTTTTTTGGGAAAAGAATCAATAGAGTTTTCAACGCAGGGCGCGTGGGTGGTTTTATATTTATTTTCATTTTATGCAAAATTGATGATATAGGCTATTTCGATTTGATGAAAAACAATGAAACTGAGAGAGAAGAGAAGATGGTCGGAGACGAATCGATTTATTTTTGTTCTTGTAACTCTATAATATAGAAAGCGCAAAATAGTCATGTGTAATGTTGTGGATATTTGATGATTCTTTTTTATCAATGGTTTTTATTTTTTTATTTTATTTTATTTTATCAAAACAACTTAATTTTTATTTTCGTCTAAAAAATTAAAAGAGATTAACGGTGCCATCTCGACAATACATGCAAGGTTTGTATTGCGGGATTTTTAGGAAGTGGGGTAGTTATCTTGCATTTTTTTGGACTGACGGATTGACATGTACAAAAGATAAGGTTAACTAGGGAACATGTTCCGCACAAATGCACTGTAAAAGATATTAGATTGGTAATTTTACTAATAATCATCAAAACATATCAGGTGATAATTAAAAATTTCAGAAGAGTATTCGCTTGACTGTAAATGGTGAAACAAACGCGATTATCAAAAGCTCTTTTACAACCTAAAGAAACGTAAGAGAGCGTAAGAAAAATCCTTATATTTATCTTATTACTATATGGTGAACCACCGAAAAAACACAGAGGAGCGAAAAACCAATCCTCATAAGTCAAGTAAATTAATCTAAAACTCTACCACTATCATGTTAACTTAAGGGAAAATCGTCACGCAAAGGAGCGTAACAGCAATCGTGGCATCAAGGCCATATGGTTCAAGATGTTTTTCAACTACATATCCTCCTGCATTGGCAATCACATTCTCAAGCAAAATCACATATACACAAAACTAAAACAGAGAAATAGACAAAAGACAAAACCAACATAAATCCAAAGTAGTTCATAACTCCAACATAAATCCAAGTTCCAACGTAGTTCATAACTCCAAAAACAAACAAAGAAATAAAGAGTGAAATGCAATGTAGTTCATAACTCCAACATAAGTTCAACATAAAGACATAAAAACTGAATCTCATGTTCTCGAAGTACTTGATGTATCATCTTCCTTTTGATCATCAAAATAGTCTTCAATATCACCTAAATCATGCATATATGAGTTAGTATCAATGTATCACTCCTCCTTTTGATCACCTATATCATACGGTGAAACTTTTACCTTCAAAATCTGCATAGCCTCTAAACCAGCTACGAGCGCAAAGAAGGGCTTGTACATTACTTGGCAGGAGACGGTTTCTGAATGGGCTCAAGACACGGCCTCATATGCTAAAAGCTGACTCTGAAGCAACTGTTGTAATAGGGACGCTAAGCAAATCTCGAGCAAGCATTTCTAAGTCACCATAACGCTGCCCACTCTCCTTCCAGTAGCTTAAGACATCTATATCAGCAAATGTTTTCATCTCTAGCCTATCGTCATCCAAATAGATGTCTAGATTGAACCTTGCATTATCTAAGCTAGGATCCAACTTCTTCTCAAGCTCAATGAGATCCTATATGATAGAAATATAATAAGTTAGATCAATGGAGAATATGTAAAATCTGGTTTAGAGAATAACTCAAGTCTGATAGAATTTCACAGCTAAGAACTAATGAGAAAATGAGAAACTGAGAAAACACTTACATAGTTCACATCATCTTCCAGTGGTGATTCTATGAGAAGCTCAAGTGGAGTTTGTGAAGATGAAGATGGAGGAGTCCAAGGATTGGTCTTGTATTCTTCCTACAACCTACTCAAATTATCCTTCACAACTTCAATCTTCTACTTAGAAGTATCGGGATCTACCTCGTCAAAAGCAGATTTGAGTATCTGTAGCTTTAGCCTCGGGTCCAACACAGCCCCCATAGCTAATATGACACTGTATTGTTTCCAATACTTGTCAAACTTCAGTTTCATACTCTGAGCTATTTTCTCTACATCTTTATCACCACAATGAGAATATCTGATCAGCAATGTCTCAATTTTCCATACCTGAATGAAATAAACATTAGTTGTGGGATATTTTACTCCTGAGAAATATGTTGTAATGATACTAAATGGCTTAAGGAGTGCACAAATCTTATCTCCACGATCCCATTCATCCTCTGAAGGCAACCACTTGTAGTTTCTATCACATATTTGTAGGCCACTGAATGCTTTACGGAACCTTAAAGCTCAAACAAGCATGTCGTATGTCGAGTTCCATCTTGTTGATACGTCTAAAGACAACCGGTTTTCTACCATGATATAGTAGGTTTTATGGAGTCTTTGTAGCATGTTTTGAGTATTTATGTAGGATCTACTAGCAAAAGACACTTTGGAGCAAAAAAAGCTAAAAAGAAGGTTTTATGGAAGTTTCCACGTGATTTGAGAAGACTTAGAAGATTTGGAGCAAAAATGAAGAAATGTTACTGCGAGCCCCGAGTCGACCGACTGGAAGAGCTACAGTAGACCGACTGTGACACCAACCTAATTTAGAAGATTTTCTTATCGGGCCTTTCGCGGAACCCTAGAACCTAAGACACATTCACGACCTATATAAGCACCTCTTAAGCACTTGAAGAGGCACGCACCCCAAAAGAACTCAGAGCAATACAAGTTTTCCTTTGCTTTTTGTTTCCATTGTTTTAGCTTTTAGATATTGTTCTTATCATTGTTTTAGACTCTGAAGAAGGTTAGAGAAGTGTTCTTTCTCATTTGAGTTTCGTGAACCTCTGATCTTCTATTGTCTAATTCGTTTCATATGCACTTCATTCATAAAAAGATGATTTGTTTTAATAAAACCATGTCTGAGTAGTTTATTCATTAGATCTAGGGTTTTCAAGGGGTTTACAAAGGGTCATTCTAAACGGTTTTGATTTGTGGAATAAGCCACGTGATTCTTCACTACAAACAGTGTTTCATATTTAGAGGTGAAGTAATTAACCACTTTTAGATCATCAAGGTCGATCTTTCTACCAGAGACGGAGATAGAGACGCTGAAAGAGTCTGTAGTGAGCAAGGTGCGTTCTAAATCAAACGAGAGTTTGTTTAGACACCTTGTGAATAGATCTAACTTGTTCGCATTAAAGCTTATTTACTTCCAGCGACAATCCAAAGAGATTTGAGATTTAGGGATTTAAATAAAGGCTATTTTCTAGTACACCAATAAGATCTAGTATTTTAAAGTGTTTAGAGTTCAAGAAGTCACCAATAAACCGTGATCTTGAGTTTTCCCAACTGATTTCCCTTAGATCTAATGTTCCTTTTAAAGTTTGCAACACATCACAAGTCATTAGCATATTAGAATTGTCATAGTTCGGTTACATTTGCATCTGAATTCAAACTAGTCATAGGTCTCTGTGGGAACGATAACCTAAATACTATAACTATACACTGTGCACTTGCAGTTAATTTTGGGTGAATAACTTCACGCATCATTTAGATGAACATGTTGAACATCTTATAAAGATTTTTGAAGTGCTTAGAAAGGAATCCTTGTATGCTAATCTTAAGAAATGTAGTTTTGGAAAAAATAATATTGCCTTCTTAGGTTTTGTTGTGAGTACATATGGTGTCAAGGTTGATGAGGAAAAGACAAAAGCGATTAAGGAGTGGCTAAGCCCAAACAATGTTGGGGAAGTATGGAACTTCCATGGTCTTGTTGGGTTTTACCAGAGATTTGTCAAAGACTTTTTAGCACTCTAGCAGCCCCACTCAGTAAGGTTATAAAAAAGAATGAGAGATTTAAATGGGAGCAAGCTCAAGAAGAAGCATTCCAAACCTTGAAAGACAAGCTCACACACTCCCCGGTGCTATCTCTTCCTAACTTTGATAAAACTTTTGAAATTGAATGTGATGCCTCAGGACTTGGTATTGGTGTTGTTCTTATGCAGGAAAAGCAGCACATAGCCTAATTTAGTGAGAAACTTGGAGGGGCCACACTCAATTACCCAACCTATGACAAAGAGCTTTATGCACTCGTTAGCACCTTACAAACATGGCAACATTATCTTTGGCCCAAGGAGTTTGTCATCCATACTGATCATTAGTCACTCAGGCATCTCAAAGGGGAACAAAAGCTAACAAAAGACATGCTAGGTGGATCGAATTCATTGAGACCTTCCCCTATGTGATCAAGTACAAGAAAGGTAAAGAGAATGTAGTAGCCGATGCTCTTTCTCGGAGGTATGTGCTCTTGAACTCTTTAGAAGTTAAGCTGCTAGGTTTTGAGCAAATCAAAGAGTTATATGCTACTGATGCTGATTTTAAGGATATTTACGCTGCTTGTGAGAAGTTTGGTACTGGAAAATACTTTAAGAGTGGAGGCTTCTTGTTTTATGATAATCGATTATGTGTGTCCAACTCTTCATTGAGAGAATTTTTTGTCAAGGAAGCACATTCAGGTGGTATTATGGGTCACTTTAGTGTGGCAAAGACATTGACTATACTGCAAGAACACTTCTTTTGGCCACACATGAGGAGTGATGTCGAGAAAGCTTGCCAAAGATGTGTAACTTACAAGCAAGCCAAATCCACAATCCATAAGCACGGTTTGTATACTCCTCTTCCTATACCTTTGCACCCTTGGCATGATATTTTTTTGGACTTTATTGTTGGATTGCCTAGAACTAAGACTGGAAGGGATTCAGTGTTTGTTGTATTCGTAGGTTTTCCAAAATGGCTCACTTTATTCCTTGTCTTAAAACGGATGATGTCATTAACATTGCTGAATCGTTCTTTAAGGAGATAGTTGGACTTCATGGCATGCCTAGGGCCATAGTACCAGATAGAGACACTAAGTTCCTTAGTTACTTTTTGAAAACACTTTGGTCTAAGCTAAGAACTAAGCTTTGTTTATCCACAACTTGTCACCCACTGTTGATGGTCGGGTTCTACCCCTCGATAGTTTGACAATAATTGAAGTTCGGTCCCTGCCGAGCTCTTCCCTAATAACTTATTAGGTTATAAGTCCCAACAACAAGAATATTAACCCTCGGCCCAGATGACCGAGGGATACCTCGGCGAAGAATAATCGAATTTAGTGTCTGAAGCGGGGTTATAAACAACATCTTCCTAGGCCAAAGTCTAAAGGTCGGACAGTATAAGATCAAATCTTATCACAGATCCCCTAGTCTTGGAAAAATGGAAATATTCCATTTTTTCGAGGTTAGCCCATGGGCTTACAAGACCGACTATTGAGGATATATAAATACATACCCCCTCACTAATAATATTCATTCAGAATCGGGGAGAAGAATTACTAGATCGCCTAGGTTTAATACTTCTCTTTGATAAAGTTAACTCGGCATCCCGAGTTAACATCCTTGTAACACAAATCATTAATAAAGATCTTTCTTTCCGAGGTTTCTCTTTTTTTTCTTACTTAATACTTTTCCAAAAACGAACCCCTCTAATTATAAATAATTAGAAGTTGAACCTAGTATGGCGCGCCAGGTAGGGGGGTTTAACTTTTGGTAAGTAAAACAAAGATCTCAGGAAAAAGAAAACACAAATGATAACTACGACTCGCGGAAAACTACAGATAACTCGATGGGATCCATCACCTATCAAGGCTTTGGATCAGAAATCCGGATTACCAACTCGGTGGATAAACCAAAGGCATGGAGAATCTTTAAACGGTATTCTAGAGGACAAGGAAGCAAGTAATCAGGATCGCGAGTCACTAAACAGCCCTCCAGCAAACTGTCTATCATCAGATGAAGCGGAACAAGGTACGAAAGAGATAGAGGAAAATCAGAACGAGACGGCGATAATTCAAGAAATGATTATCAACGGGAGGTTAATAGATGACGAGGCGACTTCTATAACAAGTGACTCAATAGCAGAACTGCACCGTGAACTTCGGGATAGGAAAGTTTTGCTCCAGAATCCTCCGGCCAACATCCCACACCTAAGCCAGGCATTCGAGAATACAAATAAGAATTTATCCGAGACGACCAAGTTCGGACCTGATTCGTTCGAAAAAGGGAAGTTGGAGTTACCAACCTACAATGGAGTAGGAGACCCGAGAACTTTCCTTAAAACATTTATGATCACTATCAACCAAGCTCGGATTCACCCATATGAGAAGGAAGGAAAGAAGTGCCAATATTTTGCGGAAAGTTTACGAGGAAACGCCCAAACTTGGATAACCAACTTACCTCCTAATTCAATAAGAAGTTTCAACGAACTGCGGCAAAATTTTTTAAAGAAATATATCTTTAACCTCGAACGACCAGCAACGATCTTCGACCTTTACTCCATAAAACAAACATCGACCGAATCACTCTAGAGTTTCATGAAGAGATTCAAGACAATGTACTTCCAGTTAAATATTTCGGACGAACTAGCCATCGATGCTTTAATTAATGGAACGTGGTATGAGACAAGATTTTGGAAAGAACTTTCAGCTTACCGACCTCACTCCATAGAAGATGCGTTCTACAGAGCAAGCGTATACATTAGGGCGGACGAAAGTAGAGCCCGGTTATCTGAGAACGATCAAATTACTTCGGAAGATGAAGAAATAAGAAAAAGATTTAACGAACCTCGCCGGCACTACAATCAAACGTTCGAATAGAAAGAAAGAGCCAGAGTAAAAATTGCATTCCTAACCGCCGAACTTTCAGATCAGTATCTAGAGCAGAAGAAAAAAAGCTAGGACTAAAAGAGATAGAATCTCCCCAGCGTGGTGTTGTTACCATACCACCTATGGACATAGCACACAAGAATGCCGTAACCTATCAAAGTATCTTTTGAAAAAATACTTGGAACGGATTCCTGAGCAGTCAAGCTTAAGAGAAACCCCCACCAAAAAATACCAATCGAAGTTAAAGGAGCGACTCTTGAAGAAGAATCATCAAAGAAGAAAAGAGTATCCCTAATTAGGATCCTCATACTATCGCAGAAGAATAAACGTTATTTCCGAACTCCCGAGGAAAACACAAGAGCAAATCAAGCAGCAATCAAAGACAAAGTTAATTCTACAAAAAGAGCTCGTCTTTACTCACGAAGACTTAGAAGGAGTCGAAGTCCCACATAATGACCCTTTGGTGATAGAATTAAAAGTTGAAAATTACGAAGTTCCCCGAAAATTAGTAGAAACTGGAAGTGTGACGAATGTCATAAGTATCGATGTGTTCCAAGAGCTATGGTCAAAGGAGACAAAGATCAAACTAGGGCTTAAGTCACTAACAGCCTTCAGTGGTGAAACTATTCCGACTCTCGGAACAGTACAACTCCCATTAACGGTTGGAGAAAAAATCAGGATCGTTAACTTCGACGTCATAGAAAAGCCAATTCTCTACAACATAATTCTCGGAACCCCCTGGCTATTTCTAATGAAAGGAGTGGTTTCAACCTATCACCAATGCCTTAAATTCCCAACTCTACTCGAAATTTTCTCAGTAAGGGGAAGTGAAGCCGAAGCAAGACGTTGCCTCCGAGAAGGCCTAAAGGAGAAAAAAGCCGAACTTTCCATCAGAAAGGAGATTCTAAATTTCAAAAGGCTCCAAATATAGAGCAAAAAAAAAAAATCGTTGATATCTCGGATTCTCCGAGATAATTAACAAAACCTCGGAACTACGTGTTCCGAGATAATTAACAAAACCTCGGAACTACGTGTGGCTTGATCCCATCCAAGGGTACGTAGGCAGCCTTCCACAAGGTTCAGCTACAAACATTTAATCTTGGTTTTATAGAAATGAAGTCTCAACGACTCGACTATACGTAACCACGGTTCACTAAAAACAATAAAACATATGAAATCGATGCCTTGATCACGTACTCGATAACATGGTTTATCCCTCCTAACACATTCTATACCGAATGCAGCTGAAGGTTTCGGAGCCTGATAAAGTAGGGCCGAGGAATTCTAAGGCAAAGTCGGGACATTCCCGCTTATGTTGGAAAACATAAAAAACTCATACCCAAAGAATCCAAGGATCTGATAAAGTAGGATTTAAGGATTAAAGGTCAAACTAGTCGAGGTTTAACTCACTGAACATCTTTGGCTCTGCCCATGAACATCTGATATTCTTTTGAAGGAATTCTTTAAAAAGACCAACATACAGAATACTCGAAGAATCTTTTCTTAAAATTTAAGAAAAGATAGATAATTTTGATACAAAAATTGAATTTTGGAAACTACCATTTAACGGTTCTTGAAACAAAGAGAAAATAGAAACAACACTACACAACAAAGCTAAAGGTATTATGCTTAAATACAGGGAAAGTATAATCCTTGGCTTCCTATTCAGCTACTTTGGCATCCTCCTCCACTTGCTTCAGAAGATCAACGGAGATATTTACACCTTGAGAAGATAGAGCATTAAGTACTCCAAAGATTGCCTGGGCTTGACCGAGATTTATAGTATTTTAAAATCCATCCTCCCGAGCTCGGACGATTTTTTTGATAGAATCCAGCCTGTACTGGATCTTCTCACCCATCGCCCTCTTGGTGGATTGTACCTTATGAGTTAAAAAAGTAGCAGCAGCACGAGCTTCCTTCTTCATAGCCTCGGCTTGGTGAATAAGAGAAGTCGGATAACCTCCAAAGCCTCATTCTTCTTTTCAAGACTGTCGATGTAATCATTCTTCTTCCTCAACAAGCCTTCGTACTCACCCACAATGAGACAAGTGTTCCGAGCTTCCTGAATAATAAAATTTGTTGAGACCTCGAAATATTTTGAAAGATAACCAAAGATAAAGACAAATCATCAAACCCGAATAGAATTCCTAGCAAGAACGGATACGTGCTCCTTCACGAGGAAATCACCTTCCGACCTTAAGTAATTACAACCTACCATCTTCCAGAAAAGTTCGACTCTCTTCTCTTCATCGTTTGAGAGAAGCTGTGGCGAATTGAATTCAAACTTAAAGGGAGCATCCTCAGCTTCAAATTGAGAATTATGTCTTTTGGTTAAAGGAGTCTCAATAACCGAAGGAGCAGACCTTTTCTTTGAAAACTTGGTTTTCGGAGATGTGGTGGTTGCTTTTCCGCGTTTCTTCTCCGAGGAAGTTGAATCTCTGTGAATAAAGGAGTCGATTTGGCCTTTCTGAGACTTCTGGAACCTCAGCCTTTTTGGGGGAGCTCGGATAAGCACTTTATTAGCGTAATCCGAAGGCGATCTTTCCAATGGACAATTGGTTTCAGAAACTACATAGCCTATAAGAAAAACCGAACAATAAGAAGGAGCAATCCAAAACTTTAAAGGAGGAGGAAATTTGGGATACCTAAAAGTAAGCGAGCAAGATTGATAATATCCGTGGGAATCTTCGGATATACCAGTGAAGGAAGGTTATAAATCTGATCCATCTCTTTTTTAAAGATCGGAGGGAGTTCTTTAAAGAGGATCGATTTTACGATTGTCGAGGTATCAACTGACCACGTCCTAATCACCTCGACACTAGGATCAAAGATGGAAGCCTTATTGATCCGAACGTAGAAGAAGTTAGTACACTAGTTTTTGGCGTTAGAAGTGAATCATATTCCTAGTTTACTGGCATTTTTAACCATAGTATACCAGGTTCTGCCGTCTCGATTATCCACGAGTTTGGCAAGATCGGAGAATTTCCAGCACGGAACGATAATATCGGCCATGCTGGCTTGGATCAGGAAAGCTACCATATGTCTGATAGCGTCGGGTCCTAGTTGAGTAAAATTAATCTTCAATTGTTTGCAGAATTCGACCAGAAGGAAAGTAATTGGGAACCAAAGTCGAGCTTCGGTAAAGAAATGAAAGTAGAAACACATGAATCCCTCCAAACTTTGGAACCAAAATATCGAGTTCTTCTGGCTCAGAGGCGAATAAACGGAGAATTTCGATGTCACTCTCTCTGAAGATAGAATCTCCGAAGTCTTCAGAAAGTTCTCTCCTGCAAACGCTTGGTCGGAGATGGTCTCAGAGCTGTTTCTTTTGGATGGGGAGTTTCCCGGAATTGGCGAAGCATGATTTTCAGTTTCCTTTTCGGCGGTAGAAACACCTTCGATATCAATCAGGGAATCAATTGATTGATTTCCGGGGTTTTTCTGCTGAGATTCACTGGATCCGGAAGAAGAAGAAGTCGAGGTGGAATCAGTCTCAGAACTGGAGCTAAGAGAATTTTGTTTAGTGAGCGACATTTTGGGATAATTTTGGAGAAGAAGAAGATTTAGAAGGATTGCGTGAATGATATGATATAAAGGATAGAGATTTAGTCTCTTTAAATAGTTGTTTAGAGAGAGGTGGTTTGACATTCGCGGAAGTTCAACCGACGTCTTCGAGAGTTGTTGAAATGTATTGGGGGAAATAAAGGTTCAATGAATGAACCACGATATCCTTTTTCCCGCCAAAAGTCGATTCGGATGATTCAAGATTGTACGATCGACACGTCGTTGGGAAATGGAAGGGTCCTGTAATAACCGAGAATTTCGCGCCAGAAAAAATAAGGCCTTAGATTGACCGGTCTTTTCCCGCCAAATTGAAGAATGAAGAATACTGGAGAATTAAAACTAAGACTATTGAAGACGAAGATCAACTGATACCGAACTTCATTTATTGACAAGCTATTTAGAATGAAAATTCGCCAACGCTGCCCGAAGAAATCCTCGGACGAACTGGGAGGAACTTACTGTTGATGGTGGGGTTCTACCCCTTATCGATATTTTGGCAATAATTGGACTTCAGTCCCTGCCGAGCTCTTCCCTAATAACTTATTAGGTTATAAGTCCCGACAACAGGAATATTAACCATCGGGCCAGATGACCGAGGGATACCTCGGCGAAGAATGATCGAATTTAGTGTCCGAAGCGGGCGTATAAACAACATCATCCTAGGCCGAAGTCTAAAGTTCGGACAATATAAGATCAAATTTTATCACATATTCCCTAGTCTTGGAAAAATGAAAATATTCCATTTTTCCGAGGTGAGTCCATGGGCTTACAAGACCAACTATTGATCATATATAAATACATACTCCCTTTCACTAAATTAATTCATTCAGAATCGGGGAGACGAATTACTAGAAAAACTAGGTTTAATACTTCTCTTTGATAAACGTTAACTCGGCATTTCGAGTTAACAATCTTGTAAACCGCAATAATCAATAAAACTATTTTTTCCGAGGATTCCTTTTTGTCTTTTACTTAAATTTTTTCCAAAATCGAACCCCTATAATTATAAATAATTAGAAGTTGAACCCAGTCTCAACATTTGACGTGCCAGAAAGGGGGATTTCTTTTAGGAAGAAGTAAAAAGAAACCTTGGGGAAATCAACTGAGATGGAGAAGTACGTCGGCACGATCCTAGACAGTTCAGATTCCAAAAGGAACCATAAAGAAGCATATTCAAAAGATACCGATGACTCGACAAATAAGCCCGGCTCCGACGTACTATCTTTCAGCGGCTTTCACAGACGCAAACTTTGACGGGGTTATGATCCCCCACAACGATCCCCTAGTGATCCGCGTTTATTTAGTAGGAAACCCCATGGAAAAAGTACTAATAGACACCGGATGCACGGTAAATTTGCTAAGTTTAGAAAAAATGAATCGGATGAATGTGGTTCCAAAGAATATGGAAGTAAAAATGGAATCAATAACCTCACTTCCGGGGAAAAGAGAAATAGCGGTAAGAACCACAGTCTACCCGATATATGTTGGAGTAGTTACTATGGATACCGTTTTTCACGTAATATTAGGACCCTTTGTATTCGATGCAATTATGGGGGTACCCTGGTTAACAATGATGGAGGCGATCCCATCAACCTATCATCAAATGTCTCAAGTTTCCGACTTCGCATGGTTTCTGTTTGGTTAAAGGGAACCAGCGAATGGCAACAATTTGTTCCATGCCTACTGAAATAAAACCGCGTGTCATCTCGTTAATCTCGGAACCAAAAGTTCCAGGTAACGAGTATCTGAGGTTATCGGTAGTTGGAGAGCTGGATCCAAACATCTTCGAAAAGGATCTATATGAGAAAGTCTGTGTTGACGAGGGACGTCCGGAACGATGCGTAACTATAGGAGGAGGTTTAAAAGAAGAAATACGAAATAAGCTGGTCGACCTATTAAAGAAGAACAAGGGAGCTTTCACCAGGTCATCTGAGGACATGGTAGGAATCGATCCTACAGTAATATAACATCGTCTGAAAGTAGATCCGACTCACAAACCAATCATGCAGAAGAAGAGGAAATTAGGACCCGAGAAAGCAACAGCTGTTAATGGATCAATAACCGAGGTTCAATATCCGGAGTGGTTAGCCAATCCCGTGGTAGTAAAGAAGAAAAACGGGATATGGAGAATTTGTGTGAACTTCACGGATTTTAATAAAGCGTGCCCGGAGGATTCCTTTCCTTCTTCAAGCATAGAGAGATTGGTGGAAGCGACCGCCGGAAACGAACTTCTTTGTTTTATGGATGCGTTTTCTGGATACAATCAAATTATGATGCATCCGGACGATAGAGAAAAAACCGCTTTTATAAAAGATAGGGGAACCTATTGTTACCGCGTAATGCCTTTCAGTTTGAAGAATACTGGTGGAACGTATTAGAGATTGGTTAACCGGATGTTCGCAAAAAAGCTCAGAAATACGATGGAAGTTTATATCGATGATATGTTAGTAAAATCTCAAGTAGCTTCCGACCATGTCGCTCATCTACAAGATTGTTTGTTTCAATATCTTAAACCATTTCGGTATGAAACTGAATCCGGATAAGTGTACTTTTGCGGTTACTTCTGGAGTTCTCGGATATATAGTAACGAAACGAGGACTAGAGGCCAATTCAAGACAAATCAATGCAATAAAGAATCTCCTATCTCCGAAGAACTCAAAGGAAGTAAAAAGACTCATTGGACGAATTGCGGCCTTGAAACGATTTATTTCACGGTCAACCGATAGATGTTTACCTTTTTACAATTTGCTAAAAGGAAATAAACAGTTTGAATGGAGTAATGTATGCGAGGAAGCATTGCATAAGCTGAAAAGATACTTGTCAACTCCTCCGATCCTGAACAAGCCTGAATATGGAGAGACCATTTTCCTTTATGTTTCTGTGTCCGAATCAGCTGTAAGTGGGGTGTTGGTCCGAGAAGACAGGGGAGAACAGAAACCTGTCTTTTAAATAAGCAAGTCATTGCTCGACGCGGAAACTAGATATCCAGCGCTAGAAAAGTTAGAATTCGCTGTAGTGATTGCGGTTTGGAAACTCCGACCTTATTTTTAGTCGCATCCAATAGTCGTTGTTGATGGTGGAGTTCTATCCCTTATCAATAGTTTGGCAATAATTGAGGTTCGGTCCCTGCCGACATTTTCCTGATAACTTCTCGGCTTATAAGTTCCGTCAACAGGAGTATTAACCCTCGGTCATCTTGGCCGAGGGATACCTCGATGAAGAATGATCAGGATTTAGTGTCCGAAGCGGGGGTGTAAACAACATCGTCATAAACCGAAGTCTAAAGCTCGGACAGAATAAGATCAAATCTTATCACAGACTCCCTAGTCTTGGAAAAATGGAAATATTCCATTTTTCCGAGGTTAGCCCATGGGCTTACAAGACCAACTACTAAGGATATATAAATACATACCCCCCTTCACTGATAAGATCCATTCAGAATCGGGGAGAAGAACTACTAGATCACCTAGGTTTAATTACTTCTCTTTGATAAAGTTAACTCGGTATTTCGAGTTAACACTTTTGTAATCCAAATCATTAATAAAGTTCTTCTTCCGAGGTCTCTTTTTGCTTTCTTTCCTTAATACTTTTCCAAAAACGAACCCCTCTAATTACAAGTAATTAGAAGTTGAACCCAGTATCAACATTTGGCACGCCGGTAGGGGGGGCGGATATTCGCTTCTGTTAAGTAAGAAAAGAAACCTCGGAAAAAGGAAAACCGATGATAAGTACAACTCGTGGAAAACCACGAATAACTCGTTGGGACCAACGACCCATCAAGGCTTTAAATCAGAAGCTTGAATCACCGACTCAAGGGACAAACCGAGGGCGCGAAGAATCTCCAAGCGGCCTTTCAGAAAACAAGGATACGAGTAATCAGGATCACGAGCCGATAAACGATCTTCCAACAAATTGTTTATCATCAGACGATGAGGAACAAGATACAAACCAAAACAAGACGACAAGAAGCCAAGAGAGTTCGGTCGAGAGGAGGTTGATAGGTTACAATCCGACTTCGAAAATAAATAATTCAATAGCAGAACTACATCGCGAATTTCGGGATATGAAAGCTCTACGCTAGAACCCTTCGGTCAACACCTCAGACTTGAATCAAGCGTTCTAAAATATAGATGAAAACCCACCCAAGACAACAAACGTTAGGCCCTACTCGTTTAGGGATGGAAAATTGGGATTACCGACCTACAATGGAGTAGGAGACCCGAGAGCTTGCCTTAAAACATTTATGATCATGATCAGCCAAGCTCGGATTCATCCATCTGAGAAGGAGAAAAAGCAGTGCCAATACTTTGCGGAGAATTTACGTGGAAACCCCCAGACCTGGATAACCAACTTACCACCTAATTCAATAAAGAGTTTCAATGAACTACGACAGAAATTTTTGAAGAAATATATGATTACCCTCAAACGACCAGCAACGATCTCAGATCTCTACTCCATAAAACAGACGTCGATCGAATCACTCCAAAGTTTCATGAAATGATTCAAAGCAATGTACTTTCATCTAAACATCTCAGACGATCTAGCCACTGATGCTCTAACTAATGAAATATGTTGTGAGACGAGATTTTGGGAAGAACTTTCAGCCTACCCTCAATCCATAGAAGATGCATTCTACAGAGCAAGCGTATACATTAGAGCGGAAAAAGTAGAGCTCTGTTATCCGAAAATAATCGAGTTGCTTCGGACGATGAAGAAATAAGAAAAAGATTTAGGGAACCTCGTCGGCACTACATCAAAACGCTCAAACAAAAAGGAAAAGCCAGGGCAAGGATTGCATTCCTATCCACCGAACTTCGAGATCAGCATCTAGAACGGCGGAAGAAAGCTAAAAGAGATGGGATTCCCCTGGCATGGTGTTGTTACCATACCGCCTACGAACATAGTACGGAAGAATGCCGTAATTTACCAGAGTACCTTTTGAAAAAGTACCTAGAATGAGTTCCCGAACAACCCAACTTAAAAGAAACTCTCACCAAAAGGTATCAATTAAAGTTAAGGAAATGACTCTCAAAGAAGAATCACGAAAGAAGAAAGGAAATTCCGCAGATAGAATCCTCACGCCAGAGGATAAACGTTATTTTAGAATTCTCTATGGAAACACAAGAGCAGATCAGGCATCAAACGAAGCCGAAGTTGACTCTACAAAAGGAACTCGTATTTACTCCCGAAGATTTAGAAGGAGTCTAAGTTCCCCATAACGACCCCTTGGTAATAAAATTACAAGTGGGAGACTACGAAGTTTCCCGAATATTAGTAGATACTGGAAGTGCGGCAAACGTTATAAGCATTGATGTTTTCCAAGAACTGTGGTCAAAGGAGACGAATATCAAGCCAGGACTCAAGTCATTAACAGCCTTTAGTGGTGAAAGCGTTCCAACACTTGGAACAGTACAACTCCCAGTGACGATTGGAGGAACAGTCAAAATTGTTAATTTTGACATGATAGAAAAGCCAATTCTCTACAAGATAATTCTTGGAACTCCCTGGCTATTTCTAATGAAAGGAGTGGTCTCGATGTATCACCAATGCCTTAAATTTCCAACTCCACTGGAAATTTTCTCGGTGCAAGGAAGTCAAGCCAAGGCAAGATGTTGCCTCCGAGAGAGCCCAAAGAAGAAAGAAGCCGATCTTTCCTTCGGAAAGAAAATTCCTTCGACTATAGAGCAAAAACAAAAAAAAAATTTGTTGATATCTTGGAGTTTCGGAGATAGTCGACAAATATCAAAAATCTCGGAACTACGTGTAGCTTGATCCCCTCCAAGGGTACTAGGCATCCTTCTACGAGGTTCAGCTACAAACACTAAATCTTGGCTTTTTAGTAATGAAGTTTCAACGACTCAACTATACTTAACCACGGTTCAAAAAAAAAAAACACACACACAACAATCACACAAAATCGGTGCCTTAATCACGTACTCGATAACATGGTTTATCCCTTTAACACATTCTATACCGAATGCAGCTGAAGATCTCGGAGCCCGATAAAGTAAGGCCGAGGGATGCTAACGCAAATTCGGGATATTTCCGCTTATGTTTTTAAACATAAATAAAAATTCATACCCAAAGAATCTAAGGATCTGATAAAGTAGGATCTGAGGATTAGAGGTCAAAAAAGTCGAGGTTTAACTCACTGAACATATTCGGCTTCGTCCATGAATATCCGGTATTCTGTTGAAGGAATTCTTGAAAAAGACCAACATGCAGAATACTCGAAGAATCTTTTCTCAAAATTCAAGGAAGGATAGATTATTTTTAATATGAGAAAGACACAAGAGTACAACCTCGGATGATCTCGAGGGTTACCAGTCAAAGGTTCTTTAACAAACAAAAGAAAAGGAGAGAAACAACATTACAATTCGAAGTTAAAGGCGTTAGGTTCGAATTCAGGAAAATTATTATTTTTTACTTCTTGATTGGCTCCTCCACTTGGTTCAAATAATCAGCACGAATGTTTATACCTTCATTATAGAGTTCATTAAGTACTCTGAAAACTGCATGGGCTTGCCCGAGATTTATAGTTTTTACGAGCCCCTCTTTTCGAGCCTGGATGGTTTTCTCGATGGAGTTCAACCTATACTGGATCCTTTCAGCCATTGCCTTCTTAGTGGATTGCACCTTCTGAGTTAAAGAAGCACTAGCAATCCGAGCTTCCTTCTTCATTGCCTCGACTTGGTGAGCAAGAAGTTTGATCGACTTCCAGAATCTCGTTCTTCTTTTCGAGATTGTCGATGTATTTATTCTTTTCTCTCAACAAGCCTTCGTATTCGCCGACAACAAGAAAGTGTTCCGAGTTTCCTGAAAAACAAGAATTTGTTGAAAGTTCGGATTATATTAGAATTACCAAATGTGGGGAAAGATCATCAAACCCAAACGAAATTCCTGGCAAGAACCGAGATATGCTCCTTCACGAGGAAATCACCCTTCGGCCTTATACAGTTGCAACCAGCCATCTTCCAGAAAAGCTCAACTCTCTTCTCCTCATCGTTTGAAAGAACTCATGGGGAATTAAATTCAAACTTTAATGGGGCATCTTCGGCTTCAAATTGAGATTTATGTCTTTTGGTTAAAGGAGTTCCAATAGCCGAAGGAGCAGATCTTTTCTTTGAGAACTTAGTTTTCGGAGAAACAGTGATTGTTTTCCCACGTTTTTTCTCCGAAGAAGTTGTAGTTCTACGAACAGAAGAGTTGATTTCGCCTTTCTGAGACTTCTGAGACCTCAGCTTTTTGGGAGGAGCTCAAATGAGCAATTTGTTGCAGTAATCCAAAGGTGATATCTCCAATGGACAATCGGCTTCAGAGACTACACAGCCTATAAGAAGAACTGAGTAATGAGAAGAAGTAATCTAGGATTTTAAAGAAAGGAGAAGTTTGAGGTACCTGAACGCAAGCGAGCAAGTCCAAGGGAGTTTTCGGAAATACCAATGGCGTAAGGTCGTAAATCCGATCCATCTCCTCTTTAAAGATAGGAGGAAGCTCTTTGAAAATGATCGATTTTACAATTGTTGAGGCATCAACTGACCATGTCTAGATCACCTCGGCACTAGAATCGAAGATAGAGGCTTTATTAATCCGGATGAAGAAGAAGTTAGTACGCCAACCTTTGGCGTTAGAGGTGAACCCAATGCCCAGTTTACCAGCATTTTTAATCATGGTATACCAGGTTCTCCCATCTCGGTTATCTACGAGCTTGGCGAGTTCGCAGAATTTCCAACACGGAACAATAATGTCGGCCATGCTAGCCTGAATTAGAAAAGAAACCATGTTTGTGATGGCACCGGGTTCTAGTTGGGAAAAAACAATCTTCAGCTGTCTGCAGAGTTCAACCAAGAGGAAAGGAATTGGGGACCAAAGACGAGTTTCGGTAGAAAAGTGGAAGTAAAGACACATAAACCACTCTGTAGGAGGCGGTTTATGGTCACGGAAGCTCAATTGACGTCCTCAAGATATGTTAAAACTGTATTGGGGGAAATTATGGTTCAATAAATGAACCTTTTTCTTTTCTTTTTCCCGCCAAAACTAGCTTCGGATGATTCGAGGGCGTATGATTGACACGTCACTTGGGATTTGAAGGGTTTTTCAAGAACCAAGAAGTTTGCGCGAACGAGACCTTTCATTATCCGATCTTTTTCCCTCCAAATTAAAAGACGAAGATTCAGGATTATTGAAGACGAAGATTCAAGACTATTGAAGACGAAGATTCAAGACTATTGAAGATTATTAAAGACAAAGATCTACCAATACTGAACTTCATTTATTGACAAGCTATTCAAAATGGAAATTCACCAACGCTGCCCGAAGACATCCTCGAACGAACTGGGGGGACTTATTGTTGATGGTGGGGTTCTACCCCTTATCAATAGTTTGGCAATAATTGAGGTTCGGTCCCTGCCGACCTTTTTTAGATAACTTCTCGGGTTATAAGTCCCGTCAACAGGAATATTAACCCTCGGCCCAGATGACCGAGGGATACCTCGACGAAGAATGATCAGGATTTAGTGTCCGAAGGGGGGTGTAAACAACATCGTCGTAAGCCGAAGTCTAAAGTTTGGACAGAATAAGATCAAATCTTATCACAGATTCCCTAATCTTGGAAAAATTGAAATATTCTATTTTTCCGAGGTTAGCCCATGGGCTTACAAGACCGACTATTAAGGATATATAAATACATACCCCCCTTCACTAATAAGATCCATTCAGAATCGGGGAGAATAATTACTTGATCACCTAGGTTAATTACTTCTCTTTGATAAAGTTAACTCGGCATTCCGAGTTAACACTTTTGTAATCCAAATCATTAATAAAGTTCTTCTTCCGAGGTCTCTTTTTGCTTTATTTACTTAATACTTTTCCAAAAACGAACCCCTCTAATTACAATTAATTAGAAGTTGAACCCAGTGTCAACAGTCGTGATGACCAGCCAGCCCATCCGAACAATACTACATAGTCCAGGTTAGTCCGGACGATTGGCGAAATGGGCTATCGAACTTAGTGAGTATGACATCGAATACCGAAGTAATTCAACAATAAAATCCCAGGTGTTAGCTGATTTTTTTGTCCGAGCTATCCCTAGAGGTTTTAAAATTAGCTCCGTAGAACGAGCGATGGACTCTCTTTGTGGATGGTTCCTCATCAAAAATTGGTGCCGGAATCAGAATTTGGCTAAAGTCCCTAACTGGGGAAGTTTTTGATCAAAGTTTCCTGTTGGCATTCGAAGCATCTAATAATGAAGCCGAATATGAAGCTCTAATCGCGGGTCTACGTCTCGCAAAGCAGTTGGGAGCTCAATACCTCCGAGCTTGTTGTGATTCTAAATTAGGGGCAAATCAGTTTAGCGGCGAATTCGAAGCAAAAAATGATTGGATGGGAGCCTACGTCAGGCTAGTACGACACCTGACGGAGCATTTCAAAGAGTTCGATCTAATACAGATTCCACGAATAGAAAATACGATGACAGATTCCTTGGCCGCTCAGGCAACAGCGTTGGATCCTCATATGCAAAGGAGGATTCCAGTTGAAACAATCAACTATCCGAGTATCGACGGTCATGAACAACATTGTCTTGTAATTGAAAATGCGGATGAAAAAGAAGCTCGACCGGAATGTCTTGGAGAGGATGAAGAGGATTGGAGAACTCTCATTGCTCGCTACATTAAAAATGGCGAGGTTCCATCGGATAAGTGGGCGGCACGTCGGCTTAAAACTTTAGCTGCTTAGTATTTAACTATGGACGACGTTTTATTTAAACGATCGACCGGAGAAATGATGCTTCATTGCATCGGAAGAGAAGAAGCAAACGCAGTAATGACCTCTACCTACTCTGGAGAAGGGGGAAATCATTCAGGAGGAAGGATGTTAGCAGTAAAACTTCGGAGATTGGATTATTATTGGCCTACTATGATGGCGGATTGTGACAAGTTCACGACACGTTGTGAAAAATGCCAAAGACATGCTCCGGAGATTCACGCACCAACGTAATTACTTATGGCTGCGGTGCCGCCTTAGCCGTTCATGCGTTGGGCGGTGGACGTTGTAGGGCCTTTTCCGAAATCAACCAGTGGGAAGCGGTTTCTATTAAACCTTATTGATTATTTTACTAGATGGGTTGAGGCAGCAGCTTATCCGAAAATCCAAAGTAGTGAAGTTGAAAGTTTCATCTAGAAAAACATAGTTTGTCGGCACGGAATTCCTTACGAGATTGTAACAGATAACGGCTCGCAATTCATTTCAAACAATTTTGAAGCCTTTTGCGAAAATTGGAAAATTCATTTACACAAGTCGACTCCGAGGTATCCACAAGGAAACGGGCAAGCCGTCGCTACGAATAAAAAGATTCTAGTTGGAATAAAGAAAAGACTTCTCGGGAAAAAGGGGAGATGGTAAGATGAATTAGATGGAGTGTTATGGTCACATAGAACGACTCCTCGAAGTGCGTCCGGACAAACTCATTTCCCACTTTCTCATGGGATGGAGGCGATGTCTCCCGCAGAAGTAAGGGTTCTGAGCTTGCGGAGGACCCTGATGATACATGATACCGAGATCAACGATGCAAAGTTAAAGGAACGGGACGATGAAACTCAAGAACTTCGGGATCACGCTTTACTTCGTATTCAAAATTATCAACAAATTGTTTCTCGATATTATAACAAGTCCGAGATCTCCCTTTAGATGAAGGAGATTTAGTTTTACGAATGGTGTTTGAAAATACAAAATGACCCGGAGCTGGAAAGCTAGGGGCTAAGTGGGAAGGCCCCTACTTAATCGTAAAGAAAGTCAAACCCGGAGTTTATCGTTTGAAGAATATGGAAGGCAAGGATATACCTCGGGCTTGGAATTCATACCATCTAAAAAGATATCATTGCACGGAGGAGCCGTAGGATCAGCGCAAACCAAAAAAAAAAAAAAAAAAAGGTTTAACTATTAGGATATATAAATACACACCCCCTTTCACTAATATAATTCATTCAGAATCGTGGAGAAGAATTACTAGACAACCTAGGTTTAATACTTCTCTTTGATAAAAGTTAACTCGGGATTCCGAGTTAACAATCTTGGAAACTGCAATAATCAATAAAACTATTTTTTCCGAGGATTCCTTTTTGTCTTTTACTTAAACTTTCTCCAAAAACGAACCCCTCTAATTATAAATAATTAGCAGTTGAACCCAGTCTCAACAGAAAGGACAAACCATGATGGAAAGAAAAAGGCTGAGTTGGTTAAACAGATTCATGAGAAGGCTCGACTTAATATTGAAAATAAGACCAAGATGTATGCTCAACAAGCCAATAAGGGCCGGAAAAAGCTAACCTTTGCGGAAGGAGACTTAGTGTGGATTCACTTGCGCAAAGATAGATTTCTGAATGAAAGGAAATCCAAGCTAATGCCTAGGGTTGATGGTCCATTCAAAGTCATCAAAAAGATCAATGACAAAGCCTACCAGCTGGATCTTCAAGGTAAGTACCAAGTAAGCTCAAGTTTCAATATTACTGATTTGGATCCTTGTTTTGCAGATGAAACCGATTTGAGGTCAAATCCTTCTCAACTGGGGGAGGATGATGTGAGCATGGCCAGCAAGGAACCACAACCTAAGGAGCAGCTAGAACCAGAGGAAGAAGAAGCCAATGAAGAAGCTAATGAGCAGCTAGAACCTAAGGATAATGAAGAAGAAACTCTACAAATCTTCAATGGCCCCATTACCCGATCCAAGCAAGCCAAACTTAAGACAACTCTACAGCACCTTCTCAACACCATTCAGGCCAGTTTAGTGTCTGCTAATCCAACCACATTGGTTGTGATTCAAGCCACCTAAACCTCACCAAGAGAGGTGCCTTGGATTGTATTCTTTTTCCCTATTCTTAGTTTTGTCCCAATGGGTTTTCTAAGATAGGTTTTTAATGAGGCAAGCCCAATGTACTTTACCACAGCCTCTTGGTGAATCAAGACCCATTCTATCTCAGTCATGTACGAAATTGGAGTCAAAGAATACCTTTAATATTGTGTTTAAGTCTTAGTCTTCTTTATTTATGATTTTGTAATTCCCTAGTCTTTCATAATTGTCTTGGTGGAATCCTAGGAGTCATTTGTGATTCCTATACACCCCTAGACTACTATAAGTACTCTCTTGTATTCACCTTTCTAAATCATCAAACATTTTATTATCAAATCTTCTTCTTAAACTCGTTTGATCATCCTCTTGAACAAGGAATTTTGGAACACTTTCCCATTCCACTCAAGAGTCGAAAGTCTAAGGGAATATTCGCACCCCTTGGAAGTTTCACTTCAATTCACCTCTTGCCCACCGTGTCTGGCCTTTGCTATTCATACAGACCAAGTAGATAGTCTAAGGATCTTCCACCATCCTTGAGAAGTATCACTCATTCCACCCTTTCCTCGGAACCATCCACTTAAGAGTTCACCAAGCTGCAACTTTCACCACCATAACTTCACTTCCGCAACCTTGATCATTACACCATCATTTTCACAACCTCTTGGAGTCATTTAGGGACTAGATCCTACCCAGGATCACATCAATATCCGTAAAGCCGAAGATTGCCGAAACTTGAAGAATCATTTAATGGCCATCCGATTTGAACAAAACCGAGAAAAGGAGAAGCGTAAAACACGCGAAGATGAGGAAAAACCACATTCCCGCGAAGATACGGAAGAAGGAGAAGTTCTGCCTTCACCGTCCCCAAACAAGAGAAAAATGATTAACATGATAATGGGAGGACTCGCAAACTGTGAAGATTGTGTTCGATCAATTCAGCGAAGCATCTTTGGATTGTCAGCGGATCAGGTTCCACGAAACTCCACTTTGCAAAAAGAGCTGACATTTACCGCCGAAAATCTGAAAAGAATCGACGCTCCCCATAACGATCCACTTGTAATCGAACTTCAGATAGGCGATTGCGACGTTCAAAGGATACTCGTCGACACTGGAAGCTTGGTGGATGTCATATCTTTAGACACACTGCAAAAGGTGGAGGTTAAGGATCAGAATATTAAAGCCCGGGTTAAACACCTAACTGCTTTCGGAGGAGATACAGTCTCATCTGTCGGAACCATCAAACTTCCAGTATCGCCCGGAGGAGTAACAAAAATCGTGAAGTTCGAAGTAGTAAAAAGAGCCACCATTTATAACGCGATCATTGGAACCCCGTGGCTATACTCTATGGAAGCCGTTCCATATACTTCTCATCAGTGCCTGAAATTCCGAACTCCAAAAGGATATTTCACGGTCCGGGGTGACCAAAAGATGGTTCGGAGATGCTTCGTAACAAAAAAAGAAACTCCGACGAAGTCAAGAAGAACCCCCAAATCAATCTCTCACACTAACAGTGGTCAACAAAAAGAAGCCAACATCTGCTGAAATTCTGGCAGAACTTTTCGAAAGGGAACAATACCTAGGAAGAACAACCAAGAAAGGTCGGAAGGGAAGAGCTTAGTTTTTCCCTGAAGGGAAAAAAAAAAAAAAAAAAACTTTGATCTCTCGGATCTTCCGAGATAGTCAACTGAAATCCACTTTTCGGAACTACGTGTGGCTTGATTCCCTCTGAGGGTACGTAGGCAGCCTTTCACAAGGTTCAGCTACAACACCATGAATCTCGGTTTTAGTCTCGAAGTTTACGACTCAACTATGCCGAGGTTTATACAAAGTCGGAACCTTGATCACGTTCTCGACCAAAATAGAAAAATTGCCTGAAAGAATATCGGAGTCCGATAAAATAAGGCCGAGAGATTAAACGGTACGAAATCAAAAAACCTCTTACACATTCTTTACCAAATGCAAAAGTTCGACAATTAGTCTGATAAAGTAAGACTTATTGTAAAAATATAAAGCAAAGAAATAGGGAAAGCGCGCCTTATTTTTTTTGCTATTTCCGGGTTTCGAAATATTAATTTGAAAAACTTCGAGTAAACAAATCCAATTATACGAGAAACGAAACTTTCATTAAACGTCGAGATGTCACATTCGGGATGGAGATTGAGAGATTAGTAGTCCAGTTATACGATAAAAATAAAAAGAATTTTATTAAGGTCCAAGATATATATTTACAAAGAGAGTCGAGTTGAGGTTTTAATACAAGGATTACTAATCTAAATATTAAAATCCTCATTTCGAAACTCTGGAATCAAGATAGTATTTGCAAGCTCGGCTAGTCGGTCATGTTCCTTCTCGGCCAAAACAACATCCTCTTATAGAATTGGAAGTCCCTTGTCAAGAAGAAGATGAAGATTCATAGAAATAGCCACGGCCTGTCCATATTCGTTAGCTTTGCTGAAGGTATCAGAATAAGCTTCAGAATACTCATCAAGAAACCCGCGAAGGTGGTTTAACTGTTTTCGACAAATGTCGGCGGCTGCGCGTTGTCCCTCCTGGTAGCTTTCGGCACACTTGGAGTTAAGAATAACTTTATTAACATCCCGCTCCTCTGAGATATCAACTCCCTGACGTTTCACCTCATCCAGTTCATTGATTTGAGAGTTTTCCTTGAAAATATCGGAAAACCTCAATTCTTCCTTTTCAAAGTGTGCCTTAATTTTAGCCAAGCGCTTATCCCTATTTGCGATTTCATTTTGCGCCTCGGATAAAGCTTTCTCGGCGTGAAGGGACCTCTTCTCGAAATCTTCGTTCTGGCCTTAAAGGGAATCGATCTTCAAATCGGACTGTGCGAGCCTATTTTCGTACCGAAGAAACGCCTGGCCGGCGAAACCCACCGACTGAAGTAGACATAAGAAATATGTTAGCAGAAGTTTCTGAAGAACAGAAAAATTCGTCTCTGTTATTACCTTAAAAAGTGAGTAAGAAAGGGCTTCCAGAGTATCCGATTCACAACAGACCTCGGGCCGACGACTGTCATAACCGCTTGCCTTTCGCAAGAGCTTGGCGCTTTTCTTCTTATCCTTAAAAGCAGGTCCGCACCATCGAATTCGAACTTGAATGCATGGTGATCCTTCACAGACAAGATGAGCTTCCTGTTCTCGGCATTCTACTTTTTTGCTGCCTCAGAGATTTGTTTCTTTCTCGGGAGAAGAGTCTGGTTTTTTCTGGAAGCTCCTTTGGGGTTTGATTTTTTCATTATAATAGAAGAAAAGCTCATCTTGAAGGGAATGTCCTGGATATCATACTTGTAATCACTCTAATATAGTTGTGAAGTCGAGATAAGACTATCATGTGATACTGGGTAGTTATAATGTTTTGCTAGAAGCCGCTTATAACTTGTGAGTTGTGAACTCATTGCTAGTATCATATAATCCTATAGGGTCACACACCTAAGCAAACTGGATAAACAATGTTGGGATTGATCATTAGTGCATATTCGATATGCCTAATTTGAAGTTTATGTGAGTGTGTCGATCGACACACCTATTTGGTGTCGATCGACACAGCCTCTGAACAGAACTTGGTTTTTATTTATTGACTTAATTTAAACCGGTTCGATTCATCAGTTAACTAGGGATTCTTCTAGGTCTCCATATATAAGATAGAGGGACGACCTAGAGAGTCTTGAACCTAGTTTGACAGCCACCAGAGACTTCTGAATCCCAAGGAGAATTGTTCTCAAAGGCACTAGCATCCCGCTTCCAGTTTCTGTGCGTGTGGACTTGCTATAGAGGCGCTCTTGTTCTCAATATCCTGATCATTTCGCTGCTAAAAAAATCCAGGTATATCTGTGAACTGTATCAAAGATTCAATAAACATAGATCTAGGGCTGTGAATTTATGTTTAGGATTTTAAAAAAGTTTTAAATCCTTTCACCAAATTCCTTCAGTGGTATCAGAGCCATATGTTTGAATTGAATCTGTAAAATGCTATCTAAATGCTTTGAATTAGAATTTGATTCATAAAATTCATATATGATGCATGTTAGATCATTTGGATGCAAAATCGTTTTGAAAGCTCAAAAATTAGGTTTTCTGCGAAAGGCGTTTCGACCGACACAAAGAGTGTGTCGATCAACACGGCCTGTTGATTCACGAAACAGGTGTTTTCGAAAATTTTCAAAACTAGGGTTTTCTGCGGGGCTGTGTCGATCGACACAAAGCATGTGTCGGTCGACATGGGCCTTGATCGCAGCATAAAACTATAAGTGTCGATCAAAGGATCGATGTTCCAGAAAATCGCTAGTGTCGATCGACACAACTTTCGTGTCGATTGAACCAGATTGGTACGATCGGTCTAATCGGTTTAGTCGATTTCATCACGATTTTAAACCGGTTAGCTCGTGTCGACCGACACAACTACGTGTCGATCGATACAAACATAAATCGACACCGGTTCAATTGGATTGAATCAAAATTGATCGGTTTAATCAAGTTAAATGGTTTAACCGCGATTGAACCGATTTAGGTGTCTCGGAGTCTGAATTAGATTCAGCGCTCTAGATTTAAATCAACTTTAATTAGATTAAAAGTTTTAACCAATTCTTAAAACCTTTTGAATTAAATCTAGTCTTTCTTAAACCTATAAGTGCTATGTATTAAGATCAATGTTCTGTTTCTCAAACTAAGTATCAAGCATCTTTGATGTCTTTCTAAATCTTGTCAACGGACGGGTCTTCTTTTTTTGTGTGATGGACTTGCCAAAGCAAGGCATTCACAATTACATGAGTAAGGCATGTGGTAATTGTTATCACATGACTTGAAGATTGGTTTGCTTGAATGGGCTATCAAAATGGTTTTGGGCCCAGAGATATAAGATTGGGTTTGATACATGATATCAATCCAAGACCAAGAGTCATATTGTATATGATCAGCAAAGAGTTGCTCACCTAAATAACTGAAGTTTGGGCGATGAGCCAAAGCTCACTCAAATCTCAGTGAAATATGGATCTTGGATCATTATATTCAACTTGAGGAAAATTAATTTTGAATATAATGCGAGCTGTCTTAAATCTTATGATTTCTCATTCCTTGAACATCAAAACTAACTAAACATTCTCTTTTCTTGATTCAGCTATGTCTAGCAACAACACAAACTCATTCACGTTGAGATCCGTCCTTGAGAAGGAAAAGTTGAAAGGATCCAACTTCTTGGAATGGTATCGGAACATAAGAATCGTTCTCAGAAATGAGAAGAAGGAATATGTTCTTGAGAAACCTCTTCCTGAAAAGCTGAGATCCAATGGTCCTATTGTTGATAAGGGCAAGTTGGAATAGCATTCGGATGATGTGAAAAATGTGATTTGTCTGATGCTGGCCATGATGAACTCGGAACTGCAGAAACAGTTTGAGAATGCGGGGTCACCGATCGAGATAATCACAACCCTGAAATCTATGTTTTAGGAGCAAGCTCGCACTGAGAGATACCAGACGGTTAAATCTCTCATCGAGTGCAAGCTGTCAAAGGACAGTCCAGTGAGCCCCCACGTCATCAAGATGATGGGTTATATCGATAACCTGGCTAAACTGGACTCTCCCCTTAGCCAAGAGTTGGCTACGGACATCATCCTACAATCACTGCCGACTAGCTTCGATCAGTTTGTTCAGAACTATAATATGAACAACATGACAAAGTCTCTGATTGAGCTGCATGGCATGCTCAAGACGGCAGAACCCAATATCAAGAAGGCTGCTCATGATGTACTTATAGGTACAAAAGGGTAAAGGGTTTAAGAAACCTGCTAAGGGAAAAGGAAAGAGCAAGGCTGTCTAGGTTGAGAACCGGGACAAGCCTGAGTCGTCTTCTGAGCCCAAGCGTGGCCCAGTTGATACTGATACTTGTCTTTACTGCAAGAAGCCTGGGCATTGGAGGAGAAGCCTGTGAATCCTGCTTATTGGACAAAATGACAAAGGCCCCTTTCAACAAGTTTAATGAAAGGGCCAGTGACTTGTTGGGTCTTATACATACAGATGTGTGTGGCCCAATGAGCATTAGTGCAAGAGGAAACTTTAGGTACTTCATCACATTTACTGATGATTTCAGTAGATATGGTTATGTTTATCTTATGAGAAATAAGTCGGAATCCTTCGAAAGGTTCAAGGAGTTCCAGAATGAAGTACAAAACCAACTTGGCAAAGTATCAAAGCTCTTCGATCTGATCGTGGAGGTGAGTACTTGAGCCAAGAGTTCGATGATCATCTTAGAGATTGTGGAATCGTTTCACAACTCACTCCTCCGGGAACACCACAGTGGAACGGTGTGTCTAAGAGGAGGAATCGGACTTTATTGGATATGGTTCGATCGATGATGAGTCATGTGGATCTACCGTTATCCTTCTGGGGATACGTTCTTGAAATGTCTGCGTTTACGCTGAACAGAGTTCCAACAAAATCAGTTGAAAAGACTCCATATGAGATGTGAACTGGAAAGGTTCCAAGTCTGTCTTTTCTTAAAATCTAGGGTTGCGAAGCTTATGTCAAGCGATTGATATCTGATAAGCTCGCACCCAAATCTGATAAGTGCTACTTCGTTGGTTACCCTAAGGAAACCAAGGCATACTCCTTTTACAACCGATCCGTACAAGGTATTTGTTGCTCGGAACTGTGTATTTCTTGAGAAATAATTTATTTCCAAGAAGAACAGTGGGAGTAAAGTACAACTCGAAGAAATTCGAGAACCACAGGACGCTGTTTAACCTGATGAGGGAAAGCAGCCGTTGGATTCACAAGAAGTTGTGGAACCAACACCTGTGGTGCCTGTAGTTCGCAGGTCCGGAAGGACTCGCAATGAAGTCGAGAGATACGGATTTCTCGTGACTAACTGTCATGATCTTCTGATCGTTGATAGTGACGAACCTACGACTTTTGAAGAAGCAATGTTGGGCCCTGATTCCGAAAAATGGTTAAAGGCCATTGAATCGGAGATGGAATCCATGTCAATCAATAAAGTTTGGTATTTGGAAGATTTGTCCGATTGTGCAAAAGCCATTGAGTGCAAATGGGTCTTCAAGAAGAAGATTGACGTGGATGGTATTGTACAGATGTACAAAGCTAGATTGGTGGCAAAAAGTTTCAAACAAGTTCATGGTGTTGACTATGACAAAACCTATTCCCCAGTCGCTATGCTTAAGTCCATCCCTATTCTCCTAGGTACTGCCGCTTATTATGATTATGAGATTTGACAGATGGATGTGAAAACCGCCTTTCTGAATGGGATTCTGGAAGAGGATGTGTACATGACACAACATGAGGGTTTCATTGATCCTAATAACCCTAGGAAAGTATGCAAGCTTCATCGATCCATTTATGGATTGAAGCAAGCATCTCGAGCTTGGAATCTTCGTTTTGATGAAGCTATCAAAAAGTTTGATTTCATCAGGAACGAAGAAGAACCATGCGTTTACAAGAAGACTAGTGGGAGCGCAGTTGCATTTCTCGTATTGTATGTAGATGACATATTGCTTCTCGGAAATGATATTCCATTACTTCAGTATGTTAAGACTTGGCTAGGAAGTTGTTTCTCGATGAAGGATATGGGAGAAGCCGCGTACATTCTTGGAATAAAGATCTATAGAGATAGATCGAAGAGGCTAATTGGACTGTGTCAGGATACTTATATTGATAAGGTCTTACACAGGTTCAATATGCATGATTCCAAGAAGGGCTTGCTTCCGATGTCATATGGCATCACTCTCAGCAAGAAGCAGTGTCCTTTGACACCTGCTGAGCGAGAGCGCATGAGTAGGATTCCCTATGCTTCTGCGATAGGATCCATCATGTATGTCATGCTATGTACACGTCCAGATGTCGCTTGTGCTTTGAGCATGACGAGCCGATACCAATCCGATCCCGGTGAGAGTCACTAGACTGCCGTCAAGACAATCCTGAAGTATTTGAGGAATACTAAGGATAAGTTATTGGTTTACGGAGGAAGTGATGAGCTTGTGGTAAGTGGATACACTGACGCCAGTTTCTAGACGGACAAAGATAATTTCCGATCTCAATCTGGTTATGTCTTCTGTCTGAATGGCGGTGCAGTCAATTGGAAGAGTTCCAAGCAAAACACCGTGGCGGATTCCACAACTGAAGCTGAGTACATTGCTGCTTCAGAAACGGCAAAGGAAGCTGTTTGGATTAGGAAGTTCATTACTGAACTTGGTGTGGTTCCTAGCATTTCTGAGCATGTGGCGTTGTTGTGTGATAACAATGGAGCCATAACTCAGGCAAAGGAACCTAGATCACACCAGAAGTCCAGACATATCGAGAGAAGATATCATCTGATACGAGATATCATTGAGAGAGGAGATGTGAAGATCAGCAGAGTCCCGGTGGACGCTGATCCTCTGACTAAGCCACTCCCACGTCCCAAGCATGAGAGTCATGTTGCGGCAATAGGAATTAGATTTCTCAAGTAGTAATCTTAATTTGAGTGGGAGTTGTTTATTTTGTTTTGATGTTCATGTAATAATACTTTGGTTATGTTTTAATTAATGAAATTGTTTCAGTATTATTTAATTGTGTAACTAATTGATTAAATAATAGTCCCAATATAATTTAAGGCATTCTTATAGGTCATCAAATACGTGATTTGATCATGAAACCCTATAAGCGATAGATGTCATAAATTACTGAGGTCCCTGATCAAAGGTTGTTAAATTGAGACATTAATAACCGTGCGAGACTAGTTTGTGATGTGACTGATGACCAAGTTTCATGGTGTCATTGATAGGAGTATCAAAGTCAATCACATAAATATGTGTTGTGAACACGGTATCGGATATGACCCGCTAATGAGAACTCAACAAGATTGTTATATGAGTGTCATATGAGTTTCTCATTACGACTATAGAGTATAGTCCTTAGACATGAGTTCATCATGATTTCCTGCATATGAATTGGTCTGCTTTGACCTTGTCAAACGTCAGCCGTAACTGGTGACTATTCAGAAATTGATTGGGCATATCATGAAGTGTGTGGGGAACAAGGGATGGAACAAGATGGAATTTGTCCCTCCTATATAACGGGAGTTAAATATCTCTGGGCCTATCAAAGATTTGGTACTGAGGGAATGTGTGGCCACACTCAAACAAGCTGACTGTCAGTTGTTTGCCTTTATCAGTACAAATCAGATTTCGATAAACGTGATTTGGCTTTATAAGGATGACACGAGCTCTTGCCTTATGCTGAATCGAGCTATAAAGACAAAGGGATTATCGGAATAAGTTGATTCCAGTACAAGTGGGAGATTGAAGGGAATTTCCTGGATATCATACATGTAATCACTCTAATATAGTTGTGAAGTCGAGATAAGACTATCATGTGATACTAGGTAGTTATAATGCTTTGATAGAAGCCGCTTATAACTTATGAGTTGTGAACTCATTGCTAGTATCATATGATCCTATAGGGTCACACACCTAAGCAAACTGGATAAACAATGTTGGGATTGATCATTAGTGTAATGATTTGATTAGTGCATATTCGATATGCCTAATTTGAAGTTTATGTGAGTGTGTCGATCGACACACCTATTTGGTGTCGATCGACACAGCCTCTGAACAGAACTTGGTTTTTATTTATTGACTTAATTTAAACCGGTTCGATTCATCGGTTAACTAGGGATTCTTCTAGGTCGCCATATATAAGATAGAGGGACGACCTAGAGAGTCTTGAACCTAGTTTGACAGCCACCAGAGACTTCTGAATCCCAAGGAGAATTGTTCTCAAAGGCACTAGCATCCCGCTTCCAGTTTGTGTGGGTGTGGACTTGCTATAGAAGCACAACATCTGAGGCGCTCTTGTTCTCGATATCCCGATTATTCCTCTGCTAACAAATTCCAGGTATATCCGTGAACTGTATCAAAGATTCAATAAACATAGATCTAGGGCTATGAATTTGTGTTTAAGATTTTAGAAAAGTTTTAAATCCTTACACCAAATTCCTTCACGATTCACAGCAGACCTCGGGCTGACAACTGTCATAACTTGCCTTTCGCAAGAGCTTGGTGCTTTTCTTCTTATCCTTAAAAATCAGGTCCGCACCATCAAATACGAACTTGAATGCATGGTGATCCTTCACAGACAAGATGAGCTTCATGTTCTCGACATTCTGCTTTTTTGCTGCCTCGGAGATTTGTTTCTTTCTCGGGAGAAGAGTCTGGTTTTTTCCAGAACCTCCTTCGGGGTTTGATCTTTTCATTCTAATAGAAGAGTCAGTTCCTTCCCAGTCTTCTCGTCCTACAGAAAATCAATCATAAAGTGAGGGTGCTCGGTAAAGAATTAGGAAGTTCGAAGAAAGTGTACCGGCCCAGGAGCAAGCTCTAAAAAATGAAGAAAGAAGTATATCGCCCCACTGAAGTTCTCCCTCTGCTTTAAGTTTTTCGAATTCTTCAGAGAAGTTCGGCGGAGGTGCTCGGAAGCAGCTTGGTTTAACTGCAAAGGAAACAAAGAGAGTTTAGCGTAGGAATAAAAAAGGAAAGAGAAGACCTAGTTTCTACCAATTATAATCTTCCAATTTCGAAAGATTGTAGCGTCGGCTCTGTAAACCGAAGCTTCATTGATTCAGACGTAGAAGTAACTTCGGAACCGTAACTTTGCGCTTGTGCGAAATCCAGTGAGGATTTTCTTCTTGGGTTTGATGCTTAGTTTGAAGGTCCCTTCTGGGTTTGCAGTACCAGAAAGGTTCGTCAGTTCTTCTAGTTTCCGAGAATTTAACCGAACGTTGCACCGAGCTGCGAGCACCAGAAGCCCAATGATGATTTTAACAGAGTTTGGTGTTAGTTGTGACATCGCTATTCCTCGACGGGCGCAATAACTTACCATTAACTGCGGGATCGGAAACCAAAGATTGGCTTCGGCAAAGATGCTTTTGTAGAAACAAACGTAACCTGATGGTGGGGTCCAAGGTCTCTAATCGGACCTCGGAACCAGAATTTCAATCTCTTCGGGGTTTAATGGTCTCCTTTTAATTAACCCAATTTCAGATCTAGAGAAAAGAGAGGGTCCAACAACCGGGATATTTGGCCAAGGACGAGTATTCCCAGAAATTGAAACCTCGAGGTCGTTTCTACCGGACATTGCGTAAAAGGATATTAATGAGAGAAAGAAGATCGAAGGTTACCTCGGAGAGCGGAGAGTCGATTATGGGAGAAATTAATCAATAATCAACGGTTTTATAGAACGAACAAATAATGATGAACGCTTCGTTTACAGTAATGAAAGGGTCTGATTAGCCAACACCTGAGGCGAGAGGAGGCGCCTTTCTTCTCATTTATTTTCGTCTGTTTTCGAGATGACACGTCACTTGGGAGGTGAAAGGTTTTGCGAAAACCAAGAAGTTTGCACGAATGGACCTTTCATTGTCCAGTCTTTTCCCGTCAAATTGAAGAACGAAGAATATTGGAGAGTTAAAACTAAGACTATTGAAGACGAAGATCGACTGATACCGAACTTCATTTATTGACAAGCTATTTAGAATGGAAATTCGTCAACGCTGCCCGAAGACATCCTCGGACGAACTGGGGGGAACTTACTGTTGATGGTGGGGTTCTACTCCTTACCGATAGTTTGACAATAATTGGAGTTCGTTCCCTGCCGAGCTCTTCCCTGATAACTTGTTAGGTTATAAGTCCCGAAAACAGGAATATTAACCCTCGGCCCAGATGACCGAGGGATACCTCGGTGAAGAATGATAGAATTTAGTGTCGAAGCAGGGGTATAAACAACATCGTCCTAGGCCGAAGTCTAAAGCTCGGACAGTATAAGATCAAATCTTATCACAGATTCCCTAGTCTTGAAAAAATAGAAATATTCCATTTTTCCGAGGTTATCTCATGGGCTTACTAAACCGACTATTAAGGATATATAAATACATACCCCCCCCCACTAATAATATTCATTCAGAATCGGGGAGAAGAAGAACTAGATCGCCTAGGTTTTACTTCTCTTTAATAAAGTTAACTCAACATTCCGAGCTAATAAGCATTGTAACAAAAATCATTAATAAAACATCCTTTTTCCAAGGTTTCTTCTTGTTTTCTTACTTTATACTTTTCCAAAAATGAACCCCTCTAATTATAAATAATTAGAAGTTGAACCCAATATCAACATTGTATTAAAACCTCCGAACTGATTCTTGTGTTTTTATAATTGCTTTATAATGACTCTTTTGAGTCTTTGTTAATAAAAATATGTTTTATATATATTCTCGAAATGTTTACTCGAAACTCCAAAATTTTAAAATTTTGAAATCCGGAAATAGCAAAACAAATAAGGCGCTTTCCCTATTTATTTGCTTAAATAAAGTTTAACAACAAGTCCTACTTTATCAGATAAATTGTCGAACTTTTGCATTCAGTAAAGAATGTGCAAATAAATTTTTGTAATTTTGTACATTTTAATCTCTAGGCCTTACTTTATCGGGCTCCGAGATTCTTTTAGGCAAGTTTATTCTCTATTAGGACAAACTGTCCTAATTTTTTGTCGAGAACGTGATCAAGGCTATGACATATTGATTTGTGTGAATCTCGGTTAAATATAGTTGAGTTATGTTGATGGTGGGGTTACCACCCCTTATCAATAGTTTGGCGATAATTGAGGTTCGATCCCTGCAGAACTTTCCCTGATAATTTATCAGATCATAAGTCCCTTCAACAGGATTAGAACCCTCGGCTCAGATGAACGAGGGATACCTCGGTGAAGAATGATCGGATTTTAGTGTCCGAACCGGGGATGTAAACAACTTCGTCCCAAGCCAAAGTCTAAAGCTCAGACAGAATAAGATCAAATCTTATCACAGATTCCATGATCTTGGAAAAATGGAATATTCCCATTTTTTCCGAGGTTAGCTCATGGGCTTACATGACCGACTACTAAGGATATATAAATACACACCCCCTTCACTAATTTAATTCATTCAGAATGGGGGAGAAGAATTACTAGATAAACTAGGTTTAATACTTCTCTTTGATAAAGTTAACTTGGCATTCCGAGTTAACACCCTTGTAACCGATATAATTAATAAAGTTCTCTTTTCCGAGGTTTCTCTTTTTGTCTTCTATCTAATCCATTCCCAAAAACGAACCACTCTAATTACAAATAATTAGAAGTTTAACCCAGGATCAACATTTGGTGCGCCAGGTAGGGGGGTAACTCTTTTAGGAAAAGAAAGCCAGAGATCTCGGAAATCGAGAGGATGAGCACACAGGAATTATCCACGGAGGAGCGTCGAGACGGCGAGCCTACGACGTAAGCGATGACTTAATGGATCAGGCAAGCAACCTTCGACGACGCCAAAGTTTGGAGTTCTTCTGATAGGATTGCGAGTTGATCAATCAAGCATCCCAGGAACAACCAAGTACGACAACGACAACTTGGCCCGACTCTGGATCAGGCGAGCAACCTTCGACGATGCCATCTTCGAATAACATAGAGGAGCACCTGATAGCGAGCAACCTTCGACGAAGCTTGATTGATCAACTCGCAATCCTATAAGAAGAACTCCAAGCTTTGAGAGTTCAGAATCACAATCAATCTCTCAGAAAGACCCCGATCAGGCCTTCACGAGCCACCTCTCAACGGGTAACGTTCGAGGACGATCAGATTGAATCAAGAGAACCCAAGACACCAACTATACACCGAAGCTATAGAAGTGGAGATGATGGAGCTCAGACTTCAAGTATCGATCAATCGATCGCGATTCTAAAAAGGGAGCTAGAGGAAATGTGATCTTTGGTTCATAAAGCTACGAGCATCACCCCGGAAGTTGAAGAACTACTAGCAGAAACAGAGAGGAGTCCGTTCACCCACAACATCACGTGAGTGCGGGTATCACTCAATGACAAAATGAGGCTCCCAACATACGACGGAACCGGAGATCCAGCAGTCTACATGAGAGCGTTTTTAGATAAAGTCGGACGAGCCGAGTTCCAAAGAGGGGAGGATGAAGGAAGATGTCAAATCTTCCTGGAAAGCTTAAGAGGGGATGCTCAAGCTTGGTTTACTAGTCTACCCCCTGATTCGATCAGTTGTTTCGCCGAGCTTCTAGAAGCTTTCTTCAAATAATACATGCTATACCTGGAGCAACAAGCTACCGCATCAGACCTCTACGCAGTAAAGCAAGACCAAAGGAACCAATCCGAGATTTTATTAAAAGATTAAAGGCAATTTACTCGCGACTGAGGATAGATGATGACCTAGCGATCATAGCACTTAGTGCGGCAACGTGGTATCAATTGAGGTTTTGGGACGAGTTGTCTGCTCATCGTCCCCAGTCCATGAACGACGCGTTTCACCGAGCAAATACCCAGATAAGAATTGAAGAGAATCGTGCCGAACTTGCGAAAGTCCATGGATCCGCAAAAATAAACAAGGATATAAAACCGGAGGAGAAAGGAGAAGGACAACGAGTAGAAAGAGACAAACCCCGGAAAGACAAGTCGAAATCAGAGATGTCTTTTTCCGTGACAAAACCACAAAATGATACATCTCGGAAGGATAAATCGAAGTATACCTACACCCGAGATCCTAATGATCCGACCATCCCCTGGTGTGAATTGTTGGGAATGTTGTGTCGATTGACACTAGCTGATTCATCGTGTTTGGTTCAATCGATTAAATTGGTTAATCGTGATTGAACCGGATTTTGCTTGGTCACCGCGATAAATTTTCTGCCGATATAGTGCCAATCAACACTAGTGTAGTGTATCGATCGACATAGATCATTGATATGGGCAGTGTCGACCGACACTAATGTAGTGTCGATCGACACTGGTTGGTTTTGCGATCTGTTCAGTCAGTTTTCGTGATTTATCGCGATTGATTGAGAGGCGTGTCGACCGACACTAATGTAGTGTCAATCGACACAGTCCCAGAACCTGGAATTACATAACCAATCCCGCAATCTAGTATAATTAAAACCTTAATTAGATTAGTTGTTTTAATTTGATTCAAATCTCTAGGATACATATTTGATATGTATTAGAAAGTTCTGTTCCTCTTAATATGAAATTTTATGTCTTCCCATTCCTTGTCAACTATCAATGCTCATTTCATTGTGTTATGGGCTTGCCAAAACAAGGTGTCCACAATTACATGAGTGAGACATGTGGTAATCGTTACCACATGACTTAAAGGTTCGGTTTATTTGACTAGGCTATCAAAATAGTTTTGGGCTTAGAGACATAGGGTTGGATCAAACATAAGATGTTATCCACAACCAAGAATTATATTGGATATAATTAGCAAAGTTGTTGCTTACCTAGGTAACTGAAATTTGGGCGATGAGCCAAAGCTCACTCAAGTTTCAGTGAAGTATGGATCTTGGAATATTATATATTGATTTAGAGGAAATATATTTTGAATATAATGCGAGTTTTCTTAATTGTTTAGATTTCTCATTTTCTTGATCATCATAACTAAACTCTTTTTCATTTCTTTTGATTCAGCTATGTCTACCACTCATCACAACTCCTTTTCCCTTCGATCCGTCCTTAGAAGGACAAGTTGAATGGATCGAACTTCCTAGAATGGTATCGGAATTTGAGAATTGTTCTCAAGCAGGAGAAAAAGGAATATGCCCTTGAAAAAGTTCTCCCTGCAAGACCAGTGTCCAATGCTCCACATGTAGAAAGGAATGCTTGGGATAAGCATTCAAATGATGTAGTCGATGTGTGTTGTCTCATGCTGGCTACCATGAATTCGGACTTGCAGAAGCAATATGAGAACGTGGAGACGCAATTTGAGATGATCACTAGCCTGAAAGGGATGTTTCAGGAGCAGGCACGAACTGAGAGATACCAAACGGTTAAGTCTCTCATTGATTGCAAGCTACCAAAGGACGGTCCAGTTAGTGCTCATGTCATTAAGATGATAGGTTATATTGATAACCTAGAGAAACTGGACTGTCCCAATAGCCAAGAGTTGGCTACTGACATCATTATGCAGTCATTGCTGTCAAGTTTTGATCAGTTTGTTATGAACTATAACATGAACAACATGACGAGGTCTTTGAGTGAGCTGCATAGCATACTCAAGACAACTGAGCCTAACATCAAGAAGGGTACTCCAAATGTACTTCTGGTACAAGGGAGTAAGAGGTTTAAGAAACCAAATAAGGACAAGGCAAAAGGCAATGCGGTCCAGATTGTGAATCAGGACAGGCCTGAGCCCAAGCCCAAATCTGGCCCTTTTGATGTTGATAAGTGTCATTACTGTAAGGAGACTGGGCATTGGAAGAGAAACTGCAAGAAATACCTAGAAGATTTTAAGAAGATGAGGAAGACGTACGAGACTTCTTCCTCAGGTATTTATGTTATAGAAGTAAATGTTACTACTTCAAGTTCTACCTCATGAGTATTAGATAATGGTTGTGGTGCTCATATTTGTACTAATATGCAGGGCTTAAGCAACACTAGAACTTTGGAGAATGGACAAGTGGACATGCACGTTGGTAATGGAGTAAGAATTGCTGCTTTAGCCGTGGGAACATTTCATTTGTCTCTGCCGTCATATTTGGTTTTAGAACTTAATAATTGCAACTATGTACGCCTCCTATAAGCAGAAACATCATTTGTATTTCTTGTTTGGATTTGGATGATTTTCATTTTTCGATTAAAGACAAGTGTTGCTCTTTTGATCGTAATGGTATTTTCTATGGTAGCGCCCCATTAGAGAATGGGCTTTATGTTTTAAACCAATTTGCTTGTCTGTAACATAAACACCAAGCGGTTCAAGTCCAATGACTCGAATCCCACTTTTCTCTGGCATTGTCGTTTGGGCCACATCAATGAAAAACGGATTCAGAAGCTTCATAATGATGGGCTTTTGGGCTCATTTGATTATGAATCATGTGAGAAATGTGAATTCTGCTTATTGGGAAAAATGACTAAGGCTCCTTTCAACAAACAAAATGAAAGGGCCAATGACTTGTTGGGCCTTATGCATACTGATGTGTGCGGCCCAATGAGCATTAATGCTAGAGGAAACTTTCAGTATTTCATTACATTTACTGATGACTTCAGTAGATATGGCTATGTCTATCTAATGAGACACAAGTCGGAATCATTTGAAAATTTCAAGGAATTCCAGAATGAAGTACAAAATCAGCTTGGCAAGAGTATTAAAGCTCTTCGATCAGATCGTGGAGGTGAATACTTAAGCCAAGAATTCAGTGATCATCTAAGAGATTGTGGAATTGTTTCACAACTCACTCCTTCTAGAACACCTCAATGGAATGGTGTGTTTGAGAGGAGGAATCAGACTCTATTGGATATGGTTCGATCAATGATGAGTCACACAGATCTTCCATTATCTTTCTGAGGATACACTCTAGAAACGTTTGCGTTTACGCTGAATAGGGTACCATCAAACTCAGTTGCAAAGACACCACATGAGATGTGGACTGGAAATGTTCCAAGTTTGTCTTTTCTGAAGATTTGGGGTTGTGAAGCTTATGTCAAGCGTATGTTCACTGACAAGCTCGGCCCCAAATCTGATAAATGCTACTTCGTCGGTTATCCTAAGGAAACCAAGGCTTACTATTTTTACAACCAAACCGAGAATAAAGTGTTTGTTGCTCGGAACTGTGTCTTTCTTGAGAGAGAATTTCTCTCTAAGAAGAACAGTGGTAGTAAAGTACAACTCGAAGAAGTTCGAGAATCACAGGAAACTGTTCAACCTGTTCATTAAGAGCAGCGGTTAGATTTACAAAGATTCGTAGTATCTACACTTGTGGTGCAATGAAGTTCGCAGATCCAAAAGGATTCGCCACGAGCCCGAGAGATATGGATTTCTCGTGACTAACTGCCATGATTTGTTGATCGTTGATAGTGACGAGCCTGCGAATTTTGAAGAAGCAATGATGGGCCCTGACTCCGAAAAATGGCTGAAGGCCGCTGAATCCGAAATGGGCTCCATGTCACAGAACCAAGTATGGACTTTGGTAGATTTACCTGATGGTGTAAAAGCCATTGAGTGTAAATGGGTTTTCAAGAAGAAAATCGATGCAGATGGTAATATACAGATATACAAAGCTTGGTTGGTAGCTAAAGGTTTCAAGCAAATTCATGCTATTGACTATGAAGAAACCTATTCCCCAGTCGCTATGCTTAAGTCTATTCGGATTCTCCTAGCAACTGCCGCTCATTATGATTATGAGATTTTGCAAATGGATGTGAAAACAACATTCCTTAATGGAATTCTGGAAAAGGATGTGTACATGACACAACCTGAAGGTTTCATAGATCCTAAAGCTGCTAGGAAAGTATGCAAGCTTCATCGATCCATTTATGGATTGAAGCAAGCATCTCGGAGTTGGAATCTTCGTTTTGATGAATCGATCAAAGAGTTTGATTTTGTGAGAATCGAAGAGGAACCGTGCGTTTACAAGAAGACTAGTGGGAACGCAGTTGCATTTCTCATCATGTATGTAGATGACATACTTCTTCTCAGAAATGACGTTTTGTTACTTCAGTCTGTGAAGACTTGGCTCGAAAGTTGTTTCTCGATGAAGGACATGGGAGACGCTTACATTCTTGGAATAAGAATCTATAGAGATAGATTAAATAATTTAATTGGACTGTGTCAGGATACTTATATTGATAAGATCTTACACATGTTCAATATGCATGATTCCAAGAAGGGCTTTATACCAATGCCTCATGATATTTCTCTTAGCAAGATGCAGTGTCCTTCGACACAAGCTGAGCGAGAATGCATGAGTAGGATTCCATATGCTTCTGCTATGGGATCCATCATGTATGCCATGCTCTGTACTCGTCCAGATGTTGCTTGTGCTTTAAGCATGACGAGTCGATACCAATCTGATCCCGATGAGAGTCACTGGACTGCTGCTAAGAACATCCTCAAGTATTTGAGAAATACTAAGGATAAGTTCTTAGTGTATGGAGGAAGTGATGAGCTTGTAGTGAGTGGTTACACGGATGCGAGTTTCCAGACAGACAAAGACGATTTCCGATCTCAATCTGGATATGTCTTTTGTCTGAATGGCGGTGCAGTTACCTGGAAGAGTTCCAAGCAGAGCACCGTAGCAGACTCGACAACTGAGGCTGAATACATCGCTGCTTCTGAAGCGGCGAAGGAGGCTGTTTGGATTAGGAAGTTCATCACTGAACTTGGTCTAGTTCCTAGCATTTCTGAGCATGTGGCATTATATTGTGATGACAATGGTGCCATTGCTCAGGCAAAGGAACCCAGGTCTCACCAGAAATCCAAACACATAGAGAGGAGATATCATCTTATCCGTGATATCGTTGAAAGATGAGATGTGAAGATCAGCAGAGTTCCGACGGACGAGAATGTCGCTGACTAAGCCTCTCCCACGGCCTAAGCATGAGAGTCATACTGCTGCTATAGACATTAGATTTCTTAAGATGTGATCTTGATTCTAGTGGGAGTTGTTTTTCATTTATGTTATGATGTTCTTGTAGACATACATTTGATTATGTTTTATTAATGAAATTTGTTTCAATTTTATTTAATTGTGTTATTAAATAATAGTCCCAAAGTAATATATGGCATTCTTATAAGTCATCAAGTACGTGACTTGATCATGGAACCTTATAAGTTATAGATGACATAAATTATCTAGGTCCCTAGTCGAGGTTATTAAGATGGGACATTAATAACCGCGACAGACTAGTATGTGAGGAGACTGATGACTATGTTTCATGGAGTCATTAATATGAGTATTAAAGTCAATCACATAGATATGTGTTAGAGAACACAGTATTGGACTTGACCCGTTATGAGAACTCTACAAGATTGTTATATGAGTGTAATAAGAGTTTCTCATTGCAACTATAGAGTATAGTCCTTAGACCTGAGTTCATCATGATTTATTGCACATGAATTGACATGTTTTGATGTTGTCAAACGTCAGCCGTAACAGGTGACTCTAAAGGCATTTATTGGGCATGTCATGAAGTGTGTGATGAACAGGGATGAAACAAGATGAGATTTGTCCCTCCTATATAACAGGAGTTAGATATCTCTGGGCCTATTGGAGATTTGATACTGAGAAATGTGTGGCCGCGCTCAAACGAGGTGATTGTCAGTCGTTTGTCTTATCAGTATAAATCAGAGTTCGATTAACATGGTCTAGCTAAATAAGGATGACACGAGTTCTTGCCTTATGCTAGATCCAGATATAGTGACAAGGGATTATCGGAATAGATGATTCCAGTACAAGTGGGAGATTGTTGGGAATGTCCTGAAATCATAATTGTATTTACTTTAATGTAAAGTTGTCGAGATAAGACAATCATATGATACTAGATGATTATAATGTTTTGCTAGAAGCCTCTTGTAATCTATGAGTTTGGAACTCATTACTAGTATTATATGATCCTATAGGGTCACACACCTAAGCAAATCGGATAAGAGTATACTGGGATTGATCATTATTGTAATGATCGAATGATTGTGTTTCTGGACAGTGTGTCGACCGACACAAAGGTTGTGTCGATCGACACACAGCCCGAACCAGAATTCTGATTTTGGTTTTCGGTTTAATTAATCATTGGTTTTGAACCAATGGTTAATTAGGTTTTCACAAGTCTCTATATATATGATATGCACGACTTTTGAGAGCTTTAACCTAATTCCGCAGCCACCAGAAACACAGGAATCCCGAGAGCTTTCATCAGAGATATGATCTCTCCCGGCACAAGCATCCCGGCTTTCTAGTTTGTGTGCGTGTGGATACCAGTAGAGGCGCAACATCTGAGGCGCTCCTGATCTCGAATCTCCGCTGCTTAACTCACATGTATATTTGAGATCTGTTGTTTAGATTCAATTGACACTTGATCCTACGCTTAGAATTTTTTTTCTAGGGTTTATTTTAAATTGTTAAAATACCTACAAATTCCTTCAGTGAATATCATAAGAGGCTGAGTCATAAAACTGAGGATTGCTGAAACTTGAAGAACCACTTAATAGCCATTTGATTTGAGCAAGACCGAGAAAAAGGAGAAGGGTAAAACACGGGAAGGCGAGGAAAACCAACTTTCTCGGGAAGACACAGAAGAAGGAGAAATCCTACCCTCACCACCTCCAACTCAGAGGAAAAGGATTAACATGATAATGGGGGGACTCGCAAACTGCGAAGACTCTGTTCGATCAATACAACGAAGCATCTTTAAACTATCTGCGGATCAGATTCCACGAAGTACTACTTTGCAAAAGGAGTTGACATTTACGACCAAGGATTTAAAAGGGATCGATGCTCCTCATAACGATCCTCTCGTAATCGAACTTCAGATTGGTGATTGCGACGTCCAAAGGATCCTTGTTGACACTGGAAGCTCGGTAGATGTCATATCTCTAGACACACTTCAGAAGATGGAGGTTCAAAGATCAAAAGATGAAGGCTCGGGTAAAAAATTTGACGACGTTTGGGGGAGGACAGTTTCAACTGTCGGAACAATAAAACTCCCAGTGTCAGACGGAGGAATGACAAAGATAGTAAAGTTTGATGTAGTAGAGAGAGCCACCATTTACAATGCGATCGTCGGTACTTCGTGGTTGTACGCTATGGAAGCTGTCCCATCCACTTATCACCAATGTCTGAAATTCCCAACTCCAAAAGGATACTTTACGGTCCGAGGTGACCAGAAGATGGCTCGGAAGTGTTTCGTAACAGAAAATAAACATCGACGAGAAACTCAAAATGAAAGAAAAGCTTCGGATCAAACTCTCATGGTAGTCTCCACTAACAAGAAAAAGCCAACATCTGCCGAAATTTTGACATAACTTTTCGAAAGAGAGGAGTACTTAGGAAGAACCACCAAGAAAGATCGGAAGAGAAGAATCTAGTCTTCCCCGAAGGCAAAAAAAAAAAAAGTAATAAAAAAAAAGACATTGATATCTCGGACTATCTGAGATAGTCAACAAATAATCAAACGACGGAACTACGTATGGCTTGATCCCTTCCGAGAGTACGTAGGCAGTCTTTCACGAGGTTCAGCTACAACATCAAAATAAATCGTGGTTTAACAGTCAAGAAGTTTATACAACTGAACTATATTTAACCAAGATTCACACAAATCCAACGTCGGAATCTTGATCATGTTCTCGACCAAAATAAACTTGCATGAAAGTATCGCGGAGCCCGATAATTAGTCTGATAAAGTAGGACTTATTGTAAAACTTTAAGCAAACAAATAGGAAAAGTGTGCCTTATTTAGTTTTGCTATTTCCGGATTTCCAAAATTTTTACTTTTGGAGTTTCGAGTAAACATTCCAAACATACAAGAATTATATTCCAAACATACGAGAAACAAAAAATTTATTAACAATTCGAGACATACAAGTACAAGAAATAATCAAGTTGGAGGTCTTAATACAAAGACTACTAATCTAAATATTAAAATCTTCATCTTGGAACTCCGGAACCGAGATAGCATTTGCAAGCTTGGCCAGTCGGTCACGTTCTTTCTCGGCTTCAACAACATCCTCCTCCGAGATAGGGAGTCCCTTGTCAAGAAGAAGACGAAGATTTAGAGTAACGGCCGCAGCTTGTCCATATTCGTTAGCCCTATTGAAAACTTCATAATATCTGCCAAGAGATCCGCGGATATTATCCAACTTCTTCTGACAGGCGTCAAAAACTGCTCGTTGTCCATCCAGTTGTCCCTTTTCATAGCTTTTGGTACACTTGGAGTCCGAAATAGCTTTATTGACGTCCCGTTTTTTCCGATATATCAAGTATTTGACGCTTAGCCTCAGCCAGTTCGGTGATTAGCCGAGAGTTTTCTTCGAAAAGAGCTTTCTCAGCATCGAGGGATTTCCCCTTTAAGCCTTCATTCTTGGAGAGAAGTGAACCAATCCTCAAGTCAGAATCGGTGAGCCTCTTCTCATACTGAAGAAACGATTGACCGATGAAGCCTACCAACTGAAGTATGGGAAAATAAAGAAATAAATATGGAAGATGTTTAGGAGAGGAAAAAATTTGGGTTTGTCACTTACTCTAAGGATTGAACAGGATAGGGCTTCTAGAGTTTCTGATTCACAGCAAGCTTCGGGTAGACGACTATCGTAACCACTCGCCTTTCGCAAAAGCTCGGTGCATTTCTTCTTATCTTTAAAAAGCATGTATGCACCATCAAATTCAAATTGGAATGCGTGTTGTTCCTTTACCGGCAGGATAAGCTTCTTGTTCTCGGCGCTCTTCTTCTTAGCAGCTTCAGCAGCTTCAACATTCTTCTTTTGGGCGGCCTCGACGTTTTGTCTCTTTCTCGGAAAGAAGATTTTGATTACTGCCAGAAGCTCCTCCGGGGTTTGATCTTTTCATTTTAGGAATAGGGTCAATCTTTTCCCAGTCTTCTCGTCCTAAAAAAATTATTTGAAGTAAGTATTGGTTTGGGAGAATAATTTGAGAAGTTCGACGAAAACGTACCGGCCCAGGAACGGGCTCTGTAGAAATGAATAGGGAGAATGTCGCCCCACTGAAGTTCTCCTTCCCTTTTGAGTTTTTCGAATTCTTCAGAGAAGTTTAGCGGAAGAGTTCGGAAGCAGCTTGGTTTAACTGAAAAATAGCAAGACATAGTTAGAATTCGAATTGAGAAAGAAAGAAAAGACCTAGTTTCTACCAATTATGGTCTTCCAACTTCGGAAGATTGTGGCGTCATGTTTATAAACTGAGGTTTGGTTGATACAAACGTAAAAGTAACTTCGGAACCACGATTTCGTGCCCGAACGAAGTCCAGTAAGTATCTTCCTTTTTGGTTTGATATTAATTTTGAAGGTTCCCTCTGGGCTTTTAGAAGCCTAGAAGTTCGTCAGTTCCTCTAGTTTCCAAGAATTTAGTCTAACACCGCATCGGGCAGCAAGTACTAGGAGTCCAGTGATGATTTTGACCGAGTTGGGTGTTAGCTGAGACATTGCCATTCCCCAACGAACGCAATAGCTTACCAATAACTGCGGGATTGGAAACCAGAGATTAGCTTCGAAAAATAAGCTTTCATAAAGGCAGGCATAACCCGGTGGTGAGGTCCAAGGTCTCTCGTCGGATCTCGGAACTAAGATTTCAATCTCGTCGGGATTCTGAGCTTTCCTTTTGATTTGTCCGATCTCGGATCTAGGAAAGAGAGAGGGTCCGACGTCTAGGATATCCGGCCATGAGGTCGTGTTTCCAGAAACCGAAACCTCGGGATTATTTCTTCCAGTCATTGATAACGAAACAATGTTAGTGATTCAAAGAGGGGAATCGAAGATTACCTCGGAGAGTGGTAAACTGATTTCGGTAAAGAATTGATCGTGAATTGAGATCAAATCTTATCACAGATTCCATGATCTTGGAAAAATGGAATATTTCCATTTTTCCGAGGTTAACCCATGGGCTTACATGACCAACTACTAAGGATATATAAATACACACCCCCTTCACTAATTTAATTCATTTAGAATGGGGGAGAATAATTAATAGATAACCTAGGTTTAGTACTTCTTTGATAAAGTTAACTCGGCATTCCAAGTTAACACCCTTGTAACCGATATAATTAATCAAGTTCTCTTTTCCGAGGTTTCTCTTTTTGTCTTCTATCTAATTCATTCCCAAAAACGAACCCCTCTAATTACAAATAATTAGAAGTTGAACCCAGTATCAACATACACGACCAAACCCGATTTATACCACATAGGAGGATTTCAACACATTCTGAGAACGTGTGTGGAGCTTCTTTTCAACAATAGGTGATTGGGAAGGTAAAAGATAAAGGTACTGGAACAAGTGCTCAATTTCGTAGGTAAAAATGAAGATAAGATTAAAGACATCACAAGACTTTTGACTTTGACGACTAAGAATCAAGATGCTTGCTCAAAAGAAGACCATGTGGAGATCAAGGATGAGCCAGTCCCACCGACCGTTATTACACCAACAAAGCCGGTTGTTTCGGAAGACGGTCCACCTATCCACACATCTACCTCTAAGTCGCAAAAAAGTTCGAAAACCAAAGGTTCAATCATTTGAGTCGATCGACACCTATCCTCGTTGACCGACCCTATTCAAAATTGATTTCGAAAAAAGTATTAAAACTTGAACGTGAACAACAAGCTATTTCCACATCTACCAAAGTGATTGTAAACATCATTTGTCTATCCTCTACACAAACCACTAAGGAAAATCAGCATTTTAAAGAACCAACAATGAATTGTGCAGATCGAGGAAAGAGTTTCTCTAACTCTTTAGTCATTACAGAAAACGAGGTCAACATTGTTTCCCCCAACATAGCCAAGAATTGGGGAACAATTGCAGTAAGTGATATGATGCTCAAATTACCTGATAATACCGCACAACAAGCCGTGGTAGTGATTCGAAATTTTATCGTCGGTCTGGATAATGTTCTCATAGTCACCGAATTTGTGATAATTCGACACGATGCAATCAGAAAGGATCCTTTTATCCTTAGCAAACCATTCATGATCGGTCTTGATTCTACAATACGCAAGCATTTTAAGCTCCTTTCACAGGACGGAGATCACTTTCTCAAAGAGAAGTAGAAGGACGCCGGTAAATCACCAACAATCTAACACACTACCACAGTAGTCAAGCTATTGACTTTAAACAAGCGTTGAGTTTGAGGCAACCCACTATGTACATTTTCTTTACTTCTATTTTAGGTATTTTTTTTATTTTTCGACGAGGAGATTCAATAAAAATTGAATTGAGCGACTCGCGAGTCGAAAAACCTCTCATTAGGGTTGTTCGACTTTTATCCTCTGAGGTACTACATTTTCGTTTACTCTCCTTATATGGTTTCAATATATCATCTTTGTTTTTTCACATCCCTTACTTTCTTTGTTACACCTGGACGGTGTAATTTAAGTCTAGGAGGATGCATATCTAATATTGATGAACTCTATTTTATTGATCTCAAATTTTTCGCCAACTTTTGTTTTATTGAGTCAAAACCGTTGAGGAAACAATGATTATATCCAGCACATTAGCAACATCTTAATTAACATCATTGCAAAACTCAGTTTAAGTCTTTAACTAATGAAAAACTTGGGAGCATACCAACCTACCAGAAATCCCATGTTTCACAAAGATTGAAATCCATATAAGCCTGAACTACTAACTTTCTCATTATAGGATGTCAGACCTCGTTCAACGCAACTATAAGATTTTCCATATAGTTATAGTTTCCAGTTCTCCCTTTAGACAAGTCTTAAAAATTGAATTTGTGCTTAACCTAGTGATGAGGCAGAGGAAAATTTCCAGTGATGTCAACTATTCATCACTAGAAGCTCGGGTATAAAAGATCTCATTAATTGATCCCTGAGAACCTTGGTAAAAGGTGCGGCTAGGAAATTTTTTCGTGATGCCATTATGTGCCTAAACCTTGAGACTTTCAAAGAAAAAGAAAAGAAAAGTAACTAAATGAATAAGTCTGGGGGAGAGGGAATAAACTTTAGTTTGGAGATTTTCTTATCTTGGCATTGGAAATGGAAGGAACTTGTTCTTTAGGAAGTACTTCTATAATGTAGAAATTGCAATGATAGGCATTTGGATGATTGATTTGGGGAATTGTGGTGTGAATTTGGGAAAGTTGATCAGCTTAAGGGAAGTACATGACGGTCTTGACTTGATTAATGATTGTTTTGTGGATTAAGTAGAAAAGTCTAATGTGGTTGTGCTTATGAGTTCCAATGTTTTCAAAACTTTTTCTAGCAACCTTAATTCATACTTGCTTAAGGACAAGCGAATGTCTAAGTCTGGGGGAGTTTGATGTAATGTGGATTTTACCGGTTTTCTACCATGATACATGTGTTTTTATAGAGTATTTCTATTATTTTTTAGGTATTTATACAGGTCTACCAAGCAAAGGATGTTTTGGAGCAAAAGGAGTTAAAGTGAAGATATTTGGAGCAAAACCAGCAAAGGAGCTGCTGAGACAGAAACAAAGGCCAAGAAGTCGGACGACCTTTGACCCATTTAACCAACGAAACATGAGACGAATTACATGACAATTTGTAGGCAAGGCTACGAAGTTCACTTTCATTTGGAATTGAAATCAAGTCATTGGATGCTTGAAGCTCAATATATAGTCGTTTTACTGAAGACATGTCATTATGATGGATTTTACAAGACTGGCCCGATTGACTCCAATGAAGCCCGACTCAAGATTCAAAGAGGTTCTATCATAGGACCGACCTAAGAAGCTATAAAAGAAGCTCTCCATCAGCATAAGAATATACCCACGAAAATCATCAATCATCAATCATAAAGTTACTTTGTTTCGAAATCATCCTTGTTGTTTGAGTTCCTCATCTCTTGTTACTAGATCTAGGTTTTTGATTTTAAGAAGTTAAGAGATTGTCACTACTCTTTTGAGATCCACGACCATCTGATCTTCCTTTGTTATTTCATTTTTGCATGCAATTCATTAATCTAATAATGATTTGTGTCACCATAATCATGTCTAAGTAGTTTTCATATTAGATCTAGGGTTTTCAAAAGGGTTTTCAGTGGATCATTTATATGGTTTTCATATGTGGACAAAGCCACGAGATTCTTCATTATAGATTGTGTTTAACACTTAGAAGTGACGTAATTAACCACGTATGGATAATCATGGTAGATTTCTCTGTCCTAGTGGGATTGAAAGAAACCCAAAAATTCTGTAGTGAGCAAGGTGCGTTTTGTGTCATAGCCAATGCTTTTTCAGACACCTTGTGAACATATCTAACTTGCTTGTTTAATGCTTGTTTATCTCAAACGACAATCCAAGGAAACTTGGGATTTAGGATTTTAGACAAAGTCAATTCGTTAATACATGCTTAGAGTTTTGAAAGTATAACGTGCTTAGAGTTTAAGAAGTCACCCAATAAACTGTGATCCATTGTTTCCCATTGAATTTTCTTAGATCTAATGCATTTTAGTCTTGCATACAACCACCTCAATCAATTAGCCTAGTCACTAGATATTCATTCATACATCATCATTGCATTAATCCAAATTGGCCTTAGCTTTTTGTGGGATCAATAACTTAAGTACTACGATTGTACACTGTGCACTTGCAGTCATATTTAGGTGAATTACTTCACACATCACTATTACTAAATATACAACTGAAAAACTAATAAATGCCATCGAATAAATATTTAACGTAGCACAAGAAAAAACGCAATGTAAAGTGTCATACATAAGATAACATGAGTAGATACATCGTTTGCCATAACATCATGTTATCCCGTCATAGCGCTTTACAGATCCTCTATATGTGATATTTTCTTGTACTGAGTGTAAAGTGTATTCCATTAATCTTGATTTGAATTACAAAGTTCTTCCAAATAGTTTATATGTACTAGCTGGATTTGTAACTATCAATGAGTAAATTACAATTATTGCCAAAATATAAACGTAAATATTGTATTGATTATCCAGGTTGATTCTTTGCCTTGAATGTTCTTTAAATGTCTCATAACTTATTCAAAACCTAACAAAGGTATATACAGTCTTTCTAAAACAATAGGGAGACTTTGGGAAAACAAAAAACCTATTTGAAAACGCTTCTTTTTTCAATCTGTGAAACAATCGGCCGGTTAAAAGGGAAAGTCAGTCGACTGGTTTTCAGGTGTTCAAATTTTCTTCAATTTTGCTCCTAAACGTCAAAGTCTTCTCTAATTATTCATGATGTGATACATACCTATTGCCCTATCAAAAGAACTGAAAAGAGTCATGAATCATACTAAATATATAGACTAAAACTAGTTAAAATGGCAATTCATAACAACCTGAGTGAAATCTCTATACCATGCTATTAATGTTTTATTATAACAAAAAATGAGAAAAGGTTGTAAAGAATTTTTTTTTTGGAAGCGTGGTAAAAGATTTAAAGCTTATATCATGTTTAGGGTATGATAGTGAGAGAATTATTTTCTTGTAGATTATTTATGTAAAGCCAATCAAAGGTTTCAGTCCATTGCAGGTAAAACTGTATGGTCTCATGAAGGTTCAGATAAAGTTTTCCACCGTGATGTGGTGCATGTATAATTGTCTATTGTGGATCTATGTGTTGCGGAAAAAGCTGTTAGGAACAAAATTAACAATATACATCTTGTTTCAAAATATCTTCAATTTTTTTGTTTAATGTATAATTTTTATTAAAGAAGCATGTGGATACAAAAGTTAGGAATTTGGACTTTAAGTCATATAAAAGTTAAAGAACAAGGCAAATTAAATTCAAATCTAACCCACCAAATCCGATTTTGTTTTCCAGCTCATGTAGAGAAGCAAAAGACTCGCAAGAAGTCTATCAAAGGGGATGTTGAATCTAAGCCTCCAGAGTGGAACACCTTATTGTATAAGACACGTTGGAGGCAAAACTTGCGTGGATCTACCACAGCCTACACAAAACGAACGACTAAACCTCCAAATCTAGTTCATAACCGATAAAACAAAACCCCTAAATTAGATAGATAAAATATAGCTAGCACCAAACTTAACTGTAAAATTTGGTCCGGGAAAAACCACGAGACCGAAACATGGAACCGGTGAAGAGCAAAAAACCACAACAAAGCTAAGTAAGCTGCCGAAATACCAATTAACAAGATGTTATTCTACTAATTGTTACACCATTTAGATTACTTTATTTTCGAACTAAGCATCCAAAATGCTGAGAGATACAATAACAAACCACTACATGTTATCCAGAGAAAGAATTGTCTGAGTAATGGAACATAACTATACCGAACCCAGGTCCTTCACACACGTCGCTCGTAACGGGGATAAGCGAAATAAGCCATCGATTAGAGCATCCAATTTAGAAGGGCATTTCCTTAGATATTTTTTTTTAGTGTGTATATATATATATACAAATAATAAAGTGCATTTTATATATATTTTGTTACTAATATATATTCAAATTAAGTTTTGGGGCATATATTTTATAATAAAAACAATATATAGAGTTTTTTGACAATGTTTATGGGTTTTTTTATTAAAAAATTGTTTAATTACTGTATTATCAAATAATTATTATTTTAATTAGTAGAATTTTGCTCTAGAAAAAAATAAAATCCTACACGATTGACGATCCATTTTCTTCATGTTTGAATTTGTATGTTTCTTTAACGAATCACATTCTGACAAAGTTGAAGATGATTTGTTTATGGAATTAAAAATGTTTAGCTAATCAATACCAGACAACATTCATAAGCTTACTAAATGCTTTTCTTTTTTTAATGAAAATGGAGGTTTTTTATTAATACAAAGTACTTATCTCATATTGTTGACCATTCCAGTATTGGTTGCCACTGAAAAAAGTTTTTCGAAGTTAAAACTAGTAAAGAATTATTTCTCGGTCTACTATGTAACAACAAAGATTGAAAACGCTGACTTTATTATCAATTGAGACTATTATGGTTGAAAAACTCGACTATGTGAGATTAATGAATGATTTTTTAGTAAAAAATGTAAGGAATGACATATTTTTAACATTAGTTTTACTGTTTTTTTTTTTTTTCTAACTAACCGATTATGGAGTTAGATTATTTATGAAGTTTTTATATTATTTTTATTTTGCTATTGTTTAAGATTTTGAAATTTTATTATGAAAAATGTATATTTTTTATATTTGTTTGTAGCATGCGAGAATATTGGACCGGCACTATGTCAAACTGCGTCATCCGTTTGCCTTTTGCTGAATATATATATATATATATATATATATATATTTAATGGGCTTTTTCTTGTTGGAAAGGAAATAGAAAAAATATTCATAAGAAAAAGAAAAAAAAAGAAAGTAATAAAAGGTTCTAGAGAGTTCCACTCCACAAAACCTCAAACAAAAGCAAACGTAACTAGGCATAAGGGACTTCCACAGAACAGCAGCCACAACAATACATCCCGTCTCCCTGCTCCGCCATCTAAGAGCGGCTCTCTTCCTCTGATTCTAGGGTTTTCGTAAGAACGGAGAAAGATGTTCGGGCGAGGACCCTCGAAGAAGAGCGACAATACTAAGTTCTACGAGATCTTAGGTGTTCCGAAGACCGCTTCCCCGGAAGATCTCAAGAAGGCTTACAAAAAAGCCGCGATCAAGAACCATCCTGATAAGGGTGGAGATCCCGAGAAGGTTTTTCCCTAGATCCCTTTCCTTATCGTTGAGATTCAGTAAAATTCGATCTGTATCGTTTTTGGCTTATCTTACCTGTCTAGTTTTTATTTTTATTTTTATTTTATTTTATTTTATATAACTTCGATTGTGATTTTCCGATCGATTGAGGTCTGGGAAGCTTTTAATTTTAAATTTTGATCCGATCTGAGAAGTGCGAGTTCTGGGTTCACCTGTATAAGCGATTTCGTGCTGGGTTTTTCTCGAATAATGTAAAAGCAAAGCTAGTAAAATTTTGTGGACCAAGACTTTTCGAACTTCGATATACATAATTGAAATTTTCTTTTGGTACCAAGCGGAGATTTTTTTTTGGTTGGCAATAATCTTCACCCACTAAATCTCCTTAGGAATTCAAAGACTGGAAGTTGCTCACAAATTTCCTTAGCTGTTCTTAATGCTTTTGGGATGCATAAACACGATGTAGGCGTCTTGTCTAAGCTGTATAGGTTCTAAAGGGTTGAAGTTTCTTCCTCTGACTATTTAAAATGAAAAATCGGTTACTTTTTCAAGTTTCGAAGGGTATGACTTCAGTTGGTATTGGTATATGTGAATTGTGGTATTGATTGGAATAGTTCATGTATGTCATTGCAGTTCAAAGAGCTAGCTCAGGCTTATGAAGTTCTTAGTGACCCCGAGAAGCGAGAGATTTATGACCAGTATGGAGAAGACGCACTGAAGGAAGGAATGGGTGGTGGAGGAGGTGGACATGACCCATTTGATATCTTCTCATCCTTCTTTGGTGGGAGCCCATTTGGGGGTGAGTCTCTTGGACATTATAATAATTTTGTTATCACAATCGGGAAGAATTTCCGTTCTAGTGATTGGAATATTTTTGTGAATTGAACAGGTGGTAGCAGCCGGGGAAGGAGGCAGAGACGTGGTGAAGATGTTGTTCATCCTCTGAAGGTTTCTCTCGAGGATGTGTACCTTGGAACAATGAAGAAGCTCTCACTTTCAAGGAATGCTCTGTGCTCAAAGTGTAATGGGTCAGTACCTCAGCTTACGTTTGGCTTAATTTCTGTGTATCGTATTCAGTGTACTGATGCTATAAAGGTGGGATTTTTGTTTATTATTACAGAAAGGGTTCAAAATCTGGAGCCTCCATGAAATGTGGTGGGTGTCAGGGTACAGGTATGAAGGTGACGATCAGGCAGCTGGGACCTGGAATGATCCAGCAGATGCAGCATGCTTGCAATGAATGCAAAGGCACAGGTGAGACCATCAACGATCGGGACAGGTGTCCCCAGTGCAAAGGAGACAAGGTGATCCCCGAGAAGAAGGTGCTTGAAGTGAATGTGGAGAAGGGAATGCAACATAGTCAGAAGATCACATTCGAAGGACAAGCAGATGAAGCGGTCTCTACTCTACCCTCGGACATTCACTTTGGCTTATATAATAATGTTTATATTCACTTTCTCCTGACCTATCTTTTTTCTGGTTGCTGTTGGAGCAGCCTGACACTGTTACAGGAGATATAGTGTTTGTCCTTCAGCAGAAAGAGCATCCAAAGTTCAAGAGAAAGGGAGAAGATCTCTTTGTTGAACACACACTTTCTCTAACTGAAGCTCTCTGTGGCTTCCAATTCGTCCTGACCCACTTGGATGGTAGGAATCTTCTCATCAAATCCAATCCTGGGGAGGTTGTGAAACCTGGTGCGTATTCAGAAACACCATATGATAATTTTGTTCCAAGGTTATCTGCCTAAACTTACTCATCTCGATGTGTTTGATAGATTCATACAAGGCAATAAGTGACGAGGGGATGCCGATTTACCAGAGGCCATTCATGAAGGGTAAGCTCTACATCCACTTCACAGTGGAGTTCCCAGACTCGCTGGGCCCTGACCAGACTAAAGCCCTCGAATCCGTCCTGCCTAAGCCCTCAACAGCTCAGCTGAGCGACATGGAGATTGATGAGTGCGAGGAGACTACACTGCACGATGTCAACATTGAGGATGAGATGAGGAGAAAGGCACAAGCTCAAAGAGAGGCTTATGATGATGATGACGATGATGATGACCATCCTGGTGGTGCTCAGAGGGTGCAGTGTGCCCAGCAGTAAGTAACTTTTGCCCACACGGGTCTGGGTCTGGCTCCAACAGTTGCCTTTACCTTTTTTATTTATTGGAGTTTGCTACTTTCTAGACTTTTCTCACTTCGGTGGAAAGCCGACTTGTTTTTTCCTTTTCTCTGACTCTCCTATATTAATGTCGTATTACAATTTTGTGTTTTTCCATAGTAATATTTGTACTAGTTTAATATATTCAGTTGCTTAATGGTTTGTGCTCTTGTTGTTGTTGTTGTGTGACCTATATGTTCTTGAGTTTTCTCAAATGAAAACCGTTGATTCGTCATTTGCACGTATTGTCAACACTTGCTGGAGAAGTGACTCCACTTCTAGGAAGTCATATTCACTTCTTACGAGGTCTAATGTGAGTAAAATTCATCAAATGAGATTCTCAGCTTGAAGAACTTGTGAGTCAATTGTAGGTGTCAGATTTCTTGAGAGATCAGAGAATAATGATATCCACCACACGGATAGGGGAAGGTCTAAAGATCGTAAAGAAAACAAAAATTTGGGTTGAGCGAATTGAGATAACTATTAAAAATCATAAAAGCCCTCCATTGGAAAGACTAAAACTTCTTATTTCGAGTGTTGTTAGAACGAAATCTTAACTAGACAATTTTTCTAAAATCAGTCTCGTGTTAAAAGAGATTTCCCTAATTCTCTTAAAAAAGTTATCTCAAAAAGGTGCCGTAACCTATTTCCCGACTTAAAGACGTGCTACCTTAGAGTATCTTTAATGGTGTAAAAATTTACATGGATCTCTAACCTAATAAAATAATAATATTTCTAAATCAATTTAATTATATAATTAAATTTAAGTGAAAAAATAAAAAAAAACTAACCACATTATGAAAAGTGGTAAAGAGTATCTTATATTTTTTTGTTGGGTTTCTCAAGAACCGATTCTCACATTCCCTCTTTACTTTTCAAATATTTTGATTATTATAGTATTTAGATACTCTTTTTGATACTACCATTGAAGGTATCCTTAGCTTCATAACTAGCTTTCTCTCCTTCTATTATATATACAAATTATTATTTATATATATATATATATATTAGATTATATAACGCTGTACAATATTATATATTTTTCTAAATATATTATAGTTAATGTTCGATATTTAAGATAATTTATTTTTTAAATTTAAAAATTTAAAATATTTTTTTTATTTAATTATCATATGATTTAGATATATTATATTTGTAATATATGTATTGAAATAATAATGTTGTTTTGAAATAATAATGTTGTATCGAAATAATAATATTGTATATGTTGGTTTTTGAAATTTTTAAAACTAAATAAATTTTTTTGTAATTTTTTTTATTATATCATCATATATATAAAACTTGACAAATTCTCTCCAGAATTACGACACATCAGCATACGAGAGAGCGACAAGTGAAATGTTTGTCATAAAACCATATTGATTTTCTATTTATCTTCAGCCGTTTCTTCTCATCCTCCCCTTTTCCCAAATCTCGATCTTTAATCTCTTTGTAACGGTTGAATTTGATTCGATTTCCTATACCTACGCATTTAATCTGGAAAGTTTCCTTTCGTTACTGATTCCTACATAAATTGAAGAACAACGTTTTGACAGTTTTTCAAAAAGGAACTTCATACAACTGGCATTTAAAGGAAATCTGTGAGGTACGATATAGTCCTATGCCCCTATCCATCTCCACATCGCTGCTCACATCTGTCTTCTCAAACTGAGGAAAGCCGAGAAATTGAAGATTCTACAGAGATTCATATAGAGATTCATATGGGAAGGGATTGGTATGTGGTCTCCAGAGTATTGATCTCTGACGATTTTTGCGGTGAGACTCTCCTTCCTTTATATTTGTGAGCGCATTTGGGAGGTGGTTTTGGTGTCGAAGTATCCAAGGAGATAACCAAGATCGTTTCGGCACTCGCGAAGATCGACGCAACGAAGGAAGGGAAATTTAATGGGCTCTTTTGTGATATTTAATCAACCAAAGAAATTCAGATTTCAGATTTCTTGGGTATATGTCTGTGCATGTTGTTGATTAAAATATCCTATTTTATTTACAGGTTGATGTATTTTTTTCACCTCTCAACAAAGATGTATGTATGCTTACACAAATGTTTTTGTTTGCTTGTAGTTCTTTCTTGTCTTCTCTAATGCATTTATTTTTCAAGGTTATGGTATTAGGTTAGAGAGACCAGCGAATGATTAAGCTTAAGAACTCTAAACTTTTGGTTTTTCGTGCCTACACTCTTTTTTGCAGGTTTTATGATTTTGAGCCAATATGTGAAGTCATCCTTTTAACAATGAAAACAGTTGAATTGTCACCATCCTCTATGTGTCTGGACTTTCTATGCTCATGTTGTCCACTCTCCAACATCTCAGTCTCATGAAAATAAAGCGCCATCAGCTATTTGAAGCATGACATCGTCTTCATATCAATTCATCTTTACGTAAATTCAAGCAATTCATCTCAATTTTGTATGGTTTCACAATGGATCAACTATATATGTTATTGTTTATCTTTAAACTCATCTTTTTGTGATAAATGTTTTTTGACGACCATAAATTCCTAAGAAACACCAAATGGTTATCTTTAATTCTTGTCTTCCATTTGTTTTGAAAAAACTTCCCATGCACCTAAATGGTTATAATGCAAAATACGAGTGACTTATAATGCAAAAAAATTATAACGAAAATACGAACACGTTCTGATAGACCTCAATGCAAACCGTTTAGTAAAAACGAAGGTCCTCTTTTGTTATATCCGTACTCATATTTCTTTTAATTATTTTTCTTATCTCAGTTTTCTATTTATCTTTCATTAATCATCCATTACTTTTCCACCTTATTCTTAGTACCAATTTAAACATATACAAATACTAAATTTTATTAGTAAACGTTTAGATCAGTTATGAATGTCCCTACCTCTTCTTGTAAATTGCCTTGTCTCTTGCACTTCACAAATGAAAACTGGTTTGAAAAAGTTATCAAATTTAAGGTCTTCGATTTGTTTAACTACAACTTCTGCTTACATTTACAATTAATAAACAATATTCTTTTTCATATGATAAATATTGTGGACTCATTTAGGAAATTAGAAATATACACTAACAACAAACTCAAATAAAAAGTAAATATCATTTGCAAGAAAAAAAATACCTTTAGTGTGGTATCGAGTATGATAGTAAATTGCAATGAGTCTTGATCTCCACAAACATATCTCTACGTCACGTCAATGCGAGATAATGATATAGGTAACTAGATATGAGATTTATAGTGCAACATCCCAAACTCCAGACTCCTCAACCCCTCTAACTGTCCTTCTGCTTCTAAGCTTGGCAATTGAAAAGTTTGGAAAAAATATCAAAACATATAAAAAGTTTTGTCTCGCAGAGTTAAGTATATACAAGTACAACCACGAAATGACATTAAATCAATATAAAATTTTGAATTAAATACAAATGAAAATATGAATAAATTTCATTCAAATGTATAGTAATGCATCCGTTGAAATTGTTAGAAGGTAGACAAATGACCAACATTCCAGTTTTGCGACACGTAAGCACACGAAAGAGCGACACGTGACATGTGTTCTTTTAAGTTTTCTTCTTTTTTACCTCTTCGTCTTCTTCTTTGTAACTTACACATTCTCTTTCTTAATAATTGGAAAATCTTAATCACCTTAAATATACAAATATTTGAAACTAAGTGATTATTTACTTGATCTTTCAGTTTCTCTTTTTGAAATTAGTAAACGAAGTTAATTCATATATATACATATATATATATATATATATATATATATCTATAAGATTTTCAAGATACGGGGTTTGTAAGACTTTGTTTTTATTGTTTCTCTATAATTATGGTTCAATTTTATGAACTTTATTATGTCTTATGGGTTTACTCCGAGAGCATTGAACTCGGTTATGTTGTCGTCATAGATCTATCCATCAATGACTCAACCACCGAGGAAAATGTTGTACCTCTATGCCTTGACACGGATCTTCCATCCTTTATATCATAATTTCGAATCGATCTCATCCGGTGATTTGAAGTTCGAAAATTGAATCAGTATTATACAAATCGATTTGACATATAAAATATTAGTATCTTAGCATTCCCCAAAAATCTTTGTTTCTAAAGTGATATGTTTTGTAAAATTTTGTTCAAATCGCATTTGCATACTGTGTACTGAGTTTTTTCTCCATGAAAAAGCGTCGACAATTGCATATTGTGTAATGAGTTTTTTCTCGGCTTAAGATTCGGGTTTTCACCAATTGTCAATATGTCATTTGTAATAAGTACAATATGATATTTGAAACATGTAGTTACTGATTAATTTCTCACTTTTGATGATATTCCAATATTTTCTCTGTTATCGAAATCTATGGTTTTGTTAATTTCACTTTCAATAGCTTGCTTACATAGAGTTTTTAGGAGATCACTTCTCTATTTACTTCACTTGCCTAAGTCTTATGTGATTCATAGCTAGCAATATGGTTTCAGCCAATAGTACAATCGGGTCGGGTCATCTCTAGCTATAAAACCAAGAATCGTGTGAGTTTAGAAAGATCAATTTCTTAGTTCTGGTTGCAGTGCCACCAACCTATAGGTTCTCTAATGCAGATGAATCAACATTCACGCAATGATACATTTTTTATGTCCTCTTTAGTCTTCGATACATGTTATTGATTGAAAAAATTTACAGTCTTACAATATACGATTATTTTTGTGTTTTTGGTTTGAGATTTTTCTCAATTGTTTTTTTTTAATGTAATGTTGTAGATTTTCTCTCATGTCTTGCATTCCATATGAGATTTCGTTACCGTATGAGCCAAGGAACAAGGTTTCTCCTTTTCATAACAAAATTTCTATAACTGTTGTAGGGATAATCTTTTTCACACTAGAGGATACATTTATGCAAGAGGACCACGAGCTGATATTTAGATTATATATTTTGAAGAATAGATAGAAATAAAAACGAGAAGCAGTATGTCAAATAAACATTTTTTTTTCTCCATTTTTTGCCTAGAAATATGGACTAAAGGTACTTGGTTGGAGACAAGTTCACGTAAATATTTCTATAGTTGGTAAGTAAGCTAAAATGCAATGCATTATTTTCCTTCTCATAAAGTACAACATATTTTTGTTAGAGTTAGAAATTAAGATAATGTTCTTAGATGCAAATTAATTGAAAGGACAATGGCCTATAGAGCAATACTAGATTGATATTGTCACATTTTATGTTCTTACTAACAAATTATCAATTTCATAAGAGTTTTTTACAACATATGACACTTTCAATCCGATAAAAATTTTACGATTTGAATTCAAATTTTTTAACAGAGATGATCTAGGAATTTACCATGTCTATAGAAGTCAAAATAATGTATCTTTAGGTTCATGAAAGGAAATTAATTGTAAGGAATTATGCATCATGAAAAGGTAAAATTGTTTGAACTAAAGAATGGTTTATTGTTAAAAGTTATAATAGTTGATCATTTTATATTTCATAGAGCATCTCAAAACATTAATCAACCGTTTTTAGAAATATACATCCAAACTCTTAGATCATGGTACACAATTCGTAATAAATTCAATTCAATAAACGATGAATAGCTGGATAGTATATGGTTATAATGGCTGGCATTGTTTTCTTTAAATTTAGATATATAATTTTTATTTTTTCGAAGCTCTAAATTTACATATTTTCATGATTTAACATGAAAAGTAATATTCTGAGATAGATTTAAAATATAAAAAAATATCTAAAATCATGTAACGCAAAATACCCGCGCGTATGTGCGGGTAATCACCTAGTAGATATAAAAGATGACCAACTCTCTCCAGTTTTACGACACATAAGCACACAAGAGAACGTCATGTGACATATTTTCTTAAGTTTTCCTCTTCTTTACCTCTTCATCTTTTTCTTTGTAATTTATGTATTCCCTTTCTTAATAACTAGAAAATTATTAATCCCCTTATATCTACAAATAAATGAAACAAAGTGATTACTTGTTGATGTTTGAGTTTCTCTTTTGGAATTAATAAATGAAGTTAATTCATCTTTGCTTTCATTAGTTTTTGATTTTTTTTCTACTGCGTTGAGCTCGATTATGTTATTTTTGTAGATATATCCACCGACAACTCAGCCACGAGGTAACTGTTGTACCTCTATGCCTTGACACGGGTCTTCCATCCTTTATATCATAATTTCGAATCAGATTTCAGATGATTTAAAGTTCGACAATTGAACCAGTATTGTACAAATCGATTTTACATGGAAAATGATTAGTATCTTAGCATTCCCTCCAAAATCTATGTTTCTAAAGTAATATGTTTTGTAACTTTTTGTTCAAATTGCATATGCATACTGTGTAACGAGTTTTTTTCTCCGTGCAAAAACGTCGACAAATCATGGAACAAAATGGTTATTGAGAAGGTAACAATAAGATATGTCTCTATGTCTCTTCTTTTTTATTTATGTTTGACACATTTAGATTTTTTATTGTTATGAGTCAATGCTTTGTTTTATATAGTTGACCTTTGGACTGTGAAAGTGATTTAACAATTATGATTTAACAATTTTCAGTTTTCTAATATACAATTATTTTTAGTGTTTTTGGTTTTAGATTTACCTCAATTATTTTTTGTCTTACATTTCATATGAGATTTCATCAAACATCTGTGCCAAGGAACAAAATTTCTCCCTTGCATTTCATATGATCCTTTCCTTCTATAGGATACCTTTATGAAAGAGGACCACAATATTTAGATTATATATTTTGAGCAATAGATAGAAATAAAAACGAGAAGCAGTATGTCAAGTAAGCATTTTTCTTCTCCATTTTTCTTCTCCATTTTTCTTCTCCGTTGTTCCTCTGTGTCAGTCCTGACTAAGCTCAGAACATCATCTTGGAAACACACGAGGGCGTCGTGGGAAATCACGCCAGCGGGCGATCGTTAGCAATCAAGGTCCGAGGTCTCGGATTCTTCTGGCCCACCCTCCTGGCCGATTGCGAACGACATTCTGTCTCATGCGAGATGTGCCAGCATCACACACCTGCAATCAAGTTGCCCACCGAGCTCCTCGCAATAACGACCCCTCCGTACCCATACATGAGATGGGCTATGGATATCGTCGGCCCGCTTCTCGAGTCCAATACCGGGAAAAGATACCTACTCATCATGACCGATTACTTCACCAAGTGAGCGAAGGCGAATCTTTCAAGAGTATCAAAGCCCCCGAGGTCCAACTGTTCGTATGGAAGACCATCATATGCCGACACGGCCTTCCCTATGAAATAGTGATGGACAACGGAATGCAGTTCACATCCGGACAATTCGAGGAATTTTGCGCGAGGTGGAAAATAAGACTAAGCAAAGCCACCCCTCGCTACCCGCAGGGTAATGACCAAGCCGAGGCGACCAACCGAAGGATCGTCGAAGGCCTTAAAAAACGCCTCGACAACAAAAAGGAGTTATGGTCTGACGAGCTCGACGGAGTGTTGTGGTTGCATCGCATGACCCCCCAGTGATCCACCGGACAGGCCCCTTTCTCATTATCTCATGGAATGGAAGCATTAGCCCCGGTCGAAGCAGCAGTGCCTAGTCTCCGCAGGGCAATAATGACGATCGACCATACACTTAACGACAAAGTAATGTCGATCCATCACGACCTATTGGAGGAACAGCGCGATCGAGCCCTCCTCCGAATACAGATTTATCACCAACAAACCGCATAGTACTACAACAGAAAGGTGTGCAGCCGCCGGTTTGAAGAAGGCGATCTCGTCCTCCGAAATGTCTTCGAGTACACTGCCTAGAGACCAATCAAGAAAATGGGAGCTAACTTGGAAGGCCCCTACCTCAGCTCAAAGATCATCAAATTTGGAGTCTTCGAATTGCTCACACTAGCAGGTGAGCCGCTCCCTCACTCATGGAACGTGTTGCACCTCAAGCACTACCACCATTAGGAGGCATCGTCCAAACCACAAAAACTTTTCATTTCGTTTAAAAAAAAAATCAACATGTATTGTAAGAACTACGATTGACTTGAACGTCCTCACGAGGTACCAGCGCGACGCTTTTACACGGTGTCAGTAGAGTCAGCCTCGCAGCCAAATGCCCCTTCTTTTCGACGAGCTCAAGCCGGGTCAGTCCGCACAATTAACGTCGGTCACAAACGTAAATTGATCACCTATGACCCGTTTCTTAGGGAACTTAGTGGCATAATCTATCCACAGAGCCGATGCGATTCGTTTCGATCGGACACAAGACTTAAGCAGAACCCATGCTTCACGGTCAAACTATTTTAGAACCTTGAAATCAAAACTCGTTTCATTCAACAATAAATTCCGAGGTACAATTTGGCCTGCTCCGGATATAAAAAAAATTAAATAATAATAATAATAATAATAACACCGGATCGGTGGTATTAGTGTTCCTTCCCCTGCTCCTCTTCCGTCGGACCGCCGAGTGCTTCCCGCCAAGACGGTGACGTAGTCGGCTTCAACATTGCCAAGTCACGCTCCTCCAGCGTCGAAAATCTAGCGGCCCCCATATTCCGCCGTACGTCGGCCTCGGCGTGAATCAGGGCACGCTCATATCTGACCCGATCGTCGTCACCCTGAAGATGCTTCAGGCAAGCCAACTCCCCCAGGGTGTGTTGAAGATGCATCTCCAGATTCCTGGCCTTAGGGCGATCCGCTAAGTAACGATCAACCCGCTCGATCACACTCCCAAACCTGGCCCTCTCGGTCTTAGCTTTCCTTTGGGTGTCTTCCAGCTCCTCACAAAATTCGCTTTCACCCTTTTCAAACTCGCCACGAGCTCAGCCTTCTCGTCCATCTCCTACTGAACGGTCCGCGCCAGCTCCTCCGCTTGAGCCTGCTCCGTATCTAGTTCGACCTCGGCTGCAGCAGTTTTGCTCTGCTCAATTTCAAGATGAAGTGTGATTTCTTCATCTCGGGCCTTAGGATCCACGAGCACCTCCGCCTCGGCGAGCAGCTAGCGAAGACCTCGGACCAAGGACTCGTAGGCCAGCACGACCTGATTCTAGAACGACAAGGCCTACAATGCAAGATCAAAGGGACAAAAAAAGAAACGATCGAAAACTTAGACAAATCAAGAAAAGCACTTGAACCTACCTGAACGTTCGCCCGAGCCATTTTTGAAAATAGCTCGGGAAAAACGAGGGTTGACAGGTTTTGGAGACGGGACCAGCAATTGCAGCCGTGCACACTCCATCGGGTCCTATGGAGAGAACCTTCGCCTCAGTGACCGAATCCTTGGGAGTCAGCTTCGAGATTAGTATCATCTGGAGCGGGCTGTGGTTCTTCCGCGGCCTTCGCCACCCCTGACCGAGGATCCCAAGAGGCCATTTCAAAGGAAGCATTCAAGGCTTCCTCCCCCCGCGAGGTAGTCATGGCACCGGTCTCGGGAGCGATTTCCTCTACCACGTTTTTAGAAGGCGTCCCCCCGGTCTCTTTTCCAGAGGTAATCCGCGTGGCTCCTTCCGCGAGGCCGGCAGCAGTAGCATCTTCGTGAGGGCGGTTTTCACCCGATGTTGAGTCAATAATCTCCGGTGCATTAGCGCAAACCAAGGGAACGCCAGAATCATCTGATACCGGCAGACCCGTTATACAAGGCTCTAGCCTTGAGGAAAGGTCTTTTTACCTGACATTACCGGAGCTGGTGCCGCGTAGACTACCCGAGAAGCGGACCCGGGAGGTTCTAACTCGATCACCTCACGTGACAAGGGGGTCGACACCAATTGGACCAAAGCCGGAGCCGCCTTGGCCGGAGACTGAAAGGTCCCTCTCGATTGACTACCTTTGACCCCGGGCTCGGTCTTCACAACCAAATTAACCGCGGGGCGTCGTAGCTTCGCTAGCTGAGGGATTAACGTGTTAACAGATTTAAACTTGAGGAGTTTTTTTTATTAAATTTTTAGTTGAGGGGTTATTTCACGATTGATCTTTTCTTGAGGGGTTTTTTCACTAAAAATTCGTAGTTTTTTAGTCAAGATAAAAGACAGTGTTCCATTTAACGGGTTTTGTTTAACTTTTAACCGTACTGTTCACGGAGGGGTTAATGTGTTAACGAATTTAAATTTGAGGCGTTTGTTCATTAAATCTTTAGTTGAGGGGTTATTTCACGATTGATCTTTTCTTGAGGGGTTTTTTCACTAAAATTCCTTTTTTTATATGTTAGTCTTTGGCTATATAATTTTGTGTGTGGCATACTGTGTGTGACCAATTACTTATCATAATTGCTTAGTAGTTTGTCAAACTAGTATTCGGTTTGTTTCCTCACTGAGTTTTATGTGAGTCATTTAATTTTTCATAAGTTTTTTTTTTTAATTTATTTTTTAGCTTCTTTTATGGTGTGAGTCATCTAATTTTTTTTTTCGTTACCTTGAATTAAACTCTTAATTTGATGATTACTCTGAATTTAAAACCAAGAATGCAAATAAGAAATTGAATACTTAAACTCAATTGTCTCTCATTTTTTGTTTAGCAAAAAACACAAACGTTTTAGTAAAAAAGGAAATTGAACAATTTATAAGTGTTGGAAATAATTTTTTTTTTTTAAAAACAAAACAAAATGATTTTAGAAAAATCTACAAACCAAAACAAAAGGACTTTAGGATAATCAACATCTACTATTAATAAAATTTACCGAATTTGGAAATTATGGATAATAATAAAAAAAAAAGAATTTGATACCAATTATATTTTAGAATAGAAAAATTCCTAAAATTTACAATAGTCTTCTACATTATAAATAACCATATATGTTGAGTCCTAAACTATCAAACACATTCATTTCTAAGACAAAGAACTCATTGTATTTACATCAGATATGAAAAACTAACAATGATTTTTGGTCAGCTTAAAAAAGGTTGGGAATCACAAAACCCAAAGAAAGACAATTTACTTATTGGTTTTAAACTACTCATCATCGACAAAAATTTAATTGTTAATTTATTCACGCATAGCTTAATCAGAAGTAAAATTTACTCTATATAATTTTTTCTTGCAAGCATTCATACCTGCTAGCATAATAGGTTTTTACGAGGCAAATCTCAAGATCGATGCATCCTATAGGATTAAAAAGTTCTTGATTATTAACAACAATATCAAGTTACAAGGTTTCCTCTCACAAGTTCCTGATTCAATTCACACCCCAAACAATTTTAGTCTGAGATGATAAAACTGGAACTTCTATTGCAAGTCAAAAGTTTAGGTTTTGTTCTTATGCCGAATTTGAAGAAGTTGTATTATACATGCGTTTAAATCATTGTAATTTAAGAGTTTGATTATTTGGAATATGATCACAATTTCATGTTATCTTATATCTAACATCACGAGAATTTGCAGTAAAAGTTTTACTTATAACTTATGCAGAGTTAACCAAACAATTTATTATCTCAACGTCTAACTTACTGAATAACTTCTCTAAACTCAAGCTTCTTATCTTTTCTATTATTATCACAATCCAGATGATTCTAGAGACAAAATATACTATGGAACTTAAGTATAGACCTAACTGAAAGGATCCATAACTTAGCACAATATGGGTTAACACTTACCATTTTAGCATTAATTTTTATAAAAATATTGAAAACCATGTTAGGACCACTGAAATCGATATCCATAGGAACTGAATCACCCAAGTGCTTTCAGAGTACATCAATTGGCTTCACTCGACCTTCACGTACTCTTATTTCTGACCTCGCCTTGCTTTGGTTGATATGGAACATAAGGTTGAAAATATACATCAAGTAACGTTAACCGAAATTTTACCATAAAAAACAGTGTATACCAAACTAAATATAAAATGGAATCAATTCCAAAAAGAACAGCTTCATACCTCTTCCTCTTTCTTCTCCCAATCTTGGAACTCTGCTTGATCACGTTCACTAGCCAATAATGCCAGCACAGAGTAAAAATATGTTAAAAGGATTGCTATACAGTGATTCTAAAGTAGAAAGATAATAGATTACAAGAAATCCATTCCTAACAAACTCAATCTCAATTATACACTTAGATTAATATCTCAATTAGTAAACCTGAATAAATTATACAATGAGTCTACATATATATTCTTAGATGTGCTAGCAAATAATATCAAACTAAGCACATTTTACTATTTCAATTTTTCCATATATTAAATCTTGAAGACCCTAAAACCTGCAAATCATTTTAATAGAAATATCTTAATTACCATTTATCCCCATCACTACTTCACAAAACTCAATATAAAGAAAAAAATTGCTAAAGAACACAAACATTTCCTATAGAATAAAAGTTAATATTTCTATAATTGCAAGAAAGTTATAGACGTGCCTAATATTCAAGAATCCAACTTTACTATGTAAAACTTCAGCAACCAACTCTACTATGTAAAACTTCAGCAAGTGAAAGTGGAACCTTCAAACTGGTTTAACTTAATGCTTCTCTCCAAAACCCCAACCGATTGTGATTGTTTAGAGAGGTAGCCGAGTTTTGGATCGTATAATGTCGTGTGTATGAAATCTCGAACCTCTTACAGTTATCCAAACAGTTAAGCCGACATATGTGAAATCACTAAATGCAAATGTGACCAAAAACCTCATGAATTCAGAATACATAAACTAATACAATAAAATCTTAGTGTAGATTCATCAACAAAACAAAGGAATATAGAAATTGACGGATATGACTCAACAAAGAAAAAAAAAATAATCAGAAATTCAAAATAGTTGATCAATTTGTTTGGATGCCACATTATTTCCCTTAAAATTATCATATACAACTTATCGAGGCCATCTCTTTATGATAAATCTAGTGTTTCCGAAAAATCCTTTAATGATAATAATTAATACATTAGATTTAAGTATCTCCTTTTATTCTTACGCTGACACATCAACATTATTTTCTCTCTCTGTCTTCTCAATTAATATATAAGGAATATATATATCTTATGTTTCCTATCTACTGTTGTTCTCTCTAATTTCGGTCCCTCCTAGGCGGTGTTTGAGGCTTAATGCCGATTTGGCATGGGTTGGTGTCTCTTGGTGGTGGCTCGAACGTCGTCCATATGCATTAGCTCCTCTATGGTTTTTGGTGGCTTCATCTAGGGATTTTTGCTTCGTCTAGGGTTTGTAGATCTTCTTGGGCTGGGTCACGGTTTTCTTTGCGGTGGTCCTTTTTCTTCGACATTTTGGTGGTCGGATATGTGCAAAGGTGCAATGAAAGGCCCTGAGAAGTTCATCGCTCTACCTCATCACGTTAGAGGATGATGATATCAAAAGGGTGTTTTGCTCCTTGTGGTACTCCAACTTCTTTTGTGGTGGTGTTCAGAGCGCATACTGCTCTATATGGTTTTGTGAGATTTATCTACTTCTTCTATGATTTGATTTCGTTTTGGTCTATGGTCCTGGCTAAGAGTTTGATTGCTTTAGTTTATTTCAGTTGCTATGTTGTTGTCTCGTTATTGTTCTCGTCATTGTCTTTGTGTGCTCTCCCAGTTTAGGTGTCTTGGTCTTGGCTTGTGTTTCTGGAAAAGTGTGGATTTGAAACTTCAGTGGTGAGGTCTTCTTCAGCTGATGGTAAATATTAGTCAAGGTCTTCTACGACTTCCCCTTACTCTCTTCCCTCCTGTCCTCACTGTGAGTGTTTGATTCATGAAGGATTACCTTTGTCTCTTTGCCTTTCATTGCCGGGTTCAAGAAAGCTGGTCCTATTGATCTCAGAGCTCTTGAGGTTTCTCGTTTTGGTGGCTACGATTGTGGGGCTTCAACTCTCATCCACTCTATGTTGTCTCTGATATTTTGAAGAGATGCTTCTACAGGTTTTATCCTTCCTACCAGTTCGTGTTTCATGGTCATTTTTCTTTACGGTGGAGTGTTATTTTCGGTTGCTCTCATTTTGGTCCTCTAGAGATTTGTCAATTGTCTCCTTCGGCCAATTCTCAGTCCAGTTTTGGGTGATTCAATCTGATGTTCGTCTTGTGTAAGTTAGGAGACCTGGGTTGTTGGGGAGGTAAGCCCAAAGTTTCGTCATCAAAACGATTGAAAGTTCTTGCCAACTCACTCGTATATCTTTTAGTATCCTTTGCTTTACAATTCTGCATTTGATTTATTATCTGTTATATGCTAGTGTTGTTCTTATTTCCTATTTTCTTGTATTATACATTAACCTATGCTGTAGAAATTTTTTTAACAAAAAAGAAAAATTAAAATAAATCTCCAATTGAGTTTTGTTGACTAACAATCAACAATTACTTCACCTAATGATGAGGAGATCCAGTATGAACCAGAGCAATGACCTGATTCAATTGGAGAAAGTTAAACACTATTTTTGTTCCCATTCCCGACCGGACATTGAATAGGGCAACAATAAGGAGCCTAGTTGGAGTATTTGGAGCAGAGCCAAGAGGAAGTTGGACAAGTCTTGAACACTTTAGCTTGGAGACCATCCGATGAAATACTTATAAAGATTGATAAAGTGGAACGCCTTGAAATTCCAACCGGACGCCCAAGCCACCACTTGCTCCTGAAAGAAAAAAATCATTGAACAACTTACACCTGGGAGATCAGATCTTGGAACAGCCTCACTCAACCAGGAATGCTTCTAGTCCAACCAGACTCGATGAAGACTGGATGAAAGGTGAAATTGTGGAATGCCTTTAATACCACCCAAAACGCTCAGTCCACCACATGAACTTGAAAAAGGATTCACATACAAGGTTATATCATGTATAGATAACAAACCCTAAAACACTCACACCAATTCATGAACGCTATAGACTTATCCGAACCTAAATAAGACCACTTGGCAACCAAAACATGCCAACTCAAGGATCACAACCTTGTTGAAGACCCAAGCTCAAACATGTTTTTGGAGATCCAAAAAAGTCATAACGCTTGAAGAACATCCATAAACGCTTCATTTTATGTTGTGAACCTCTTTTGGAAGTTTAACATAAATAGAAGTCGATTAAGGAAAGTTTCTCTAAGTTATCTAAGTTATGCTGTCACGGAGGATCAAGATTTAAAACCCACGTTTTAGAAAACTATAAATGAATTAGAGGATTTCCAAAACATATATGGTTCTTTTAGATTTCAATGGAGTACAAGTTGAATATCTTCCTTAAATGGATTTGCAGATAACTAAATCACCTCCAATGACAAATTTTTATGATTTTTTTATTTAGTTATTTCCTTTTATCCTTAGGATCGTTGTAGAGAATGTATAAAAATATGTTTTAAATAAAAATATGTTTTAAGTTTTATTATCTTTTCACTTCTAATCATTTTTAGATATTTTAGTTCCTTAATAAAGTACTTTTTTATTCTATTTTTTTCCCAAAGTGTGCTTCTTAACCTTGTGGTCTATCCCAAGGCTTGCTTTATGAAAAACCAGCCATAGTTTGTATGGTGCCATCGGCATTATTCCGGATAAAAATATATTGCATGTCATGTTCTTCAGATTTCGAGAATTCTTTGGGCTTCAAGTGAGTGGGTCTGAGCTCTTCAGGTCCATAAGTGCGAGCGGGCTTGATGTAAAAAAGGGTCCATAAATTAGCTTGTGAAATCACCATAGGGTGAACCTGGGCACTACGGTTTTCGAGGCTGTGAGACTGTAGTTGAGATGGCGGTGCGTGTGGACTCGGGGTCTTTCTAGACGCACCTCAGGGTTCGTCCTACAAGACAACAAGCCTTCTACAATAATGATGCGGGAAGTAATTGACCTAAAATTAACTGCAAGTGCAAAATATATAGATGTAGTACTTAGATTGTCGATCCCACAGAGAACTAGAGCTAACAGCGGATTTAAGAATCTTAAGTAACTAAAAAACTATGAAACTAGAGAGCATGGTAAAAACGTAGTAAGTTGTATTAAAAGGGTGAAAATTATTAGATTTAGGGGAATTAAATTGACAACTATGAATTATATATATTAAAAACAAATGGAGAATGTGCCACGTTAAAAGTTGAGGTGGCTAATTATTGAAACTTTTTTTAATGAACCGATTAGTTTAGAGTCACGATTGATACGTTGTGGTTAGTTTGGTTCGTTTTTCTAAAAAAAAATCTGGTTTGGCTCAGTTAACCATACTAGGGTTGTAGGATTTCTCCTTGCTATATATATATATATATGAATCTCATCCACACAACCTTTCTCCTCTAGGGTTTGTTCACAGTGATTTCATCCTTGCCTTTAGGGTTTCTTTGATTTACCTTCATCCTCTTAACGGTAATCACTCTCTTTAAGGTTTTTCTTCACAGTGGCTTATAGTTTTCTTCGATCTACTTTCCTCCTCTAAACGGTAAGCTCTCCTCTGTTTAAATTTTTTTTTATTTCTTTCGATTGTTGGTACGTTTCTCATCTACATGTCTCTTGGCAATTACCTCTACGGTTTTCGTAACGGTGGCTTCGACCTATCCTCCTCTTCTATAAGGTTATTTTGTGTCTCCTACATGGTGGTCACTCTCTCCTCTCTTTGGACCTTTTATTCGTCATTCGTTTGTTTACATGTTTCTTATCTACAGGTTTCTTGGTTGTGCCTTCCTTCTCACGGTTTTCTTTGATCTACCATCCTCCTCTAGGGTTTCTTACGGTAATAGAAGTTAAACCCAATGTTTTTATCTCTCTTCAAGACGTGGTTTGATTGTTTCCGGTTTACATTCAGTAATTTGGTCTTTCGCCATGGCTAATTCTCCTTTGAGGTTCTCAAATTGTGTGAGAAGAAATACTAATGGCGAAAAAGGATCATCGATATTTGCCTACACGCGATTTCCGACAGTGTTCGTTGAAAATTTTGTGGAAGAAGACAAGTTTCTCACATCGGTGTCTATTATGCTTATGTTGCTTGGTTGGTTTGTCTTTTTAGAACAAGAAATCAGTTTTGTTTGAGTCTATTAGATAGATTTGTGTATTTCTATATAGAATACACGTGTAGGAGTGAACTTGTGTTGGCGATGGTAGTTCTTGAACACCATTTAGCGAGAGAATCACCACTACAAAGTTTGGTGCACACATGCTTCGCGACTTCAGGTTATGTGGTCCTTTGTTGTTAGCCAGAAATATATGATCTTGGGTTTAATGACCTGAGTGTCGAATACCACCACATGTTTTGAAAATCTCATGGTTGATCTGAGATGGACTCAGATTAAAGATGAGGATGCTATGCTCAAAGAAACCGATTTTGAATTTTTTTTGTTCATCGATATAGGTCATCTCTCTAATCGATCCTCTTATATTTAAAGCTACATATGCAAATTTTCAAGTTATGCCGTTTTGTTAGTTGATTCTTGTGTTCGTGTGCATGATGATGTGTTGTTTTTATATATAACTAATTCTTTTGGAAGGGATGTAGTAGGAAGTGCTTACTATGTTGCTTTTGAAGTATTAGGAAATTGATATTTGGAGTGCATGATTATTTTATACATCTTGCTTAGTTGTGTTCTTCCATTTTGGGTTGACAGAGTCATTAATTCATTTTTTTTTCAATTTAATTTGTGTAAATTACATATGTTTTTTTGTTGTTGTTGTTGTTACACTGCATAAATGATAAGGCGGTATTTGATAAGACTTATAAAAGAGATATTTATTTTGAGAGCCAACCACGGCCTTCTATATTCGAGAGTGCTAAAGACCTCGTGACGAAAATGTTTACTAAGCACCCCAAAAAAATCACGGCGACTGAATCATAGAACTATAATGAAAGATACGATCAACCAACATTTATCGAATTGGAAAAAGAGCCAGAAGAAATGGTTCGATCCTCTTATTTTTCTTTTTCGAACCGAGAGATCCATAAATCAGGATCCTAATGCATATAGATACAGATAGTCCAACGAGAGCAAGAATTTGGTAAAGTCCATTAAGTTTGGTTTTCTAATCAACTTAATTTTCCATGCTTCACTAATCTTACATAGTAATTGTTGTTGTCTTTTAGTGAATCCATGGATCATAGGTGGATGAATGATGAGATGGGAAATTGAGTGTTTTAACACCAAATTTCTACAAGATTTTATCCAATTCCCATCTTTATTTCATTTTTCATGCATTTAGGATATATTTCCGTGTTTTGCATCTTAGTAGTCCTAGGAGTCTGCATTTGCACGTTTTCTGTGTGTTTCAGGACATTCTCAGGTTATCCAAAGGGATAGGAACTCAAAAGCATGAAGCAAGTCACAAGAGAAGGCAAGGAGTTAACGATCAAAGGCCAACCTTCACCCATGTCGAGATACTAACGATCGATATGGAGGTGAAGGAGATCGACACCTGTATAATGACCAAAATACCCCTGACTGACTTTAGACTCCTATAAATAGCATGTGTCCCCTCACTTGAAACACACCACATCAAGACATTCTCTCTCTACTGTAGCTCTAGCCACCTAAAAGGTGGCTTATAAATATTTTTATTTTCTTTTTACTTTTGTTTAATTTTCTTATTTAAAATATGAAAAACTTTTTTTTTTATTTAAACTTTTTCTTTTATTTAACCTTTTTATTAATTATGTTTAATTAAGAGGAATTAATTAGGAGAGAGAGGGTAATTAGGGATCTCATTAATTAGGGTTATTTAGTTGATTCATAAGAGAATCAATTTGGTTTAGATCTCTTAATCATGGGTCCTTAGGGGTTAGTTTGAGAAGAAGTATGTGACACCTCTTACACTCACTCTGACCTCTATTCTCTCTAATCCTTGTGATTAGTTGATGAATCTAAGTGATTAATTGAGAGGCTTTCTCTACCCTAATAGAACTATGGATTATCATTTAGGGTTGAATTGTGGATACTTTCGACACACTTATCGCCTAGGTTCACGGTAGCATCCTTTCAAATGAGTTAACATGTTAGGAGAGTGAACTAAAGAACTGATTGAATTCCTAGGAAATTGCTAGATCAATCGATGAGATTAGAATTGGGAATCCACATTAGGAAATGCAATGGTATTTGTAGTTATTAAGGCCGTTAGTCGCTTGCCTCTCTCAATGGGCCCGTTGATAGAACAAACGCCTAGCGAATCGGATGTCCTCGAGAAAATTCTCGGGAAAACCGTATAAAACCTCTCGCGAAAAAAATCCCTAACCAAAGCTTATACCTTTAGTTAGTTAGTTTCTTAAGATCCCTCTCAAACCAAACCATTATCCTCTTAGTTTCACTCTTTTGTCTTAGTTAGATAGATTAGTTACGACAAACCCAACCAACCAACTATAAACCCCCCGTTTTTACAATCTGGTTTCGATAAACGGTTTTAAAAGATTTGATAACTTCCGCGCTCCTTTGGGTTCGATCCCTCAATTTCTACAACGAGTATAGCTTATACTTGAACTAAGATTCAGGTGTTTTATAAATTTAAAACTTGAAAACACCGACACATCAATGAACTCAACTGGGTTATAAACTCTCTGAAACTTGGGTGAAGCAACTCAAGGAATTCATGCCATTTCTTTTATTTTTCTTATATAGTCTTTTCAAATAGATAGAATTTAAGAATTTGTTTTTTTTTTTTTTAATATATGTTTCAGGCTGATGTAGATGGCAATGGAACAATCGACTACTTCGAATTTATCTCAGCGACAATGCAGGGATACAGATTTGATCAAGATGAATATTTATTCAAAGTTTTTAATACTTAACAAAGATAACTATATGTAAATTTGTTCGTATGAAAAAGAGAAAGTTATAGAATTAGAGATATTTTAAGAAATCATTAACTGTGGACTTTTGCTTAACACAAGTTTATCCCAATAAATTTGAGTTAGATTCAATCATGAAAGTGTATAATATGGGAGAAGAATGTAGCATCAAATAAGTCATAGCAGAAGTCGATACGAATAATGTATAGTTTTTCCCTCTATATATAGAATTACAGAAGTTATGAGCAAATTTAAGCAAAGATTTGACATGCACCGGTATCTTGTACATGATGGATGGAAGAATAAACTATGAAGAATTTTGTGCGATGATGACAAGTGGTACAACACCGCCACAAGGAGGAAAACTTCTTCCACTCTATTGACTAATTAATTAGAAAGCCTTCTGGTACTTGAGAGAGAAACATAACATTAATGGATATAGCCAATATTTTTAGAATTTGTAATACATAAGCAAACTAAATATTTTTTCAAATTACTTGGGGATATGTTTCAGTTTTTAACTCATTCAATGGTTTGTAACAGTGGCACATTTGTCATGGAATAAAAGCCTTTATTATATATCAGTCATATGCGATCAAGAACACTTGAGTCTCGAAGTTACAATAATCAACCTCCCAAATACATGCAAGGTTCCTCCAACAATTGCCTAAGTAGCTCATGTGCATTGCAACTTTCTCCTTAGTTCCGCTAGATATTGGTAGGGTTATAAATAAAATCATTAGAACGTCAACATATAAGTAAGGCTTTAGTCCTGGTGCGTTACACTATTATCTTTGGAGTCAGCTGATATTGATAAGATTTTAGATTAAAATTTTAAAACGTCTAAGTATAATAAAAAAAACACTTTTAGCTCTTATGTATTACAATTTTTTTCTTGGGTTCACCATATACTGGTAGAGTTTTAGATTAAACCATCAAAACATCTTCGTATATGGAAAGATTTTTTGTCTTTGTGTGTTACAATTTTTTTTTTTGGGTTCACAAAATAGCGGTAGAGTTTTAGATTAAGTAATAAAAATACATAAGTATAAGGAATGATTTTTAGCTCAGATGCGTCACAATTATTTTCCCTTGGGTTCACAAAATAGTGGTAGGGTTTTAGATTAAACCATTATAACATCTACGTATAAGGAAGGCTTTGAGTTTACAAGATAGTGGTAGAGTTTTAGATTAAATCATCTAAATGCTTTGAGTATAAGAAAGAGTTTTGAGCTTATGTGTTAAACAATTTTTTCCTCGGATTCACCACATAATGGTATAATTTTAGATTGAAATATGTATAGCTCATATGAGTTACGATATTCTCCAATTATTCACCAGATAGTGGTATGGTTTAGACTAAACCATACTACAAGAAATATGTACGTTCTTAGTGCAAAAATATGCTATAATAGGTGCTTCATGGCGAATTCATAAATGCTATGTTATCAGCAGTCATCTTAGGTACCTTCCCTATGATAGCATTGTTTATATATGCTAAAATAGGTCCAAATACGATAACAATACTTGGATGATGTTATTTTCTTTACTATCGCAGTTCTATTTTTTGTAAAAAGTTGATTACAATTCATATTTTTTCCATGATAAGTCCTTCTACAATACCAATCAGATATTGCTATAATATTTTATTCAAATATTTGGTAGTCAAGCTGATTCATATTAAATTTTTATTATTATATTTATTTTGTATCAATTGGATTTATATTAAAAAAAATATTCAAGATTTTCATAATATGATTTTATTAATAATAAGTGATAATAACAAACATATGAAATTTACAATCTAAATTTACAAGTTGAAATTTACAATGCATCAATCCTATAACTAGACCCAAGAAAAAATATACAATCTCTAGTAATCATCCAAAATATCTTCCTATATCTTCCTGCTCTTCTTTACCTTCAGCTTCTTTGTTTTTCTCATCAGCTTGCTTATTCTCGTCCTCATCAGCTTGCTTCTCCTTGTCATCTTCAATGTCTCGACTTGTGGATTTTAACTTGTATCCCTCTGCTTTTCTACAAAGTAGTGTTCCCTATAACTGACTACGGGTAAGAGTTGAAGGTGTGACTCTGGTCCCTTGAAACGAAGCATAAACCTGAGTATCATAAAGAGATGTAAAGGATGAAAGAAGAATGATAAGATATTGGGGACTGGAGGCAGAGTTGATAGGAAGTCTACTACTGGTTATTGCACCTTCATTGTATGTAATTTGGTGACTTGGAAGACAAAGTGGTGTCATTTTCAAGTGCTGAAGTAGAATATAGAGCCATGGAAAAGTTAACAACTGAATTGACATGGCTCAAAGCTCTACTAAAACACTCCAGCATTGAACAACAATGGCCAATCACCTTCCGGTGTGACAATCAAGCAGCCATTCACATACCCTCAAACTTAGTGTTTCATGAGAAGACCAAACACATAGAGATTGATTTCCACAAGGTCATAGAGAAGATAGAAGATGGAACGATCCTACCAGGCTACACAAAGAGTGAAGATCAACTAGCTGATATCTTCACCAAGGCAGCAAGTCTCAAGGTTTGCTAACATATCTTTGGAAAACTACGACTTGTTAATTTAGCACATCCATGATCAAATGTCCTTTAATCCATGAGTAACCCACTGTTTTCCTCTTATTAAGGTTTTTTTTCCATGTGGTTGTCCTTAGTAAGGTTTTTAATGAGGTGTTACCATGAGTTTCCAAATTTAAAGTCTTTAGCTTGAGGGGGAGTACTGACATGAGATAATAAAAGGGAACAAAAAGTGATGGTTGGGCTACATAAAGAAGGAATGAAGGTAATTTAGGCACATGTTAAATGGGAGTCATAGAATGATCCGGGCTATAGCATGTACTGATGTGGGAGAGTTAAAGCACGTGGGATGCAACATAAGACAAAGGGAAGGACGCGCATATAAGTAAGCATCTAAGTTCGATGTACCACGCCCTTATCACTACACCAAAACAGCGTTTTGGCGACTACATGATGCGACTAAAATAACAGTCGCTAAATTTGGCGACTATTTAGCGACTAATTGACTACTAGTCTGCGACTAAAGCACTATAGTCGTTGAAAAATCGCAAAATAGGGACTAAAAAACATAGTCGCTAAAATGGTAGCTAATTGACGACTAATTTACGACTATAAGGTATCCCGGGAAGAGTAGTCGCTAATTAGTCGCAAAAGTAACGACTATTAGGTGACTCTAGCGGCGGGTCTCAAGTGAGTCACCTTATAGTTGTAAAAAAACCGGTACAGAAGCACGTGTTAATCGATTTCCGGTAGATGTACCGATTTAAGGCGACTATTAGTTGTAGTTGTCTTTTGGTTGCTCAGTAGTCGCTAAATAGTCGCGAAATTTTCTAAATAAAGAAATTTTTAGGCTTTCTTCTTGTCAGTAACCATAACTTATTCCTCCTTTCTTATATATAAAAATAGAACTCGACCAGTAAGTGTGGAAGAATGGCTGGAAGGTTCAATTCTAATAATTTTTCGCGATTGGATGTATAATCGGATTGATAAAGCCACGGGAAATTTTTTGGAGGAGTTTAGATTGGGGGTGGACCAATTCATGCAATTTTCTCGTAGCCAACTCCTAGCGCAGAGTAATGGAGGTAAGTTCAACTGCCCTTGTAGTGTCTGCAAGAACGAAAATTTCTTAGCGGGTTCAAAAATATTGAGTCATCTGTTTAGCTACGAATTTATGCCGGATTAATATGTTTGGTATAAGCATGGTGAAGAACTAGACTTGAATTTAGAAACGAGTTATGTTGATCCGCAATATGTGAGAAATGTAGTAGAAGATCCATATGTGACAGATTGAAAAGAATGTATCAGAGTGAGAAGACTGCAACGGCTATGAGATGGCATGCCGAGCACGAAGCCAATAACGATGATGAGATGTCTCATCTGTCGGATGCGGCAGAGTGGAAATATTTTCAAGCTCAACATACCAGTTTCGCCGAGGAACCCCAGAATATGTACCTTGGGTTATGTACTGATGGGTTCAATCCTTTTGGCATGTCTCGTAACCACTCGTTGTTGCCTGTGATCTTGACTCCATATAATTTTCCCCCTAGTATGTGCATGAGTGAAGAATACATGTTTCTCACAATTATGAATTCTGGGCCAAATCATCCACGGGGTAGTCTCGATATCTTCCTTCGTCCTTTAAGTGGTGCATTGAAATTGATGCATTTGATGTGTCCTTGAATCAAAGTTTTAACCTGAGAGCCGTGCTACTTTGGACGATAAGCGACTTTCTGGCGTATAGCATGTTATCAGGATGGAGTACCCATGAAAAATTGGCATGTCCTATTTGCATGGAAGATACACATTCTTTTTATTTGAAGCATTGAGAAAGGTTTGTTGATCGATTTTCATCGGAGATTCCTTCCTTACGATCACCCAATGAGAAAGAATAAAAGAGACTTCTTGAAGAACAAAGACGCTATGCAAGACGACTCACCTGCATCTCTGAGCGGTGAGCAAATTTATAACCGTACGTGTCGCATAAACCCACCCAAAACTAAGGATGTGGGTGGAAATGGACACGACACAAAGAAGCATCGCTTTGGGAAGGACCATAACTGGCACAAAGAAAGCATATTATGGGAGCTGCCTTATTGGAAGGACCTCATTCTTCGACATAATCTTGATTTGATGCATACAGAGAATTTTTCGAAAACATCATGAATACTCTTATGCGTGTGCCGGGTTGATCAAAAGACACCATCTCGTCAAGAAAGGATATAAAAGCTTCATGTTATCGGCCACACTTACATGTTGATCGAGATAGTGGTAGAGCTTCTTTCTCGGCTTACTCATTGACAAACGCTGGCAGAATAAGTTTACTAACTCATTGACAAACGCTGGCAGAATAAGTTTACTAGAATGTGTGAAGCATTTAGTGAAATTTCCAGATGGTTATGCAGCAAACCTAACAACTTGTGCTGATATGTATAATAAAAAAATTTCCGGCATGAAGAGTCATGATTGCCATGTTTTCATGGAGCGGCTACTTCCTTTTATCTTTGTAGAACTCCTACCCTGAAACGTCCACCTAGCATTATCAGGTTCGCATTAATTACTATTTCTATACTTCTAAATATAGTAACCACCTGCTTTATTAATTACACATATATTGCAGGGATTGATGCTTTTTTCCAGGACTTGTGTTCGAGGACTTTGCTTAAAATTCGGGTATGAATCCTAAAACAGAACATAGTCATAATACTATGCAATCTGGAAAAGATCTTTTCACCTTCATTTTTCGATGTGATGGAACACCTACCCATACATCTCCCCTATGAAGCTGAATTAGGAGGTCTGGTGTTGTATAGATGGATGTATCCTTTTGAAAGGTTCTTCAAAAAGTTGAAGGGGAAAGCGAAGAACTCACGATATATGTTAGGCTTGATTATCGAATCATATCTCCTTGACGAGATTGGTTATTTCACGAAGCATTATTTTCCAGTGACTGTACAAACGAAATCTAGGTGTTTATTCAATAATATGTCCACAATTGTCACATTTAGAGAAATGTTTATTTTATTTTGTATACTAAATTTTACTTATATGTGTCAGGTTTACAAGATATGATGAAGGTGAAGTCCCCAAATATCATGTTGATGAAGTTCCTAATATATTTAGACAAGTTGGTCATTCAAGTGGGAAAATGCATGAAGTATGGATGTCACCTACAGAACTTGAATGCGCACATACCTATGTTTTGAGAAATTGTGACTATTTTCAGCCAATAGAAAGGTATAAATTGTTGTATCGCTAAACTTTACGACTAATTATGTTGCTGACATGTGTGTGATTGGCTATTACAGCATGTTCGAGCAGTCTATCTCTCTGGAATATCTAGGAGTATCTGAAAAAGAGCTGATTGCTAAAAGAGCGGAGGAATATCATCTATGGGTTAAAGAATATGTGAGTACACAGAAAATGTTCTAATAATTTCTATAAGGATAGATATATATGTGCTTACCCATTGCTTATATATATGCAGGTTATGTATTGGAAGGATACAAATCAATTTCCTACATGGGTTCACGATGTAGTTCATCGACCTTTGAATAAAGTCAAAACATGGCCCACGTATTTTACCAGAGGCTATCTGTTTCATACAAAAAATCACGGTGCCGGATGAAAAACATGTAACTACGGGGTCTCAGTAAGGGGTCAAAGTTATACTGATGCATCTGCTGAAATGGATTTCTACGGATGTTTAACTGATATAATAGAGCTCCAGTATGAGGGAACGGTGAATCTGAAAGTTACCCTTTTCAAATGTATGTGGTATGACCCTATTCGAGGCACTCGGAGGGGAAACTGCGGCATTGTAGATGTTCATTCATCTCAGAGATACAAGAAAAATGAACCATTTATCCTAGGTATGTAAATACGTTCCTAAACATATCAATTTAGTGTCAATCTCTCTACCTTCTAAATGAATATACTGCTATTGCACATCTTCTCAAGCTGAGCAAGTTTGTTACATTCCATACCCTTACACGTCGAGACCAAAGCATTTGTGGCTCAAAGTTCAAAAAGTTAATTCGAGGGCAATCATTTCAGGAAAGAACGAACGGAAAGAACCAACACTTTTGCAAACAGAAAATGATGATGCTGTACTGGAGACTACAATTGAAGAACTCGAAGTCGACAATTTTGTTCACCAAGAAGATCATGTAAACCTCGACTATGAAGTCGGGGATGCGGAACGAGACGATGAATTCGGATGTGATGTAATCTACACCGATGATGATGTCGAAGAGCCTGAAGAATCGTCCTAGTTATTCATGTGTATTATATTTGATTATATTTTCGATTGTGGTTAAGGTGAACCAGGTTTATACATTACCTAAATATATGTTTAATATAATTATATCTAAATTATTTATGTTTAATATAAGCATGCTTAAATTAATATCTTATATTTTATTTTTGTAAAATTTAATTAAGTTTTAATTAATTAGTTCTAATTTTTTTTAATTAATTTATTTTAATTAACGACTATTAAGTGACTATCTTATTTTAATTAATTAAATTAGTCGCTAAATAGTTGTTTAGAGTTCGTTAATAGTCTCCAAATAGTCGGGCTTTCAAATATTTTGGGTTGTTTTAACCCGCGAATGAACAACCTAAAATTTTTGCCCAAATATTTTTAACTGCGGAACCCACAACCCATTTTTTCGCCTAAGTGTCGACGAGATTGAGAATAGGGATCAAACACTAACCCTAATTTTCTGTTTCAGTCTCTCTCTCGAATCCTCTCTAATCTCTTCACCTTCTCTCTAAAATCCTCTCGAAAATCTTTCAAATCCTCTCGAAAATCTGAGATTTCGTTCTTGTTCTTCACCGAAATCGAATCCTAAATCGATTTTTCCCAGTCTCTCTTCCTAATCCCATAATTTCATCCGTAGAAACTCTAATTCTTCATATCCTCTCCAATCTCCCGCATAAACCCTATTTCCCTTTCTTCCCTTCAAATCGACTCCAATCTCCCTCAGAAAATCGAGACGATGATGCCTAAACTGAAGCAAATCCGAAAGAAAACGAAGACCGTTCCAAATATCTCGCAGAGATCTACGGGGACGAACGTCACTTCTACCTCCAAAGCTCCGTCATCGATTCCACCGACTCAGTACGTAACGCCGCGGAGAGAAACTCCACCAACTCAGACGCCTCAACCTCAGACGCCTGAAACTCCACTCGACGTTGTTCGCCAGCCATCGCAACCTCATCTCATGTCCGAAATTTCCCACCGCCAACCAATCTCTTCGCAGAAGCGTCTTCTCATCCATCTCAAGCAAATGGTGATTCTTCATCACCAGGTCATAACGTTCCGGAGTCGCCGCTTCGAAACTCTCGCGCGGCGAGTCATCCATCTTCACATGGCAACAATTTCGAAGACGTAGCGGGACTTGTCATTCCGGATCTCAGTGAAGACACGCAATGGGCTCTGAATCTTCTCCTTTCTGTGACGGACCGACACAAATTTGTCCCTCTCCTTTCTCCCGATAAAAATACGCCGAATTCAACTTGGTAAGCCTCCTAACCAAGTTTAGAGCTTTAGGTTATTAATATTGCTATTAATTTGTTCTGAAAATGTGTTCTTTAGAGCTTTAGGTTATGAATTTGGGTTAATATGTTAGGTTTAGGTGATGAATTTGGCTTTGTCTACTTTAGGTGATAAATTTGGGTTAATCTGTTAGGTTTAGGTGATAAATTTAGAGCTTTAGGTTATAAATTTGGTAGTATATGAACTTAAATTTGGCTTTAGTAAATGTTGAGTTCAATTAGATTATAGGTGATAAATTTGGATGCATCTGTTACAATTTTAACATATTTCATTTTGTTTACTCTACAATTTAGTATCTATAAAGTGGTTTAGTTATTTTAGTTACAACCATAAACTGTGTGATTTAGTTTAAACCTAACACCATTTCATTTACTGCTCATGAACTGATTCCTTCTCACATTGTTTCTAGGTTTGATCGCGACGTCAAACAGAGACTTGTTCGGGGGGGGGTAACTAAAGTTTTCACATCATCCTTCAATGAACCCTATTATAGCTGGAACTTCATCCAAGGGAAAGAGCAGAAAGATGGTTCCTGGAGTTCGCGGTAAAGCTTTCTGAACTTAAGCATTTTGTTTTTTTTTTTTTTGTGTTCTAATTAGCAACCTAACACAACTCTCTCTCTATTGTAGAAAAAACACACTTGAGATTCATTGATAAAAGGGACAGTTCAAGAATTCTTTGAGACCATGTGTCAAAAGCGCTTGAAAAACATGGTGAGAAATGCAAGGACTAGTGGAGAGCGACCTAAGTGGATCAATGAGACTCTCTGGAAGACGATGCAGGCCCATTGGACTACTGAAGAGCAGAAGCAGTGACACATATTCCACCTGCCGTAACTCCGACCGTGGAGGTCTCGGACCTCACCGTCATGTAACATGGCCCAAATCTTATCGCCAAACCCAGAGAGAAATGGTATGTGCCTTGGCTAAAACTTTATTGACTCTATTACCTTATAATGGATTGAAATTTCAATTTTTTATGTGCTAAAATTTTGTAGGATTGATATCTATTAGTACAATGCATTAATTTTTTTTTTTTTGGTTAACACTTACAGGTAGAGGAGCTAGGCAGACCGGTTTCCCTTGGTGAGGTCTACATCAGGACACATACAAAGAAGGATGGGACATATATTGATCTCAAGGCGGAGAGGATTGCTAAAACCTATGAGAAGAACCTGGAACAGAAGAAGTCTGAGCTACAAGAAGAGAATTCAGATGCTATAGATACTCCTAAGATATCAACAGATCAGTGTGACGAGATATTCCTACATGTAAATAAATAATACACAATCACAATCTTATTCTCTTGTTAATTTCTTATGTTTTATTATGTTTACAATGACCAATTAAATTTTTCCACAGTCCACAGAGGTAGACTCACAAGGAAATCTGTTTGGACTTGGAAGCCTCAGAGACAGTGTTCTGTTGGGCAAGCGCAAGCGTGCGGGAGAATGCTCTGACTTTGTCTCACTACAAGAACAACTCAAGGAGACTCAACGTCAAGTAGCAGAGTAAGCAGCATACAATGCCAAGCGTGATGTCGATTCCGCTGCCCGTGAAGCTGAGCGAGCAAAAATAGCGGAGGACCAAAGGGTTTGGCTTGTGGAGATGGCTAGAGTGAGCAGGTTCATGAGAGTTAATGAACCTGCTTATTTAGACTTCATCAGACACCAAAATGAAGCAGAGGCAGAGGCTAGAACCAACACAAACGCCCTTCTAACCACTCCACGTTAATCACCATCTACATAGATTATCTTCTCACCAATCTCTGAACATTCTACTTCTTTTTCCTTTAACTTGTTAAAAAACTTGTTATGTTTATGTTTTTGGTTTTTTGACAACTCCTAAAGAATGGAGATTGTATTTGTACAATATTGGTTGTGTTTATTGTGTATATAGTAGTTGTACATATTAGTTTTAGTTGTGTTTTTATTGGTTTTGTTAATTTGTTTAGTAGGAAACCAATTCGGAATTTTATCATCAATACCATTCAAATAACAATGCAAAATTAGTTACATAAGGGTGAAAAATTAGTGGTCCAGTAGTAGCATTCTGATAACCATATTTCTATCAGAAGTTAACTAATAGTCGCGAAATAGTCGTCAATTTAGTCAAAAGTTAGAAGCCAAATAGTCATCAATTCTTTACCATATCGCATCTGAGTCTAAGAAATAGTCGCTAAATAGACGTCACATTAGTCACAAATTGGTAGCCAAATAGTCCCAAACATATTCACCATTTACGTATTTAGAACGCGAAAATAGTCTCAACTTAGTCGCCTTATTTATAAACTTAAACGCCAAATAGTCACTAAATTTTGTGACTAGTCAGCGACTATTGGAAGACTAAACATTATTAGTCGTTATTTGGGGACTAATTTGGCGACTATTCTCTTTAGCGACTGCGAAATGACATCTACCGCCTTTAGTCGCTAAATAGTCGTCAAATATGAAATAGCGATTATTTTGTAACTGATTGTACAGTTGTTAAAACCCTGTTTTGGTGTAATATATGTACCACATCTTTTATCTGTAAGTGGTCCTAACGTTGATGTGTGCCAAACCTTATCCGAGCTGTAACGATAACATGGGCTGGGTGGAAAAATGTTCTCCTCTCCCATTGGTGGCCTACACGCTCCTCCCTTCAAAATGACCACACAAGTCATTTCCAGCTATTTTTAGTTAGTTTAAGGATTAATTCAAACTTTTTCTTTTGTATCCATCCTATAAAGGCATGTAAAAACTATAATAATAATTAAGTCTTTTCGAATATTTTTGTTTTAATCTCTTTAATCTTTAGTCTCTTAAGAATCCTAATTTTTGCACATCAATTCTCAGATTCTTAAATCGAATTCATGTCTTCATCTTCGAATTATTTCAGATAAATCAAAGCCGTTTAATCAAAATAAAACTAAATTTAACGCGGTCTAGAAAAATATTCCAGGTGGTTAGAGCTACTCATGAATGCGGTTTCAACTTCAAAATTTGCTTGAGATGCTTGGGTGAAATTTCCTTGAATTATGCAAAGTACTAAGCCCAGCCTCCGAAGCTCAGAAGACTATAAGCCCATCGTGTTACCTGAACAACCAACGGCTGGAATCAGCAACTTGGAGACGGGGACATGAAGAATAAGAATGAGCACAAACCTTTCTTGGTTTGAGGTAACCTCACCTATATTCCCTGAAGGAAGCTAGAATAGAAAACAAAGGTTTAAGGAATAGAAATCCTAGGTTATAGGAAGAATATAAATATGTGTAAAGAGAGCTTTTCAGCTTTACGCCCAAACATTTATAGTAAAACACTTGTAATATTTAACAAAGATAATCAATACATACCGGTTTCTCTTGTTTCCATCTAAGTCTCAAACGGGATTCGCCTGCACCTCTTTTCCTTTTCAAGAAATCTATAATTCTTAAGTGTGAAATCTAGCACCCAAAAATCCTCAAGTACCTTAAGGAAACTCTAGAAAAAAATATAATTTGGATGCAGAAAAATAGTCATACTGAAGCTATAACATTTATGTTGGTGAAAATTTTGTAACTTAGAAGAGCATGAAGGAAAAGGTGGTGTCATGTTCTAGCACTAATGTTGAATACCAATCCAGGTTACATACTACCCATGAGCTTATTTGGCTTAAGACGTTACTCTTGGATCTTTGAATCAAAACTCCTCAACCTATAATCATGCACTATGATAATCACGCTGCAATCGTTTGAAAAAAGTTTTTCATGAGCGGACTAAACATATTGAAATGGATTTTCATCATATAAGGAAAAAGGTTAAAATGTTTGCAAATTCAAAGATGTAAAACTTCATTCAAGGCAAGCTTGATTTATTTGACATTCACCAGCCAAGCTTGAGGGGGAAGGTTGAATTATAGCTGTTGGAATATGTTGAGAAATGATCTGCCTCCCTTCATTAATTCTGCTGCCCCAAATTAACTACATCAGCTTCTCTCTCTTTCACTCCAGTTTACTCTCCATGGATGAAAATCTATTTACGTTCCTACATTTATGCAACACTTGTAACTTAATGTGTATACACTAGTTTATCTTTCTCATATCTATATATTAATTTAATGTGTACAGTTATGATTAAGTGAATATACGAATTATTTATGTTCACTCTTATTATTATCTTTTTTTATATTTCTCTATTCTTTTACTTTCGTATATTTTTCTACGAATTTTTCATTTAAACATCAAATGACCTTGGTTATGCTTCAATCCTTGTTGATACGGTTGGAGACTTGATTTTTCATGGCTCGGGGTAACTTTGGCCCATGAAGTAGCGGTCTAGTGGCACACGTTCAATCTCTTCAGGGGCATGTGGTGTAGTTCCCAAGTATAGGATGTAAGCATTAGTCGAGATAAAGTCGTCAGTATGACCTGCCCAATCAGCATCGAAATAGGCGTGGAAAGTTAGTGGACAATCAGCTCAAAGATAAATAACATGTGATGGCGTGCCTGCAAGATGCTAGAGAACTCTTTTCGCCGCATTCTAGTGTACATCAGTTGGACGATGCATAAAATGTGACAATTTGTTAACATCATAAACAATTGGTTGTAAGTGGATTGACCCATGTCCTTTTATATATTGCTTAGGATCCCTTCCAACTTTCGATGCGGGATAATATTCCCTAATACGTCCCTTCGAGATGATGGCTCTTTTGGCCATCAATCTCGATATGTTCGGGCTTGGATCGATGGCACCAATTCCGGGTTTGGGTTGTCGATGGTTAGACCAACTTTGAGTCGGGTCGGGTTGGACTGTGTAGATCGGGCTCTACTAACATGAAAAATATACGAATTAATTATTATTGAGAAGAGATTACAAGGTATTTATAACATTTCGAAGGAAGAGATTGCTTCTTGATATGCTCCCATAGATCACGTGCCACAGGACGATGCGATAAATTTGAGCGAATTTCTGAATCAACGCTCATCTTTACCCAGGACACCAACAGCGTATTAATTGGAGTCCAGTCTTCAAAATATGGTGAAGTGGTTGCAGGTTTTAAAATCGTGCCGTCAAGAAATCCGAATTTCTTCCTCGATTCAAGTGTGGTTTTGAAACTGCATGACCATTTATCATAGTTTCGCCCATTGAGGAGCGGATGCGATATCGTCAGACCAGGGTTATCTGAAGGAGAAAGATCGTTATGAGAGATCGTCCTCCGTTTCTCAACACGTGAGATCGTAGCATCATTTGACTCGATCGGTTTTCTCATACCGAATTTGCTTCAAAACGAGTATGTAAACAAGTTTTTAGTGAAAGAAATCTTAGATATAATCAGATTGGATGGAGTGAAGGTGTTTTGTTTAAATATATATATACACATAAAATAAACAACCTGAATTTTTTTTTTAAATATCTTTCCAAAAAATTACTATAAAATGTTTTTCTTAAAATTATCAAATCGTTAAATATTATACAAATAATTAGCTGTGTTTTTTTAATATTTATATTTAATAATATGACTGAAATTTTTTGTAAGATTTAATTTTGTTAGTAATATGATGAAAAAGTGTTCATGAGTAAACTGTGATATCATTTAAGTATATTGAGACTAAAGATTATTAAAGGCCTAATACATTATCATATAAGCTTATCCCAAGATTTTTTTTAGAGTTAGAGGTTGAAAATGTTATACAAAGAAAAATAATTACCCGTCTAATGATTGTCGATTATAGCGAAAGATTTTACAAAGGAAATCGTTTGTTGATCTATGTATCCTTTTTACGAAATCCTTTGGCAAAGTTTCTAATTACCCATCTCTATCACTTCACCTATAGCTTGTAACCGATTTTCACCTACAGTTTTCTCGGATTCTATCTATTGTATAAAACCTATATTATTGTGTGTGCTTGAAAAGATAGATTGGAATCCATAGACTCACAAGTTCCTTTAGTCTTGTTGAGTGGTTGTTCATGTATATTGAGATTAAAGATTATTTGAGGCCTAATAAATGATTTTGTAATATTTTCTCAATGATTAAAAGAAAAAGCATCCCAATACATAAGAGTTGAGGTTGAAAAACTTCTAGATAGAAAAAAATTGATCCATGAAAAAACACTTGAGAGTTAATATAATAACTAAAAAATTTACACGGGAAATGATTCTCTATAGATTTGATAAAAACCTTCCCTAAAAATGCTAATAATCCATTTCAATCACTTCACACAGACCTTGTTATATCACCCGCAGTTTTTTCGGATTCAATAAATCATATAAAACCTAGATTCTAGTGTGTTCTTAATAAGTTGTATTAGAATCCAGAGGCTCTCAACTTCCTCTCGTGCATTTGAGTGATCGTCACCGTTGAGGCTTAAGTTGATGAACAGTCACGCGATGCCGTTTTTGTTAACTTGAAAACTTTCGTCGTTGACAGTAGCTCTTTAGCCGAGATTATAGTATCTCACAGATCATAGATTCTAAGGAGCAAATCAAGGATCTTATTGTTTCGCTTAAGGTTTCTTGTTCCTCTCGTATCAAAAATCAGTTGAGCGAAAATTTAGTTGTTATCCGTAAACAAAATTTTCCTTAGTTTTGGTCTGCTTATCTCCAACCTTTAGAAAAAGATGTCGCTTCTGTTAACCGTGTATCGGAACTGCTAATTTGATTTTCAGAAAAGTTTAGATATCAATATAAAACCAAATATCTATTTTTATTTAAATTTTTGCATGGATAATCTTGTTACTTTGTTGATAAAAGTATTTTTTAGAATAGTATTGTTGATTAAAAATATTTCTGGTGGATCATCAGTGGTTCTCAATCATTTATTTCAATTACAAAAATTTACATTATTTTTTAAAAATAAATATTTGATATATGATAAAATCTAATTAGACGAAGTTTTTTAACATATGTCAAATCTAATAGACATGTCTGTTTCATAATCGTGTTTACGAAGTTTGAGATTGAAGTTTTAATTAAGAAAACATCATTCTATATATATATGTTAAAAAGTAAAATTTAAGAAAACAATCTAGGCGAAACAGTGATGAATTTATCATTCCGGCTATTCATTGATTTTATTTCACTTAGTTATAGTTTCAAATTTTTAGGGCTAGTTATTATAGCCATGCAATTATCATAATTCCAAAAGCTACCTACTAAGACAAAAAAAAAAAAAAAAAAAAACAATAAAAAAGGGTCACGTCGCATGGCCACTTGATGTGTATGCAAGTATAGTAGGTAAAGGACCCCATAAAAATAAGTTCATCGAAGTGGTCTCAAATATGGTATATATGGCCTAGGCCGTGGCAGCAAGCTTGGCGAGTACTCCAACCGCGATAGAGTTGATGTAAGTACAAGGCTCTGTGTAAACGGAGGTCCACCGGAGATCCTGGAAGTTGTCTTGACGGTCGGGTCCTCCCAAAATTGCTCCGGTAAGCTCGTTAGCGTTAGGCTGGTTCTTATTGTACCATTTCACGAAGCTCAATGGGCAGCTTAAGGGAGCGTTGGCTTCAGCCATTGGCACTGAGGCTCCTCTGTGGTGGGCTTGCTTCGGCGGGTTTGGTCCGAACCCAACCATGTACGATCTTCCTTGTGGATTATCCCCTAGTATGTAGTCAATCTGAAACATGCATTAAATAGAGAAATTCAGGCCTTTTTTGTATAGTTGCATGAGAACTATTTTCTCTTGCATCTATGTGTCGATATATATTTCTAACATATTAGGTATCAACTTCATATATAGTGAAGAAACATTTGAATCTTCAATTCCAAAACTTGTATGTTTATGTCTACAAAATGATTGCATTGTTGTGGCGAAAAAAAAAACAAGCGGGAAGCTATTGAATCTTACTTGTTTTTTGGCGAAAGCCATGAGGTATGTCGAATCGAACTGTTTGCTTCCGCAAGTGATCTTTTGATTGTGTTGCTGTAGAATATCCGCGTAGGCCGAGAATAAGAAGGCTGTCGCAGTGACATATTGAGTGTTGGCTCCATCCCTCAAGTGAATCATACCACCTAATCAATTATTGTTGTTAAGGAGATCACATTGTGAATCAATCAGAACCTAAATATTATAGAAAAGTGTATATACGTTAATGCATGGAGGCAAAACCTGGAGTAGTGAAGACTTGGTGGTAAGGACTGTCGGGGAGATTAGAGCAGACAAAACTATCGGCTTGTTGTTTGTATAAATCAAGTCCTTTTATGCCTTCGAAGATCATCTGCATTTACATAAATACATATATTTGACATAAAGTGTTTGCGAATGGAAAAAAAAAAGAAGAAGACATTATAACTTGGAATGTGTTATATATACCTTTACAATGAGAACCTGTGCACCAGCGTACTTCAGATCCCAGCTGAACTCGGCAACATAAGCACTTATAGCTTCGAATTTGAGGTAGCTTAGATACACTTCCTTCTTCGTTGCCTTGTATAGCCATGTTGCCGCCCATATTAATTCGTCCTTCACAAATGAATATCAATTACAATATGAACAAGACAAGTAAAAGAAAGAACTAACATCGGGAAGAGAAAATGCGTTAGAAGTTAGAGCTGGCATTTACGTTGTAACCAGAGTTAGAACAGTAGAAGGGGCATTCTCCATCGTATGTACCCTTGTGGCTCTTGGCTAGCTTGAAAAGCTGAATTTGATATTGATCGAAATATTTAGTTCCTTTATTAATAAACCAATATGTATATTTATAAATCAAGATAAGCCTACCAATTTGGATTTGTTGAGGAGTCGGCGGGAATATTTGTGGTCGATGTGGCGGAAAACGATGGAGGAAGCGGCCAATGCAGCAGCGGTCTCGGCCGCGATCTCGGTGCCAGGATCTTTATCATCTATTTGCAACACCGTCCTTGGTGTCTGCATGTTCTCGGGTCTCGCCCAACACTGGTGATCCGCGTGTGGATCGCCAACCTATTTGATTATATTCATAGGCGCAATTATATTAAACAGTTAATGAGCACGAATTCTTTCTTGAATGGTGTAAATTAATAAGGATCTATTCTTCCATTTGAAATGTAAAGAACAAGCTTTTGGGTTTCTTAGGAAGTAAAAACTAGGCTAACAATGTCTTAAAATAGCTTAAATACATATTTGGTTAGGACCTGAACATAGAGGCGATTTTTGCGGGAAGCACATTTTAGGAAATAATCTGTGCCCCAACGTATAGCGGCACGAGCGTTTTCAAGTTCTCCTGCGGCTCGGAGTTCTTTCTCATAGGAAATGGTGGACCAAGCCAGCGTTGTGATCGTGAAAGCCATTGGAAGACCATACTTCACGTTGTCTCCTGCGTCATAGTAACCTCCAGCCAAATCCACCTATACATATATAATCGTCTCACTATTCCGTTGTTTCTGTTCAATAGAAAATATGATGTCTGGATAAATATAACACAAACTTACATTGGCGAGTTTGCCATCGTCAAGAGCAGAATCGCCTCTCCATGGAACCCTATTTGTAGGAGGGAGTTTGCCTGATCTTTGTGCCTCCAAGAAGATGAGAGATTTGCATAAGGCGTCTTTGTAATTTATGTTGGTGCCATTCACACACACAATGCTCATGAGACCTACGAATATGGCCCAAATTACGGCCTTTGCTCTTCCTTTATCTCCAAAAGTACCCATAATTTCCAACTTAATCTTTGTAATAAAAATGCCAACTCTTTATATAAGAAAGGAGAATAGAAACAAAAACGAAACTTTTTTTTTACCAACAAATTCTTTTATGTTTCAACAAAAAAACGAAAAACAATTGCATGCTTTTCGTTTTTTCTTGTTTTTTCTGTTTATTATTTTATTGTTTTCTTTTCTCCTTCTCCAGCCTCGGGGTTTATATCGTTTGAGATAGCGGGAACGATAACAGAGAACTTATAATAGGATTTCGTTTTATTGTTAAGTATAGGTTTACTAATCTTGACTTGGATATTCACATCCGTCGGTAACAAATTTTCTATTTTTTTTCTTCTTATTTTTCTGACTTTTAAGATCCTAATAAAGGATTATTGGGATTGTTCGTTTTCGATTAATTTAGATCATACGCTACTCCTCTTTGAATGGCTAAACGTAATATTCTCTTCATCTGCCCTTCCCAAAGGTAGATATGGGCACTCTTAATGCATTTCTTATTTCTCTTTTGGTTTCCATTCGATATCAGTATATGAGAACTTTCACTACATCATTTTCTATTCTAGTTCTGGTACTTATCATATTAAATGTACTAGAGGCTTCCAAACCCGATTTTTCTTGGTAGGTTTGGGTTGTTCAGTTTTACTTATAATAAGAAATATAGGGTTATTGTTGCAGAAATCGAACTCTGATAGGTTGATAGGTTGAAGACGAGGGTATTGTAGTTTTTTCACTTTATTTAATGAAAATCAGAAAGAAAACAGAAAGACTAATGGACCCAATTCGATAGTCCCTTTCCACTAAACCATGTCACTTATTTGCCATAGCTCCCCAAAAATAATATATAAATATATATGCAGTTAAAAATTATCCTATAACTAGGTCCCGATTAATTACCGTGTACTCCTCAATTTTCTCCCTAGACGCTAGACCTAGTCTGATCATCCGACTAGCGACTACCGTGTTCCCGAAAAAGAGATTTATGTCATATCATGAAACTTTTTATTCATTGATGTTTCTTAATTTATGATATCCCGTTTATTTTGAATGTTGCAACTTTGGAACAAGAGTTTTAACTTTTTACATAGAATTAATTGATTAAGAATTCACTTTGAGACGTGAAATTAGGAGACAATTCACTTCCTTTTTGGACACTATTCTCTTTTTCGTAATCCTATCATACCCTAGATCTCTCTCCTTCTCTCCTTCTATATTTAACTTTCTCACAACTCCTTCTCTCTTCTTCAATCTCTTCTCCGATCTCCTCTTCCATCCATGTTTTAACCTTTCTATTAATCATCTAAATCGGGTGGCGACGGTGATGAAAAACTCTGATAAACTCTGATGTTTGACGGTGGGGAGAATAGCTGAGATTATAACTATGTCGCTGATGCTTAAAATATTTAACCTAAACTAACTGAAAATGCACAGTTTACAATTGTAGTATTAAAGATTATCGATCCACCAGAGATTATGTGGAGTTTCAATTCTAACTGGAAAGTTTAAGTGAACCTAAGTAACTAACTAGTATCTTGTCTTGTAACTTATGAATTAAGAACGTTGAATCAAGGGAAATATTGCAGGAGATATAGATCATCATGAAATCAATAACCAATAGACTCTTAAACACATAAGGCATAAGTATATAGTCCCCAATATCTTGCAGCACTATCTATACCTATGTATTAACTACTAGACCAAAAACATTGGTTTTCAATCTAAGAGACTAACATATGCAATAAACATTGATCTACTTGTTCATGACTTTCCAAGCAAAACATTGATTTGAACAAGGGCGAAATCATCTACTAAAAACCATGTTATGGCCTTGTTATAAAATAATGTATGGAATAGCAAATCCTAGAGATCAATATCCTAAGTGATCAACTCAGAATATTATATGAAATACCATTAAAGTAGAGAGTCAATACTGATCATATCATATTAAATGCTTTAAATATCTGCAAAACCATTAAAAACCCTAGGTCCAACAAGTAAACTACTCACACATAGCAAGCAAAAACATAATCAATATCAATATCAATAGCTTGCATAAAAGTAGATAGTAGAGTTTAGAAAATAAAATAAGTCGTAGCTCTCTCTCTGTAAAATTTCTTAGTGAGTAGAATTTCAGGGAACCTTAGGAACAAAGGTAGGTTATTGAGGCAAAGGGAGAGTTTTGGTGGCTTGAGTGTCTTGCTTCTTGAGAACTTGAAGGCTTGACCTAATACTTCTGCTTAGGAGAGTATATATAGCTCAGTAGTCGTGCATGGGTTGGCAATGAATCCTTAAAACTTTAGGGTTTAGAAAAAGGCCCGTGAAACAATTTCCTTTCTTCTGGCCGACATAATCGAGTCGGTCCACTATAGCTTCAGTCGATCGTCTTTTGTCGTCTTTCGATAAATTCTTCATTTTTGCTCCAAATCGTCCAAGTTCTCCAAATTCTCCATCACATGAAATCTCTTGTTTATCCTGATTAAAATGTGAAAAATGTTCCAAAACCATATAGAATATGCATATGAAAACCGGTAAAAATATCTGTCGCATGTGATTAAGGTTTTGAGGACAATCTAAGATTGAGAAAGAGAATTCAATGATGTTATATATGGGTTTGGGGTTTAAAGCACCTATAACTTGTTAACGATCCACAAATACAAGATACGTCTCATGTAATTCGTAAATTTAAAGTATCTATATTTTAATACTATACTTACATGTATTTATATTTAAAATGATATAAATTAATATATGAATAAGTTATCTATTGTTTGTACAAAATTACAAGTAATTTTCACGGTATAAAATAATTGTTATCAATCTAATATGTTTTTATTGAGATAGGTATAAAGTTAGAGGTAAATACTCATGTTTATATGTTACAATCTAACACATTATTTATCACGATGAATATAAAATTATATGTAACTATAATGTTTACATATAGTCTAACAATTAGTAACATGTTAAAAAAACGTGTTACCTTTTAGATAAATAACAATGGTTGTCGATATTGGTGTCATTGGCTTCACCAAAACCATCGTATAGGTATCGTTAGATTTCTATCGATGAGAAGATGAAGTTTTGTGTTCGAAACTATTGGGCCTTCGATATATTATCTTTGTTAATATTGGCCAATTTTAATTAGGGTTTTGTATTAGAGAACATTACAATTGTACTTAAAGGCTACTGCCTTCATTGAATAAGATTACACGAAATATTCAAAACGTTTCATGTTCTTATCATGGTATCAGAGCTATACTCCGACTACAAAGGGATTTTTAGTTTCAATTTGGAGATTTCGCAACTATTTAGCGAGAATCTTGTTTCAATTTTTTTTTACTTTCTTTGCCCTAGGATTATCGATCACTTCTCTCGATAATCCCTTTTTCTTTTTCGGTATCGTGAATGAGCAACTCGAATTCACCTTCTTCATCTCCGCCCCGATCTCCGTCTTCTTCAGGCACCGTATCTGCTTTGTTCTCGTCGACCGCTCCGAGTTTGAAATCTTATTCGATGGGTTTGCACCCCCGGAAAATGATTTCTCCGTATGATCTACATTCAGGAGATAATCAGGTATTCTAATCTCCAAGCCTCTTCTTAATGGTCATAACTACGACCAGTGGGCTGCGAGTTTATGGCTTGCTCTGACAGCAAGAAAGGAAATTTGGTTTTGTGGACGGATCGATTCCACAACCGGCTACAGATTCAAATGATTATGAGGATTGGACTGCAAACAATGCTCTTGTAATCTCTTGGATGAAATTGACGATAGAAGAGAAGCTTGTTGAATCTATATCGCATATCTATGATGCTCAAGAATTTTGGGAGCATGCTAATAAACGCTTTGGCGTAAAAAATAGTCAACGAGTTCAGTGGTTAAAGACATAACTCGCGATGTGTAGACAAAAAGGTATGGCTATCGAAGCATACTATGGCAAACTTACTTAGTTGTGGAGAAGCCTGGCAGATTATCAACAGGCAAAGACAACGGAAGAAAAGAGAAAGGAGAGAGAAGAAGATAAGCTTCATCAATTTTTGATGGGTCTTTATGATAGTAGTCTATATGGAGGAGTGAAATCCAAACTCCTTTCTCGTGTGACACTGCCCATACTTGATGAATCATATAATACACTAGCTCAACATGAAGAATCCAGGTTGGCTGGACGGATTCATGAAGAGAAATCAATGGGAGTTAGTTTTTCTGTTCAGTCGCTAGAAGTAAGTCGCTCGACACCGCAACATGTGTCACACGACACGAGCACCGGATCAAACCGCATTTGTTCAGTTTGTGGGAAATGAAATCACACTGCGGATAGTTGCTTCACAAATATTGGTTACCCAGCGTTGTGGGAAGAGAGAAAGAAGAACCAGTCACGTGGTTCCAACAAATCTGCTTCACGATCTCAAGAAGCTAAGGCACATCTCACGTTGCCGGTAGCTCTGGTTTGGGATTTGGTTTGAATGTGATGCATGCTCCTCTCACTCAGACTGATCGCACGGGTCTGTTTGGTCTCAATGACGCTCAGTGGAAAACATTCCAGTAGATGCTTGTGGAATGTAATACCACTTCCTCGGAGCGTCTCTCCAGTACCTTCTTTCTCGAATCTTGGGTTATTGATACAGGTGCGTCCAATCACATGACAAATAGTCTTGATTTTTTATCAGAAGTGATGGATATGAATCTAGTTGTGATTAGGCTTCCGGATGGTCGATTCACTACTTCTCTGAAAAAGGGAAAGGTTCAGTTGGGCTCTTCATTGGATTTGTTAGATGTGTATTTTGTTGATGGGCTTCATTGTCATTTTATATCGGTATCTCAGTTGACTCGAGATAGAGGATGTGTGTTTCTTTATACCGACCGCATTTGTGTTGTTCAGGACCGCATCACGAGGATGGTGATTGGAGTGGGTGAACAAGTGGATGGGCTCTATTTCTTTAGAAGCGGGGAGGTAGCTAGGGCGTTGCCAAGCCAGAGGTCGGTGGATCAGGAAACTTGGCATTGACGGATGGGACACCCTTCTTCTAAGGCTTTAGAGATGTTAGAACTTTCAGTTTCTAATTCTAGTTGTTTTGATTCCAAGGCGTGTGAAGTTTGTTTCCGCGCTAAGCAAACTAGAGATTCTTTTCCTTTGAGTTTAAATCGAACATCTATGGCTTTTGAGATGATTCATTGTAACCTTTGGGGTCCTTATCGTACATCTGCTTTGTGTGGCTCTCGTTAGTTTATAACAATAGTCGATGACTATTCTCGAGCTGTGTGAATTTACCTTCTTATTGCGAAAACAGAAGCTCCTACACATTTGAAAAACTTTCTTGCGTTGATAGAAAGGCAATTTATCACATCTGTGAAAACGGTGAGAAGTGATAATGGCTCGGAATTTGTTTGTTTATCTGAGTATTTTCAAACAAAAAGAATCATTCATGAAACCTCTTATGTAGCTACTCTGTAACAGAATGAACGTGTTGAACGGAAACATAGTCATATTCTGAATGTAGCTAGAGCTCTTTTTTCAAGCTGATCTACCCATTAAGTTTTGGGGTTATTGCGCCTTAACATAGGGTTATTTGATTAACCGCAAGTGTTTTTTGTTGTTTATATGTTTTTCACAATTATTAACATGGTGGTGATAAGTTCTCATCGCGTGGTAATAAGTTCGTTTTTTTATGGCTATCCATTTCAACAAAAGGGTTGGAAATTTTATAATGTCGAAACCTGGATCATTAGTGTATCTCGAGATGTTATTTTTTGTGAGAACAATTTTTTCTTTAGTGATGTTTTTCAGCCAGTGTTAGCAGGCGCAGCCTCTCCACCTGTGGTCTCAAACCTGGCTCTGGATTTCTTTGAGGAAAGTGAGGAAGACGTGCCTCCTGATAGCTCCTTGATCGACACTACTGCCCGTGAAGATCAAGATAACACGGTTGACACTCCTGACATTGCCTCTCATGAGTTCATGACGATCGACACCACTGCTAGTGATAATCGACACGCATCGTCTGCAATTTCTGAAACCGTCTCTTCTGAGCCCGTGTCGCTCGAGACGCCTACTCCTGTCGATCGACATGAATTGCAGCAGGTCGATACTTCGACCAGTGTACCAGAATCTCCTGCTGAACTTGAGGAGATTGAACAGTTGGGAATAGACCACCTACTCATCTTGCTGATTACGTTCAAATGCTTCTTGATGAACCATCTTTGACTCGTAATCCATATCCAATCGAAGATTTTTTGTTGAGTTCTCGCTTTTCCTCTGCATATCAGGCGTTTGTGTGTGCTATTACTGTTGGATCTGAACCTCAACACTACAAAGATGTGGTGTTAGATTGGTATTGGTGCAGGGCTATGCAGTCTGAGATCGAGGCAAATGAAGAGCTTGGAAGTTGGACCATTGAGGCTCTTCCTCCTGGAAAAAAGGCCCTTGGTTGTAAGTTGGTCTATAGATTGAAGTTTGATTCTGATGGTACCTGAGAAAGGCATAAGGCTCGCTTGGTTGTTCTTGGTAATAATCAAACTGAAGGAATTGATTATCAAGAAATGTTTGCCTCCGTTACCAAAATGGTTACTGTTCGTGCTTTTTTACAACAAGTGGCTTCTAATGGTCGGAAAGTTCACCAAATGGATGTGCATAATGCCTTTCTTCATGAAAATTTGGAAGAGGAGGTTTATATGCAGTTAACCTCGGGTTTTCGCTCAACTAATACGAATAAATTTTGTCGCCTAAGTTAGTCTTTGTATGGGTTGAAACAAGTTCCCCGGTGCTGGTTTGCTAAGCTTGGGACTGCGCTGAAACAATATTGTTTCAAGCATAATGTTTCCGATTACTCTTTGTTCACTATTGAAACTGCCACTACACAGATTCATGTCCTCGTCTATGTGGAGGATTTAATCATCAGTAGCAATACAACAGCCATGATTAGTGAATTCAAAGAGTATCTTAGCTCTGTTTTTTCGGATGAAGGATCTTGGCATCTTCGGTATTTTCTGGGAATTGAAGTTGCGCGCAATTCATCCGGTATTTACTTATGTCAGCGTAAGTATGCTTTAGACATCATTACATCCACCGGTCTTCTTGGAGTTAAACTAGCTGCCTTTCCGCTTGAACAGCATCATCGTCTTGCTAAAGCTACCGATGACTTCATGGAGGAACCTATACTTGTCCACTACTCGCCCAGGAATTTCCTATGCCATTCCCATTCTCTCTCAGTTTATGGGTGCTCCGCAAAAGTCACATTGGGAAGCTGCACTTCGTACGGTTCGTTATTTAAAAGGAAGTCCAGGTCAAAGTATTATACTTCAAGCTAAAATACCCTTAGTCCTCACTTCATGGTGTGATTCAGATTTCTCGGGTTGTCCTATCACGCGTCAGACTTTGACTGGTTGGTTTATCCAATTAGGTGATCTCCCATCTCTTGGAAGACCATAAAACACGATGTAGTCTCCAAGTCGTCTACTGAAGCGGAATGTTGTTGATGGTGGGATTAGCACCCCTTATTAATAGTTTGGCGATAATTGAGATTCGACCCCTACTGATCTTTCTCTAATTACGGATTAGGTTATAAGTCTCTTCAATAGGATTAGAACCCTCGACTCGGATGACTGAGGGATACCTCGGTGAAGAATGGTCGGATTTTAATGTCCGAAACGGGGGTATAAACTACTTCGTCCAAAGCCGAAGTCTAAGCTCGGACAGGATAAGATCAAATCTTATCACAGATTCTCTAATTCCGGAAAAATAGAATATTTCCATTTTTCCGAGCTTAGCCCATGGACTTAGATAACCGACTACAAAGATATATAAATACATATCCCCCTTTACTAAACGAGACATTCAAAATGGGGGAGAAGGATTACTAGCAAACTTAAGCTTAATACTTCTCTTTAAAAAATTTAACTCGGCATTCCGAGTTAACACCTTTGTAACCAAAATCAACAATAATACTTATCTTTTCGATGAGTCTTTTGCCTTTCTAATTTACTTATTTTACTTCCAAAAACGAACCCCTCTAAATAAAAATAATTAGAAGTTGAACCTAGTATCAACATTTGACGCACCAGGTAGGGGGTAACTTTTAAGTAAAAATTAAAAGAGACCTCGGAAAAACCGAGATGTCAGACACACAACAACCACCTTCGGAGGAACGTAGAGATGAAGAGATCGATGTGATAAGTGATGAAGAAGAAGATACAGGGGTTCAAAACAATCTTCGTCATGCTAAAGAGTCAGCACGAGCTTTGTTCAAGAATTTCGCGAGTTGAATTAACCACAACAAACACCCAGCCAGCTCTGCGGGGAAGATTTTGTGACCCCAATTAATCAAACAACCGAATCCAGCAGCAGAAATTCAGAACTCTCAGGAACGACCGAGTGTATCAATAATACCTCGACCTATCTCTCAATCAGGTCAGCAACCTTCAACGACGCCATCCTCAAACAACAGGCAAGGACAAACGGTAGTCGATCGAACTCGCGAAGAGGTAGGGATAGAAACCCCTGAAACCGGAAACGAAAAAGCATTGGTAAGGACACACCACCAACGCGAGGATTGGTTAAACAAGCAATTTAATCACAAACAGCGAGTCAACCGAAGTCTAATTGATCAAATCGCAAGTATGTTGGAAGAACTTCAAGCCTCAAGAGCACAAAATTATAATCGATCTCTTGGAGCAGTCCGAGTCTGACCTCTGAGAACTAGTTCTCAGCGGGTAACGTTCGAAGATAATCGGAATGGAGTTACGGAACCCAAAACCCCAACTTTAATTGTACTCCGAAGTCCAAGCTCTGGAGATAATAATGTACGAGCTCTGAGTATTGATCAGTCGATTGTGAATTTGAAAAAAGAATTAGAAGAGATGCGATCGTTGGTTCATAAGGCAACGACCGTAGCTCCGGAAGTGAACCAATTGTTGGCAGAAACAGAAAGAAGTCTGTTCATGTACAACATCACGTGTGCACGAGTACCACCCAACGATAAGTTGAGACTCCCAACTTATAATGGAACCGGAGATCCAGAAATTTACATGAGAGCCTTTTTGGTAAAGTCGGAAGGGCCAAATTCCAAAGTGGAGAGGAAGACGAAAGGAGATGCCAGCTTTTCCTCGAGATTTTAAGAGGGGATGCCCAAACATGGTTTACTAGTTTACCTCCTGATTCAATCAGTTGTTTTGCCGAACTCCGAGAAACTTTCTTCAAACACTATATGTTGCACTTAGAGCAACAAGCCACCGCCTCAGATCTCTATGTAGTAAAACAAGGACCGAGGGAACCGCTTCGAGATTTTATTAAAATGAAGGCAATTTATTCACGTTTAAGGATAGACGATGATTTGGCAATTGGAGCACTTAGCGCAGCAACTTGGTACCAGTCGAGGTTTTGGGACGAATTGTCGGCCCATCGTCCTCAGTAAATGAATGATTGTGATGTTCAAAAAATTCTGGTTGACACAAGAAGCTCGGTAGACGTAATATCTTTGGATACTCTTCAGAAAATGAAGATAAGGGACCAAAAATAAAAGCTCAGGTAAAGCACTTAACTCCTTTTGGTGGAGATACAGTTTCAACTGTCGGTACAATTAAACTTCTAGTATCGGCCGGAGGAGTAACAAAAATCGTAAAGTTCGACATAGTAGAAAAAGTTACCATTCACAACGAAATTGTTGGTACACCATGGCTATATTCCATGGAGGCAGTCCCGTCTACTTCTCATATCGCAAGAACGTTTGACCGACGAAACCCACCGACTAAAATATGATAAAAGCAAGTTAGTATAGAAGAAGATAGTAAAAAAAAAAAAAGGGGGGGGGGGTTTAGATCAATTGTTTACCCTGAACATAGAGCAGGAGAGAGCATCTAGAGTATCTGATTCATCGCAAATCTCGGGCCGACGGCTATCATAATCACTCGCCTTTGGATAAGTTTGGAGCACTTTTCCTTGTTCTTACAAAGAATATCTTCACCATCGAATTCGAAGCAGAATGCATGATGTTCCTTCATAGGCTTCCGACAGTCCGCCAAGATTGACGTTCTTCTTCTTGGCGGTTTCGGCATTCTGCTTCTTCCTCGGAGGGAAATTTCAGACGCTACCAGAAGCTTCTTCGGGGTTAGATCTCTTCATTGTAGGATATGGATCGCTTTCTTCCCAATTTTCTCTTCCTAAAGAATTGTTTACGAAGTCAGGATTGGTTTGGAGTGTAGTTTAAGAAGTTCGGGAAAAACAGACCTGTCCAGGTGATGGCTATACGCATATGGATAGGATGAATGTCGCCCCACCGAAGTTCCCCTTCCTTTTTGAGTTTTTCGAATTCTTAGGAGAAGTTTTGTGGAAGAACTCGGAAGTAGCTTGGTTTAACTGAAAAATAATGATGAAATGCGTGGTTAGAATTCAGATAGAGAAAGAAAGAAGAGACCTAGTTTTCTAACAATTATGGTCTTCCAGTTCCGGTAAATCAGAGCAGAGGGATTATAAATCAAAACTTGGTTAATCCAAACATAAAAATAGCTTCAAAACCACGATTTGGTGGCCAGACAAAGTCCAGTGATTATCTTCCTTCTAGTTTGATATCAATCTTGAAAGTTTCCCTCGGGTTTTCGGTAGCTATGAAATTCCTTAGTTCTTCCAACTTCCAGGAACTCATATGAACACCGCATCTTACAACAAGAATTAGGAATCCGGTAATGATTTTAACTGAGTTCAGCGACAATTGAGACATAGCCATTCCTCGACGAACACAGTAACTAACCATTAACTGCGGAATTGGGAACCAAAGATGAGCTTCGATGAAGAAATTCTCGTAGAGGCATAGTAACCCGGTGGCGGGGTCCAGGGTCTCTGGTCAGGTCTCGAAATTGTGGTTTCGATCTCGTTGGGTTGTTGAGCACTTTCTTTGATCTTTCAGATCCTAGATCTAGAGAAAAGGGAGTGTCCGACATCTGGTATATTCGGCCACATAATCTCATTCCTGGAAACTGAAGTCTCAAAATCATTTCTTTCAGCCATCACTAAAGGAAGAGGTAATAACTACTCAAAATAAAGCAGAGGAGAGATTGAATATTACCTCGGAGAGTGAAGAAATGATTATGAGGAGAATCAACCATAAACCGAATATTACGATGAACGCTTCATTTTCTGTGTCAAGAGGGTTTAATTAGTCATCGTATCAACCAAGAGTAGGCGTCGTTTCTTTTTCATTTAATTGCGCTCAGTTTTGAAGTGACACGTCATAGGGAAGACGAAAGGGTATGAGAGTACCGAGAATTCAGCACACGCATCAAAGGAGACCTTTCGTTTTCCGAATTTTTCCCACCAAAATTTATCAACGAAACAAGAGAAAAAAAGAATGTTCAAGATTTTCGAAGATAAAGATCGATTGCAACCAGATTCATTTATCAACAAGCTATATTATTTCAAAATTCGCCTACTCTTCCCTAGGTTATCCTCAGACGAACTGGGGGGGGCTTACTGTTGATGGTGGTATTAGCACCCCTTATCAATAGTTTGGCAATAATTGAGATTCAGTCCCTACCAATCTTTCCTTAATTACGAATTAGATTATAAGTCCCTTCAATAGGATTAGAAGGGAAAAATGTCATTCTCTACCCCCTCATCAAACTTTTACATCGTTTTGCACCCCCGTTATAGTTTCGACCAAATTGCACCCTCCTCACAAACATACTGTCAAATTGCACCCTATTTTCAAAATTTCGGGTTTGACTCTTGACCAAACCACGTAAACCGTAACCAAACCCGATTTTGACCCAAATTGAGGATCCAAAATCCAATTACAAACCAGACCCGATTGAGAAAAAACAAAAAAAAATAAAAATTCAATAATTCAAAATAAATTCAAAAAAAATGAGAAGAAAATTAAAAAAAAAATCAGAAAATTCAAAATAAATTATCAAAAAAAAAAAAACTTCTAAAAATTTCAAAATTTCAAAAATTCAAAAATTCAAAAATTCAAAAAGTCAAAGTAAGTACAAAAAAATCAATTTTTTCAATTAAACTAATAATTAAAATAATTTTTTATTTAAAAAAGTTTCCAAATGTTTTCAAAAAAAACTTATGATATGTCATTTAGCATCTCCTCCAAACCTTCTCATGCACCCTTTTTCAACAAAACTCATGGGAACCAATTCATGATATGGAATACATAGATATAAAAAAATACAGTTTTTCCAATGAATTTTACTATTATAATAAAATAAGACAAACTACAAATTTATATTTCTAGCAGTGTGTTTTCTAATTTGAATTTTTGTTGCATTTGATTTCTTATTTCCCTATTCTATTATGTTGTTTTGATTTCAAATTAGGTTATTGTACTATTATTTTTAATTTCGTCATCAACATTAAAAATAATATCCATCATTTACTCTAAAATTTATAACTTTAACATATATAATCTTAATTGGGTAGTATAATATGCTATTAATATATACTTAGTGTTATGACTGAAATCTTAATTTTCATATAAAATTAAGAAATTTTTGTTTTCATTTCATCTAATCAAATTTTGTATGAGCACAACTATCTATCTCATTTTGTTTGAACACAAATTTTTCATGAAGGGTGCACGAGAAGGTTTTGTGGAGATGAAAACTAACATATCATGAGTTTTTTTTTTGGAAATTTTTGGATTTTTTATAAAAAAATTTATTTTTAATTATTAGTTTAGTTGAAAAAAATGAAATTTTTTGTATTTATTTTTATTTTTAGATTTTTTGATTTTTTGAATTTTTGAAGTTTTTGAAGTTTTTGAAGTTTTTTTGACTTTTTATAATTTATTTTGAATTTTGTGAATTTTGTGAATTTTATTTAGATTTTTTTGAATTTATTTTGAATTATTGAATTTTTTTTCGATTTTTTTTATTTTTTCAATCGGGTCGGGTTTGTACTCGGGTTTTGGATCCTCAATTTTGGGTCAAAATCAGGTTTGGTTATGGTTTACGTGGTTTGGTCAAGAGTCAAACCCGAAATTTGAAAATAGGGTGCAATTTGACAGTAAGTTTGTGAGGAGGGTGCAATTTGGTCGAATCTGAAACGGGGGTGTAAAACGATGTAAAAGTTTGATGAGGGGGTAGAAAATGACAGTTTTCCCGGATTAGAACCCTCGGTTCGGAAGACCAAGGGATACCTCGGTGAAGAATGGTCGGATTTTAGTGTCCGAAGCGGGGATATAAACTAATTCGTCCAAAGTCGAAGTCTAAGCTCGGACATAATAAGATAAAATCTTATCACTGATTCCCTAATTAAAAATAGCCCATGGGTTTAGATAATAGGCTACAAAGATATATAAATACATATCCCCGTTCACTAAAAGAGACATTCAGAATGGGGGAGAAGGATTACTAGCAAACTTATGTTTAATACTTCTCTTTGATAAAGTTAACTCAGCATTCCGACTTAACACCCTTGTAACCGAAATCAATAATAATACTTATTTTTTCGATGATTCTTTTATCTTTCTAATTTATTTATTTTACTTCCAAAAATGAACCTCTTTAATTACAAACAATTAAAAGTTGAACCTAGTATCAACAAATATCGCGCTATATCTGATACCGTCAATGAGATTATGTGGTTATGGGAGCTTCTACCTTCGATGGATATTTATGTTGATGTTCCTGTTACTCTCTACTCCGATAGTCTCTCAACGATCAATCATGCTAAGAATCCGGTTATATCATGCTCGTACGAAGCATATTATCCGAGATGAGATCATTCGAGACACGATTATACCAAAACATGTATCTACTAAGTTTCAGCTAGCTAATATAAAGGCAAAAGTTTTGGGTCGATGAGAGTTTGAAGAATTTCTTGGTAAACTGGGTGTTTGTAATCTCCATGATATTGGGCCCTCGGTATATTATCTTTGTTAATATTGGCCCATTGTAATTAGGGTTGTGTATTAGAGAACATTATAATTGCACTTAAAGGTTACTGCTTTCATTGAATAAGATAACACGAAATATTGAGAACGTTTTCTATTCTTATGAGAAATTTTGTCATATGCCTTACTCATATTGAAACAAAATTAATTTTTTTGAATATTTGATATAAAGAAATAAGAAGGAGGAAAAGAAAGTGAGAGGCGTGAGAGTGAAGAGGAAGAGAGATGAGTTGGTAAAAGTAGGAGTTTTATTGTCTTTAACTCATGAGAGAGGAAGTTGCATATGAATTACTTCCCAATTTAAAATCTTTCTAATCGTTTTTTAATTATGCTTCTCAAAGTGAAGTTTCTACGCTAAAAACTATGTTGCATATATATGAATTTGTAAAAGATACATTCTTTTACATTATATGTTATATTAAATGGGTAGATGGTCTCTAAAATATTTTATCAATAAGATATAAAATTCCTCGGATAAATAAATTGGAAGAATAAATTTTCACTATAAATGAAAATAAAAGTTATTAATTATAACATAGATATGTGACATTTTTGTTTTAGCATTGATGTTGATATTGGGTTCAACTACTAATTATTTGTAATTAGAGGAGTTCGTTTTTAGGAAAGTATTTAATAAGAAAATAAATAAGAAATCTCGGAAAGAAGGTGTTTTATTAATAAAGGTGTTTACAATGCTTGTTAACTCGGAATGCCGAGTTAACTTTATCAAAGAGAAGTAAAACCTAGGTATTCTAGTTCTTCTCCTCCCGAGTCTGAATACCTTTTATTAGTGAGGGGGGATATGTATTTATATATCATTAATAGTCGATCTAATAAATCCATGAGCTAACCTCGGAAAAATGGAATATTTCTATTTTTCCAAGACTAAGGAATCTGTGATAAGATTCGATCTTATACTGTCCGAGCTTAGACTTCGGCTTAGGACGATGTTCGTTTATACCCCCGCTTCGGTCACTAAATCTGATCAATCTTCTCCGAGGTATCCCTCGGTCATCTGGGCCGAGGATCGAAATTCCTGTTGTCGGGACTTATTATCTAATAGATTACTAGGGAAGAGCTTGGTAGAGACCAAACTCCAATTATTACCAAACTATTGATTAGGGATAGAACCCCACCATCAGCAATTGATATTAAGTAGCTACAAAAATCTAAAAATGTTTTATTTTATTCTAACATATTTGCTTGTCGTGTAAACATTCATCTAATAGTCTTTAAAAGTTTTTTTTTTTTATAAGCAATAGTCTTTAAAAGTTATCGAAATGAGTTTTAAATATATATTTAATAAAATTTGTTAGAACTAGTTATATGTTGTTTAATAGACATTCTCATAATAAAAATAGTAAAAATTGATTAGAGCATATTATCATTTTATAACACTAGGGTTGAACTCGCGCGTTGTGCGGATCTGTTTGTATTTTTGTTGTTTGTATTATAAAAAGTTGAATTGTTGACATACTATTTGTTCTTATTTGTTCTTGTTAATATGTTTTTCCTCTGGTAATTAGTGGTTGTTGTATTATAGAGTAGTCTTGATTTTGTGGATTAGTATAAATTTTTGGTGGATAAAAGTTGTTTTTATTTTTTTGTGGTTTTTGTTTTATTCGTTTTTTGGATTCTTTGGTTTGGCTATTAATTTCTGTCAATACTGAATATCTACAAGTTGGAAATTAGTATTGTAACAATGTTTAATATTATTGTTGGTTTTGTAATAAATTTTGTTTGTCCGTTTTGGTCAACGAATTTCCTGCTATAACTTATCTATGTATTTCATTGTTTTTCTTCTATTTGGGCTATTTCGGTCCATTATGTTTGTGTTTTTTGGGCCTGGATTGCATCATTACATTTTATTTGTACGTGGCATTTGTTGTGTTGTTTTAAAAAGGAAAATATTTGTACTGTTTTTTTCCGACGGTGGCTTTTGTCTTCTTGCTTTCAGGACTTGAATTTTTTTTCCTACCAGCTGTGAAGTTCGGAGCTAATCAATTCCTCTGGAAGGTATGCTTTATTGGTTAAGTCGATTTTAAGTTGTGTTCTCCTCAATTTTTTGATGTTTCGTGGATGTTCGTGTGGTAAGTTTTTTTCTTGGTTGTACATTGTTTGCAATTGTTGTTTGGGTCTTTTCTCCATCCATTTTTTATTTCTTATTATTGGGTTTTTTAATTTTCCGGAGGAATTCGTTTATAGGTTTAAGTTCTGTGTTTGAATTTTATTGTTTTCTTTAGTTTAATTATTGTGGGCATTGGTTTATTTACCTTTGTGTTTTTGCAATCTCAGTTAGCACTTTCTTGTTCTTTTTAACGGTCAAATACACTGTTTAATGTTTTCTATTTTCCCTCTAACATAGTATCTTATTGTTTTGATATTTACAGAACAATTTTTGTCTCTCTACTCTAAAATGTCATGGTCTTTTCGTCTTTCTTGTTTAGTTCTAATATGTAGTGGTCTATCTGGTATTTTTTGTTGGGTTTTATATCCGTAGAAATCGTGTATTGCCCATGTGTTAACTTTCCCTTTCACAAACATTATTGTCACTGTATTGATTTTGATGAACGAAGTTGTTGGTTTTCTATTTTAAAAGTTTTTTGGTTTTTTGTGCTTGAATTCTTTTAAGTTGTTTATGTTTTTTTTGCTAATTTTCTTGATTCTTTTCCTTTGTAAGTGTTTTTTTTTTAACTCCCTTTTTTCCGTTCTGCTCTCCATTTTTTATTTCTAGTGATTCAAAGAATTCTCGTACACTGTTTGTAAGCTGAGTGTTATCATTTGATCTTGTGATGATCTATTTTACTCAATCTACGGAACGGATGAAACATTCGGATAGTTTCATCCGGATAGATTATTCAGTAAGAATGCCCAGTAATACTATTTTTAAAATGCATACAGTGAACATTAATGGAAATTGCTTTTGGCTGAAATAAATGATTAAAGAGAGAAGATGCATCTTTTGTCAAGCATCGGGCCCTTTTTTCTCTTCTTCCAGTAGCCCCATCGCATAACATACATCTTTAAACTTTTCGTGGATTATTCCATCCACTGTCAGTATATCTTCCGGACATTTAGGACCCTTGACAACATGAAGTAAAATTCTTAGAAAGTACAATTCTCCTGCAGATGGGTGGATATAATCCATTCTCCCAATTGATTTTTTGCTCTTTTCTTTTTGTCCAGGTTTTTCTGGAGTTGTTCCATAAATAGTGCTGTGGGAATTCCACATATGTGAAATTCTGTGCTTCTTTGCTAATCTTGTTGGTCTCCATCCACTGTGTAAACATCGTTTTGTTTTCACCCTTTGTTGATTCATCTTTATGGAATATGTGCTTTCTCAGAAATTCATCGTTTTGTTGTCCGGGCAGGTGAAGGTGTAATTTCATGAGGGAGGACAGCTGGTTATCTATGCGATTCCCTGTGAATGTCTTTGGTATTTTTGTTGGTGGGTCATACGGAAGGTCTCTGTTTTCGTTTGTGTCTCGTGGATTCTGGGAGATTGTGTTTGGTTGATTTTTCAAAATGTCTGTGTCTTTGGAGGTGAACATCTTCAGAATTGGGGAGAGAGAGTTTGTGAGATCCACCAGAGTGGTTTCATCTGTGAAGTGGATAGTTGTTTGGTAGTCACAGCTTTGTAACAATTGGTTCTCGTTTCTTACGTCGAGTCCTCGTATATCGTAAATTGATCCTTCCTGCAGTAGCGTTTTGAAGGTGTTCATGCGGTTGTCATTTATACATCCCTGTATAATTTTGCACTGCAATCACATCATGAAGAACTTGGTTAGACAGTGCTTAAATATTTATGTTCATGTTTTGAGAACAGTTGTGAGATTGTGGATTGGTTCACCTTGGCATCATGGAACAACATATGTAGACCGTCGTGCTCTCCTCCTTGCTTCACGTTTCGGATTTCCCAGACTCTGAGAAGCCTTGCTATGATTCGCTGACTTGTTGTTCCACCTTTTAATTCAGAGAAGAAAAAATGTGAGTCTTCCATATTTGTTTTTTTAATCACTATCGTTTGTTTTTTTTTTTTTTTGTTAGTAAATGAAACCTGGTTTTTTTGAGATGTGTGTGTGATTACATATTTATAGGTTTCTTACTAGGGGTTTGGTTTGATTGATTGTCGTAGGAAAGTAGTGGGTTGAAGAACCATTATCTCTGGTATTATGAGTGGAATTTATGTTTTTTTTCCGTTACCATATTTTAGTGTCATTTATGATTGGAATTTATGCTCTGTCATAATAGCCATAACCGTTGTTGGAAAGCAAAGAAACGTTTTCTAGAAGATCAGTATTTGGGTTTTGTAAGTTATGGGCTGTATTTGTATTTGCTTTGTTTTTAAATTCCAAATCTATGGGCCTTTGCATGTATTTGTATTTTTGTAGTAATGTTAACGAATCCATGGTTTGGTCCTATTTGGTTCTTTGTTTTTTTATAAATTTTGTTTCTTTTGGTATTTTATTTTGGTATTTTATTTGGATGGTGTGTTTCATTTTTTTTTCATGTTTTCATGTCTCTAACTCTATAGGTTTTTCATATTTAAAGGAGCTGTTAAATTTCAGTAACAAATGTGACCATTGGAAACTGATTTATGTTTTTGAATGCATGTTTTATATATTGTGTGTCTCTTAATCGTTTTATATGTAGAAAATGAATGGCAAAGAAAATTTTCCTCTACACATATTCCCCTTGCTTAACTCTTTGTCATTCTTCTTTGTACCTGTTATGAATCAGAATTGAGAAGTATTGTTAGGTCCATGTGTTTAGATATTTATTTCTCTCTTGTTTGAAGAAGGTCACGTTTGGTTTACCACTCTTTTCCTCGTTTGTATATCAGAAACTGCTGGTGACTTCTTTTTCCCCTGTATCTCACCCTGAAAAATTGTTTTTTTTTGACATCATTAGACAATGGAGCTTGTTGGCTTTTTGTTTTGCTGTTGGGTTGTAACTTTTGACCTCTCTTTATCAAATTGTAATTTATAGTTTGTATGTGTATTTTTTTATCCTGGTTCCTTATTATACATTTTATGTTCTGTTACCGTGTAATTTACGCACCTGTGATTGCAGGTAGACAATTGAAAGCTTCCCTATAGACAATGTTCGTTACATGGTGATTGTCTTTTTTGCTTTTGGTTGTGTCTAGGATTTTCAGACCGTTGGGTGTTGTGACACGTGACAGAGCGACATAGAGCTGCCCGTGGGTGAAGATTGGATTTGGCAGATAGATTGCGACACTATTCAAGGTCTGTCCCTGACTTTTCTAAGCCAGGCACTTTACTGAGTAGAAATGCATTTATCTCATCAACCGTCTCATTCTTTGGTGTCAAAATAGCTGTTTCTTTAAGTTTTCCCAAGTCCTTAAAAGAGCGTTTAAAATTTAGGAACACTGACTGGCATAGCACATCTAGTGGTTTGTCAGTTTCTGGTAACATTAGAGCCTCATCGATTTCAATTATGTCTTCTTCTTGATATTCAGCTTGGCTTTTGTTTTTTTTTGGTGCTACACCATCGCTTACTTGTAGAATCCACTCTTCAAACTTTTTTTCCTGTTGATGCACTCTCATATTTTCTGATAGCATGTATTTGTGACATGAATCCCAAAGATAAGACCGATTAATTGCCGCTGAAACAGTCTCTTGTCTAGTACCTTGTGGTATGACCGATAAGATTTGTCTGAAATCACCTCCTAGGAGAACCGTTTTCCCACCGAATGGTTTTGCTGCAGCTGTTTCGTCATACTTTGATAAAATATCTCTCATTGTTCTGTCCAATGCTTCAAACGTATGACGGTGTGCCATAGGAGCTTCATCCCAAATGATCAAATTGACATTGCTTACTAACTGTGCGAGCATTGTTCCTGTTTTAATATCACATAATGAATCTTCGTACAAAGCAATAGGTATTTTAAACCTTGAATGTGTTGTTCTTCCACCTGGTAGAAGTAAAGCTGCAATTGCTGATGAAGCTACCGGCATGACTTTTTTCTCCTCTGATCTCAATGCAGAGATAATGGTCTTGTAAAGGAATGTTTTTCCTGTCCCTCCAGCCCCATATAGAAAGAATAACTTGCCTTCTTTGTTTAACACCGATTTGAGCACATCCTCATAAATCCTTCTTTGTTGCTTGTTTAACTTTGAGAATAATTGGTCATGTAACTCTTTCTCTTCTTTAATGTTGTACTGGAACTCTTTCATTAGAAATGAGTTGTTCAGTTCTTCTAGGATCGTCTTGTTTGGTAGTGGCATGTCTATGAAATCTGTTAATGACTTATCGTGCTGTCGGAGGAGAGTCTCTATTTCAACCAGTGTGTACTGTTGTAGTTGTTCGGCATTGAGTTCTAGGTGTGGGAAAGTTAGAACTTCCTGCTGCTTACGCAATACATCTTCTGCCATATATTTCCAGCAGTGTTCCCATAGTTTCACTGGTTGAGAGACTTCACAATAAACTAAAATTAATACAAATAGGCTTCTGAGTAGGTACGTCATTGCCCATTGTGATGCTTAGTCCATAGCATCATGCCATTCTTTGTCTTCACTTAGCAAACCTCTTGCATAGCATGATGCTTTAAAACTATCGTGGAGCACGCCGGCCACTGTCTTCAAATCATCAAAGCTTTCTGGTCCAGTAACAACGGTGACCAATATTCGGAGGTAATACAAATCACCTGCAGTTGGGTGAATGTTGACTATCCTTCCAATGTTTGGCCTTTGACTTCTTTTTGTGTACATTTTATTGGTTTTATCCCACACAAACTTCTTAAACAGCTCCACATATCTGAGTTTTTGGGCTTCTTTATTAATCTTGTTGAGCTCGAACCATTCTGTTAGCATCGTCCTCCCATGTCCATAACGGAATTCCACGTTTTCTAGACTCTCATCCTCTTCGAAAATGGTGTTTTGCTGGCCTGGAAGATGTAGCGGCAGACGCTGAACCGGAGGATTGTGGTGGTGAATATTGTTCTTGAATATTCTCCACATGGCTTCAGATGCCGATAAGTAGCGACAATCCAAGTATTCATTTATCTCATTTCTTGGTTTTTCACCTGAGCTTTCACCTTCTCTTTGAACCTTGCCATCGTTCCTTCTTTGGATTATGAATGTTGCTCTGTCAACTCCTTTCGTAATGTATTTGAACAGATACTTGATTGCGCTTGACTTATTGCACCACTTTACGTTAATGTGAGCTTTGTACTTCTTTAGAATTTTCAGATTGTGCGGCACGACAAACCCGTTATCGAGCTTAGTCCCTCCCTTCATCACGAAATTGTCGTTTTTCCTCCGTCGGTATAAGATATACCATGCCTCATCTACTTTTGTGTTTTGTACAAACTTTTTAGGGAATTTTTTCCCACAAACTTTGTTTTCCATGCACGGAGAATTGGGGCGGTCTTTTCCACAGGGTCCGTGCATCATATGTTGCTCTACAAGTTTGTAAGCTTCTTCATCAGTTTCTTTATCCGGTATTTCCGCAGAAATATACTTATCTATATCCTGAGTGGTTGGCTTCTTAAGGTCTCTTTGTAGCCATAGAAGGATGTGAGCATGTGGTAATCCACACTTTTGGAATTCAATAGTGTACACCACTGTGTTTAAAACATATGAAATAGTTAATTTATGTGTCTATTGAGTTAATTATTCTTGTTACAAAATAAGATTATAGTGCTTACTTGCAATTGGTTTTGGGAAAAACCGCCCTTTCTTGAAGTCAGCTAATAGCTCATCCAGCTTATTCTTGAATGCACGGCATTCTAAGTCCGGACGGTCATTGGCTGTGTCGTTCCCATATGTCTTCAAGTGATTTTGGATTTCTTCCCACTTTGGATTTGTAGTCATAGTGATAAACATATCTGGGTTTCCATACCATCGATATATCGCCAGGGCGTAATGATATCTCTACCATGTATCGTGGACTTTCGGTGTAGCTTGCTGGTAATATCAGTCGTCTCTCAATAGACTTGGCATTTGTGTCCCCTCTGGTAACTGCGTCTTTTACGTTGTTGTAAAGTTCAGCCCTCAACTTTTTTTGGTTGCATCGATACCATAGCAATCTATCTTGTTCAATTGACGTATAAGCGTCTACTACATATTGGTGCAGTAACCTCCCTGAACGAACTATTGTCATGCCCTGAGTAAGCCGAGTTTGAATATGGTATGCGTAGAATTCCCGCTTAGTGATGAAGGTTCTTTTTCTTGTATTCCCCTCACTGTCAGCTAATGCTATTCTTTCATGAAATCCAATTTCTCCGTACGAGAATAATAGTGGGTATTGCAAAGACATGAATAGGGGATGTAGATCACTAATTTGTTGGAGGCCAAAAGTTCGATGTTGGACTATAACATCCCTTTCCCCTATTGAACTTTCAAAATCACCTACTATCAAACTAGCAATTTCATCTGTTGTTGGCAAATCATATTGTCTCCCACGATTCTTCTGACCAATCAATCTGATATTGAATTCTGGGCAATCTCCTTGTTCGTAGATGTCCCTTGTTTTTCTGAATACCTTAGCCAATGAATTGTATGTGTCAACAGTGGTGATGAGGTCTTTGACAATTTTTCTATCCAGTTCGCCTGTTTTTGTGGTTCGACTCACAGCTGAAATTATGTTTTCGACCTCATTAGCCATGTCGTAGATGTATAGCTGTGAAAATTTAGGTGTTTTTCCTTCTTCTGGCAGGAGAGATCCTATGCGGTGGTGATTTTGACCATGAATTCGGTAGGTGAATGGGCCGTTTTTGTTCATGACAGACTTGTCTATTTTCGCTCCAGTTGACGTGAAGGCTAATATTGAATTCAAGATTCTTATATTTTGCTGGGAATGCTTCGACTCAATCAAGTTTCTTCAATAATAGAAGTGGTTGAGCCTCTGGTGGTAGTCTTACTCTTCCTTGCTGGCAGCATATAGAAAATAGTGGTACTTTGTTAGGCCTTTTTGTTCCTGTTTGTTCTTGCTTCCACACCAATGCGTCACAGAATGGACATTGTAGCATCCCGTTTTGTCCATGTTCATTACTTTCTGATGGTTGTGGTATACGTTCCGTCCCAGTGGCTGCTTTAATTTTTGAAAACAGTTACATGAGTGGTTTATTGATTTTAAAATTACTAAACATTGGCATTATGGTGATGGAGGATGGTTTTAGAAAGTACCTATACGTCTTCGGTTTTGTCTTTTAGCAAGTAAAATTGCTCGCCGCATTTGCCTCGCTTTTCTTTGTTCGTCTACAGTAGTGAAATTTTTGTCTTGTTAGATATATATGTTTTTTCCAAATTTGTGTGTGTGTTGTTGGCTAAAAAACTTCCTTGATCGTACCTTGAATTTTTATAATCCATGAACCATAGTTATATGTTGATATTGCCATACCTGTATTTGAGTTGTCAATATTATATGTAAAGTTCTACTAACTATCTAGAAGACGATGTAAATATGGTAGGTTAATTCAATTGATGTCTTTAAAAGATTATAGATGAGGTGAGTTAACTTACCGTTTTCCATAATAGTGGTTGGGGTTTGATCTTCTAATGTTTTCCTCTTTATAGTTCTTGTAGTTCCATTTGTTTTCCGACATTTCCTTTTTCGTGATGTTCCTTCATCCATGGTGTACTACGTTTAGCTCTTGTTTCTCTGTTTTCTCATTGAATAAGGAATCGTAGGATGTCTTTTTGTGTGTTTGGATCCTTTGAAATTTCCAATTTGTATTTGTCTTTTATTAAATTTTTCCAGTTACTACTTCGTAGTGCTATTTATTTCGATCTTTATATCTCATTTTTAAAAATAAAAATAAAAAGTTTATTCTAGTCTTACAAATTTTTTTTATTTCTACATTTAAAACTTTTTTTTTTAATATACTCTGTCTACTATGTTTTAATCATATTATAGTTGGTTATAGTACACACTTAGATTCCCTTTGAAAACTTGTTTTGAGTTTGTAATGACGAACTGTGTTTGTGTATTCCTTTTTTTTCCGTTTGCTTTTAACTCATTTTAAATTCCGGCTTCTTAAATTTTAAGTTCACACTTCGTTACAGTTTTGATGTTTATTTATTTAAAAATAGGTGTATTATATAACTCTGTTTCTGTTTCCATGTTGTGTTCTTTTTTTAGGTCTTCTCAATGACGTTTTTTGGTAAATGGAAGTAAGTAGACACTCTTCTGTTTTGGAGAATATAAATATGCAAATTTTAAAAATCTTTTTGTTTGTAAATTTTTGGTTTTGAATGTGTCTGTTTGTTATGTGTTTGATAATGGTTGCTTGGAGCAACCAAATATTTTGTGTCATATATATTTAAGCATTTATTGATAAGCAGTATAAGAGATGAGTTTTATTCTTTTAAAAGAAATACCTTACTACTGTGAAGGAATGCAAACATGGGAAATTACCAAAAACGCAGAATCAAATATCTTAAAATTCAAAACAGTAGTTTTTAAAAACAGGAAATACAATATCGTGATGGCCATTTCTATTACTTGTTGAAGTCATATCACAAAGGCAAACTTCACCATCTGCTTGAAGTAAAAACAATTTGGGCATGTGTTATGCATGTCATTGAGGTGACATAGATTTGTCGGTTTCATCTTTCGAAGTGATCTGAAATAGCATCTCTTCCTTACCACTCTTAGCCCATGCAATGATCTCTTTATGTTTTTCAAGTAGTTGTCCACCGTTGTCGTATTTTGAGCACAAGTGAGTTTGTCCAAGTATTCTTTCCCGGCCGTAGTCATACCGTTGCATAGTAAGATAATTTCATAGAGGTACACTGATTTCTTGGTGATCCGCATCAGCTGAAATACTCAAGTGATGGAGTCCTAAGTCCGAGTGGTTTTCATGAAAGTATTCGACCATACCTTTTATGAAGTGAGTTTCTGGGTTGTTGCTTGCTAAGCATTTTTCCATGAGTTTCTCATATTTTTTGGCTGCTAATGGTTTCTTCACCAGTAGGACAAGGTTGAGTGTTTTGTAAACACAGTTGTTGTCTGCGGATGCTGCTAACTCCTTGCAGGATTGAATGGCATTTGTGAAATCTACTCCGGAGTTTGTGCCAACTTTGGAAATGATTACTCCAAGGAGATCTTGTGGGAGTTCTTCTAGGCGGCTGATATGTTTTTTGTTTGGATCCATTTTGAGGTGAGAGTTTTGTAATTTTGGTATGGTATGAAATTATTTCCACACTAACTTCTTTATATAGGGAGTACTGGTAGTAATAGCCGGCTGTAGTTCGTAACTCCTAATTAACTTTTTTTATAATTTTCATACTTATTTTGTCATTTAATTAGAGTTGATTGGAATTTCCTTACGGTGCCGTTTATTTTTTCAAGTGATCATGCCTAATTATGTTCTGAAAAAGGGGAATCTGTAGTGTTATAAATATTTGTTTTTTAAAATTACAGGCATTTCTGCAGGATAATTATGAAGACTGCTAGGAATATGGAAAGTTTAGTATGAGGAAACGGTTTTAATAATTGCTTCATTTTATGACATTTCATTAAACCTTGTTACTGAATATTGTTTAGGGCAGCTTGAGAGTTCCCTTTGGTTAGTAGTCGTTTTCAAAAATGGAGTTGAAACGTATCTAGCAAATCAAAACCAATGTATGTATTAGATTCATCTGCTGCTTTTGTAAATCACAAATTCATTGGTGGATGTACGCCAAATATTCGAGAACCAAATGTTACTGGTTCCTTTTTTTTTTTTTTGAAAAATCCTAGTTAAAACAGAGTATTTAGATATAAGACTTGACCATTTTAGGAAAATACTTGAAGAACCAATTATACAAACTCACTCTACTTCAGTGTCAGAATTAAGTAAATAAATCTTTATATTTGACGATGTAAGAATGTAACTTATCTTTAAAGGTATGAAGCCTCATATGTAAGAGTTGTTTGGTGAGATATTCTTAATTTACAGAATGTCATAAGATATAACTTTGTTTTAATTTTGTTATGATTTGTCCCTTTTTAAAAAAACCAAAAACTGAGTTTTTAAAGAGTGTTTGATATCCATATCATTTGGTTGGATATATATGTAAACGTGATAGATTTTTTTAAAAAAGTTTCTTGAATTTGTCTTCTCTTTTGTGTTTTTAGAGAAAATTGTAGGCGACATATACCTTTCTTGATGCAATGTATTTCCGTCTGAAATCCTCTTTTAATTAAAACTCTCAAATTGCACTTCACGTAAGCACTTTTAAGAAAAAACTAAAACAAACATTGTAAACAGAAAAGTAGAAAGACTGTAAAAAAGATGAAGCAATTATTTTTTAATGGAAATATTGTGAGGATGACGATCTGCTTGCTGTTGAGGCATTACTCTCAGCCACGTTTGGGAGCGTTATCAGTATCAACAATGTCGGTATCTTCTGTTTTGTCATTCTTCTCGACAACCGAGTCGATTGGAGGGGTTCCCACATGTGAAGTCGATGCCTTGTCCACACTTTCCACTATAAGCCCACGTAACGATATCGTTATATTATTCCAGCAGTTGTCCACCATTTTTGGATCTTCAGCTCTCGTGATTTTCTTCCAGTAAATTTTTCCAGCTTCAATCCTACCCTTGCATAGTAAGATAATCCCATAGATGTACACCGATTCTTGGTGTCCCGCATCAGCTGCAATACTCAAGTGGTGGAGTCCTAAGTCTGAGTGGTGTTCATGAAAGTATTCGACCATACCTTTTATGAAGTGAGCTGATGGGTTGTTGCTTGTTATGCATTTCTCCATGAGTTTCTCGTATTTCTTGGCTGCTAATGGTTTCTTCATCAGTGGTGCAAGGTTGAGTGTTTTGTAAACACTGTTGTTGTCTGCGGATGATGCTAACTCCTTGCAGGATTGGATAGCATTTGTGAAATCTACTCCGGAGTTGGTGCCAATTTTTGAGATGATTACTCCAAGAAGGTCTTGCGGGAGTGCTTCTAGGCGGCTTATTTGCTTTTTGTTTGGATCTATATTGAGGGAAGATTTTTGTTATCATGGAATGGATTGGAATTTGGTTTTTACTAATTTGTTGTAAATTGTTTCTTTATATAGGAGAGTGGTGGTAGTAGTATTTGTGTGTAGTTTGTAACGCCTAATTTATGCATGTTGTAAGTGTCATACTTGTTTCGTCATTTAATTAGATGAGATTGCATATCATTTGCTTTGAACATTTTAAGAAAACCTACAACATGAGGGATGTAGATCGCCACTTTTTTATAAAATCTATCAATAACAATTTGTTTGGTTCTTTTTAATTTCTCAAGAGCATACGTTACTTAATTAAATTATTGACGAAGATTTATATGCTCTGCTAATTTTTGTGGACTTTTTTAATTGGTAGCGGAGATACGTGGGTTAATTATTTAATGTTTTTGAGGAATTGGTCTTTTTGGTTTAAAAAACAGCACTAAACATTAGATATTTATTACAAAAATCAGAAAAACATGTGTGGGGTCATTGTTTAGTACATGTATAGAGCTTTGTTTTGAACAGCTATTTTTAAAGTAGATAGGTAAACCATTTTCAAATCCAAATCACAAATATTTGTATTTTTTTAACGATAGTTTCAAAATTATTTAGTTCATAAATAGTTAGAGTATTGAATGTCTTGTATACTCATCTTTTGTATTCACTTTTTTGATGATTCCCTTCATTAGATTCTTTAAATGGCTATATAAATAGATATATTTAAGATAACTTTGATTGTTATTAGTAGTGATGAATACTTTAAACCTCAAATTTTACTTATTTTCAATTATGTTATTTGATTGTCGTTATTACAAACTATATAAAAGGGTAAGCTATTTGTCAATTCTCATCATGTGAATTTTCCAGAGCAAAAATACCATTGTGGAAGAGTTAATTACCGTCTCAAATCCTCTTTCTATTAAAATGTTAAAAATGTGGTTCACAACGAAGCACATAAAAGGAAAGTAAACAAATATTAGGGAAAACAAAAAAACAACAAAAACCAGAAATTTTAAAAAGCAGAAGCAAATATTTTTGGAATTGAAAAGTAATGAGGACGACGGTTGCTAATTAGCGAACTAATCGCGGCCATGTTTGCGAGTCTTCTCATATTCATCAAATTGGGTGCTCGCTGATTTGCTTTTGTCCTCCACGTTGGAATCCATTAAAGGGTCTCCGACATGTGAAGTCGTAGCCTTGTCCGAGCTGGCCTCAGGCTTGTTCATCTCATCAATCACCGGGACCTTAAACATATAGCCAAAAATATATATTACGTGTGCGTTAATGTTGCCATGAGTTTCTAGAGTTCTTGGGATTCTTATTTCTACTTGTAGGCCATCTCCATTCGCGGGTTCCTCCAACATTGTTGTCACTGTGAATGTACGGTGCCTTGTGGTAAAATTAAATGGTGTGACTCTTATCTGGAAGTCAAATTTTTTCTCGGCAAGGTTCTGCAAACAGCTTGGAAGTGCATTTCCAGCAACACCATTGACCTTTGTGAAATTTACACTATCGTTATATATGTTTCGATAATCATTGAAATATTTAAAAAGTGGTGAAGAGCATTGTTTGGTTCTCGGAGAACTTACAAGTCTCAAGAGTTAGAGTTGCAGCAGGTTTGGTGGTATACTTTGTCATCTCGGTGTCAAAAACCACAAATGTGTCGCCATCATGTCCATCATGAACAGCGAGTTCTACACGGTACCTGCATAATCATGAATCAAAATTTTGGTGTGTCAATGTTTATTCGTGCATAATCATGAATCGAGATTTTTGTGAGTCAATGTCTTTGTTTTCCATAGAAGTTTTGTTGATCATATTTTCTACCTTAGAACTCCAGTTACGTTCGATGATACACATCTGTTGCAGCGTAAAGCTTTTCCACATTTGTCCAGCTTTCGGCTGCATCCAGCACATGATATGTAAGACTAGCCATTCCTTTGCAGTACGCCTAATACAGTTGCTTTGCACTTGAATTCAGCTTCTTGTGTCTGTTGGAAATGTGGGGAAATGTAGTTAGTCATGTTCTGTTTTGTCATTTTATTAACATGAGTTTTAAGTCATTTCATAGAGATACCTGTTCGGGGGGGGGGGGGGGCTGTGAAATATATTGGTGTAATTCCTTAATGGATACCGTCTCTTTCTTCTCAATGCCATTAGACGTTTCTGCCTACCCAAATGTAGTTCCATCCTCAATTGCCAAGCTACATTGGATAATCAAAGGAAACACAGTTTTAAACGGGGGATGAGAATTAAAGGAACCATTCGCCACAGACTTTTGCAAGTCCTCAGCTGTAGTTTTGACAAACGTCTAAAATCCTTGTAAGTGAGAGTAAGAATTTTTTATTCGGTCAAGTTAAAGTCTAAGGAAAAAGAACCAGAAACCCTAAAACCACTCAAGAGTTATAGAGGTTTTCAATCTAACCTTTTGCTGAACTCATGGATAGCTTGTAGCTTGGTATCAAAAAAGAATTTTGTTGCCGGAGTAGTGTTGAGGAACAGGTTTCCTGTGTGTGTAGGAAATGTGTTATTTTTTAAATTTAAATAATCATATTTGTTCCCTTTAATAGAATCATACCTCCAAACAGCTTCGGATTGACCATCGTCACCAGCATGACAGAGTTCAGTTTTGTTTCAGCAGAAAGAGCAGCTCGAAAGGTTGATGCAGCAGCATCCCAAAGTGATAGTGTTACAGTTGCAGACCTAGTTTGAAATAAAAAAAACTGGTGTCAGACGTTTGTTCAGATCTTCAAAGATGATTTATTACAATTGATATTTAACCAGACTTACGTGTCAATTCGAAATCGGATGACTAAACGGTCGGTGCAAGCAGCATCAGTTAAGTTGGATCCTTGCACAAAACGGATCTGCCCAACCACATCTGGAGATGAAGTAGTGCGATTGTTAACAAAATCGTACTTTGTAAAAATATTTAATGGGTGAGAAATAGAAAATGATAATTCACCTGGAAGTTCAAGATTGGTATTTGCTAAAGCCTGAAGGTGGTCATGTTTCCGCAACATGAATTTTTCAGTCTCAATTGCAGGTGCTACATCGCCTACTTCTTCAATCGTTGTGGTGTTTTGGAAACGGATGACAAAAGGATGATCAGTGATCTTGTAGAGGTTTGTGCAACGGCCAACTTCAAACTCTCCTAAGCTGTAGATTACTCCTTCATGTAAAACTGTGCGGTATTGCTCGGCAAGAGATGCTGGTATGAAGCCATGTATAACTGAGGTCTGCAACAATGAAAGTGAAACTATTAATAGGAATCCTAATCATATTAGAGGTAGTAATTCATGAAAATATATAGAACTGAATCTGGAAAAAAAACTACTTATCTAAAGCAATCATACGGAGTTTATAAATTCAAAATTTAATATTTATGTCTATGAAAACCATGCGAGGAAAACTTGAATAAAGACACTGGGGTGGAAACCCCCCCCCCCAAAAAAAAAAGGAACATTCAAATGTTAACTATCTCTTTAAAAAATGTGTGATTGTAAAAGACATGAAACATGATTTGACAAAGCTTTTAAGAGCGACAATATTTTTTAATTTCTGAAAGATTCTGGAAAAAGATAAAACCTTTTCATCGAGGAAGAGGAGGACAATCCCCATGAATTGACCATCCTTTTTAATATTCCTAGCATCCCAAAAGCGGAGAAGACGACCAACAACTTGTTGAGAGGAGCGGCCAATTCTTATATCATCGAAGGTGACATAGTTAGCTTCTACAGGAATTACAACCAAATCAACTGCGGCCATTTTGAACTGGAGGTCAACTGTGGTTCTATGTATTCGTAGACTGAGATAAGGGTGATATGGAAACTCGTTGTGGAAGCTCCGATATTTATAGTCGCCGGGTGTAACATTTAGCAAAGGAATATGAAGAATATTTTATGTAATTATTGTGGAAAATTAAAGAAGAAAGCGAAACAGACGACGGGATAGTTAATACATACCGTTGTTTGATTTTGAAAAGGTGATGCCGTGGGATTTCAGATTCACACAGAAGATTTACATATGAACAGTCGATATGTATTTCAGGGGTCTCAGCTTTCGGATGGATTCGTGGGCGAGTTAATGGTGTTAATGCATTTATGATGATTTGCAGAAGGTAATTCGTCTCACAGAATTGGACAAGCTTGGAGAACCTTTGGAAATCAGTTTCACCATCAACGAAGAGAGATGAAGCGGAGAAGACGATAAGATGAGAAACGTGTGTAATTTGGGATCATTAAATTAGATAAAAATGGGCCTTAAATAATTTGTTTGGTTTACAATCAATTAGATTGACATGGGCATTAAATAATGATGTGGGCCTTAAATAATTTGTTTAGTTTTGTCCGAATCTGTTTTATAAAGACTGTGACGTGGATGATTTTGTTGACGTGGATGCCTTAAGAGGAGAGTATACTCTGCTATTATATAATAGATTGTAGAAAACTTTGAGAACACTAAAAAAACACTTGTAACTGTTTAATTTTTTTTCAGAAATTAAAATTAATTTAAATAATAAAATTATATTTTAAATATCCTCTGTATATTAATTGAGAAGACACTATGCCACATATTTCATTGAGAGCAATTTAAAGAAAAATAATCATTAAAATTATTTTATTCAGCCATGTCATTAAAAATTATTAAATTCATTAAAAATTCATAGTCCATTAATAAATAAAATATATTAGACTACAGTCCATTCAAAATTGGTAACTCATTTCCATTTGGAGACAAAAAATGATTTCCGCTCATCACTGAAATATCTTCACCAAACGGGATATGCTTTTAGAACAAGCTTCAAAATTTTATATTCATGATTTCCTTTTTAAAATTTATAAAATATATCATGTAACATAGTTATTAAATTTATTTGACATAATGAGACTCTAATTGATACATATCTATATTTATATTTGTATTTTTTGTGTTAATTTTCAAATAAAAAAATTACAACTATGCAATAACATGTGTTAATAAATCATATAAATATTTTAAGAACATTATACTATAAATTAACTAATAGTTTTATACAAACTAATTTAATTTAAATATATTATAAAATGATTTTATGAATACATAATACCCGAGCCGGGCTCGGATTATAGTCTAGTTAGTATTGTACTAGATAAGGGAGTTCTCACCTATGCGGATGCTCTCATCAAGTTATATTACTCCTTTGCGTAAATAGGTGATTGAAAATGAAATTGTAAGATTTGGCTCTTTTTGACTAAAAATATTGCTTTAAAAATATCATATGCGAACTGTTAGATGACGCGCAAAATAGACCCCGAGAATTGTGGTGGGAATCAAAACCTTTAAAAAACCATGGTCATAAGAAATTCTCCAAAAAAGTCTCTAGACTCTCAATTCCTTTGAAGGAAAAAAAATAAAAATTGAATCTTTAATTTAGAAAAATAATAAAAAGCTATTTTTGGCAAGAAGAGGGCTAAACTTTACCAGCTAACTCCCTCAAAGACAAGAAAAAGATGTCTCTTTTTCCTTGTGAACCCCCAAAAACAATGTCCAGAATTTTGAAAAATAAACACAATCCTAGCAAAACAACATTCCTAAACGAAGAAACTACACTGGACGTCGTCATCATCAACATCAACATCAATATCAAATTATTTATTAGATTCTTAAGTGAGAAAAAAACACCAACAACGAAAAACGACAACTTCTCTTTTCTTCTCCTTAACCCATGACTGCTATTCTATTTCTCTGTTTCCTCCTCCTTTTTTTCTCCTTCACCCCTTCTTTGCAACACGTTAGCGAGTCCGAGCCGCTCGTGCGGTTCAAGAGCTCGGTGAACATAACCAAAGGGGACTTGAATTCATGGAGAACAGGAACCGATCCTTGTAATGGCAAATGGTTTGGGATCTATTGCCAAAAGGGTCAAACAGTCTCGGGCATTCACGTCACCAGACTAGGTCTCTCTGGTATTATCAATGTCGATGATTTAGAAGATCTTCCAAACCTAAGGACAATTAGACTGGACAACAATCTTCTTTCTGGTCAACTCCCTCCATTCTTTAAGCTTCATGGATTGAAATCTCTTTTGCTGTCAAACAACAGCTTTTCTGGAGAGATTCCAGATGATTTCTTCAAGGACATGCCACAACTTAAGCGTGTCTTTATCGATAACAATCGTTTCTCTGGGAGAATCCCCACATCGGTGATGCAACTTTTAGGACTCGAGGAGCTTCACTTGCAAGGTAACCAATTCTCTGGTGAGATACCTCCGCTTACAAATGGAAACAAGATTCTAAAATCTGTCGACCTCTCGCACAATAACCTTGAAGGAGAGATCCCAAAGAGCATTGCTGAGAGGAAGAATCTACAGATGAACTTCCAAGGGAACCAAAAGCTTTGTGGGCAACCGCTGAATATCAAATGCAATGACAGATCACCATCCATAATATCAGGGAAAGAGCAGAATGACGTCACAGGGAAAGCCATTTTTATGGTCATCTTGTTTCTTGTGGTATTCTTAATTGTGGTGGCGATTATAACAAGATGGAAAAAGAAAAGGCAGCCCGAGTTTCGGATGCTCGGAAAGGACCACCTAAATGACCATGAAAGTGTGGAAGTTCGCGTGCCAGACTCGATAAAAAAGCCTATTGAGTCAAGCAAGAAGCGGAGTAACGCAGACGGTTCCTCTAAAAAAGGCTCAACACATCAAGGGAAAGGTGGAGGAGGTGGTCCAGGAGGAGGTGGCATGGGAGACATTATAATGGTGAACAGCGAGAAAGGCTCCTTTGGTTTACCCGATCTCATGAAGGCTGCAGCCGAAGTCCTAGGCAATGGTAGCCTTGGATCTGCCTATAAGGCTGTGATGGCCAACGGATTATCCGTGGTTGTCAAGAGGATTAGGGATATGAACTTGCTCGCACGCGATGCATTCGATGTCGAGCTACGAAGGTTTGGGAAACTCAGACACCCTAATGTACTTACCCCATTGGCTTATCACTACCGATGCGAAGAGAAGCTTGTTGTCTCTGAATACATGCCTAAGAGCAGTCTACTCTACGTTCTACACGGTACTGACTCAAGATTTTATTTGAAGTAATCGACACTAATATTGATCTCTAGTGATACACTTTTCTGAAAATTTTATCACATAATTTACAGGAGACCGCGGGATTTATCATTCCGAGCTAACTTGGCCAACAAGGTTGAAAATCATACAAGGAGTTGCTCGTGGAATGCAATTCTTGCATGAAGAGTTTGCGTCCTATGAGGTTCCCCATGGAAATTTGAAATCAAGCAATGTTCTATTAAGTGAATCTTATGAGCCACTAATCAGTGATTATGCTTTCCTTCCGCTCCTCCAGCCTAGCAACGCCTCACAGGCTTTGTTTGCATTTAAGTCCCCCGAATTCATTCAAAATCAGCAACTTTCCCCAAAATCCGACGTCTATTGCCTTGGGATTATTCTTCTCGAGGTAATGACTGGAAAATTTCCTTCTCAGTACCTAAACAATGGTAAAGGCGGGACAGATATTGTTGAATTGGTGCAAACCTCAATCGTGCAGCATAAAGAAGAAGAGCTTATAGATCCAGAGATAGCGAGTAATACGGATTCGATACAACAAATGGTACAACTATTGCGTATTGGAGGTGCTTGTATTGCAAGTAATCCAAATGAGAGAGAAAACATGAAGGAAATTGTTAGAAAGATAGAACAAGTAACAATTTGAAGAGATTCAAAATGTTAACATGGTTTAACAATCAAACAGAATACGCTATAGAGAAAGAAGCCTTTATAAACCGTACGTATCAAAAAAAAGGAAAATTGTAGGTTTCGTAAACAGGAATCAACATTATTTCCCTCCGCCTAAAGTGAAACAACAAGAAGATATTCATTGGTAAATGAGAGTTCATTTTTCCTGTATGTGTTCATTAGGAAAGGCGAAGAGCGGAACCATTTAGTTTTTGTTATTTCCTAGTTTTCCTCTTTTATTTGTTTTTTTTAGTCTTCCATTTACTTTGTCAAACGACGTTATCAAAATCATATTAGTAGTTTTTATTACGTCAACGAAATCTGATGTATCTAAGTGAATGTTTTGTGTTATATAAGATGGAGTTTTAAGCAGAAAAAAAAACTATGAAAATTAATTCGCTTTTTTTATATATATCAATGTTGAATTTCTGAAAAATAAGACTATATCGGAACAAATGAAGAATAAGTTGGTTGATGTTGATATGCCATATAAAATTGAGAAAAACATCAAAAAGTTATTTGGAGAGATTAAGTTGTAAAGTTCATGCAGAAGATTTATATTGGAATTTGTTTGTTTTGAAGAGAAACTTTTATTTTTGTATCGAGGTAAATATAGAATGATACATCTTGTAAGTATATTACATAAGTATATTACAAGGGAGCTACGATGTAAGATGGAAGTCACACCAAGTTTTTTGATTAAATGATTTCAAGGCCTATAATTTCAAGTGGGTAGTGACACAATGGTAATGATGGAAATGAAGGGTTTTGTTGTTGAATCCACAACAACACACAAACCATACTAATTGAATCTTCCATACAATCTAAAAACATAATCATATAAGACAATGGAATCTTACCAAGGGTTTGAAATAACAAGAACAAAAAAGACTTTCTATTGTAAAAGAAAACTTAATGTCTTATTGTATAATTTTAGTATGAAGGGTGTCTTTGTATAATGGATGAACTGACGTTTATAATAACTCTTAGAAACCAGTCTCAAAAATTAAAACAAAAAACAAGTCACAAAATTAGAAGAAACAATAACATTTCAAGAATTGATGACAAAAACAGCTAAATAAGGGAAGTTGTGATGCGCTTGAGTCTTGATAGTTGGGATAGGATCCATGATGGTTTGGGACTTCAAGATTTATTTTAGTTAATCCGTGATAAAGTGGAAGCGATGGGGATTGAGGTGACCTACATTAGAAGTGAAATATAGTGATAAATCAAAGCTCTAAGTCTAAGATTTGCTCACGAAAATAAGCGAAACAAAGTCTTGTTAAAAAAAAAAAGAGAGATTTCTTATTATATAAACACGTGAATAAAATGAAATATAAAGAATAATTTAGATAGGCTATGATCTTAACGGTCAAATACACGCAAAAAAAAAAAAAAAAAAAAAGGAAAACAAAGAAAGACCCGCTGACTCATTATGTTGTGAAGATATGTTGATCCTAAAAAAGAAAGTGTGACTTCCCTTCAATCTTTATTATACAGATGTGGATATGGTCGGTTCCTCCAAGTAAAGTAGAGTCGTCTATGCTTCTCCAATATGGTAAGACATGATGGAAAGGTGGGCTTCCGTCTTGAGTTTGAATAGAGACCAAATAGTCTTATCGGATATGATATAATCTCGTAGCCATGTATATGTTCCAATAGCGTTCTTGGCTTATGTGCTAGTGTTCCCCATGCAACCTCCAACATTTTCAACATATGAGTTAGAGAGCATCAAATCCATATATGGATAATCTTTTAGGCCGATATGATCAGCATGTAGCATTTGTTTGCTCAGATCCAACAAATGAAGCATCTAGCTCCCATCCAAACTAGCGCAATCTTCTAAACTGATCAATAATGATCAGTGTTGGAGGTGGTTTAGCACCCCTCCCCCTCCTCATAGAAAGGCCTGGCCCGAATCAACCCAACATCACTAACGAAGCAAGCTAGGGTCCAGAACAAGGGCCCAAACCAGCGCGGCTCAGATCAAGCCCATAAGTCGATCCTCAGCTTCGGCGCAACACCCAAAAGCCACATTAATACCCAACCGAGCCAGTAAGCGAGCGCCACACCCCTTACCCTACCAACTCGAAGAACCTACAATCGGCGGATGCTTGATACATAGTCTACACCAAACGAGAGCCTTCGATCGAGGACGTGTAAAAAGAAAGCTATTGAACTTAGACGCAACTGCCTCATGACTATAAACAGTTCGACTGCTGAAGAAATGATGACCTATCCAACTGCCTGCAACCCTAGCTCGGCAACCTCGTAGCAAATGATGACCCTCGAGACACGAGCTCACCTGCTATGAGCCTTACGCTCATCTCCTCAGTATAAATAGGAGGCGCATTCAATGTAACCAAAAGAACATTAACCTTAGAAAACGCTCGGGATTACGATTAGAGAGACATAACTTAGTTCATCTTTAACATTTCAGCTCGGCTTCCTAAGTCATTAAGTTTTATATTCCGATCTCAGCTTCTTGTTCGATCTTGCTCCTCAAAACCACTTGTCTACTTCTCTTTGTAACTTCTATCTACTTATAAAAGTAAGGTTCGGAGCATCCCTTCCGAACTCCATTTTCAATATTTTTCCCTTTGCTCAAATTTTACCTCATCGTTGAATCTCCGACCGTCACACCCGAACATAAAATCAGTACTTGACTTGCACTGAACTTCTTGGATTCAGTAATCGGTTCCTTCCTGCTCCAGCTTCTCCACAAATGTGTTAAATTAATGATGAAAATTCTTGTTTATGTCCCTTGCCATTGGATCACTTGGAAAAAATGGTGCTTGAATCTCCTTGTTATGGTATTATTCTAATTTGATGTCCTCATCACATTCTATATATCTCCAAAGCAAACAACATTGAGAATCAACAAACCCAGGAATATTTTTTTATACTACCATTCTGCATAAAACACACTAACACGACCCTTTAGCTATAACAAAACCTCAAGGCTTCGTACCAAGAAAACCGGCCAAACTCAGGGACACCAACATAACCGCGAACTAGGCTTGGGCATAAAATTCGGAACCGAAGAACCGTTTCCAAAGAACCGATAACTGGAAATGCAAAATTTTCATTTGATTCCACCTAATTATTCATTGGATCTTGACTTGAAGGACTGTGAGTATTAGGTAGGAACCGGAACCGAACTGAGAACCGAAACCAAGAACCCAAGAACCGGACTTGTATAAGCTTATGTATTCCGGTTTAGGATTTCTCATATTTTTTTAATCATTTTTAAGTGTTTCTTAAATGTCCACCTTAATTCCACCGTAATATCTTCACAAATCTTAACTGATTCCTAATTTTTTCCTTTTTGGAACATCCACACATTAACAACGATTTCTTCTCTCACAATTTTTTTTCTTTCTTCAACTTAAACCTAACTTTTTTGTATTTTTTGTTTCACTCTAAAATACCTTCGATGTTCTAAAAATCTGGAAAAAAATAAATTGAACTTTCATCAGTTTATCCTCGTCTTCCAGGTAAGACGACAAATACCTCTTTCTCATGTTTATCTAATTTTAGTTATGAATTTTTTTTTCCAGTTAATCAATCGTTAAATATCATTCAGTTTCCCAAATTTTCACTTATAAGTTTTAATCAAATGTTCTATTTATTTTTATGCAACTTGAAGTGATTATTGAACTATAACGTAGGATGACGAAGTTGTCTATTTATTTTTTAAATTTTTTATCATTGCTTATTAAACTTAAACTTATTATGTTGTTCGAAATTTGAAGTATTTGCATTCAATATACCTTTTTGAAAAATATTTGCAAAAATATATCTTTAAAAAGTTGGATGCAGAATTGTATCTTTTGACAGCTTTTTGCAGTTCCTCATGAGCAAAAAGACCAATATACCCTTAATGAAGAGAAGCTGTGTTCGGTGAATAGCGGGTGATCCGCGGTTGTGTCAATTAGTATCTACATCGATAGCTAATCGTGGACAAGTAATTGTTTATGTTTATTTTTTTAATTTTTTATTCATTTATCCCTTTTCTCTCATATTTCTCTCCTGAATAATTTTGAAGGCGACAAGCATCGTGGTGTTGGGGTTTTGGGTCACGAAGACCGTCGCAAAGGGGTGCAAATCGGCTGATTAACCGAAATTCAAAAAAAAATTCAAATCAGACTTATTTCGGAAAATCCAGATGGACAGTCTACACTAGGTCTCCACATGGGCAGCAATTCGTGGACACTAAACGATGGTTGTCCACCGAATGCCCAAATGGCTCGTCAATTTCTGTTGTGCCCACTAATGTGGACATCTAATATAGGTGAACACTGTCCACGAACACAACGTATATAGTACGACAATCATATCACATGCTACTCATGGATACCACCGCGATCGTGACATATGATTTATGTTTTTGGTGAACAGCACGCGAACGTACGCACACATGGTCCATCTAGACTTTCGATGGACATCAACCATCGTATTAGTGTCCACGAATTGGTGCCCATATGAAGACATTATATAGACTGTTCATCTAGGTTTCCGAAATAAGTTCGATTTGTTTTTTTTGAATTCCGGTTAATCGGCGGATTATAACCCTTTTTGCGACGGTTTTCGAAGCCGAAAATCCCACCACTACGACGCTGGGTGACTTCGAAATCAATTGGGGTGGAAAAAAAAAGAAATAGGAGAGAGAAGGGAGAAATGATTGAAAAAATAAAAATAATAAATAAACAATTATCTTTCCACGATTAGATATCCATGTATATACCAACTGACACTACCGCATATCATTTGCTATCCACCGAACACAATTTCTCTTCATTAAGGATAAATACGTCATTTAACTCACATCAAACAGTGAAAATGATATATAAATGCACACATATTTTAAAAGATATATTTTTACACTTAAAAACATGGAAAGATACAGCCAATGCTTTTGCCCCCTTAAAAATATGGAAAGATACAGCCAATGCTTTTACCCCTATTCCTAGTTTTTGATTTCTGTTTTGACTTTAGAATTTAGGATCTACCGCTGTTTTTTTAAGCGAAGTGTAGGTAAAAACGGAACCATCAGAAAAAAAGAAAAAAAGCGAAACTCAATGATGGGTTCGGCATAGTATCCACAAATCACATTTTTTTGAGCCCATTGATTAAGCAAACATTGGTTGATCAAACTGCAAGTAAAGAATGTATAGTTTATCTTATTTGCAAAAATGTTTGAAATATGATAGTTTCAATGTATTGGTCCAAAGCTGTTGTAAGTATAAGAGTTGGAGTAAATTAGTTGTTAAAACATACTGTATCAAAGATATGGTATAGATCCGCTGTTTTTTTTTTAAGGCAAGTGTAGGTAGAAACGGAACCATCAGGACATAAAGGACCAAAAAAGACCAAAAAACAAAGAAAAAAAGAAAAAAAGCGAAACCATTGGATGGGTTCGGCGTAGTATCCACAAATCACATTCCGCGCCGTTGGATCTAGCTAATACAGATTTCTTCGTATCTTTCAACATCGACGAGCTTCATCTCATCAAATCCCCGTTCATGTACACTTGAACCGAATCACCCATGGCGATATCTCACGCTAAGCCTCTGCTTCTCCTCCTCATAGCGCTCTTCTCCTTACCTGCTTTGCGGGCCACTTCTTTCAGCTACTGCGGTTTGTTCCTAATTCTGTTGTTCGTCTCGTTACGCTTTTCAACTAGATTTGCTTCAGTTTAGATTTGCTTGATTAAGGATCTCCAAAATTAATGTTCGGATGATTGGCAGAACAACTCCAGCGTATCTATTTTATGACAGTGCCCATACCTTATACTCGCATGCTCCAATTTAGAACTAGTTTTCTGCTATCAATTTGGGGGTAAAATTGGTGATTCAAGTCAATTTTTGCTTTTCGAGAAACTCTCGAATCATGTAATGTGGTAATTGATTGGAGGTATAGTCTAAAGGCCTCTGCTATGTCGAGACTGATTTTGAGAAGTTTGTTTTGTTAGAAAGCTTCATTTGTCGTTTCAAGAAAATTCTGTCTTTAACAATATTTCATGGAAACGAAAGAGGTTGGAGAGAATTACAATTTCTCATGTTTCTTAATTAGCGACCTATCTATTGGCATGATACATGTCTTGTTATCTAGTGGATTTTGCTTGGTACCGTTCAATCTAAAGTCATGTAGTCAAATTCTTGCGAGTCTTGTAGATAAGAGGCTCGATCCCGTTAAGATCGAGGATGTGGAGATCTCTCCTAACCCCGTTGTGAGTGGCAAAGCGGCAACATTTAATATTTCAGGCTCTACAGGTGATCTCTCCTCAGAAATTTACTTTGATTATTCAATGTTTCTTAATAAAATCTTGTCGATAGGCGAAGACATCTCTGGTGGAAAAGTAGTGATCAGGGTTTCATATTTTGGAATTCCCGTCCATACTGAAACTCATGACCTCTGCGAAGAGACAGCCTGCCCGATCGCACCAGGAAGCTTTGTGCTTTCTCATTCCCAAACACTGCCTTCGGTTACACCACCAGTAAAAATCTACTTTTTTTAACACTCTTTTTTGCACATACCTAGAAATCAATTCATGTCTCATTTCCCATGTGTTTTACCTTTGAAATAGGGCACTTACACGCTTAAGATGACAATAAACAACAAGAGTGGCCAACGGCTAGCGTGCATCAGCTTCAAATTCAAGATCACGTTAGGTTCCACCACGGTCTTTACTAGTTAAGTTCTCTGGTGAAAGGAAAGCTCCTGTATCTTTGTGAAACTCTCTTTCCAGACTTGTGTGCTTTCCCAAATAAAAATGCTCTCCAGTTAAACACAGACCAATCTTTCTGATTGGATGAGTTATAACAAAAATTCGATTTCTGTCTGGAACCGAATCAGATATACAAGTTTGTAAGTGTGGTTTCAGAATCAACTTATGAATCCGGAGGTTTTGAGTCGAGGCCGGTTAGACCCAGAAATCGTTCCATGAGATGGTACTAGGAGGCAAGAAAAACGAGACTCTCTCTTACCTTCCCTCTTTATCTACGTTTCAATTCCCCCGGTTTGCTGGTTTATTTACATTTAAACTTGAATTTCGGTTTATGTTCAAACGGGAGAAGCGTTTTGTCCGACTTCATCGCCTCATCCAACGCGTTCCACCATTTCCATCTCCTTCAAAGCGGCCTTTCGTGCTGCTTTCTGGGTTTGGAATATATCAACATAACTTACTTGTTAAACCGAACAAACCAAAGGATACACCCTCGTTCGAGAGCCAAGACTCAAGTATCCAGTAAACCATACCGTATGATTATCTCAACTAAACTGATAATGTCGTGCAAATACTCTAAGCGCAACTCAAATGTGGAAAAGCATTATTCTCAATCCCATCATAACCGCAGGTTTCAGACAAAACTCTGGACATATACCAATTTACATCATTGTGCCGTTTCTGGTCCCATCACAAACACATATGAATAAGTATGTATGTGCTTTTCTTGATTTCGCTAAGTTGATGAAGCAAGGTTGGTGACACCAAAGTAGAGAGTCTTGTGGTTGAAAGCATTTATGGCATAATCAACCTGAAGGTGACCCAAAGGAGACTTGAACCGTAATCCATACCCGAATCCATACCCAAACCCCGGCTTCCCCTGTCTTAGTGACGGATTTCCTGAACCCAATGAATTCCGCAATCAGTTTAGTGTCCAAACTTCACTTCTATTTCAGAGCTGGCAAGTGAGCTTACCGGGGACAAGGCGGCTTGAGCCTAGGTCCGTTCCACAATCCAAGAAGATGGTTCCATCTGTCATCTTGTTCTGTAAACAAAAAGAGGAGTCAAAGCTTACACCTATTATCAGTTTGATTCAATCTCAGTTTCCACATACCAAAGGCAAGGCCAACTCTGTATTAGCAACAAGGCATGACCGCCCAGATCCAACAGCGCCCTCGCCATATCCCCGGACACTGCCTAGCCCACCAATGGTAAATGCTTGATAAGGAGCCATGTCTCCTACAATTGAACCACCTGTCAGGCTGTCACAGAAGAAGAGGTAAGAAGAAGCACACCGAAACTCGCTAAAAAGCCTCTTGTACCAGTAAGTACCTTGCTAAGAGAAAAGCTGGTCCCAACCTGACACCTTTTGATGCGACGATTTTGAAACGATTGAAGATAAGCCACTTAGACACAACCGGAATACCTTGTTCTATTTGCATGCTGAACTGAAAAAAAGCAACAAGTTTGAGAAATCAAAGGGCAAAAGTTTGCCTGAGTGAATATGGATGGAGTTTCTTACATGAGAAAGACCCTGGTTTGTAGCCTTTGCAAACCGGGATTCTTGCTTTAAAACTACCATAGTGTCGTGGGTATTACCACTGCAATAGCAAAGATGAAGTTTGCAAATAAAAAAGGAAATCAATAAATCAAGGCAAGAGATATCTAATAATACCTGCAAGTTACAGGAAATCCATCCATATCTCTTGTTATTGAGCGTCCGTCATCATTTATCGGACGCACATGCTGCACAAATGGAAAACATTATTACTCTTTTGCCCCACCCAAACAAAGTTGTTGCTCAGAAGATGGAATACCTCAAACTTCACGCTGGTTGTGCTGCTCCACGTCGAACTCGCTGGCTCGCTCAAGTCTAAACCAATTGCCAATTTAGACAGATTCACACCTCCGCTCCCCGACCGGGAGAAATTGTCTACTGGGGTTCCATGGACCCCTATCTCAGGTGAAAGAGAATGCTGTGCCAGATATTAACATAGAATATTCACTCACACACGCCAGAAACAACATTTGAGTGTGATCCTGTTTTATTGTAACCTGTATGAAGAAGCACTGTTGCGGACGCCATTCGGGTCTAGGTCTCCTGAATGCCACCAGTACATTGGAATCATACAGCCCTTTATCCCACGATACATCAAGCTTCTCGCTTCCTCCAAACAAATTCGGATGTTTGATACAGAGGCTGCAACAAAGAGATAGATATCACCATTTTAGATCACCATTAGTATCTATCTGTTAGACACCTAACAACTTGCCTGCCAATCACTAGAGAAAGAGGACTACTTGTGTCCCTGTGCAAACACCAACAAACTGAATTTTAAAATCCTTCGAGTATATGGTTATATGGGAGTAAAGTTGAAGAATGAATGATGGGAACAAACCTGAAAGAAGGAAACATTAAACAAGTACAAAGCTTGTGGGTGAAATCCACATTAACATCGATCTTGGCTGCAATCAAAGAAAAATAGATTTTCCAAACCCATCGTTAAGAAACAAAATGACACTTTGGGTCCGAAACCACATATCAAATCCCATCTTAATCTTTCACTACATTCAAAAGCAATATCATGATGCTTAGTGACAGAAGACTCAGAGAAAGTGTATCCTTTACAAACAACCAATGTATACTCATGCCTACAAGATCCGAAATGAAGGTAACGAATTGAAATATTACAGTTAGGCATTCATTGGTTTTGGTCAAATTCCAGAATTCACCACATTAATAGTGATCCAAAATACAAATGTCCGTAATCCAGAATAGAAAGAGAGGAAGAGATGCGTTTAGAACATAGAGCGACCTCTGCCAGCGTGGATGCTCTTTTGAGCTCCCATAGCTATGGCGTCAGAGAATGATCAAACATGAATTAGAGACCAAGACAGGAATTGGCATTAAAAAAGGAGAGATCCCAAAAAAGGTAGGAATCTTTTGTTTCCTCTTTCTTCTTCTTCGGGAGTAAATTGCAGAGGGTTAAGGACTTGATGCTTAGGATATTTAGAGAAGAAACCAAGTTAGGCTTATCTCTTTCGTCTTTATTTTATTCTGCACTCTGGGCTTTTATACACATGGGCCTCTCGAAATCAGATTATATATGGAAAAAATATATTCAAACAAAGGCATTCTCAAACGTGTTAAGTCAACAAACCCACAATTTTTAAGATTTTTTTTTATAACTTTTTACATAGTGTTTTCGTAACAAAATCTAAACCATATAGCAGAGTTATTAAATGTAAATCTTTATATATATAAAATTATTGGTTCTCTCTTATATTATCATCTCATCAATTCAATTCATCAAATTTTGACATCTCATCAAATTTTAATTTTCTTTTTTTATATATAAAGTTATTGATTCTCTCTTACCACTTCATCAATTCAACTCATCAAATTTTGACATCTCATCAAATTTTAATTCCTTTTTTCATATTTAATCTCTAAAAATTTATGAGACTCATTAATATAGAGAATTTGTGATTAAATCTATTAAAATTAATTATTATGAATATTTAATCATAGTCAATTTACATTAGTCTAACTTCTTGAATTAATAACATCAAAAAACTAATTCAAAAAACAAATTATGTGGATACATATATATATTAAAAAAAATTTATATAAATATATACATGGAATCAATATCTTAATTTTTTTTTTTTTTAGTTTTTAAATCATTATTATTACATATTAAAAAAATGATCGATCATTGTTCAAGAAAGTTTTTTTGGAATTCGCAAGATGGTTGATTTAAGTTGGTTATGTTCAACCACAGACGTAAAATTTGTAGGATTTAAGCAAACTCAGGGATGAGCGGTTCAACCTTTGAAGGTAAAACAATACTTATTTTGATAGTAAAAATAAATAATGCATATTATAAGAAGCATAATAAGATATATTAAACGATAACATGTCAGAAAAAATCTTTAGAAGCATGAACGAGAAGTAAAAAAGAATACCATAATACTTAATAGAGAACTAATAAATATGGAAAAGGGAATGGAGGTTATATTTAACCATGTCAAAAGTTGTGTATATGGTTTAATATCTCGTATTGGGAGTATATAAAAAGAGAGATGAATGCTCAAGGTCTATTGGAAGAAGGTTGGACGCTTCCATAAGGAGATTCATGTTTGATAAATGGATATCCAACTCATATTCCAAAAAAGATAAGTGTAGGTATGAGTTTTTCTCTAACGTGTGATTTGAATCTCTTGAGAGCTCTAGCTCTCTTTATTTTGAAAATGATGGAGAATATTTGTAGGAGTAATTGACTCTAATTTTTAAATCGAGTTTTACATGGTTCAACTGAATTGTGCTTAGCTTTGAGTATTAGATGTCCGATTATAAAGTTCTGTAGGTTATAGAAATATATAGACTAATGATAAAAGATATATGTATTATGCTATATAATAATTTATTTTATTAATTACATATAAAATTTTGAAATCTATATATTTAATTTTGAAATCTTATGTATTAATTATAAATTAAGAATACTTTGTAATAATATCAAATACCCCGTAAAACACAGGCGACCCACTAGTAATTAATAAACATCTAAACCAATAGTACATTAGTTCGTGAACCTTACACGCTTTAAGGAAGGACCCACAAGGATAATAACATGATTTAAGGATCTGATACAAGAATACAAGAAAGATGAAGAATTTGATTGTAATTTTCAGGCTTATTTAGCTAAAAGAGATTTGAAAAAATGTGAAAAATTAATAGAGTTCTTCACATCTAAACCACTATCTAATTGGGATCATTCTCTTAGTTTTAAGAGTTTGAATTCTATGTTTAGTAAGTTTTATTGGAGGTGGGTTTATCATCTATATAAAAAGACCCGATTCGAATCAACTCAAAATCACTGATAAAGCAAGCCAGAACCCAAAACACGGGTCCAAACCAGCACGGTCCATATCAAGTCCAGAAGTCGATACCCAACCGAGCCAGTAAGAGAGCACCACGCGCCCTACCCTACCAACTCGAAGATCCTACTTTCAGCGGATGCTTGACACGTAGTCTACACCAAATGAGAACCGTTGATCGATGACGCATTAGAAGAAAACTGTTGAACTTAGATGCAACTACCTCTTGGCCATAAACAGTTCGACTGCTGAAGAAATGATGACCTATCCAACTCCCTGCAACCCTAGTTTGGCAACCTTGTAGCAAATAATGATCCTCGAGACACGAGCTCACTTGCTATGAGCCATACGCTCATCTCCTTAGTATAAATAGAAGACGCATTTAATGTAACAACACACATTAATTTCAGAAAACATTCGGGATTACGATTAGAGAGATATAAGTCAAATCGTCTTTAACATTTCAGCTCGGCTTCCTAAGTCATTAAGTTTTAGCTTTCGATCTCAATTTTTTGTTCGATCTTGTTCGTCAAAACCATTTGTCCTCTTCTCCTTGTAACTCCTTTCTACTAATAAAAGTAAGGTTCGAAACATCTCTTCCGAACCCCATTCAATCTTTTTTCCTTTGTTCAAAGTTTACCTCATCGTTGAATCTCCCTGATGAGATTCTCTCAAGGATGTTGCACTCTAAGATGGTAAAGGATAGTGTTTGCTTCTAAGAAAACATGAAGCTTCAAAGAACAAAGGATGTGGAGCGAATGGTGACACAAGAGGTGCGGAAAACTCTTGATTTACCGGTGGATCGAATGAAACTTCTAAGAGATGTGAAAGGCTCTTAGACTTTCTAGATGATCCCTTTGATATGATGCACCAAGACGGATCAAAGACTCCCTGGATACGACATACCAAGACGAGCCCAAATGATCAATGGATATTACACACCATGATCACATCAACGCATATTACACACTATTGAAATGAGATCACTCTCAAATGTTCCAAAAATTATAATCAAAGACTTATTTTATTATTTATGATATGAGCCTCATTATTTAGAGGAAACACATCAAATTCATTCATAAAGATAACTCAACATGCAGAGCATCTATGTAAATTAATTTCAACTCTAAAGTGCATGTAAGAGAGATAAATTGACAGAATTAAATACTCTCTTTCCCATGGACAAAATATGATCTTCCTTTATTGTTTTTGGACTGCATCCAATTCCGTGGGCTTCTATGATGAACCACGATGATAGAATAACTCAGTTTGTAGCTTGATTAATCCTGGTCTGGTCGGAATTTTTTATTCAATGCCCGCAGGTTTAAAACGCGTAAGATGGAGATCGTTTGTTTTGTAAATTGAATAACTTCTTCGTCTTAACCCCATTTGATATGATTTTTCTTTGAAGAGCTTTGTAATTGAGTTGAGCATATTCTCCAAGAAGTTTCATGCGTTTAACCTCGTGGTTTAGAATATATGCTTTGAACACTAAACACATGTCATGATACTTCCCATGATCATATTATCGATGATGTGAGCATGGCCGACAAGGAATCACAACCTAAGGAGCAGCTAGAACAAGAGGAGGAATAAGCCAAGCTAAGGAGCAGCTAGAACCTGTGGATACTGAAGAAGAAACTCTACAGATCTTTAATGGCCCCATTACCCGATCCAAGCAAGTCAAACTTAAGACAACACTACAACACCTTCTCAACACCATTCATGCCAGTTTAGTGTATGCTAATCCAACCACATTGGTTGTGGTTCAAGCCACCTAAACCTCACCAAGAGAGGTGCCTTGGATTGTACTCTTTTTCCATATTCTTAGTTTTGTCTCAATGGATTTTCTAAGATAGGTTTTAATGAGGCAAGCTCAAGGTACTTTACCACAGCCTCTTGGTGAATCAAGACTCATTCTATCTCATTCATGCACGAAATTGGAGTCAAAGATACATTCAAGATTGTGTTTAAGTCTTAGTCTTCTTTATTAAATGTCTTTGTAGTTCCCTAGTCTTTCATAATTTTGCTTGGTGGAATCCTAGAAGTCATTTTTGATTCCTTTACACCTCTAGACTACTATAAGTATTCTATTGTATCCTCCTTTCTAAATCATCAAAATTTTTATTATCAAATCTTCTTCTTGATCATCCTCTTGATTAAGGAATTTGGAACATCTTCCAATTCCTCTCAAGAGTCGAAAGTCTCAAGGGAATCTTCGCACCCCTTGGAAGTTTCACTTCAATTCACCCCTTGCCCACCGTGTCTGGTCTTCATCATTCACAGAGAGCAAGTAGAAGTCCAAGGATCTTCCACCATTCTTGAGAAGTATCACTCATTCCCCCTTGTCTCGGATCCATCCACTTTAAGTTTCACAAATCCGCAACTTTCACCACTATGAATTCACTTCCGCAACCTTAATCATCACACCATCACTTTCACAGCCTCTTGGAGTAATTCAGGGACTAGATCCTCCCTAGGATCACATCACTTCGACCCTCACATCCGAACATAAAATCTGTACTTGACTTGCGTTGAACTTCTCAGGTTCAACATTTGGTGCCATCTGAGGGGAGATTCGGGAGTATTATAGTAAAGTACGAGGAAAACCCTAAATGGGTATTCTAACAACTGCGCCCATGAAAACCCCCTCCTACCAAAGCTATCATTATTCCACCTCACATTGCGTCGGCCACCACGAAAAAAGTCACACCATCCGAATCTATCCCCGTCATAGTACCAACGACCCAATTAGCTCTCAACTCCGCTATCGTAGCAGAAGACTCGAAAGTTGTTGGTCCATCTCAACTAGGCACTGACGGTCAGACCAGAGGAGTGGAGGTTGTCGTCCTCGCAACCGGAGACGATTTGGGATACATTATGCCCCCGCATAATGTCAGAAACCCCATCGTCCCAGCTCCCGACTCAAGTTGAGGTCAGGTTCTTCGTGTCCTCTACGAGCAAGATCACGCTACCAGGATAAGTCTCGCGGGAATGGAGGCTCGACTGCGTCGTGTTATCCTCGACGAAGGAGAGGCATTCGGAAAAATCTTCTTCCGAACTTCCATCAAGTAGCTATCCCGACCTCCTTATCGGGGACGCCACAGCCAATTCCGCAAATACAGCCCCACATCCAAATTGGGATCGGCATTCCGACCCAGCTCCATGTCATTCCCGGTGGCTCGAAGTTCCCGACACACGTAATCTCCGCAGGAGCCGGTGCAATAGCATATCCCGCACCACATTCTCGCTACGAACATCCGTTCCCCAACAACCACGCCGTCCAGATAGAGGAATTGTGGCAGGAAATGCGGCTCAAGAGTCTACCATTCAGAAAGCGCCACCTCATAAATCAACCACATCATCCGTAACGCGCAAAACACCCCTTGCCCTCACAACATCATTACGTGTCCCCTAAGAGACACTAGCAAGGAAAAACTCTATAGGATCAATGTAGGTGCCAATCTAGGAGTCCACCTGACCGCCTTTCATTTTCAGATACAAAAGGCTCGCTTCCTTCCCCATGAAAAAGAAGCTGGATATTGCCGTATGTTCGCCAAGAACCTGGGGGATGAAGCCCTCCGGTGGTTCGTTCGCCTCCCACCAAACTCCATCAACCGTTTCAGCCAACTCAAAACTGCTTTCGCAAACCACTACGCTGCGTTCGTTAAAAAGGACATCAGCGTGTTAGAACTCTGGACCACCGTCGAGGCTCCAGGAGAAACACTGCAATCTTACACCGATTGCTACAGAGACGTGTCGTCCCTCTCTTATATGCCCGACTGCATGTCGATTCCCATGCTCCAGAACGAAATCCGGAAAGGAACCCGGTTCAAGTACGAACTCAACGTACGCAAGCCACGATCCCTAAAAGACGCTCTCTTTAAGGCCCAGACCTTCATCTGAATGGAGAAAGAGTAGGGAGTCTCCGACCCTCCTCTTCAACCCCTCCAATCTTAACTGTTGTCAGACAGTAACAGCAAACTACATATCTACAAGCAAAGATGTGTCGAGCAACGGTGCACCTGGTTGGAGAAGGGCGTACACCCTTGGATCTTTGTGCGAATAGACCACGAGACAACGACCATGATCCGAAGACCTACTGTGACTACCAAAAAAGGCTTGGGCATTCGACTGAAGGATGTCGCCATCTGAACTACCACTTAATCAAGAGCTTCAAGAAAGGAAATACCGACATCCCTTCAACTAGACCAAGGAACGACGGAAAGCAAGCAGTACCACAAGTAAACCAGATCTCGACACTTCAACCCCCAGAACAAGAGCAGCAGCCTCGAGACGAAGTTCCTCGCCTCCAGCAACGTTAGCGAATCCCCGAGGAGATACCTCATCCGTCTCGCCTCGCACGCATAAACATGATCATGGGCGGACTGATGGATTGTAACGACTCAGTTCGTTCAATCAGGACTAGCGAAAAAGGGCTATCGCAACGCACAAACAAAACACGATCTTTGTGTGCAGCACGGAGGAAGAGGAAGCAAGCGTAACCTTTAGCAAGTTCAACCTGGATGGAGTGGATCTCCCGCATAATGATCCTCTCGTAATCACTATGACGGTCGTAGATTACGAAGTCGCACGCATCCACGTTGATAAAGGTAGTTCGATCAACCTCATCTTCAAGGAAACGTTGGAAAAAATGCCCCTCCACGGTTACTCGATCAAGCCAAAGGCTCGCTCTTTGACGGGTTTCAACGGGCAGTCATCCCTCACAATCAGAACGATTCCTCTTCCATTTGCAAGCAGGTATGGGACAAGTGTGGTCAAATTTTAGGTAATCGAAAAGTCAATAATCTACAACGCCATCCTCGGAACCCCATGGTTATATTAGCTCAAAGCCATTGCTTCCACCTACCATCATTGCGTAAATTTCCAACTAGGTCGGGAACCGCATTGATCAGAAGTTGTCAAGCCGAGGCAAAAATGTGCTTCACCAACAAACGTAAGCTCAAGACCTGCACACCCCAATGCAGCATAATCCAAAGATTGATCCCCCAGCCCCGATCCACGAAAGATAGGAAACGAAGGCAAAGGTCGATCAATAAATTGGGCCACCCCTTCCCTCACCTCTGCATCAACGATTGTTCGGTCCACTGGATCGTTCCCCCTACTCATCCGCTGACACGATAAAAAACTATGTAAGATTCACTCGTTTAAGCATCTGTCAAACTTGCTTCTCCAATCTTAAAAAAAAAGAGGATTAAACCTCGCTATCTATGTACCGAGCTACGAATGGCTTGATCCTTATATAGAAGGTACTTACGCAACTTCTCTGAAGGTGCAGCCGTAATATATATATAATGAAGAAGGATTTCGAATTAAATCCTCGTCTATGATGAAATCGAGTCAGCTTCGCAGAAAAATCTCTTATGGCCAGAAATTACCCATACACCCAAGTCGGGCTCGTTCCCACAAATATGTGTTCCCTTGGACGCAGTTGGGCTGATCACCCTACTCTCCTAAGTGGTCCAATCGAACACACAAAAAATCACGTTTAGAAGCGAATATAGTGACCCAATTGAATTCACAAGTCTAAGCCGAATTCGCTCGCAAATGTGCACATTTAGATTAACGCCCCAAGTCCTAGCGTTATTCCGACCATCAAGGTTCCGTGGATTATCTTAACAAGTTTCCAAATAAAGTTATGATTGTTTGTTTCTCATTTAAAAATAGAAACGGAGCAGAACGAAAGAAAAAATAAATTTATTATCACGTAATTCGAAGCCACAAATTCGACTATCGAAAGAACTAAAAAAAGTAAAGGAAAAATCAGGTCATGGCGAAAAGAGAACCGGAGGTACAACAAAGGCGAATAACTCAAGACCAAAGATACACCAAAAAACTCAAAGAGAAGTTTATGGCACATGCGAGCTTGAGTCAACCTCATCAAAACCCGTAGTATTCGGTGGGGTTAACCAGTCCTGGCTCAAGATTGCATTATCGAGTTCGGGTATTCCGATCCCCTCGAGGTGCACCTTTGCCTCGGTTTCCAGCTCGGCCAGCTCGGTGACGTACTTGTCCGACACAGCATCTCCCAACTCCTCGCAAAGCGTCTTCACGCATTGCAAGCCGGACCGGTACATACCGAGAGTAAGCAAAGCATTCAGGTACTTCTCCTGGTTCTCCTTAAACTCCCGGACCCGTCCCAAGATCGGAGTGATCTTCTCGATCATGTCCCCTCGAGCCCGAGACGTGCTCTCCTCAACAACACTTTTCAAAACCGCCCTAGCCTTTTCCTTGTCTTTAAGAAGCTGGTCACAGAACTTATTCGCCCAAGCGACCAGCCTCTTGCGTTCTCCGTCGTGTCGGAGGACTTGGGAGGAAAATTCCTCGCCCTCGTTCCGAGCAATATCCTGACCAAGAAAAGCCGCCTCCGCCTCCTCATTGGCATTCTTCAACGTTTCCCTTCCACAGACGACTCGGCGGATAACCATTTCACCTCCTTGGTAACACAATCGTCCATCGAGCCTCGAACATTGGCCGGTTCAGCTTCTCGGACCTCAACCTCCTCACGAAGATCCTTCACCTTCCCGTCATAACTGAAGAGAGTACCGTTGAAGACCGGTTGGGGCTACAAAAGAAATCGAAGTAGAGTAAGAAGAAAAATAACCAAGCTACGATACAAAGGCCAAGTAAAACTCACCCTAGCTAGAAAATTGCAAAGCTAACCGAATATTCTCCGCCTCGTCCAGATCATCTAGATCCTCGAAATGAGGCCTGTTTCCCTAGAAAGAGACGCGGGCATGTGTCAGGATCACGAGTGATCCGACACTCCTCAGGCCAGTCAAAACTGACCGTTTAGCCTACACCCCCACTCTAGGATACCGACGTACCAACCTTTGCTCGATCGCTGCCGCTCGAGAAAACTACCTCTTGGTAGCCGCCTCTCTCCTACTAGCCGTCCCCTTGGACGCATTGGTTCTCGCTCGTTTGCTCGGAAACATGGACGAGGGTGCCTCGGACGCAACCGCTCGAGCAAGAGCAGGAAGAGTTTCTATCCGAAATCCTGCATCGGCGGGCGACATAAGAGCTACCTTGGGAGGAATACCGCCATGAGAACGGTCGGAGACACCCCCGGCCTCTGACTCAATAACGATGGCTTGTACGCCGCCCAAAATGGTGACTTCTAAGCCAACATTAACAGGATGAAGTCTTGATGAGCATGGAACGTCGACGTTTGTCGATGGGTTAGGTTGAACGGTGGACGTAACTATTGTTTCCGAAGGAGGAACACGAGCTTAGCGACACGAGACAACGGGCAGCGTAGGAATAACTGGGTTCACCATGATCTGAAGAACGGAAAACGAGAGAGGAAAGAAGGATTCAGACAAACAAACTGATCTATGAAACAAAGAAAGAAAGAAGACATTGAGTTTATTGATGAGATGAGAAATTGAGTGTTTTAACATCTGATTTCTACAAGATTTTATCCAATTTATCCCATCCTTATTTCATTTCTCATGCATTTAGGATAGAATTTCATTTTAGAAGTCCCAGGAGTCCGCATTTGCGTGTTTTGTGTATTTTAGGTAATTTAAGGTCAATAAGAGAGGACAAGAGCTTTAAAAGGGAGGAAGCAAGTCAAGAAGCAAATGCAAGGAAGCTACTATCGATTGGTCAAGTCTCACCCGTATCGAAGACATATCGATCGATATGGGATGAAGAATATCGAAGACATATCGATCGATATGGGATGAAGAATATCGAGACCCATATCGATCGATACCCAGAAGCCAGAAGCAAAAACAAAAGACCAAAATGCCCCTAGCCGACCAAGCTTTCCTATAAATAGATCTTGTCCCATCATGGGAGACACAACTCCACACACTCCACTTTTATCTCATTCTAGGTTTTCTTTTGCTACCCAAAAGGGGTAGTTATGTAAATATTTTTATTTTTATTTTTTATTTTTATTTTATTTATGTAAAATCTTTTATGATTAATTAAAGTTAATTAAGAAGATTAATTAAGAGAGAGAGGGTAATTATGGGTCTCCTAATTTGGGATAAATGAGTTGGTTTTTAGGAAACCAATTAGGCTTAGATCTCCTAATCATGGGTCCTTAGGGGAAGAGATGAGATGGAGATGGAGATTTGTGACACCTCCTATTACTCTTCTTAACCTCTACTCTCTCTAATCCTAGTGGTTAGTAGATGAGTCTAAGTGATTAGTTGAGAGACTTTCTCTAACCCTAATAGATCTATAGAATAGTATTTAGGGTTTGAATTGTGGAAACCTTTGCACACTTATACCCTGGATTCACGGTTGTATCCTTTCAATTGGCTTAACATGTTAGGAGAGTGATCTCGAGAATTAGTTAAATTCCTAAGAAATTGTTGGATCAATTAATGAGATTAGAATCAAACTTCCACATTAAGAAATGCAAAGGAGCTTGTAGTATTTAAGGCCACTAGATATTTATCTTGATTCAATGGGCCCGTTGATAGAGTAAATGCTTAATGGTACGGTTATCTTTGATCGGATGATTGGGTAGCTAGTAAAACCGTAGTAACAAGCCCCTAACCCGAATTAACAACCTTGATTAGTTAGCTTCTGATGCGTGAATTGTTTTCACCTAAATAAACTGCACGTGCACAATGTACATTTGTAGCATGAAAGGTTATCGATCCCACAGGAAACCAAGTGATTACCGCAGATCTGGTACTTTGAAACTTGTCAAAGAAAAGCATGATTAGTATTATTAGTGATATCATTAGACTAAAGCAAATGGGATAATTCATCATTGGTTTAAGGGCGCTAGATCCAAAGGAAATCGCAGAAAATATAGACCAACAATCAATCAATAATCAATAGATTCACGAACACAGAAGACGATATATATAATAACCGATCTCTCGAGATATTATACCTATGAGTTAACCATTAGATCAGAAAGGATGATTTCCAAACCTAATATGAAAACACATGCAATGAAACAGATCTGATTGTTCATAACCTTCTAAACCAAACATTCATTTGGTCGAGGACGAGGTTACCTACTAAAAACCATGTTCTGGAATCATTACCCAATGGTGTATTGGTGTAGCTCCTCCTATGAGTAATATTCTAAATGGTCAGATCAGAATAAAGTAGAGAATACCATTAAAGTAGAGAATATTGATTATATCATGTTGAATGCATTAGAGATCTATAAAACCATTGAAAACCCTAGATCTAACAAGTTGTCTACTCGCACATAGGAAAACTCATGCACAAAGTAAACTTCATAAAATTAAAGAGGTTCAGAGATACAAACTCAGTATATACAAACTCAGTATATTGGTATGAAGAACATATCTCTTCTCCCCTTCAAGCTCTCAAGCAAAGCTAGTGTAGCAAAACCCTAGAAATCTAGAAAGCAAAATAATATTTGGTGGCTATGGATGATGTGAATTTCGTGATTGGTGATTCTTTTGTGATGGCTGCTCTCTGCCTCTTAAGACTCCTTTTATAGGTAGAAAGTCGTGCCTAGGTCAAAACCTCCTTAAAACTTGAGTCGGGCTTGATTGGAGCTAAACGGACTATTCTTGTAAAATTCGTCAAATTGGACTTTCTTCAGTAAAATAACAATATCTCGCACTCCAGAACTCTGTTTGATCCGATTCTAAATGAAAATGAAATTCAACTCTCGGGGCTTCGATTTGATATGTAATTTGCCTATTATACCCTTCTTGTAGATTGGTCAATTGTCCGTTGACTTCCAGATTTCAATTTTGGCACTGCACTTTCCTTTTCTGACAATTGCTTCAATTCTTTCCTTTTTGCTTCCTTTTGTTTCCTTTTGCTCCAAAACACCTTGTGCTTGTAAAACCTGTATAAATACTTAAAACACACTAGAAAGACTCTATAAAACCAGTCATATCATGGCGTAAAATCGGTAAAATCCATGATACATCAAACTCCCCCAGACTTAAACCTTTGCTTGTCCTCAAGCAAATAATTAAGCCTGCTAGGAAAAGTGTTGACAACGATGGAACTCATTAAGAACATCACATCAATATCACAAAAGATTCATCAAAAATCAAGTCAAGACTACCATGTACATTCCCTTTTAACTTAGCAATTTCCCATGTATCCCCCACAATTCACAAGTCAATCAATCCAAAGCATCACAACTATTTCAAAACCATAGAACTACTGCCCAAGGAACAAGTTCCTTCCCTTGTCAATATTATGACAAGAAAGTCTTAACGTACAGGTTGCTTTACTCTCCCCCAAACTTATTCATTTTGTTTTTTTCTTTTGAAATTCTCAAGGCTTAGGCGAATAGTGGTATTATAGGAAATTTTTCTAACCTCGCTGTCAACCAAGTTCTCAAAGGTTCAAATGCATAATGGTATCGCATGAAATTTTCCTAACCGCATAGATCTCGAGCTTCTAGTGATGAATAGTTGGCGTCTTAAGGAATTTCCCTCTGCCTCATCACTAGGTTTTAGTTAAAAACAAATTCTTTTCATTTAGATAAGGGGAGAGTGGAACACACAAACAATGTCATTATAGCATTGAACGAGGACTTACTCCTATAGCTATGAAAATGCAATAGCTCAGACTTACATGGGTTTTATGACTCGAGAAGATGGGTATTTTCTGGTTGATTGTTCCGCTTCAAGGTTTTCCATTAGTCATAGACTAGAACTGAGTTCTTGCATCAATGGTCTTTAAAAGTTTTCCAATGTGATTAGTGTTCCAAAAAGGTAATCATTGTTCCCTTGATTGATATGAGTCAAATAAAAACTAAAAATTGGCGAAAAATCATGAGATAAACAACAAGAACTTCATTAGTGTGGATAAACACCCCCGAAACTTAAATTACACCGTCCCGGTGTAACAAAAGTGAGAAGAAATGCGAATGATATCCAAAATGAAATTTAAAAGGATCGAATGCGGTACCTCTGAGTTGAAGTCGGCCGACCCTAATGAGAGGTCGGTCGACTCAGGTAGCGAATAGTCCAGTTTTGCTGAATCTCCTCGTCTGAAAACAAATCAAAAACACCTAAAAATGAAAATAAAACGTACCTAGTGGGTTGCCTCCCACTCAGCGCTTGTTTAAAGTCAATAGTTTGACTATGGTGGAATAGACGTGTCATGGCGGTCTCGGTCCATTGGAGTACACAAGTGAGGTGTCTCCATGATCATGAATGTTGGCAGCAGTATGGATTGTGACTCCAGCTTCAGGGTGAGCTCTATCAATGGGCGTAGTTGTGAATCCTCCAGAATCATCAACAAGAGTAAATCAATTTGACTTCTTTGGTGAATGCCTTCTTCTTTTGGAATATTGCTTCTTTGATGCCTTCTTCATGTGACAAAAACTAGGTCTAGCCGCTTCTGTGATAGATATGGGTGACTTGCATAGGAGATTTGGTTGCAAAATATCACCTTTGATTATCGCTGGTGCTGAGTATTGGTCTCGTGGTTCTTGGCGTCGGTCGACTAGGCACGGGTCGGTCGACTCGTCTCTTAAATTAGGTTTTCTTCCAATTTCTTTCAGAATCGTAGGCGCTTCATCATAGGACTCCTTATTAGATAAGCGTCTCTCCTTCTCTGCAACTTCTTCCATCGTCTCCTTCAGCTTTTTATCATCACTTATGCTTCGTTCATCATCTTCTCTTGGCCAAATTCTTCTCATCCATGGTGGTTTGTATGTATTGCTCGCAGTGGATATACCAAAGAATGTAGGAATATCACCAGGGTGGGCTGTAGGCTTGGGCTGGACTTCATGTTTTCTTGTGGTCGCGCCAATAGAGAAACATCGGATTCCTAGCCTTGGCGGATGTGACTGAAGTGTGATGTGTGGAGCTCTATGCTTTATAGCATGTACTGGATCCTTAAATATCGTAGTAAACTTAGGTTGAGATATCACATGTACCTCTTCTCCAGGATCAAACACTTCATCCTTCTTGATCTCGGTTGCAGAAACTTCAAAATGAATCGTGTTATGGCCAATTCTGCAAATTAGCACAAAGCTTCTCGAACCTTCCAACTTCTCCGGTATTCTGCTCCTAATAACCGCAGTACACTTCATGAAAATAAACTCCAATGCACCATGGAAACTAACCTTATAAGAAAATACTTGGTCGATAACAATTTTCACATATGGTAAATCCTGAAATTCGGTAATCGATATTGTTCGACTTATCTTCAAAACCAGATCATTGCTTATCTTAACAGCTTTGGGATAAGGCGGTATGTCTATTTAGACGTTCTTGATCATTCGGTTTGAGATTTTGTGAAGTTTTGGTTGTTTCTGGGTCGGGTCGGTCGACTGTGGGTATGCGTCGGTCGACTCTGGAGTTGTGTCGGTCGCCACAGGTAGGCTTTTATCGATCGACACTATACTCGCATAAATTTTCTTCACCCGTCTGAAGGCTGTGTCGATCGACACAGGGGGTGGTGTCGATCGACACACCCTCAGAAGAAAACTTTTTTTCGTCTCTGCCTCGAGTCGGTCGACTTTCTCTTCAAGGTCGGTCGACTCGGCTTCCGGAGCTTCAAATTCATCCCTTTCTTCAAGCTCTATGATTTCCTTGGTCTCTGGATCAATCTCATAGTTTGGGAGACGTATTTGTCCACTTATAGTCTTGACAACAACACAGTGTTTACTGCTCTTCCTCCCTCCATGAAGAATCTTCGGACATGTGGACTCAAATTTGTCATTATCTTGTAAATGTGCTCCTTGTGTCCTAGCTGGAGTTATGTAATCCTCCTTGAACTCGCAGTAGGTATTGCCATGATATTGCTTCCTTGGTTCTTCACACCCAGCTCTTCTAGCATAGCTCATATTCACCATTGGATTCACTTGTTCATCAAAGTAGGCCTTCTTCTTCTCCTCCATCAGAAATTGCTCAATTGTTCTCTTTAGCTCGACAATTTGTTGTGCTTGGATGAAACTTTGTTCTTCTTCTCCCGTCATGGCTTCATTAGCGCTGCTGCTCTTGGCATACCTCTCAATGAGTTTCAACGCATTGATATGACTCTGCTCCTTAAAGTTTCCTCCATTTGCTACATCAAGTGCGCGTTGGTGCCTTGAATGCACACCTCCAAAGAACATGTTGACAACTTGTGAATCATTGAATCTGTGATGAGGAATATCTCTTAGGTACCTCATGTACCGTGTCCAAGCTTCATGGGATGTCTCAGAATTGACTTGCTGGAACGTGGTTATCTTTCTCCTCATCTCCTCGGACTTCGCCTCGTCAAAGAAGTGATTCAGGAACTCACCTCTTACCTCCTTCCACGTTTTTAATGAACCGGGCTCCAGTAGTTTCAACCATCTTAGTGCTGCTTCTCCTAAGGAATGATGAAAAAGTTTGCAGCAAAGCCACTCATGTGAAACACCATCAAAGTTGATGTTCCCAATGGAGTCTTCAAATACTTCAATGTGAAAGGATCTTCATGTTTCAGCCCATAGTACATCTTATCTCTGACCATCTCGATTGTGCCATTCTCAATCTGGAAATTTCGTCCATGCATTGCTGGCAACAAGATCGCTGATCGATTTTTGAAAAATTGAGCCGGTTTGAGTTCATCCATGAGTGTTCCAACTTCTTCTTCCTCTTCTTCTTCATTTGGTGCCTCAATCTGAAGGATGTTTCCTCCAGCATCCAAACGATTTCCATCTTCATCCACTCTCTCTCCATGAGTATTGAGAATAATCTATGGCGCTTGAGAGTTAGAAACTGACCTCCTCTTCTTCTCCTCCGTTTTGTCGATTTTTAGCTCCGAGTCGGCCGACTGTTGAGGTAAGTCTGTCGACGGTATCGACGAGTCGATCGACTGAGGAGGTGAGTCTGTCAACTTTGGCTTTGGATCTTCGTTCGAAACGTGATATCTCCTCTCCTTTAGGGTTGTATTAGTAGCTGGTACAAGCATGCACCTGAAACACAGGAGAGAAAAAGGAACAAACCAATGAGCAAACAAACATAGAAACGAAAACACTTCAAACAAATTCCTAAAATCCGCAGGACACACCTAAATAAAATGCAAGTGCACAGTGTACATTTGTAGCATGAAAGGTTATCGATCCCACATGAAACCAAGTGATTACCGCAGATCTGTTACTTTGGAACTTGTCAAAGCAAAGCATGATTAGTATTATTAGTGATATCATTAGACTAAAGCAAATGGGATGATTGTCATTGGTTTAAGGGCGCTAGATCCAAAGGAAATCGCATGAAATATAGATCAACAATCAATCAATAATCAATAGATTCACGAACACAGAAGACGATATATATAATAACCGATCTCTTGAGATATTATACCTATGAGTTAACCATTAGATCAGAAAGGATGATTTCCAAACCTAATATGAAAACACATGCAATGAAACAGATCTGATTGTTCATAACCTTCTAAACCAAACATTCATTTGGTCGAGGACGAGGTTACCTACTAAAACCCATGTTCTGGAATCATTACCCAATGGTGTATTGGTGTAACTCCTCCTATGAGCAATATTCTAAATGGCCAGATCAGAATAAAGTAGAGAATACCATTAAAGTAGAGAATATTGATTATATCACGTTGAATGCATTAGAGGTCTATAAAACCATTGAAAACCCTAGATCTAACAAGTTGTCTACTCGCTCATAGAAAAACTCATGCACAAAGTATACTTCATAAAAGTAAAGAGGTTCAGAGATACAAACTCAGTATATTGTTATGAAAAACAAATCTATTCTTCCCTTCAAGCTCTCAAGCAACGCTAGTGTAGCAAAACCCTAGAAATCTAGAAAGCAAAATAATATTTGGTGGCTATGGATGCTGTGAATTTCGTGATTGGTGATTCTTTTGTGATGGCTGCTCTCCGCCTCTTAAGACTCCTTTTATAGGTAGAAAGTCGTGCCTAGGTCAAAACCTCCTTAAAACTTGAGTCGGGCTTGATTGGAGCTAAACGGACCAGTCTTGTAAAATTCGTCAGAGTGGACTTTCTTCAGTAAAATAACAATATCTCGCATTCCAGAACTCTGTTTGATCCGATTCTAAATGGAAATGAAAGTCAACTCTCGGGGCTTCGATTTGATATTTAATTTGCCTATTATACCCTTCTTGTAGGTCGGTCGATTGTCCGCTTCCAGATTTCATTTTTGGCACTGCACTTTCCTTTTCTGACAATTGCTCCAATTCTTTCCTTTTTGCTTCCTTTTGTTTCCTTTTGCTCTAAAACACCTTGTGCTTGTAAAACCTGTATAAATACCTAAAAACACTAGAAAGACTCTATAAAACCAGTCATATCATGGCATAAAATCGATAAAATCCATGATACATCAACTTCCTTAAATCCTAATCAACCTTAATTAATCCTTCCTAGTAGTTTAGATTCATATCTTAGTTAGTTAAAGACTCAAACCAACATCTAGAAACCCCCCCCTTTACATTTTTCTTTTCAACTTGGTTTCAAATACAACTTGATAACTTCCGCGCTCATTTGGGTTCGATCCCTCAATTCCTACAACGAGTATAGCTTTTCCTACACGTGCTGACGCCTCAAAAGACATGCTGACCGGACTTGGCGTGCCCTAGGTTTGATTCGCCCCTAACCTAAGAAATCAGAGCTGTCCAATGACGCGACGCCACGTCAAAAGACTCGGGGGGAGGGGGACTAACTGATGGAGGTGGGATTAGCACCCCCCTCCATATAAGGGCCCGGCCTGAATCAACCCAAGGTCATTGATGAAGCAAGCTAGAGCCGAAAACAAGGGCCCAAACCAGCACGGCCCAGATCAAGCCCAGAAGTCGATCCTCAGCTTCGGTGCAACGCCCGAAAACCACGTCAATACCCAACTGAGCCAGTAAGCGAGCGCCACGCGCCTTACCATACTAACTCGAAGACTCTACGTTCGGCGGATGCTTGACACGTTGTCTACACCAAACGTGAAACGTCTATCGAGGACGCGTTAGAAGAAAGCTGCTGAACTTAGACGCAACTGCCTCCTGACCATAAATAGTTCAACTTATGAAGAAATGATGACTTATCAAACTGCCCGCAACCCTAGCTCGGCAACCTTATAGCAAAAGATGACCCTCAAGACACGTGCTCACCTGCTACGGGCCATACGATTAACTCCTCAGTATATATAGAAGCCACATTCAATGTAACAACACACATTAACTTCTGACAACGTTAGAGATTACGATTAGAGAGAGAAAATTTAGATCATCTTTAACATTTTAGCTCGGCTTCCTAAGTCATTAAGTGTTGAATTCGGATCTCAGCTTCTTGTTTGATCTTGTTCATCAAAACCATTTATCTACTTTTCCTTGTAAATCCTTTCTACGAATAAAAGTAAGGTTCAGAACATCCACTCGAACCCCGTATTCAATCTTTTTTCCTTTGCTCAAAGTTTACCTCATCGTTGAATCTCCGACCCTCACATCCGAATATAAAATCCGTACTCGACTTGCACTAAACTTCTCGGGTGCAAGATCGAACAATAGAGTTGCTAAAAAATGTAATGAGAAGTAACTAGATTTTAGTTAGATAATAATAAGATTCAAATAAATCTTAATACTATTAATTGAGAGTACAATAGAAAAATAACCTTAATTTTATGTGTTATATTACATGTAGTACCATTGGAGTTTAGTTTTTTTTAAATAGATCATTAAGGGTAATATAGACAAAATTTATTGATTTAGAAGGTAAAATTTTTATGCGTGGGATTACTAATTTATCACAAAACCAAAAAGGATCTACATGGTATCTTCTATGGGTTGTTCGAGGCTCCATTTCCTATGAATAAGATTTATAAATTATTAAATTAAATTAAATCAGTAATTGGACATAAACAGATGGCCGCGATTACACATCTTGCTCTTCTGTTTTCTTTTTCTTCATCTGCTACAAACTCAAGAATCCATGGCATCAACAGGCAATTAGTTGATAATCTTTCATTTTCTATGAAACCATATCGTTCTCTATCAATCCAAAACCTTAAACCCATCTGCATAACCGCGTATGCTTCACCGTCTTCATGTACACCGATAACTCTGGCAGTGAAATACATGGCTCGGTCATCACTAGGTCTACTCGGTCTCTCGTCTCACTTGGTCATGTATCAGAAAGGGATAGTTTTTTCTAAGGGTAGACTCTTCTTTTCCATTAACCGAACTCAATTCGCTAAGAAGCAAAGATTTTTGATTCATTCGTTTGCAATCTGAATATGAAGATTTACAGGTGGTGGTCAATGTAATGTGACCAATGGGTATTGCAATGATAATGTTGTGAGTATTTATCCTGTTCACATAACTACCTTTGAATTCTATGCCTGAAATTGGAGAGCCATGAACTTTTTTTTTTTCATACAAATTTGAGCTTTTGTTAAGTTAATAGGTAAGTTGTATGTAGAGACTGGCAGAGAATTATCCTCGGGGTTTAGAAAGTTGAAAAGTTCTTTCTTCTACAAACATAGACCTCCCACTAAAAAATGAAGAAGATGAAAGTATTCTCCATTAGCAACTATTCATTTTTAATAGTTGAATGTTTCTTAAAGGAAGAAAAAATTATGGGATAATACATCTTTCTTAAGCATCTTTAGATTCTTTTGTTTCCTTTTTTTTACACGTATATGTAAATCTCTATCTATATATGTATTTATGTATGATTGTAATTTTCGTTTCAGAATAAAGATTCAGTTCTGTGGAAGTTGTTTGGGTTATAAAATTGATTTTTAGTGCGACAGATCATCATTCACAGAAAATGTGAAAGTAGTTAACCCTATGAGAATTAAAAAGAAAAGTGAAGGTCTACTTAGTGTTCAATTCCTCAACGAAGCATCAACTCAATGAATACAATGAGAAAAAAATAAAGGTAGGCAAGTAATGCACTCTGTCAATTTTTCAATAGCATGATTTTGGCTATTTGAAGATGTTTTATCTTAGTTTATTCTTATAAATATCTCGATGCAGACTGATAGAGGAAACTGAAGGAAAGCATTTTGAATCATGAATAGCTGCTCATGAGAGTTAATGAATAACTAAAGGTTGGAAAATTAGGAACATTGGCCCTTCAATTTTTATTTTATTATTATGCTGTATACGAAGTTAATTATTGTAAAGGAGAATGTTATACATAAGAGAAAAAAATGGAACTTGAAGGAGAAGAAAAGAAGGTTTCGTCCTATCGAATCAAGGTAAGAATTTTCAACTTCCAATACTTAGATGTATATGTTTTTATTCTTGCAATGATTACCTTTTTATTTTGTCTCATAAAATGTGTTGAAATTTCAGTTTGAAAAGCTTATAAATTATGTCGAGCAGATGTGAAAAGCTCATCGATCGCATTTGTTTTCATGGGCATTTTATGATTGATTGATAGTTGAAGTAGTTTTGGCTGCCCTTTTTAGGCTGAAGCATAGGTGATTGTGTTTCAATAATATGTTGCTGCACAAGATAGTAGTGAGTTCGAGCAGAGAATAAAGCTTTATGTCAACCAGTTCTCATGGTGATACGACTAAATACTTTCTTTAACAAAAATGCAGAGATGTCTATGTATTGATGTATGATTGCAATTTCTTTGTTAGTATGAAGATCTAATCCGTTAGGAAGCTACTTGAGAGACTGTTCTTGAAGACGAGCTCCAGGAGAAAGTGTTGGTTTCTTTGAAGACGTTACTTATATTTGTTTGTGTATGATAGTTTGATACTGAAACCCTTGATGGTTTGGGTTGAGGTTTACTGTTTACTTGAGTTTAGATGTGAGATTCTTTTAACTGATCCAAGCTTTTAACAAACATTTAATAGGCAAGCCACTAAAAGATGAACATGACTTCGCGTTTTTGCTTCCATTAATTTTCTGGTTCTAAAGATCCTTCGGGTGTTTTCTAAACTCCATTTTCCGTGTATTTTTAGAACATAAGGTATAAGGACTTGTATCATATTTTCATTAGTTTTTCCTGTTAGTTGCAGCTTATTTATTTCTAAGAAAATATTTTTAGCATAGTAGTTCATTTTAGCTCAATATTTTCGTTTGCTTTCCTTTTCTTAACTTGATCTTTGCTTAACTTTATTATATTAGGAGATCATTATAGAACCATTTCAGTTTTGTAAAAGAAAATTTGGTTAAAAGTCTTGAATCTAACAAATTTGTCAATTCCTATACTAGCAAGTCTATAAATAATAGAGAATTGTAGAAGGATTTTCTTAATTATGATAGAGAAGACAAAAAGAAAAAAAAAAAGCATGTAAATGGTAGACATGTCGTTGATACATATACTCTTATTGTTTTTACGGTTCCAATTATCTTAACCGAGAACTGAGAGGAGGACTCCGCTCTGTAACCGTAAAATGGTGCAAGCTTAAAGGAACTGATGAGATTGACAAAAAATCCAGGGATACGAATGTTTCTCTATTTATAAAATTAAAAGATATAACTTTATAAAGAACCTTTAAGTTTTAATTTTAATCGTTAACCCAAAAAAAGAAGGTTACATTTTCTTGCTTTCCTTTATATATGGTTGGATGATAGTTTCTTGGTTTTATTTGTTTTGTGGACTCACTGATTTGGAAATGTGTTTAGTTCTTTTTTTCTCTGTGTTCCATTGATTTTCTTTAATAGTAATAGTAAAACCAAGACTTTCCCGACTTCCTTTCCTACCATATACTATTAGTTAAAAAATTTCAAATATCTTGAAAAAAAATGTTCAATTAAGAAAAGTTAACGATATTGTATGGGATGAAACATCTATGATGTCGAAGTACGGTTTTGAAACTCTAGATAAAAGTATGCAATCAACGAGTGTTTTGGTGAAATTTTTTTCATTTTTGGAGGTGTTTTTAGACAAGTTCTCCATGTATTTTTTGGTGGTTCTAGGAATGCCATTGTTTTTGCATAGCTCTGCTCATCTTATCTATAGAAGAAATGTAAAGTAATGTCACTGAAAAAGAACATGAAGCTTCTTGCTGGCTTAACTTCTACCAAGCGAACGACAATAAAGAATTTTTTTACTGGATCTTAGATGTTGGGGATGGCAGTTTGGAGAAGATAATGATGGAGAAATTAAGATTGATATTCCAGAAGAGTTTCAGATTACAGACGCTTCGGATTCGATCGATTCTATAGCTAGAGCGATATGAAAATCGTTTGGATAAGGTTAAAGATATTACGTTCTTCCAAAAGAGAGCAATTTTATTTTTTAAAAAAAATTCGTTGTTTCATGTTTTCTCAGAGTTTTATGTGATGATAACCACAACACTTTTACAATCATTTATCACATGTCACATAATACACATTAGTAACATATTTTTTACAAGTTTTTCACTTTTCTTTGATTCAACAAGAGTAATTTATAAGGGTTTACCAAACATCTTTTAATTTTTTTTTTTTGTGCTACGAAACAACAAAACATTATTTGAAAGGCTTTTGTTTCTTTCGATTTTTTTTTCATGAATTTTTGTGGGAGTTTGATTTCTTCCTTTAATACTATATTCACAACATATGAAATTACGATCACTTACAGTTTTCAAAGAACTTTTTATGTTTTTCTTTTATTTGAAGACATTTAATACTTAATATATTTGAAGACATTTGCTACTAAACTTGTTTATGGCTTTACGTTCGATTTGTTGTGTTGCGGTAATGATATAATTGGAATCAATTTGATTTTTAGTGTTTCATTCAAACCAAATATAAAATTTAGTCCTTCTAGTTCAAAACTAATAAAAAAAAAAACTTTTATCGATTGGTTTAGTCAGACCAAAAACATATTAATTGTTAAAGAATTATCTATTTTAACCGGATCCGTTAAATTCGTTTGAAGATTTAAAAGATCGGTTAGTTGGTTTGTTTTTGAATTGATATTAGTTCATCAAATGTTATCGGTTCTTTTGTCGGATTGTTAACGAATTTAAAGAAATATGAGTCTCAAAAATCATTTATCGAATCATTTGTTTTTTGATGAAAAAATAGAGCTTCAAAAACATAATGCTTCTGGTTTATTCGAACCATAAACTTATTAATAGATTTGTTTGGTCGAATCAAAAATTGATTGAATTGTAACAAATTGATTGGCTCGACTTATTTGGTAATGATTTATTCATTATTCCGCTTCCATTTTTTTGGTTAAATATTTGCTATTTTTTTCAAATGTAACAAAACCATATTCGTTTTCTTTTTACTGCACTTCAGTTACAATCGGTTAATTCGGGAAAATGAAATATTAATATTGGTTAGTTAAATGTTAGTTCATATCTTTTCTGGTCTAAAGCAATTATTACAAAAAAAAGAATTAATTGATCGATTTGAGTCACACCCAACATATTATTCTCGGTCGTCAAAACCAATAAATATACAAACCAACTAAATCGTATCCACTAAATAAAATTACTATAAAAGATTATTCCGCACGTGATGCGCGGGGCAAAATCTAGTAATATGTTTAGTTATCCTCGAAGGCTTTATATCATTGAAACGATCCTAACACCACCCAAATTTTCACACCACACATCTTCCTACGGCCACTAGTCTTTCGCTTAAGCAGGATCCTTACCCCCATTACCATCTTTCCCTAAAAACTCACAGAAGCTTAAGTAACTCGATAATTACTTAGTGAATGTATCATCCCTTCCAATGGTTTAATACATGGATGAATAAATTCGTATGAATGCAATCTATATGCACCAATCCGTCAAACAATACAACCATACCAAATTTGTGGCCATCGCAACTGAACCAGTCAAGTCTTGGCGGATTCATTTTGATCCCCCATCCACTTACCATTCGCGATGCCTACACCGTCATAAGTTGTCTGACCGAATCATGCAGACTACTGAATGAAATGTAAAGAAAGAAAACAAACGGCCCGATCAGTCTATCTCTGAGACTAACTCGAAACATAACCAAACGATCAACCGACAATCGTATATCGAGGCACAATGCCATGGTTCATACTCACCGTTGCTAGGCAGTTATAGTTGTATTTTCAACCGCTACATCTAGGGTTCTTTCATGTCGATAAGATCTCCCCGACCATGCCGTTATCTGTAATACCTCATCTTTAGGAAAATAAAATATAATTTTTAAAAACAATATTTTAAGGGCGAAAACAAATAATTTAATTTTTGAAATTTATTACGAACTCATAATTTATTTCTCAAAATTAATTCTTCACGAAGAAAAAATACGAAGCTAAAGATAGAATTCGAAACAGAGTTTACAGAATCCGACGGAATTTTATTCAAGACACGTATATATGGCAAAACGTTATTCGACAAAATGAATTTGTGATATATCTTCGTTTGGACGTGTGACGATAAACATTGTATATATTATTTCTCTTGGAGATGTGGCATAGGCAGAGAAAGAGGTGAAGAAAACTTGTTCATCAAGTTTTAAAGTTATGTTGTATGTTTCTTCACCATGAGAAGAGTGTGTGTCGTGGATTAAGGAGCAACAAATGAAAGAAGAAAAAATAATTATCTTGTTTATGCTTGGAAAGGAGGGAATATGTCTTGTGGCTTAAGGGCTATCAAGAGATAAGTTCAAGATAAATAATTATCTTGTTTATGCTTGGCAACGTAGCTAAAGGGAAAGAGAAGAAGAGTGATTCATATTATCAATCAACATAAATACATAACACGATTACCATATGGTGGAAATGGTAACCGTGGAATGTTGTTGAATTGCAGAATTTTTCTAAATTGCAGAATTATTTTTATTAAATTTTGTAGAATAATTTTAAACTTGAATGGTAACGACTGAATTACTAAATAAATGATTAAATAAAAAATTATTTAAACAAAAGAAAATGCAATAAGTGGATCGGATTTTTGGTTTTTATATTATAACCAAACTAAAACTAACCAAAAATGAAAATAAATTAACGCATGACCGAAATAATCGAATGCCCATATCAATTTATACCGTATAATCAAATTTATCTAATTGTAATATTTTATTTTATATTTCATGATTGGTACATAAATTAAAATTTTATCATCTTCAGTTATTTTTTATAAAAATTAAAGGAATCTTTTTTCTTTGTTTCTTAATTTAACAGAAAAGAAAAAAAATCAGCATAATTTATAATTTTACAAAATTAAATTCAGCAGCACAAAGCCTATTGTACTAAATTTTGATTTATAATACAAATTATTTATTAAACACACATATCATAAAACATGAAAAAATTCCTGACGAAATCAAAAAGTGTGAAAGAAAATAGAAAAGAGGAAGAGAGAGAAAGAAGTTGCATTAATTCTACAAGCACAACTGGTGTTGTTTTTGTATAATTTTTTCCATTCCACAAGAATTCCACAATTTTATTGTTACCAATTTGTACCTTAGAAGAAAACAAAGAAATGTAGTGAACGTGGCTTCTTAAGGACTCCAAAAACTTTGGCATATAGTGAAAAGAGGGTGTCACATTTGTCACCATTTAATTCACCACTTAGCACTATAAAAGAAATGTGAATTTTTTTTTTTTCTCTCCATTCTCAACGAGTAAGGAAGGAACAGTAAAAAAATAAAATAAAAGAACATAAAAGAAATAAAAGAAAAGAAAATAAAAGAGAATGAAGTTAGTTTGGTTTTGAAAGTTAGCACTGCTCCCAAGTCAATGATCGAAAAAAATCAAAGTATGACGGTTGAAGTAGAGGCGAGAGTTTGGTTAAGCATTCGGAGTCTGAGGGTCAAGTCGTGTTCGGGATAATCACTCTGAGTCAGGGAAAATTGTTTGTTAACTAATTTGCAAGATCCTGATATTTCAGACGGTTTAATAGACCGGGTGAAGACTGTACCATTCATAGTGTCAGTTAAGTTAATTTAAGAAATTTTGAATGCATGGATGGTTATTTTTATCTGGTTATCGAATATATATGGTGCTTAGGTTGCTTATGGTGCTAACTATTATTATTGTTGTGTCAATCAAGAACCTCGTGTTGGTTCTAAAGAGGAGGAAACTTTGTGGTGGTTCTTCCGTTTGTGTGTGAACCTCGTGTTAGTTCAGTAGTAAGCAGATCACACATTTTGCTTGGTTCATGGTTGAGAGTATCAACACGAAGTCGTTTATCAGACAGCCGAAGTACAAAGCGTCAAAGATATGCACGGAGGCAAGGGTTAACTACCTAGAGGACCGTATATATGAAATCCGGGGCTGAGCCATTTAGATTGCACCATTGATTGTTGGCACGGTCACCGCGTATCGATGGACAAAGAACAGTGTGGATGTTATAAGTACAAACTTTATGACTATGCTTAGGTGTTCCGTGAGGAAAAAGGAGGTGTTGTGATTCTGCCAGGCCCTAGGTTTAGTGTCATTTTGTGATGTGTTTGGCTTGTGATTCCAGGATATTTATTTTGATGTCACTTCGGCTATTGCATGATAAATGTTTTTTGCTGAATGTTATTTTCCTAAGAGTTACCAGGGTCTTCCTTGGTGGATTACTCGGTTAGCAGATAATCCTTAATATTTATTGCTTAGAATATTTGCACATTGCATGTTGAACCTTCCGCCCTTGCTTGTCTATTTTAATGTTGGGGTTAGGTTGGCGGAATGTTTTTCATGTTAGATAGGGGTTTTTGGTTTGCTGAGTGAAACTAGTTCACTCATTCCTCGTTGTTTTTTTTTTTTTTTTGCAGGTAAGTAAGTAAGTACCTTAGTGGAGTGGAACAGTAGGGATTGACATACATTAATCATCTTTTGCAAAGCAACATGTTTTCAAGATATAAGTATGTATCTTTTGCTTTTGACTGCGTTCATAGTCTCTGATGAATATATATTTATCGTATCATGTGGTTTGAAACTAATAAATATGTATAACTATGTAATAAATGAAGTTATATTCGTAATGGCGCGGTTATACTAATATTAAGTTTGTTCGACTTAACACAACTCTGATTTGAGTTACGGTTTGGAAAGCCTTAGACCACGACTCAGAGGTAAACCAATTACCTCTAGGCTGCCTTGGGTTATAGAATTATGCTTCATAACTTATGATCGATTACTCTTAACCCGTCGTATCGTTTCTGGACCTTAGTATGAATTTTTCGTTCGACTATGTTCTTGTTTGATTGTTGGTCATCCAGTCGACTTATACATATAACAATTTGGGGAGGGGGGGGGAGTGTTACCCTATTAGTCCATATGGCTTGCCTCTACGGTCTGATCTTTTTTATTCTTTTTTCTATGACTTTTATATATCATCGATCTTTCTGGCAATTTCTAAGTTCCCAAATGAGAAACTAAATAATAAGAATAACCAAATGAGAAACAATAAATGAAAATAAATTTACTATAAGTTGAAATCAAGTCTAAAAGCTTTGGACCATGGAAGCATTTGAATTTATTGAAACTCAAATGGTTTTTGTGATACTAAACATGCATAAAAGAAATACTTAAGATAATAGAAAAATTAATCATAATTAATCCATTTTCATGGTATAAATTACTTTGTTAATCACCTTAGTTTACATAATTTTCAATTTTTTATTATGGTAACCATCAAGCATTCACTCAAGTCTATTAAACCCACTAAACAAACAAAAAAACTATTTTAATAGGTTAGTCATGCATTACAAGAAAAAAAACATAGCGATTACATCAAGAGTCGCAAAACAGTCGTAAAATCGATACTTTACGACTAAAGCAAGTTGTATGAAATATTTTGTCGTCAAAACATATAGTCGTTTTGACGACAAATTTACGACTAAATAACTACTGTATGATGTGGACATACTTTAGTAAGAAAAAGTCGTAAATTTTACAACCAATTAACATCTAAGTTGATGATTCTCTTATGACTGAATTACGTCAAGGATGTTAGAACAACATGAATTTTGATGGGACCAACTACAGACTAACTCCATTCGGGATGTGAATAATCAGCAGTATCAGACGCAAGGTCATAACGCCGGTTTCAATAAGGCTCCTCAAAAAGACTCTACTCCACCACATGATCCTTACGTATCCATGCTCAACACAATATATGAGGGACAATCTCAAATTACGGTAGACTTCAACAACAAGATAGATATTTCTTACAATAACCTCAAGGCTGAGTTTGATTAGTTGAAGATCCATGTGAAGAAGCTAGATGTCCAAATAGCTCAGGTTACAGATGTTGTAGGAAGGTCGGAGAATAATCAACGCAGCTGCAATGCCATCACATTGAGGGGAGGAAAAGATGCAGAAGTCGAAGGTGACACAAATTAAATGGATCATCAATGCAATGCTATGAAGACTAGAAGTGGAAAGGGTCGTGGACATAACATGAGGATAGATCCAGAATCAAAGGAGTTGGTGGGGGAAAATATCGTTCCAAATAAAAAAAGGGAATGACGTTTCTGAGAATGCATCAACCGATGTACCTCATTGCATCGATCGATGCAGTGGTTGTAAGGAAAATTTGAGTGGCGTCTCTAAGAATGCATCGACCGATGCACACCCCCGTGTCGATCGATGCAGTGATTACCAGTCTCCACCAATGAAAATTTTGACTAAGGCAAAAACGAGCACCACTTCCGAGAGTGCATCGATCGATGCACCTCACTGTGTCGATCGATGCAGTAAGTTCGTGAAGACACCCAGATTTTTGACTAAAAAGAAATTGTGTGCAGTTTCTGAGAGTGCATCGATCGATGCACCTCCTTGTGTCGATCGATGCATTTCTGGGCAAGCCAAAAATCCGACTCTTGAAGATGGTGATAATTCAAAGCCAAAAGTATACACTACTCCTTTGCCCTATCCTAAGAGGTCTAAGAAAGAGGTAGAAGAAGCTAGGTGCAAAGAGATAATGTAGAAGCTTTCATTGAACAATCCTTTCTTTGGTGTTTGCAATATGGCTCCTACCTTGAAGAAGTACGTGAAGAAGATGCTTGCAAACACTATAAGCCTTGATGATGGGGTGAAAATGATCTTAGAAACATGTTCACAATTGATGTCTAAGAAGATGCCGAAGAAGATGAAGGATCCTGGTAGCTTTGTTCTGAATTGTAAGATAGGGAATCACAACTTTGAGAGATCTCTTTGTGACTTGGGCTTCAGCGTGAATCTCATGCCATTATCAGTGGCAAATAAGCTAGGTGTGATGGAATTCCTCTATACCTCCCTCACTCTTGTTCTTGCAGATAGGTCAACCCACTCTCCTGAAGGAATTTAGAGGATGTGCCTGTTAAGATTGGAAATTGCTAGATTCCTGTGGTTTCATCATTTTAGATTATGAGAGCCATGAGCCAAGTGATCCTATCATTCTTGGGAGACCGTTTTTGGCTACTGCTGGAGCTTTAATTAACTGCAGAGAGAGCACTATTGAGTTTAGATTGGATGGTTTCAACCAGATTTTTCATATGGATAAGCTAAATTAGCTGCAGAGAGAGCACTATTGAGTGAAAACTAATGATGTTGTTAAGCATTTGAGAATAATGATAGTTTTGGGAGGAATGCTGTGTTATTTTGATCTTGATGTACCATATTGCAGAGGTTTAGTGATCATCCAAGACTAATGGAAAACTTAGAATGGATCAACAAGACATCAACTGCCCATGTCTCCAAGTCATGAAGTTCAAGTAAGCCGGAGCTAATCATATCTCTCACTGTTATAGTCAATACCCACCTAATGCCTCTTTAAGTTTAGTCCAATACTGATTCATCTCCAGCTCTCCCTAGATAGTGTTAAGTTTTATAAGAAAAAGTGCTAAATAGATAACAATTATGAGCTGAGGATTAACAATGCGATGACACATTGTTTATTTTGGAACGGACAAGAGTAGGGTGAGGATGTGACAGTCCAAAAATACCTGCCATCTCCATTAGATTTAAGATTTGCAATTGAATCAATATGGGGGAGAGGGAAGAGACCATAATGTTAAGGCTAGGTTATTGTTGTGTATTGGTTAGAACTTTGTTCTTGTGGGGGCAATACTTGATGGTGTAGAGATTTGCAGTGATGGTAACTTGGATGGATTGGTTGAAAGGCTGTGGTGCAAGTATGTTAAGTTGCTAAGATCTGGGGAATTACATGGTGGTCTGGATTAACTAAGCTTTGGTCTTATGTGGTTATGGTAGTGAGAAATGATACATTGTTCTTAGGATCAGATGAATTCCCAAGTTTTCAAACCTCTTCTCTGGTTTAGTTCTCTGTTTTGTTTGAGGGCAAGCAAAGGCTAAGTCTGGGGAAGTTGATATATTGTGGTTTTTATGGTTTTAGAGTCTTTGTTTTAGTGTGTTTTAGCGTCCTTTATAGGTATTAATATGGCTAGAATGGTGGAGCATTTGAAGCAGCTCGGATTAAAAGGAGCAAAAATGGAAATCTTGGACTTTTGAAGAGAAAATGGAAGGAAACTTCTGAAAGTGCATTGGTCGATCCATCATGATTTCCCCTATACGAGATTTTCCTTATTTTGTGATTTGGGCTTTGTTGTTTCCATATTTGGAGCCCAAAGTTTAGCCACGACTTTTTACTTATAATAGGAGTTTTAGGTTTAATTTTTCATTAAGTTTTGCTTTTGCTTTTGGAGAAAAGACTCTAGACTCTTGTTTTTGTGAGTTTTGCAACCTGAGACAAAATCCGGATTTTGTGGAGAAGATTTCTTATCCCTTTCTCTTTTGTTTTGATTTCTTTATGAAATTCTCTTATTCAGTCATGTTTGTTTTCTTCCAAACCATGAGCGAGTAATTCACTAGTTAGGTTTAGGGATTCTAAAGGATTTATGAATCTATATTAGGGTTTTCATAACTAAGAATCTAATTAAGAGTTCTTCAATTAATCTGGTTATATTTACTTAGATCTAGCCTGATCACCTAGGTTTAAGTCATAGATTAGATAAGAAAACGGAAGTGGACTTAGCTAATTGGAAAATAGATTAATTGAGCAAGTGATGGCTAGTTGCAAAGGAATTTGGACTAGATAGCTTGTGAACATAACAAACATGGAATTTGGTAGTTTAGCTAACTAGGCATAGTTAGAGCTTCGCAGCGGAAGCTGGTTCTCTATAGATTTGTGTTTGTGTTCTAGAACATTCCTTAATTAGATAATTAGGTAGATTCTCGTTTAGATTCAGATTCCCGAAGAAATCCCGAAACCTAGCGCTTTTTCCCACAGTTTTAAAACAACAACTTTCTTGCTTTGATTTACTTTTTCTTTTTTAATTATATTTGAATCGCCTAGCTTAACTAGAAACTAGATTTAATTGTGTTCCAAAGAGTCTCTTGGGAAACGATAATCCTATATACTACAGCCACATAACTATGCGCTTGCAGTAAAATCTTAGGGAAAACTTTCTCTACATCATGTATGACTGCAGCTTAGACAACTTAGCTTGCACCCTCTACACATACATTTGGGCGATTTTCTTTGCATTCTGATCCGGAACCGTCCCATTTGGTCTTGTATAAATTTTCAAAAACACCTCACCGATAACCAGTCTCCCCAATTCCTCTTCCAGAAACATTATCATAATTACGATATGAATATATACAAGGTAAGCTGAAGAATTACAAGAGAAAGAAGCACTAGATATAGAAATTGAACATACCATTTTCTGTTAGATTTGTGCATATGACTTTTTCCCTATGAAGTGCTTGTGCTCGCCCAGGCATTAATGGTCAGATTTTCGAGCTTCAGATGCTGTTCGACTCCTCTTGCTGTCCGACTCCTCTTCTTAGCTACATTTGTCTCCCAGTAAGCACACATTTGTGTCCAAAGAGTATACTTGATCAAATTTGGTCACACTTGAGTTCTCCTGCAGGTGTTCACCATATCCTTTCATTCATGATTTACAAACGGCTTGGAAATGTTGTTGAACTATCCCTGAGAATACGGGATCCCAATGGTCGGGTTTCTATAATGCAAGAAAAATAAAATGGTGTTAGTGAAGAGGATATAAACAAAATAAAAGTTGATGTTTAAATGTTCAGAATTAACTTACCGCCAATTTGAGGAAGTATCTTTCTTGTCTTTCCCAAGGCACACACTTCCAAATGTAATATGGACCATTGAACTTGTTGGTGAATATCCTGGTGATCTTCCCTGTTAGTTTTTACCAGTCACGACCAAACCTAGACATTAAGATTGAACATAGCAAACATAATCAAATAAAACTCTCAAATACAACCTTAACAATCGTTGCAATAAAAAACAAACGGAAGAGAACAAACAACTGAGTAATCATAATCTGTGAAAGATAAAACAGAACGAACAATGTGAAGCACCAAACTTATAATCAAGAATCGCATTTTTATAATAGCCACAAGAACACTTAATATGAGAATTATCTTTACAAAAGAGAAATACTCTTGACTTGATAGAAAGAAATCAAAACAAGTTTTAGTATCATATTCATTCACGAAACTGTATAAATACTTCTCTACAATTTCAATACTTCAATTCTACAAATACTTGTCTCCTGCAAACCAAACTGGTAATCCAAATAACAAAGACTACTTTAGAATATCATGAATAACGATAACTCAAAATTCAGACTCTGTTTTAGCTGTCGAACTAATAATGTAACATAAACAAGATTCTGAACAAAAACTAAATCCGAACAAAGGGATAGAAAGGAACACATCATGTCGTTTTTTTCCGGCTGAGGTTCGATCAGAGAAAATGTAGTAATACCCCTAATCTTGTGTCGGTTTGTAATGCTAAGCAGGGCATTAAGTGCTTCGAGTATACTTTCCTCGAGATCCGTCTCACTCTACGCAGTTTCGTCAATCTCCTCTTCTTCGGAGTCATATTTGACGTCGTTAGAGAAATGATTGCTACCATCTGAGTTATGCAGTGGAGGTCTCGGGAAGCTTAGTGGTGGAGACACATTAGCTTCAGGATTCGAGAAGCTTTGTCCTTGCTGTATCTGCGCTTAAAGTGGGGGAGCTATGAAGCGGCGTCCTCTGAGGTAGACTATGAAAGCTGTGTGGTGGCCGCATTAAGGTTGTCTAGATCAAGTGGGTTCGCGATGGATACTGGATGCTAAGGAACTCAGATGGACCGCATTGTGGCGGAGAGAAGGTCTCCATCGGCAAATTTAATTTGTTCTTCGTCACCGCTGTAGTGAAGTTGTATCCGTCTAGTAGCGGTGACAAGCAATTTGAGTGGTGGTGGCCGGTTGTAATTGTATGATGTAGAGGTGTCATGAGTGGTTGATTTCGGATGATGGTTAGTGATTCTCCCCTCAGGCTCAGTTCTGAATACATGATTGGCTGTTGCGGCACTTGCTTCGTCTTGAAATTGTGCTGAGGCACTCGGAATGGCTGTTTGAATTGGTCTTATCTCCTTGAATTAGATTGAATTGCTCACGGTGAACTGATTTTTCCCTTTTTGGATGAGTCCTTTGGATTTGTCAACAACTTCCCTGCCTCCTTTGATCTTCTTCACGTTCTGCAGGTTGTTTTCCAGTGACTTCACGTCCTGCATCTTGGGGTTGGTGTTGCTCATACCCGGGGGTTCCTTTGCTTTTACCTTCTGCTCGATTATACAAATCGTCATTCTCTTAAGTGCTCCCTTCTTGTCAAGTAATGGTCTTCCCTTGAGCGGCTCCTCAATCTTTAATAGTCTTGGATTGGTTGCTCTTCCTTGTGGTTGGCTTCTGATGTTGAAATGGAAGATTGGTGTGAAACAACTTCGAAAGAGATTAAATGCTCCTTTGCGCGAGATGTCGAGTCGATCGTCCCTCAATGTGAGACGGTCGTCTCCAAGGTGGTCGGTGGACTTCATGACCAGGTCGGTCGACTGCAATACTTGTGTTTGTTCCTTAGTCTTGATTCCTTGATTGTAAGTTCTCCTTGGCGGTCTGATTACTCAAGGCATTTTTAGTTCTCCCCTGGATCTTGATCCAGCTCCTCTTTCGATATCTATTTTCAAATGAGGATGACTTCGCGGCTTCCCATATTGATTGCCTCCTTCAAGATTTTTCGTTTACCATTCTTCTTCTTCTTTCTTCAGCGATCTCTTGTTGATTTTTCATAGCCATCCATCTGTAATTCTTATCTTGTTGTACCTTCCTGAGTGGTTTCATCGTGTTGCTCGGCATGGGTTCTCGGGTTGACTGCTCTTGAGCCTTCCTTTTGTCTTGGTAATGGGCATCTTCTTCCCTCCTATGATTTGAAAGTTCAATCATTTGCAACCTCCTCTTGATCTCTTGGATCTCCCTGTCGTGCCTTAGTGCTTTGATTTGATTGGTACCCCTGTTATTTGCGCTTTCACTCCTTACATAGTCTTGTATTATCTGGGTTCCCTTCTTGGAATTTAGAGCATTGATATTTCCAATGTTCATTGTGTCCAGGATGACTTGATTCTCCCATAGCAAACCTTTATAGTTGAATGAGCCGTTTCTCACTTGCATTCTTGATGTCAAAATTCATCATCTTGACGGCCCAAAATACTTTGTACTCAATCTCAACTGGGAGATGACAGGCTTTGCCGTACAATAGCTGAAATGGTGTTGTCCCTAGTGGTGTCTTGAAAACTGTGCGGTAGGCCCAAAGTGCATCATCAAGCTTTAGTGACCAATCTTTCCTCGTACGTCCCACCATTTTTTCCAATATGCTCTTGATCTCACGGTTGGAAACTTCGACTTGGCCACTGGTTTGCGGATGATAGGGTGTTGTCACCTTGTGTCGTACACCATTCTTCTTTAATAGCTTTGCAAATATCCGGTTGATAAAATGTGTACCGCCATCACTAATCACGATCCTGGGCACTCCAAAAAGTGGGAAAATTATGTGCTTGTAGAGCCGAATCACCACTCTTGCGTCATTGGTGGGGCTTGCCACTCTTGCTTCAACTTGGATACATAGTCTACAGCAACCAATATGTATTGGTTTCCATGTGAGGTCGGGAACGGTCCCATGAAATCGATGCCCCAACAATCGAAAATCTCCACTTCCATGATGAAATTCATTGGCATTTCATTCCTTTTACTGATGTTTCCCTTTCTTTGGCAGGCATCACAGGTTGAAACAAAGTGATGTGCATCGCGGAACAAAGTTGGCCACCAAAAACTAGCTTGGAGAACCTTTGAAACTGTTTTGAAACTAGCAAAATGACCAGCATAATCGGAACCATGACAGTGGTAAAGTACTTGGGATACCTCGTGTTCAGGAATACAGCGTCGAATGATCCCGTCAGCGCATTTCTTGTAGAGGTAAGGCTTCTCCCAAAAGTATTTACTCACTTCTCGCAGGAACTTCTGCTTCTTATATCTAGTGAACTCTTCAGGTTTGACATCTGCGGCTAGGAAATTTGCAATTTCACTAAACCATGGTGGAGTGAGTGGTCTGGACGTCGTCTTGGCTTCCCCTTGTATGACTAGTATCATTTTCTGAGGTGGTTTCTTCAGGATAGTGTGGTCAGGATGGTTCGGTCGGTCGTCCTTAGCATGCACTCGGTCGACTGTGTTGAAGACGGGCGTCTCTGGATGACGGTGGATCGACTCGAGTCTCGCAGAGACTAGCCTCTGACTTCTTTCTCCTTGCTCAGTGGTTATCATCACTCCAATCGCATAGATATGCTCTTCAGGGAGGTGATCCTTGATAGGGACATCATCTTCTATTCTAATCTTGGATAAATGGTCGGCTACTCCATTCTCTATTCCTTTTTTGTCGCGTACCGGTATATCGAATTCTTGTTGGAGTAGAATCCATTTCAAAAGTCGTGGCTTGGCGTCCTTCTTCTGCATCAGGTACTTCAAAGCAGCATGATCAGTATGTACTATTACCTTTGATCCAACTAGGTATGAACGGAATTTCTCAAATGCAAACACAACTGCGAGTAATTCCTTCTCCGTTGTTGCGTAATTTCGTTGTGCTTCATCAAGAGTCCTGCTTGCATAGTAGATTACATGCAATTTCTTGTCTTTCCTCTGGCCCAGGACTGCTCCTACTGCAAAATCACTTGCATCACACATTACTTCAAAGGATAGTTCTCAGTCAGGTGGTTGTACAATGGGCGCGGAAATCAGTGCTTCTTTAAGCGTCTTGAATGCGTTCATGCAGTCTTGAGTGAACTCGAACTTTGTTTCCTTGCAGAGAAGTGCTGTGAGAGGTCGTGCTATCTTGGAGAAATCCTTGATGAAACGCCTATAGAAACCTGCATGACCCAAGAAGCTGCGGATTCCGCGTGCATCGGTGGGTGGTTGTAGACTTGTCATCACTTCAATTTTTGCTCTATCTACCTCGATTCCTGCTTCCGAGATGAGATGTCCAAGGACAATCCCATCTTGCACCATGAAATGATACTTTTCCCAATTCAACACCAAATGCTTTTCTTCACACCTTGCTAGAACTTTGCAAAGGTTGTCTAGACAATCATGGAAGGATGAGCCGTAGACTGAGAAATCGTCCATGAATACCTCCATTGTTTCTTCAATCATGTCCGAGAATATAGACATCATACACCGCTGGAAGGTTGCTGGTGCATTGCATAGACCAAAAGGCATTCTTCTGTAGGCGCATGTGAAAGTTGTCTTCTCTTGGTCATCAGGATGGATGGGGATTCGGAAAAAACCCGAATACCCATCTAGAAAACAATAGCACATGTGATTCGCCAATCTTTCCAGCATTTGATCGATGAATGGCAATGGAAAATGGTCCTTCCTTGTGGCTGCATTTAACTTCCGGTAATCAATGCACATCCGGTGTCCGGTAATAGTCCACTTGGTTATCAGCTCCTCTGCGTCTGTCTTGACTACTGTGACTCCTCCTTTCTTGGGTACCACGTGAACAGGGCTGATCCAAGTGCTGTCTGAAATAGCGAAAATAACACCCGCATCAAGCAGCTTCAAAATCTCCTTTTTTACCACCTCCTTCAGATTGGGGTTAAGTCTCCTTTGAGTTTCGATTGATGCTTTCGCTCATTCTTCCAAATGAATCCTATGCATGCAAAGGTCTGGAGAAATACCTACAATATTATCCAAAGAATATTCAAGAGCCTTGCGATACTTGCGCAACTTACTTAGTAGAATTGTTACTTCAACATTATTCAAATTTGCATTGATAATAACTGGGTAAGTGGAATTTGGACCAAGAAAAGCGTACCTTAACCCTTTTGGTAATGGTTTGAGTTCGAGCTTCGGAGCATTTTTTTTTCACTCCAATCAGCTATCTTGAGTTTCTTTGTTGTTTATGTTGGTAAGTCCAAATTTCTTACCATTTGCTTCATCTGCTCGCTTGAATCCAACATCTTGGTAAACCCATTTGCTAGGTCATCCATGTATCCCTCCTTATCAACTGCCATTGTCAAAGCTTTTTCCAGTGGATCAGTGATACTTAGCTCTTCAAAAACTTCTTGTGTGACTTCTGAGATGACATCTACAGCAAACATTTGCTCCTTCATAGGTGGTCGGCTCATGACTTTCTCCATTTGGAAGTTCAGCTGTAATTCTCCAAGTTGTAAGAATATTCTCCCATTCTTCACATCGATTATGGCACCTGCAGTAGCTAGGAAAGAGCGTCCCAATATGATAGGGTCGAAAGGCTCCTTATTGAAATTCAAAACTACAAAATCAGCTGGTATAAGACATCCTTCTACAAGCACAAGGATGTCGAGTAAAAATTCTTCTGGATAACGAACCGACCTGTCAGCGAGTACTGAGTAGGTTCGTATTCAGTATATCCAAGCCTCTTTGCTACTGAATTTGGCATCAAATTCACAGATGATCCAAGATCACATAGACTATGATCAAATTTAACATCATCAATGCTAATGTTAAGGACAAATGCACCTGGGTCTTCTTGCTTTCTAGGCATCTTGTTCTGTAGTATGGCACTACACTCACTAGTCAATAGCATCACTCCTTCTTCAAGACTTGCTGGGTTTGCTATTATCTTCTTCACGTATCACTTGAAACAAGGTGACATTCTACAAGCATCTAAAAATGGAAGTTGAATTACCAATTGTTCCACCAACTCCTTACATCTTGTGTCTTCCATCTCTTTTTTAGACTTCTTGTTTCTTCTGGGATAGGGCGGAATTGCTCTATAGACTCGTCATTCTTCGATTCGAGGTTCGTCGATCTTCTGAGTTTCTGGTCGGTCGACCTCAAGAGGGTCGGTCGACTCGTGTATCGGATCGAAATCGATTTCTTCTGGGGTCGGGTTGGTCGTCTTCCGCTTGTGGTCGGCCGAATTCTCCTCCGCTGCGATTTCCTCTTCTATTTCTTCCAACACAATGTGGTCTCTTGTGGTCAACCCTTTTCTTACTACTGGATCCAACTTCTTCCCGCTCCTTAAATTTATGGATTGAACGAACATCTTTGGATTAGCATACGTCTTTCCAGGTAGAATCCCCTCTGTTCGCTTGACTGAATCTGCTGTTTGTGCCACCTGGATTTCGAGCTGCCTCACATGAGTCGTTAATGCTTCAATCTTGCTGTTTAGCTCTCCATACATAGAATCTACCTTGCTCATCATTTCTTCATTCATCATCTGTTGCCTCTCCAAAATTTGTTGAAGCATGTTGTCTTTCCGATCCGGATTCATGGGGGCTCCTTGTTGTTGCTGCTGTTGGGGTTGTTGGGGTTGACCATACTGTCTGTATCCTCCTTGCTGTCGTGGGTATTGCTGCTGCTGACCATAATGATTGTATTGACTATTGAATGCTTTCGTACCTTGGCTTCCATACCCATAATTGTTTCTTGGTCGGAAACCATTTCCCCCGACAAAGTTAACTTCTTCTACGTGTGGCTCCTCCATTGGATCTTCTTGTAAAGAATGAACTCCTCTTCTATCTTTCATCAACATCTGCTCCATCATTCCCTTTAGTTCTGCTATTTGTTGAGCTTGGAAAGTGTTTGGTTCGCCTTTCCCATTTGTTGTCTGATTTGCACTGCTACTCTTTGCAAATTTCTCAATAACCTTGAGGACATCAGTGTGCTTTTGGCCACGAAAATTACCTCCACTTGCTGAATCAAGTGCGCATTTGTGCTCCCATTGCAATCCCCTGAAGAAAGTGCTTACAATTTGTGATCTTGTAAAATCATGGTGAGGACACTCCTTGAGATTTTGGCTGTATCTTTCCCAAGTATCATTAAATGTTTCTCCCATCTCTTGTGAAAAGGTGGATATTTGCTTCCTTATCTCATGTGACTTGGCTTCATCGAAAAATATGTTGATGAACTCCTTTCTCGTCTCACTCCAATCCTTCAACGATCCAGGTTTTAGTTGTTTGAACCAGCTCAGTGCCTTGTGTGCAAGTGAATGTGGAAATAGCTTGCAGCACAACCATTCCTTCGAGACTCCTTCAACATTCATGTTCCCCACGAGGTCTTCAAGCGCCTCGATGTGGTCCATTGGGTTCTCGCTCTTCAATCCATTGAACTGTCTGTCACGTACAAAAGATATTGTATCGTTCTTCAACTCATAAGTCTTTTTACTAGGATTAGGCAGCACAATTGGTGATTTGTTAGAGAAATATTCGGCTGCCTTGAGCTCATCTTCGAGGTTTTAAATGTCCTCTCCATCATCTAGGATTTTGTTTCCTTGGCCATCTAGTCGGTTTCCTTCATCATCAATCCGCTCTCCCTTCTCATTCCACTTGATATCGGCCATCCTTCTGCTTCGATTAGCCTTCTTCCTCGCGGATCTGCTTAGTTGTATGTGCTCCGGTTGAGAGTCGGTCGACGGTGTGACTGGTCGGTCGACTTGTGGCCCGAGTCGATCGTCTTCTGATGACGGTCGGAAGACTCGTTCTTCCCTTCTCTTTATTCTAGCCTTGCTTCTTGTTGTTATGCTCTGCATACACTAGGAAAAGAAAACGAATTCAACCAACACGGAATCTACCTTCTTATCTTAAAAAAAAACTTCTATTTAAAAACTCTAAATCAACACCGAAGCTCCCCGGCAACGGCGCCAGAAAAACTTGATGCGTAAAGTTATTCACTCAAAATTAACTGCAAGTGCACAATGTACAGTTGTAGTATTTAGGTTATCGATCCCACATAGAGCTTGTGGTTGATTTGAGAGTGAAATATCTTAAGTAAAATTCTTTGTCACCGAGAAAACTTTTTAAAACGTTTGGTGACTTCAAATTCAGGGAAACATTAGATCTTAGGGAATTCCAGTTGGAAACTATTAATTTTATGAATTAGGAACACAATCAATTTCAAATCTCAAAGCTCTAGAACTCTAGACACAATAATAACTACGATATTCTAATGATGTGTTAGAACACCGCCTTTGTTTAAATCCCTAAATCTAAAATCTCTTTGGATTGTCGCTGAAAATAAACAAGCATGAGAGTGCAAGCTAAATCTGTTCAGAAGGTGTCTAAACAAACATTCATTTGAATTAGAACGCACCTTGCTCACTACAGAGCTGTCTACCGATCCTCGGTGTCTCTCGATTACCGGATCTAGATTTATGATTGTATAAAACGGTTCGCGAGTCCGTCCACTCAGTGAAGAACAACTGTAGCGAAGAGTTTCGTGATTGAAAGATTGTTTAAAAACTATTTTAGCAATTCATAGCAAAACCGTAAGAAAACCCTAGATCTAATAGAGTAACTACTTAGACATGAGTTTAGTAAAACAGATCATCTTTTTATTAATGAAATGAATACAAACGAAATAGACAATAGAAGATCAGAGGCTTCACGAGCTCACAATGAGGAAGAACACTCTCTAATCTTCTTCAGAGTCTGTAACAATGATAAGAACAATCTTCCTAGAAAGCTAAAAACAATGGAAGCAAAGGTAAACTTGTGTTTTCTTCTGAGTTCTCTGGCGTGCGTGCCTCTTCAAGTGCTTATAAGGTGCTTATATAGGTCATGAATGAGTCTTAGGGTCTAGGGTTCCGCGAAAGGCCCGATAAGAAAATCTTCTAAATTATGTCGGCGTCACAGTCGGTCGACTACAGCTCTTCCAGTCGGTCGACTCGGGGCTCGCAACATTTCTTCATTTTGGCTTCAAATATTCTAAGTCTTTTCAATTCATGTGGAAACTTCCATAAAACCTTTTTTCTTGCTCCATTTGCTCCAAAATGTCTTTTGCTAGTAAATCCTGCATAAATGCTCAAAACATGCTACAAAGACTCCATAAAACCTACTATATCATGGTAGAAAACCGGTAAAATCCATGATACATCACATAGCTTGTTATAGATACCTTCATCCTTGGCAGCTCGTGTCAGTGTGTCTTCTACTTCCTTCAAGTTTCTCAGTGGGCTGCTTCTTTTGTTCTCATAAGGTTCGATCTCCAATAGACTTCGTATCACCTTGGTATTGGACGAATTCAAGATTGATATATATGATATATATGATATATAGGATTTGCATGCTAGATGTTTTTGTTCAAATCGTTTTGATGCAAAATTGAAAAACTAGGGTTTCTGCGAAGGTGTGTCGATCGACAACAACACTGTGTCGATCGACACGGCCAGTTGAATCGCGGATGTAGTGTTGATCGACACTAACGTAGTATATCGATCGACATTGATCCGATCCGAGCTGTGTCGACTGACACTAATGTAGTGTCGATCGATACTAGCCGGTTTGTGCGATTGGTATGATCGGTTATCGCGATTAATCACAGTCGGTTTTGAGTTGTGTCGACCGACACTAATGTAGTGTCGATCGACACGTTCTCAGAAATGGAATTCTTATCACCAATCACACATTCTAGAATAATTAAAACTCAATTAGATTAATTGTTTTAATTTGTAAAACTCTAGGATACATATTTGATATGTATTAGTTTTAGAAAATTATGTTCCTCAATTAAATATCAAATTTTATGTCTTTCCATTCTTTGTCAACTATCAAGGCTCATTTCATTGTGTGATGGGCTTGCCAAATCAAGGTGTTCACAATTACATGAGTGAGGCAGATGGTAATCGTTACCACATGACTTAAAGCTATCAAAATGGTTTTGGGCTTAGGTACATAAGATTAGATTTGATATGAGATATCAATTCAAGACCAAGAGTTATATAGGATATAATTAGCAAAGTGTTGCTTACCTAGATAACTGAAATTTGGGCGATGAGCCAAAGCTCACTCAAGTTTCAGTGAAATATGGGTCTTGGATCATTATATTCATTTAGAGGAAATATGTTTTGCATATAATGCGAGTTTTCTTAATTGTTAAGATTTCTCTTTTCTTGATCATCATAACTAAACTCCTTTTCCTTTTCTTTTGATTCAGCTATGTCTACCACTCACCACAACTCATTTTCTCTGCGATCTGTCCTTGAGAGGGACAAGTTGAATGGATCAAACTTCCTCGAATGGTATCGGAATATGAGAATTGTTCTCAGGCACGAGAAAAAGGAATATGTCCTTGAAAATTTTCTCTCTGCAAGACCGGCACCGAATGCCCCACATGCATAAAGGAATGCTTGGGATAAGCATTCGAATGATGTGGTCGATGTGTGTTGTCTCATGATGGCTACCATGAGCTCATACTTGCAGAAGAAATATGAGAACATGGAGTCGCCACTTGAGATGATCACTAGCCTGAAAGGGATGTTTCAGGAGCAGCCACGAACTGAGAGATACCAGAGAGTTAAGTCTCTCATTGAGTGCAAGCTACCAAATGACGGTCCAGTTAGTGCTCATGTCATTAAGATGATAGGTTATATTGATAACCTAGAGAAACTGGATTGCCCCCTTAGCCAAGAGTTGACTACTGACATCATTCTGCAGTCATTACCGTCAAGTTATGACCAGTTTGTTATGAACTACAATATGAATAACATGACGAGGCCTTTGACTGAGTTGCATAGCATGCTCAAGACAGCTGAGCCCAACATCAAGAAGGGCACTCCAAATGTACTTCTAGTACAAGGGAGTAAGAGGTTTAAGAAACCCAATAAGGACAAGGCAAAAGGCAAGGCAGTCCATATTGTGAATCATGACAGGCCTGAGCCCAAGCCCAAGTCAGGCCCTTCTGATGCTGATAAGGAGACTGGGCATTGGAAGAGGAACTGCAAGAAATACCTGGACGATTTTAAGAATATTATGAAGACGTACAAGACCTCTTCCTCAGGTATTTATGTTATAGAAGTAAATGTTACTACTTCAAGTTCTACCTCATGGGTATTAGATACTGGTTGTGGTGCTCATATTTGTACTAATATGCAGGGCCTAAGAAACAGTAGAACTTTGGAGAAGGGGCAAGTGGACCTGCGCGTTGGCAATGGAGCAAGAGTTGCTGCTTCGGCCGTGGGAACATTTCATTTGTGTCTGCCATCAGGCTTGGTTTTAGAACTTTATAATTGTTATTATGTACCTACTATAAGCAGAAACATCATTTCTATTTCTTGTTTGGATTTGGATGATTTTCATTTTTCGATTAAAGACAAGTGTTGCTCTTTTGATCGTAATGGTATTTTCTATGGTAGTGCCCCATTAGAGAATGAGCTTTATGTTTTAAACCAATATGTGTATGTCTATAACATAAACACCAAGCGGTTCAAGTCTAATGACTCTAATCCCACTTTTCTCTGGCATTGTCGTTTGGGCCACATCAACGAGAAACGAATTCAAAAGCTCCATACTGATGGACTTTTGGGCTCCTTTGATTATGAATCATGTGAGAAGTGTGAATCCTGCTTGTTGGGCAAAATGACTAAGGCTCCTTTCAACAAAACTAATGAAAGAGCTAGTGATTTGCTGGACCTAATACATACTGATGTGTGTGGCCCAATGAGCATTAGTGCTAGAGGGAATTTTGGGTACTTCATTACATTTACTAATAACTTCAGTAGATATGGCTATGTCTATCTAATGAGACATAAGTCGGAATCTTTTGAAAAGTTCAAGGAATTCCAGAATGAAGTATAGAACCAACTTGGGAAAAGTATCAAAGCTCTTCGATCATACCGTGGAGGTGAATACTTAAGCCAAGAGTTCAGTGATCATCTGAGAAATTGTGGAATTGTTTCACAACTCACTCCTCCTGGAACACCTTACTGGAATGGTGTGTCTGAGAGGAGGAATCGGACCCTATTGGATATGGTTCGATCAATGATGAGTCACACGGATCTTCCATTATCTTTCTGAGGATATGCTCTTGAAACGTCTGCGTTTATGCTGAATAGGGTTCCATCAAAATCAGTTGCAAAGACACCACATGAGATGTGGACATGAAATGTTCCAAGTTTGTCTTTCCTGAAGATTTGGGGGTGTGAAGCTTATGTCAAGCGTTTGATGCTTGACAAGCTCGGCCCAAAATCTGATAAGTGCTACTTCGTCGGTTATCCTAAAGAAACCAAGGCTTACTACTTTTACAACCAAACCGAGAACAAAGGGGGTGTATTGAACTTGGTATTTAGAGTGATTTGAGTTTTAATAAGATTTTAGATGATTTTGATGGTTCTGGATGATTTTAAAGAAGTTGTTATGATTTGGTATTAAAATCACCAACAATTCCACCTAAAACCATGAGATTTGAATCTTTATATTTTTAACTAAGAAAGTCTCCTAAAATCCTCTAAAATCTCCCGCAGTCATTAAAATCTCAATACTTAAAACATTTTCAATAACAGTGGATTTGATATGATTTTTAAAAATTATTGTTTGGATAACAGTGGATTGTAAATGATTTTAAGTGATTTTATATAAATCTCATGTTCAATAACATTGGATTTGGGAGGATATTTTAAAATTCTTAATTGAATAACAGGGGATATTAAGAAAACCCAAAAACCTTTTAAAATCCACAGTTCAATACACCTCCCAAAGTGTTTGTTGCTTGAAACTGTGTTTTTCTTGAGAGAGAATTTCTTTCTAAGAAGAACAGTGGGAGTAAAGTACAACTCGAAGAGGTTCGAGAATCACAGGAAGCTGTTCAACCTGTTCATGAAGAGCAGCGGTTAGATTTACGAAGAGTCGTAGTATCTACACTTTTGGTGCCTGAAGTTTGCAGATCCGAAAGGATTCGTCACGAGCCCGAGAGATACGGATTTCTCGAGACTAATTGTCATGATCTGTTGATTGTGGATAGTGACGAGCCTGCGAATTTTGAGGAAGCAATGATGAGCCCTGACTCCGAAAACTGGCTTAAGGCCACTGAATCCGTAATGGGATCCATGTCACAAAAATACGTATGGACTTTTGTGGATTTACCCGATGGTGTAAAAGCCATTGAGTGTAAATGGGATTTCAAGAAGAAAATTGATGTGGATGGTAACATACAGATTTACAAAGGTTTCAAGCAAAGTCATGGTGTTGACTATGATGAAACCTACTCCCTAGTTGCTATGCTTAAATCTATTCGGATTCTCTTGGCAACTGCCGCTCATTATGACTATGAGATCTAGAAAATGGATGTGAAAACAGCCTTCTTGAATAGGATCCTGGAAGAGGATGTGTACATGACACAGCCTGAGGGTTTCATTGATCCTAAGAATGATGGGAACGTATGCAAGCTTCATCGATCCATTTATGGATTGAAGCAGGCATCTCGGAGTTGAAATCTTCGTTTTGATGAAGCGATCAAAGAGTTTGATTTCGTGAGAAACAAAGCGGAACTGTGCGTTTACAAGAAGACTAGTGGGAGCGCGGTTGCATTTCTTATATTGTATGTGGACGACATACTTCTTCTAGGAAATGACGTTTTGTTGCTTCAGTCTGTAAAGACTTAGCTCGGAAGTTGTTTCTCGATGAAGGACATGGAAGAAGCTGGTTATATTCTTGGAATAATAATCTATAGAGATATATTGAATAAGCTAATTGGACTGTGTCAGGATACTTTGTTGATAAGGTCTTACACAGGTTCAATATGCATGATTCCAAGAAAGGCTTCATACCAATGTCTCATGGCATTTCTCTTAGCAAGATGCAGTGTCCTTCGACACAGGCTGAGCGAAAGCAGATGAGTAGGATTCCCTATACTTTTGATATGGGATCTATCATGTATGCCATGCTTTGTACTCATCTAGAAGTCGCTTGTGCTTTGAGCATGACGAGTCGATACCAGGCTAATCCAGGTGAAAGTCACTGGACAGCTGTCAAGGACATCCTCAAGTATTTGAGAAACACTAAGGATAAGTTCTTGGTGTACGGAGCAAGTGATGAGCTAGTAGTGAGTGGTTACACAGATGCGAGTTTCCAGACAGACAAAATTGATTTCCGATCTCAATCTGGATATGTCTTCTCTGAATGGCAGTGCAGTCAGTTGGAAGAGTTCCAAACAGAGCACTATAGCAAACTCGACGACTAAGGCTGAATACATCACTGCTTCTGAAGCGGCGAAGGAGGTTGTTTGGATTAAGAAGTTCATCACTGAACTTGGTGTGGTTCCTAGCATTTCTGAGCCAGTGGTATTATATTGTGACAACAATGGTGCCATTGCTCAGGCAAAGGAACTCAGGTCTCACCAAAACTCCAAACACATAGAGAGGAAATATCATATCATACGTGATATTATTGATAGAGGAGATGTGAAGATCAGCAGAGTTCCGACGGACGAGAATGTTGCTGATCCCTTGACCAAGCCCCTTCCACGGCCTAAGCATGAGTGTCATGCTGATGCTATAGGCATTAGATATCTTAAGATGTGATCTTGATTTCAGTGGAAGTTGTTTTTCATTTATGCTATGATGATCTTGTAGACATACATTTGGTTATGTTTTATTTAATGAAATTTATTTCAGTATTATTTAATTATGTTATTAAATACTAGTCCCAAAATGATTTATGTCATTCTTATAAGTCATCAAGTACGTGACTTGATCATGAAACCTTATAAGTAATGAATTACATAAATTATCTGAGTCCCTAGTCAAGGTTATTAAAGTGGGACATTAATGACCGCGAGAGACTAGTATGTGAGGTGACTGATGACTAAGTTTCATGGAGTCATTAATAGGGGTATTAAAGTCAATCACATAAATATTTGTTAGAGAACACATTATTGGATACGACCAGCTGATGAGAACTCTACAAGAATGTTATATGAGTGTCATAAGAGTTTCTCATTACGACTATAGAGTATAGTCCTTAGACCTGAGTTCATCATGTTTCTCTTCCATATGAATTGACCTGCTTTGGTTTTTTCAAACGTCAGCCGTAACAGGTGATTATAAAGGCATTATTGGGCATATCATGAAGTGTGTAAGGAACATGGATGGAACAAGATGGGATTTGTCCCTCCTATATAACAAGAGATAGATATCTATGGGCCTACCGAAGATTTGATACTGAGAAATGCGTGGCCGCGCTCAAACGAGGTGATTGTCAATCGTTTGTCTTAGCAGTATAAATCAGAGTTCGATAAACATGGTCTAGCTTAATAAGGATGACATGAGCTCTTCCATTATGCTAGATCGAGATATATGACAAAGGATTATAGGAATAGATGATTCCAGTACAAGTGGGAGATTGTTGAGAATGTCCTGCAATCACACTTGCATTTACTCTTGTATATAGTTGTCGAGATAAGACAATCATATGATACTAGGTGATTATGATGCTTTGCTAGAAGCCTCTTGTAATCTATGAGTTTGGAACTCATTACTAGTATTATATGATACTACAAGATCACATACCTAAGCAAACTGGATAGAGCTTGTTGGGATTGATCATTAATGTAATGATCAAATTATTGCGTTTCTGGAGAGTGTGTCGACCGGACACACAGCCCGAACCAGAATATTGATTTTGATTTTCGGTTTAATTAATCATTGGTTTTGAACCAATGGTTAATTAGGTTTTCTTAAGTCCATATATATATGATATGCACGACTTTTGAGAGCTCTAACTTAATTTCCAGCCACCAGAAACACAAGAATCCCGAAGCTCCTTTCAGAGATTTGGTCTCTTCCGGCACTAGCATCCCGGTCTTCTAGTTTGTGTGCGTGTGGATACCAGTAGAGGCGCAGCATCTGAGGCGCTCCTGATCTCGAATCCCTAACAATCTTCCGCTGCATAACATTCAGTTATACTCGAGATCTGATGACTAAATTCAATTAACACATGATCCTAGACATAGAATTTGTTAATAGGATTCATTAATATGATTAAAATCCTGATCAAATTCCAGCAAAGAACACAGCAGCAGCGTGAGAGTTGGCTGGCAGAGCAAATTAACCATCAACAAAAGGTTAACCGAAGTTGTATCGACCAACTCGCGACCATATCGGAAGAACTCCAAGCTTTGAAAGCCCAAAGTCATAACCAAACTCGTAGAACGACTTCTGATAGATCTTCATGAATCACTCCTCAGCGGGTAACGTTCGAGGATGACCAGACCGGCCTGAGAGAACCCAGGACGCCCACTACCCGCTGAAGTTAGAGAAGTGGAGATGATGTAATTCAGACCCCGAGTACCGACCAATCGATCGCAATCTTTAAAAGGGAACTATAGGAGATGCGATCACTAGTCCACAAGGCAACAAGCATCGCCCCATAAGTCGATCAATTACTAGCAGAAACGGAAAGAAGTCCTTTCACTCATAACATCACACGAGCGCGAGTCCTACTCAATGACAAGCTAAGACTCTCGACCTACGACGGAACCGGAGACCCGCAGTCTACATAAGGGCCTTTTTAGTCAAAGTCGGCCGAGCCGAGTTCCAAAGAGGTGAAGAAGACGAGGGAAGATGTCAACTTTTTTTAGAGAGCTTGAGAGGATATGCACAAGCCTGTTTTACTAGTCCGCCCCCGATTCAATCAGTTGTTTCGCAGAACTCCGTGAAGCTTTCTTCAAACATTACATGCTTCATCTAGAACAATAGGCCACGGCATCAGACCTCTACACAGTAAAACAAGGAGCAAAAGAGCCGATAAAGAGCTGATAAAGTAAGGCCGAGAGATTAAAGGGTACGAAATTAAAAAACCTTTTACACATTCTTTACTGAATGCAATAGTTCGACAATTAGTCTGATAAAGTAGGACTTATTGTAAAACTTTAAAGCAAAGAAATAGGGAAAGCGCGCCTTCTTTTGTTTTGCTATTTCCGGGTTTCAAAATATTAATTTGAGAAACTTCGAGTAAACAAATCTAATTATACGAGAAACGAAACTTTCATTAAACGTCTGAGATGTCACATTTGGGATGGAGATTGAAAGATAAGTAGTCCAGTTATACGAGAAAAAAATAATTTTATTAACATCCAAGAAATACATTTACAAAGAGAGTCGAGTTGAGGTTTTAATACAGGGATTACTAATCTAAATATTTAAATCCTCATTTCGAAACGCTGGAATCAAGATAGTATTCGCAAGCTCGGCAAGTTGGTCACATTCCTTCTCGGCCACAACAACATCCTCTTCTAAAATCGGAAGTCCCTTGTCAAGAAGAAGACGAAGATTCATAGCAATAGCCGCGGCCTGTCCATATTCGTTAGCTTTGCTGAAGGCATACTTTTCAAGAGACCCGCAAAGGTGGTTTAACTTCTTTCAACAAATGTCGAAGGCTGCGCGTTGTCCCTCTTGGTAGCTTTCGGCACACTTGGAGTCCAAAATAGCTTTCTTGACATCTCGTTCCTCCGAGATATCAACTACCTGACGTTTCACCTCAGCCAGTTCAGTGATTAGCCGAGAGTTTTCCTTCAAAATATCGGAAATCATCGACTCTTCCTCGTCAAAGTGTGCCTTCATTTTACCCAAGCGTTTATCCTTATTTGCGACTTCATTTTGCGCCTCGAATAAAGCTTTCTCGGCGTCAAGGGACCTGTTCTCTAAATCTTCGTTCTCGGCTTGAAGAGAATTAATCTTCAAATCGGATTGTGCAAGCCTCTTTTCGTACCAAAGAAACGCCTGGCCGACGAAACCCACCGACTGGAGTAGACATAAGGAAAACATTAGCAGAAGTTTCTGAAGAAAAGAAAAATTCGTCTCGGTTGTTACCTGATGTGTGAATTGTTTTCACCTAAACAAACTGCAAGTGCACAATGTACATTTATAGCATGGAAAGTTATCGATCCCTCATGGAACCAAGGGATTACCGCAGATCTGGTACTTTGGAACTTATCAAAGCAAAGCATGATTAGTATCATTAGTGATATCATTAGACTAACGCAAATTGGATGTTTCATCATTAGTTTAAGGGCGCTAGATCCAAAGGAAATCGCATGAAATATAGATCAACAATCAATCAATAATCAATAGATTTACGAACACAGAAGACGATATATAGAATAACCGATCTCTCGAAATATTATACCTATGAGTTAACCTTTAGATCAGAAAGGATGCTTTCCAAACCTAATATGAAAACACATGCAATGAAACAGATCTGATTGTTCATAACCTTCCAAGCGAAACATTCATTTGGTCGAGGACGAGGTTACCTACTAAAAACCATGTTCTGGAATCATTACCCAATGGTGTATTGGTGTAACTCCTCCTATGAGCAATATTCTAAATGGCCAGATTAGAATAAAGTAGAGAATATTGATTATATCATGTTGAATGCATTAGAGATCTAGAAAACCAATGAAAACCCTAGATCTAACAAGTTGTCTTCTCGCACATAGGAAAACTCATGAACAAAGTAAACTTCATAAAAGTAAAGAGGTTCAGAGATACAAACTCAGTATACTGGTATGAAGAACAGATCTCTTCTCCCCTTTTAGCTCTCAAACAAAGCTAGTGTAGCAAAACCCTAGAAATCTAGAAAGCAAAATAATATTTGGTGGCTATGGATGCTGTGAATTTCGTGATTGTCTTTTTTTCTGCCCTCTGCCTCTTAAGACTCCTTTTATAGGTGGAAAATTCGTGCCTAGGTCAAAACGTCCTTAAAACTTGAGTCGGGTTTGATTGGAGCTAAACGGGCCAGTCTTGTAAAATTCGTCAGAATGGACCTTCTTCAGTAAAATAACAATATCTCATGCTCCAGAACTTCATTTGAGCCGATTATGAATGGAAATGAAAGTCAACTGTTGGGGCTTCGATTTGATATGTAATTTTCCTATTATACCCTTCCTGTAGGTCGGTCAATTGTCCGTTGACTTCCAGATTTCAATTCTGGCTCTACACTTTCCTTTTCTGACAATTGCTCCAATTCTTTCATTTTTGCTTCCTTTTGTTTCCTTTTGCTCCAAAACACCTTTTGCTTGTAAAACCTGTATAAATACCTAAAACACACTAGAAAGACTCTATAAAACCAGTCATATCATGGCATTATTGGTAAAATCCATGATACATCAAACTCTCCCAGACTTATACATTTGCTTGTCCTTAAGCAAATAATTAAGGCTGCTAGGAAAAGTGTTGACAACGTTGGAATTCATTAAGAACATCACATCAGTATCACAAAAGATTCATCAAAAATCAAGTCAAAACTACCATGTACATTCCCTTTTAACTTAGCAATTTCCCATGTATCCCCCACAATTCATAAGTCAATCAATCCAAAGCATCACAGCTATTTCAAAACCATAGAAGTACTGCCCAAGGAACAAGTTCCTTCCCTTTTCAATACCATAACAAGAAAGTCTTAACGCACAGGTTGCTTCACTCTCCCCCAGACTTATTCATTTTGTTATCTTCTTTTGAAATTCTCAAGGCTTAGGCGAATAGTGGTATTATAGGAAATTTTCCTAACTTCGCTGTCAACCAAGTTCTCAAAGGTTCAAATGCATAATGGTATCGCAGGAAATTTTCCTAACCGCATAGATCCTGAGCTTCTAGTGATGAATAGTTGGCGTCTTAAAGAATTTCCCTTTGCCTTATCACTAGGTTTTAGTTAAAAACGGATTCTTTTCATTTAGATAAGGGGAGAGTGGAACACACAGACAATCTCATTATAGCATTGAACGAGGACTCACTCCTATAGCTATGAAAGTGCAATAGCTAAGACTTATATGGGCTTTATGACTCGAGAATATGAGTATTTTCTGGTTGATTGTTCCGCTTCAAGGTTTTCCATTAGTCATAGACTTTAACTGAGTTCATGCATCAATGGTCTTTAAAAGTTTTCCAATGTGATTAGTGTTCCAAAAAGGTAATCATTGTTCCCTTGACTGATATGAGTCGATAAAAACTAAAAACTTGGCGAAAACCATGAGATCAACAAAGTAGAGCTTCATCAATATAGATAGACATCCCCCCCAGACTTAAATTACACCGTTCCGGTGTAACAAAAGTAAAAAGGAATGCAAACAAACCCAAAATGAAATGAAAAATGATCGAACGCGGTACCTCAGAAGTCAAAGTCGGCCGACCCTAATGAGAGGTCGGTCAACTCGGGTAGCGTATAGTCCGGTTTGTTGAATCTCCTCGCGTAAAAACAAATAAAAAACACCGAAAAAGAAAATAAAAAACATACCTAGTGGGTTGCCTCCTACTCAGCGCTTGTTTAAAGTCAATAGCTTGACTATGGTGGACTAGACGTGTCATGGCGGTCTCGGTCCATTGGAGTACACAAGTGAAGTGTCTCCATGATCATGAATGTTGGCAGCAGTGTGGATTGTGACTCCAGCTTCAGGGTAAGCTCTATCAATGGGCGTTGTTGTGAATCCTCCAGAATCATCAACAAGAGTAAATGAATTTGACTTCTTTGGTAAACGCCTTCTCCTTTTGGAATGTTGCTTCTTTGATGCTTTCTTCATGTGACAAAAACTAGGTCTAGCCGCTTTTGTGATAGATATGGGTGACTTGCATAGGAGATTTGGTTGCAAAATATCACCATTGATGATCTCGAGGTTCTTGGCGTCGGTCGACTAGGCACGGGTCGGTCGACTCGTCTCTTAAATTAGGTTTTCTTCCAATTTCTTTCAGCATCGCAGGCGCTTCATCATAGGACTCCTTATTAGATAAGTCTCTCTCCTTCTCTGCAACTTCTTCCATCATCTCCTTCAGCTTTTTATCATCACTTATGCTTCGTTCTTCATCTTCTCTTGGCCAAATTCTTCTCATCCATGGTGGTTTGTATGTATTGCTCGCAGTGGATATACCAAGGGATTTAGGAATATCACCAGGGTGGGCTGTAGGAATGGGCGGGACTTCATGTTTTCTTGTGGTCGCGCCAATGGAGAAGCATTGGATTCCTAGCCTTGGCGGATGTGACTGAAGTGTAATGTGCAGAGCTCTATGCTATATAGCATGTACTGAATCCTTAAATATCGTCGTAAACTTAGGTTGAGATATCACATGTACCTCTTCTCCAGGATCAAACACTTCATCCTTCTTGATCTCGGTTGCGGTAACTTCAAAATGAATCGTCTTATGGCGAATTCTGCAACTTAGCACAAAGCTTCTCGAACCTTCCAACTTCTCTGGTATTCTGCTCCTAATAACCGTAGTAATCTTCATGAAAATAAACTCCAATGCACTATGGAAACTAACCTCATCAGCAAATACTTGGTCGATAACAAATTTCACACATGGTAAATCCTGAAACTCGGTAATCGATATTGTTCGACTTATCTTCAAAACCAGATATTTGCTTATCTTAACAGCTCCGGGATAAGGCGGTATGTCTATGTAGACACGTTCTTGATCATTCGGTTTGAGATTTTGTGAAGTTTTGGTTGTTTCTGGGTCGGGTCGGTCGACTGTGGGTATGCGTCGGTCGACTCTGGAGTTGTGTCGGTCACCACAGGTAGGCTTCTGTCGATCGACAGTATACTCGCAAAAATTTGCTTCGCTCGTCTGAAGGTTGTGTTGATCGACACAGGGGGTGGTGTCGATCGACACACCCTCAGAAGAAAATTGTTTCTTCGTCTATGCCTCGGGTTGGTCGACTTGCTCTTCAAGGTCGGTCGACTCGGCTTCAGGAGCTTCAAATTCATCCTTTTCTTCAAGCTCTATGATTTCCTTGATCTCTGGATCAATCCCATAGTTTGGGAGACGTATTTGTCCACTTCTAGTCTTGACAACAACGCAGTGTTTACTGCTCTTCCTCCCCCCATCAAGAATCTTCGGGCATGTGGACTCAAATGTGTCATTATCTTGTGGTTGTGCTCCTTGTGTCCTAGCTGGAGTTATGTAATCCTCCTTGAACTCGAAGTAGGTATTGCCATGATATTGCTTCCTTGGTTCTTCACACCCATCTCTTCTAGCATAGCTCATATTCACAATTAGATTCACTTGTTCATCAAAGTAGGCTTTCTTCTTCTCCTCCATCAGAAAATGCTCAATTGTTCTCTTTAGCTCGGCAATTTGTTGTGCTTGGATGAAACTTTGTTCTTCTTCTCCCGTCATGGCTTCATTAGCGCTGCTGCTCTTGGCATACCTCTCAATGAGTTTCAACGCATTGATATGACTCTGCTCCTTAAAGTTTCCTCCATTTGCTACATCAAGTGCGCGTTGGTGCCTTGAATGCACACCTCCAACGAACATGTTGAAAACTTGTGAATCATTGAATCTGTGATGAGGAATATCTCTTAGGTACCTCCTGTACCGTGTCCAAGCTTCATGGGATGTCTCAGAATTGACTTGCTGGAACGTGGTTATCTTTCTCCTCATCTCCTCGGACTTCGCCTCGTCAAAGAAGTGATTCAGGAACTCACCTCTTATCTCCTTCCACGTTTTTAATGAACCGGGCTCCAGTAGTTTCAACCATCTTAGTGCTGCTTCTCCTAAGGAATGATGAAAATTTTTGCAGCAAAGCCACTCATGTGAAACACCATCAAAGTTGATGTTCCCAATGGAGTCTTCAAATACTTCAATGTGGTAAAAAGGATCTTCATGTTTCAGCCCATAGTACATCTAATCTCTGACCATCTCGATTGTGCCATTCTCAATCTGGAAATTTCGTCCATGCATTGGTGGCAACAAGATCGCTGATCGATTTTTGAAAAATTGAGCCGGTTTGAGTTCATCCATGAGTGTTCCAACTTCTTCTTCCTCTTCTTCTTCATTTGGTGCCTCAATCTGAAGGATGTTTCCTCCAACATCTAAACGATTTCCATCTTCATCCACTCTCTCTCCATGAGTATTGAGAATTATCTATGGCGCTTGAGAGTTAGAAACTGATCTCCTCTTCTTCTCCTCCATTTTGTCGATTTTCAGCTCCGAGTCGGCCGACTGTTGAGGTAAGTCGGTCGTCGGTATCGACGAGTCAATCGACTGAGGAGGTGAGTCGGTCGACTTTGGCTTTGGATCTTCGTTCGCAACGTGATATCTCCTCTCCTTTAGGGGTGTATTAGTAGCTGGTACAAGCATGCACCTGAAACACAAGAGAGAAAAATGAACAAACTAACGAGCAAACAAACATAAAAACGAAAACACTTGAAAAAAATACCTAATACCAAAATCCGCAGGACACACCAACGGCGCCAAAAAACTTAATGCGTGATTTTTTTTCACCTAAACAAACTGCAAGTGCACAGTGTACATTTGTAGCATGGAAGGTTATCGATCCCACATGGAACCAAGGGATTACCGCAGATCTGGTACTTTGGAACTTGTCAAAGCAAAGCATGATTAGTATCATTAGTGATATCATTAGACTAATGCAAATGGGATGTTTCATCATTGGTTTAAGGGCGCTAGATCCAAAGGAAATTGCAGGAAATATAGATCAACAATCAATCAATAATCAATAGATTCACGAACACAGAAGACGATATATATAATAACCGATCTCTCAAGATATTATACCTATGACTTAACCATTAGATCAGAAATGATGCTTTCCAAACCTAATATGAAAACACATGCAATGAAACAGATCTGATTGTTCATAACCTTCCAAGCCAAACGTTCATTTGGTCGAGGAAGAGGTTACCTACTAAAAACCATGTTCTGGAATCAATACCCAATGGTGTATTGGTGTAACTCCTCCTATGAGCAATAATCTAAATGGCCAGATAAGAATAAAGTAGAGAATACCATTAAAGTAGAGAATATTAATTATATCATGTTGAATGATTTAGAGATCTATAAAACCATTGAAAACCCTAGATCTAACAAGTTGTCTACTCGCACATAGGAAAACTCATGCACAAAGTAAACTTCATAAAAGTAAAGAGGTTCAGAGATACAAACTCAGTATACTGGTATGAAGAACAGATCTCTTCTCCCCTTTTAGCTCTCAAGCAAAGCTAGTGTACCAAAACGGGCCAGTCTTGATTGGAGCTAAATGGGCCAGTCTTGTAAAATTCGTCAGAATGGACATTATTCAGTAAAATAACAATATCTCGCGCTCCAGAACTCCGTTTGATCCGATTCCAAATGGAAATTAAAGTCAACTCTCGGGACTCCGATTTGATATGTATTTGCCTATTATACCCTTCCTGTAGGTCAGTCAATTGTCCGTTGACTTCCAGATTTCAATTCTGGCTCTACACTTTCCTTTTCTGGCAATTGCTCCAATTCTTTCCTTTTTGCTTCCTTTTGTTTCCTTTTGCTCCAAAACACCTTTTGCTTGTAAAACCTGTACAAATACCTAAAACACACTAGAAAGACTCTATAAAACCATTCATATCATGGCATTATTTGTAAAATCCATGATACATCAAACTCCCCCAGACTTAAACCTTTGCTTGTCTTCAAGCAAAAAATCAAGGCTGCTAGGAAAAGTGTTGACAACGTGGGAACTCATTAAGAACATCACATCAGTCATATCATGGCATAAAATTGGTAAAATCCATGATACATCATTACCTTTAAAAGTGAGCAAGAAAGGGCTTCCAGAGTATCCGATTCACAGCAGACCTTGGGTAGACGACTGTCATAACCGCTTGCCTTTCGCAAGAGCTTGGCGCTTTTCTTCTTATCCTTGGAAAGCACGTCCGCACCATTAAATTCAAACTTGAATGCATAATGATCCTTCACAGGCAAGATAAGCTTTATGTTCTCGGCATTCTGCTTTTTCGAAGCTTCGGTATTCTGCTCTCTGGCGGCCTTGGAGCTTTGTTTCTTTCTCGGCAGAAGATTCTGATTGCAGCCGGAAGCTCCTTCGGGGTTTGATCTTTTCATTCTAGGAGAAGAGTCGGTTCCTTCCCAGTCTTCTCGTCCTACAGAAAATCAATCATAAAGTAAGAAGGAGCTCGGTAAAGAATTAGAAAGTTCGAAGAAAATGTACCGGCCCAGGAGCGAGCTCTAAAAAACAAAGAAGGAAGTATATCGCCCCACTGAAGTTCTCCTTCCGCTTTAAGTTTTTCGAATTCTTCAGAGAAGTTCGGCGGAGGTGCTCGGAAGTAGCTTGGTTTAACTGAAAAGGAAACGAAGAAAAATTAGCATTGGAATAAAAAGGAAAGAGAAGACTTAGTTTCTACCAATTATAATCTTCCAATCTTGGAAGATTGTGGCGTCGGATATGTAAATCGAAGCTTCGTTGATTCGGACGTAGAAGTAACTTCGAAACCATAACTTTGCGCCTGTACGAAATCTAGTGAGGATTTTCTTCTTGGGTTTGATGCTTAGTTTGAAGGTCCCTTCTAGGTTTGCAGCACCAGAAAAGTTCGTCAGTTCTTCTAGTTTCCAAGAATTTAACCGAACGTTGTACCGAGCTGCGAGCACTAGAAGCCTGGTGATGATTTTTACAGAGTTCGGTGTTAATTGTGACAAGGCTATTCCTCCATGGGCGCAGTAGCTTACCATTAACTGCGGGATCAGAAAAAAAAGATTGGCTTCGGCAAAGAAGCTTTCGTAGAGACAGACGTAACCTGATGGTGGGGTCTAAGGTCTCTGATCAGACCTCGGAACCAGAATTTCAATCTCTTCGGGGTTTAAAGCTCTCCTTTTAATTGACCCAATTTCAGATCTAGGGAAAACAGAGGATCCGACATCCGGGATATTTGGCCAAGAACGAGTATTCCCAGAAATCAAAACCTCGAGGTCGTTTCTCCCGGACATTGCGTAAAAGGATATTAATCATAGAAGGAAGATCGAAAGTTACCTCGGAGAGCGGAAAGCCGAACGTGGGAGAAATTAATCAACAATTAGAAGTTTTATAGAACGAACAAATGATGGTGGCCGCTTCGTTTACAATAATGAAAGGGTCTGATTAGCCAACACTTGAGGCGAGAGGAGGCGTTTTTCTTCTCTTTTATTATCATCTATTTTCGAGATGACACGACAATTGGGAGGTGAAAGGTTTTGCGACAACCAAGAATTTCGCGCCAGAAAGAATAAGACCTTACATTGTCCGGTCTTTTCCCGCCCAATTGAAGAACGAAGAATATTGGAGAATTAAAACTAAGACTATTGAAGACGAAGATCAAATGATACCGAACTTCATTTATTGACAAGCTATTTAGAATAGAAATTCGCCAACGCTGCCCGAAGACATCCTCGAACGAACTGGGGGGGACTTACTGTTGATGGTGGGGTTCTACCCCTTATCGATAGTTTGACAATAATTGGAGTTCGATCCCTGTCGAGCTCTTCCCTGATAACTTATTAGGTTATAAAACCCGACAACAAGAATATTAACCCTCGGCTCAGATGACCGAGGGATACCTCGGTGAAGAATGATCGAATTTAGTGTCCGAAGCGGGAGTATAAACAACATCGTCCTAGGCCGAAGTCTAAAGCTCAGACAGTATAAGATCAAATCTTATCACAGATTCCCTAGTCTTGAAAAAATGGAAATATTCTATTTTTCCAAGGTTAGCCCATGGGCTTACAAGACCGACTATTAAGGATATATAAATAGGAATATTTTCATTTTTCCAAGACTAGGAAATCTGTGATAAGATTCGTATACTGTCCGAGCTTAGACTTCGGCTTAGGACGATGTTCGTTTATACCACCACTTCGGACACTAAATCAGATCAATGTTCTCCGAGGTATCCCTCGGTCATCTGGGACGAGGGTTGAAACTCCTGTTTTCGGGACAGATAACCTAAAAGATTATTGGGGAAGAGCTAGGCAGGGACCAAACTCCAATTATTGTCAAACTATTGATTAGGGGTAGAACCCCACCATCAACAGTAAGTCCCCCCAGTTCGTCCGAGGATGTCTGCAATGTTGGCGAAGTTCCTTCTTAAATGGTTTGTCGATAAATGAAGTTCGAAACCAATTGATCTTTGTCTTCAATTACTTCAGCTCTTGATTCTTCTTCTTTTTATGTACTATAATTTGAGCGGGAAAATATTGGAAAATGAAATGCCTATCTTCTCAGTTTCCTCAAAACCTTTCACCTCCCAAACGACGTGTCGCCTCGAAAACTGATGAAAATAAATGAAGAGGAAGAGACTCCTTCTCTTTCCTCACGAATCGACTAACCATATCATTTCACAGTTATCAATAAAAAATCGACTCACGGCTGATCACTGAACTGGCTGAAGTGAAACGTCAGGTAATTGATATCTCGGATGAACGAGATATCAACAAGGCTATTCTGGACTCGAAGTGTGCCGAGAACTACCAAGAGGGGCAACGCGCGGCCTTCAGTATCTGTCGAGAGAAGTTAATTCAACTTCACAAATCCCTCGATGAATACTCCGAAGCTTATTCTGAGGCTTTTAGCAAAGCTAACGAGTATGGACAAGCCGCAGCTGTTGCTATGAATCTTCGTCTTCTTCTTGACAAGGGACTCCCAATTCCGGAAGAGGATATAGTTATGGCCGAGAAGGAACGCGACCGTCTTGCCGAAGTTGCGAATTCCCTTATAATTCCAGAGTTTCGAAACGAGGATTTTAATATTTAGATTAGTAATCTTTATATTAAAAAACTTGACTGAATTCTCTTATGTAAATGTACTTCTTCGGATTGTTAATAAAAATTATTTTCTCGTATAACTGGATTGTTCCTTCTTTCTTCATCCCAAATATGACATCTCGGATGTTAAATGAAAGTTTCGTTTCTCGTATTTCTGGACTGTCCCTTCAATCTCCATCCCAATATGACATCTCGGATGTTAAATGAAAGTTTTGTTTCTCGTATTATTTGGAATTGTTTACTCGAAGTTTCTCAATTTGATATTTCGAAACCTGGAAATAGTGAAAGGAAATAAGGCACGCTTTCCTTATTCCTTTGCTTTAAAGTTTTACAATAAGTCCTACTTTATCAGACTTACTGTCGAACTTCTGCATTGGGTAAAGAATGTGTTAGAGGTTTATTTTTGATTTCGTACCCTTTAATCTCTCGGTCTTACTTTCTCAGGCTCCGAGATTATTTCAGGTAATTTTTATTTTGGTCGAGAACGGGATCAAGGTTTCGACTTTTTGTGAACCTTGGCATAGTTGAGTTGTGAACTGCAAAACTAAACCAAAGTTCATGGTGTTGTAGCTGAACCTTGTGAAAGGTTGCCAACGTACCCTCGGAGAGGATCAAGCCACTCATAGTTCATTTTTTTTTTTTTTGTCTTCGGGGAAAAGACTAATCTCTTCCCTTCCGACCTTTCTTGGTTTTTCTCTCTAGGTATTGTTCTCTTTCAAAAAGTTCTGCCAGGATTTCAGCAGATGTCGGCTTCTTGTTGACCGCGGTAAGCATTAAAGGTTGATTCAGAGGTTCTTGGTTCCTTCATAATTTATTTTCTGTTACAAAACATCTCCGAGTCATCTTTTGGTCGTCTTGAACCGTAAAATATCCTTTTGGAGTTGGAAACTTCAGGCACTGGTGGTAGGTAGATGAGACAGCTTCCATAGAGTATAACCATTGTGTTCCGACGATCGCGTTATAAATGGTGGCTTTTTCTACTACTTCAAACTTCACGATTTTTGTCACCCTTTAATAGTTCCGATGGTTGACACCGTATCTCCTCCAAAGGCGGTTAAGTGTTTAACCCGAGCTTTTATCTTCTGATATTTTACTTCCATCTTCTGCAATGTGTCTAGAGATATGACGTCTACCGAGCTTCCAGTGTCGACGAGAATCCTTTGAACGTCGCGATCGCCTATCTGAAGTTCGATTACAAGTGGGTCGTTGTGGGGAGCGTCGACTCCCTTCAGATCTTCGGTGGTAAATGTCAATTCTTTTTGCAAAGTGGAACTTCGTGGAACCTGATCCACGGACAACCTAAAGATGCTTCACTGAATTGATCGAACAGAATCCTCACAGTTTGCGAGCCCTCCCATTATCATGTTTATTCTTTTCCTTTGGTTTGGGGGCAGTGAAGGTAGGACTTCTCCTTCTTCCGTATCTTCGAGGGGAAGCTGATTTTCCTCATCTTCTCGTGTCTTAAGTTTCTCCTTTTCTCAATCTTGTTCAAATCGGATGGCCATCAGGTGGTTCTTTAAATTTCGACAATCCTTAGTTTGGTGGCCCGGTCTTTTGTGGTACTCGCAACAAGGAGCGGTTGGATCTTCAGGATCTCGGATGTAGGTGTATTTCGACTTGTCTTTCCGAGATATATATTTTTGTTAGTCCGTTACGGAGAAGGTTGTTTCCGACCTTGATTTATCTTTTCGAGGGTTATCCCTTTCTTCTCGCCGCCCTTCTCCTTTTTCCTCTGGTTTCACCTCTTTGTTCACCTTTGTGGATCCGTGTACTTTGGCAAGTTCGGCGCGATTTTCTTCAATCGTTATGTGAGTATTTGTTCAATGAAAAGCGTCGTTCATAGTCTGAGGACGATGAGCTGATACTTCGTCCCAAAACCTCTATTGATACCAGGTTGCCACGCTAAGCGCTCCGATCGCTAAGTCGTCGTCAATTCTTAGCCGCGAATAAATCACCTTAAATATTTTAATGAAATCTCGGAGTGGCTCTTTCGGTCCTTGTTTTACTGCGTATAGGTCCGATGCGGTGACCTGTTTCTCTAAGTGAAGCATGTACTGTTTGAAGAAGGCTTCTCGGAGTTCTCATAATCATAATAAGCGGCGGTCCCTAGGAGAATCCGAATGGACTTAACCATAGCGACTGGGGAATAGGTTTCGTCATAGTCAACACCATGCACTTGTTTGAAACCTTTTGCCACCAATCTAGCTTTGTACATCTGTACATTACCATCCACGTCAATCTTCTTCTTGAAGACCCATTTGCATTCAATGCATCGGGCAAATCTTCCAAAGACCAAACTTTGTTGATTGAGATGGACTCCATTTCGGATTCACTGGCCTTAAACCATTTTTCGGAGTCAGGGCCCAACATTGCTTCTTCGAAATTCGCAGGTTCGTCACTATCAACGATCAGAAGATCATGACAGTTAGTCACGAGAAATCCGTATCTCTCGACTTCATTACGAGTCCTTCCGGACCTGCGAACTACAGGCACCACAGGTGTTGGTTCCACAACTTATTATGAATCCAACGGCTTCTCTCCCTCATCAGGTTGAACAGCGTCCTGTGGTTCTCGAATTTCTTCGAGTTGTACTTTACTCCCACTGTTCTTCTTGGAAAGAAATTCTCTCTCAAGAAAGACACAGTTCTGAGCAACAATTACCTTGTCCTCGGATCGGTTGTAAAAGTAGTATGCCTTGGTTTCCTTAGGGTAACCAACGAAGTAGCACTTATCAAATTTGGGTGCGAGCTTATCAGATATCAATCGCTTGACATAAGCTTCGCAACCCCAGATTTTAAGAAAAGACAGACTTGGAACCGTTCCAGACCACATCTAATGTGGAGTCTTTTCAACTGATTTTGTTGGAACTCTGTTTAGCGTAAACGCAGACGTTTCAAGAGCATATCCACAGAAGGATAACGGTAGATCCACATGACTCATCATCGATCGAACCATATCCAATAAAGTCTGATTCCTCCTCTCAGACACACCGTTCCACTATGGTGCTCGAGGAGGAGTGAGTTGTGAAACGATTCCACAATCTCTAAGATTATCATCGAACTCTTGGCTCAAGTACTCACCTCCACGATCAGATCGAAGAGCTTTGATACTTTTGCCAAGTTGGTTATGTACTTCATTCTGGAACTCTTTGAACCTTTCGAAGGATTCCGATTTATGTCTCATAAGATAGACATAACCATATCTACTGAAATCATCAGTAAATGTGATGAAGTACCTAAAATGAAGTACCTAAAGTTTCCTCTTGCACCAATGCTCATTGGGCAAGACACATCTATATGTATAAGGCCCAACAAGTCACTAGCCCTATCATTAAACTTGTTGAAAGGGGCTTTTGTCATTTTGTCCAATAAGCAGGATTCACACTTCTCAAATGATTCATAATCAAATGAGTCTAAAAGCCCATCACGATGGAGCTTTTGAATCCTTTTCTCATTGATGTAGCCCAAACGACAGTGCCAGAGAAAAGTCGGGTTTGAGTCATTTGATTTTAACCGTTTGTTATTTATGTTATAAACAGGCATTGATTGATTGAGAATATAAAGCCCATTCTCCAATGGGGCACTACCATAAAATATATTATCTCGAATAAAAGAGCAACATTTGTTCTTAATCGAAAATTCAAAACAATTCATGTCTAAAACAGAAATAGAAATGATATTCCTGCTTATCGCAAGTACATAGTAGCAATTCTCCAACTCTAAAATCATGCATGATGGCAGAGACAAATGATAAGTTCATACGGCTAATGCAGCAACTCTTGCTCCATTCCCAACACGCAGGTCCACTTGTCCCTTCTTCAGCGTTCTACTGCTGCGTAGGCCCTGCATATTAGTACAAATATGAGCACCACAGCCGGTATCCAATACCCAAGAATTAGAACCTGATGAAGTAACATTTACTTCTATAACATAAATACCTTTAGATGCCGTCTCATACGACTTCCTCAGGTTCTTCAAAGCTTCCAGGTATTTCTTGCAGTTTTTCCTCCAATGCCCAGGCTTCTTGCAATAAAGACAAATATCAATATCAACTGGGCTACGCTTGGGCTTAGAAGACGACTCAGGCTTGTCCCGGTTCTCAACCTTAATTATCGATATAACCCATCATCAAGATTATCGATATAACCCATCATCTTGATGACATGGGGGCTCACTGGACTGTTCTTTGACAGCTTGCACTCAATGAGAGATTTAACCGTCTGGTATCTCTCAGTGCGAGCTTGCTCCTGAAACATAGATTTCAGGGTTGTGATTATCTCGATCGGTGACCCCCCGTTCTCAAACTGTTTCTACAGTTCCGGGCTCATCGTGGCCAACATCAGACAAATCACATTTGTCACATCATCCGAATGCTTTCCCACATGTCCTTATCAACAATAGGAGTATTGGATCTGGGCTTTTCAGGAAGAGGTTTCTCAAGAACATATTCTTTCTTCTCATTTCTGAGAACGATTCTTATGTTCCGATACCATTCCAAGAATTTGGATCCTTTCAACTTTTCCTTCTCAAGGACGGATCTCAACGTGAATGAGTTTGAGTTGTTGTTGTTAGACATAGCTGAATCAAGAAAAGAGAGAGTTTAATTAGTTTTGATGTTCAAGGAATGAAAAATCTTAACATTTAAGACAGCTCGCATTATATTCAAAATTAATTTTCCTCAAGTTGAATATAATGATCCAAGATCCATATTTCAAAATTAATTTTCCTCAAGTTGAATATAATGATCCAAGATCCATATTTCACTGAGATTTGAGTGAGCTTTGGCTCATTGCCCAAACTTCAGTTATTTAGGTGAACAAACACTTTGCGGATCATATCTAATATGACTCTTGGTATTAGATTAATATCCTATATTAAATCCAATCTTATGTCTATGAGCCCAAAACCATTTTGATAGCCCGTTCAAGTAAACCAATCTTCAAGTCATGTGGTAACGATTACCACCTGCCTTACTAGTGTAATTGCGAATGTCTTGCTTTGGCTAGCCCATCACATAACAAAACAAGACCCGGCAGCTGACAAGATATGGAAAGACATCAAAGATGCTTGATCTTAAAACATATCACATATATGTTTAAGAAAGATTATATTTAATTCAAAAGGTTTTAATCTAATTAAATTTGATTTAAATCTAGAGCGCTGAATCTAATTCAGACTTCGAGATACCTAAACCGGTTCAATTGCGGTTAAACAATCTAACCCGATTAAACCGATCAATTTTGATTCAATCCAATTGAACCAGTGTCGGTTTATGTTTGTGTCGATCGACACGTAGTTGTGTCGGTCGACACGAGCTAACCGGTTTGAAATCCTGATGAAATCGACCAAATCAAATTAGACCAATCATTCCAATCCAGTTCAATCCAATTGAACCGATGGAGATCGACGCATGTCGACCGACACGAACAGTGTGTCGATCGATAGAGGCGATTTCTTGGAATATCAATCATTTGATCGAAACTTAACCGTTTTACTCTGCTTTAAGGCTTGTGTCGATCGACACACGCTTTGTGTTGGTCGACACAACCAAGCAGAAACCCTAGTTTTTGAAAATTTTCGAAAACCGCCGTTTCACAAATCAACAGGCCATGTCGATCGACACACGCTTTGTGTCGATCGACACGCCTTTCGCATAAACCCTAATTTTTGAGTTTTTCAAAACGACTTTCAACCAAAAGATCTAACATGCAGCTACTATAAAACTTGTGAATCAAATTCGAATTCAAGTCATTTATATAGCATGTTACAGATTCAATTACAACATATGGCTCTGATACCACTGAAGGAATTTGGTGTAGATTTTAAAACTTTTCTAAAATCCTAATGATTCCTTTTAGCCCTTTAGATCATGTTGATTGAATCTATATTTCGGATCTCGATCATACCTGGAGTTTATGAGCAGCGGAAATGTTCAGGATGCTGAGATCAGGAGCGCCTCAAATGTTGAGCCTCTACGGAAAGTCCACACGCACACAAACTGGATCACCGGGATGCTAGTGCCAGAAGAACTCTCACGATTCTGTGTTTGTAAGACGGCTGCATATCTTAGAGTATCTGAAAATTTCGTGCCTCTATATCTTATATAGGGAGCACGAAAACCTAATTAATAACCGGGCTGAACCGATCATTAATTAGATCATTACACCAAACCAGTCGGTCTGATTTTAGTCATTGTGTCGATCGACACAACTACTTGTGTCGGTCGACACACTTAGCCAAAACACACAGTAATGTATATCAAATATACATCAACTTGATCATTAAATTAATGATCAATCTCAATCTTGTTTATCCAGTTTGCTTAGGTGTGTGACCCTGTAGGATCATACAATACTAGCAATGAGTCCATAACTCATAAGTTATAAGCGGTTTCTAGCAAAGCATTATAACTACCTAGTATCACATGATAGTCTAATCTCGACTTCACAGCTATATTAGATTGAATACAAGTATGATATCCAGGACATTCCCTTCATATCGGGCATCCTTTGGTGTTGTAAGACATGGATTCTTCAGTTTTTGGTTTGTTTGGCGCTTGTTCCTACTTCCTGGTCAGCAAACACTCTCTGTGACTCGTCAAGATCGGTGAAGAACTTGTATAGAAAGACCTTCAATGGTGAAACCTTCCTTATTTGTTGAAGTTTTGTGAATCTTGCTAACACTTTGTGGAGTGCCTTGTGAAGTAGGTAGAACATCTCCGTTTGGTCCGGGTTATTGGTGAGGCTTTCTTCCAACATTTCCGTGAAAACGTGGTACTTGATCACCATGTCTTCTTGGTTTGTCTCTTCTTCATCACTAGTCATGACGGCATGGCATAAGTTCATTGCAAGCACCTCCCTACTATCAAGTTCATTCAATTCTACCTCAACATCATTTTCTCCCACAGATTCTTGCTCATAGTCATCATAGATAGCCCCACAATGGTCCAAAGAAGTTGAGGCTCGGTTGTAGACTTGATCACTGAGTCTTGTTAATGTGATCTTCAAGTTTTCAAAGTCAATTTATGCTCCCACGGTAGCTAGAAATGGGCGGCCAAGCACTAGAGGTACCGGCTCATTCTTCATTGCTTCTACTACTACCAAGTCGGTGGGCACAATCCATCCTTTCATTTCAATTGGAACATTTCTCACTATTCCTCTTGGAGTTCTTGTTGTCGCATTGGCTAGGGCTATCTTCTTGGAGTGCGGCTCGAGCTCAGTGATGCCTAGCTTGGCTAGAAGGGTTTGGAAAATCACATTAATGTTTGCTCCCATGTCTGCCAAAGCTTCCTTGATCCTCCTACTCCCTAAGCGACAAGGAATTTAGAATGGTCTCGGATCACTCATCATCTTCACACTTCTTGTCCATGTTTTGCTCTCTTGTTCGTCTCTTTCTAATACCCTTGCTGGTTTAGTACTCTTCCTCTTGTGATTGATTTCACAAGTGTTCTAATCTTATTCATGTTCCCAATGCTCAAAGTGATTTGAAGTTCTATAGACTCTTGTTCCACGGCTTTCTTGAACATTTTATACTCTTCTACTTGAGCTTGAGTAAACCTTGCTTCGGGGAATGGTACCCTCCTGGATTGTATAGATGAACTCGGATTATCCCTTCTTTGATCTGTTATGTGAAGTTTTTCATCATCTTGTTGATTGTGGACACATCAGTATCGGTCGATAGAGCGGTCGATACTCTATTACTTCCTTTTGGGTAGTTGGTATCAATCGATGCATAGGTCGATATGACAAGGCTATCGATCGATATTCCCTCTTCACCGGTTCTCATCGGTTCATCTTGAATTCGGTAAATCCTACCAGCATTCATCCCTTCTTCTTCATCCATCTTGAACATCTCATAGTCCTCCTCTTCACGCCATTGATCCTCGAAGTCGGCATCCTCATCATCTTCTAGCCACGTTTCAAGTAATTCGGATATGAACTCATTATCTTCCTCAAAGTTTTTCGGGGTCGCTCAACATGCCTTGGATCTCCTCATAGTCTTCACACTCTTCCCATTTATCTCTTCCATTGATCGCTCCACAAAAATCTTTGGGGTTTTGCTCGGGTTTATCGGACAAAGTTGAAGCGGTGACTTGAGAGGCTTGGCCTAGGTCGGCCGTCCTTCTCTCGAGAAGTCTCATGTTGTAAGAGAGCTTTTCCATCTTGTTGTTCAAATCAGCATAGCATCCATCAACTTTCTTGTTCATAACTTCGAGACTTTTTTCTACCTTGGTGGCTAATTCATTCATCTTTGTAAATATCTCAATTGAATGCTTCCCTTGACTCTCTAACACTTGCTTCAAGATTGAATTGGTTCCTTCATCTTGAGAGGTTGTGTTGGAGGATTGGGCCTGATAGTTCCCACCTTGATTACCATAACCGTTGTACCCTTGATTTCTCCTATAACCTTGGTTACCATACCCTTGATTGGGTCTACCAAAACTTCCTTGGTTGTTGTACCCTTGAGTGAATTGATCATTATTGACAACAAAGTTCATGTCTTTCACTTGGTAGACTTCTTCTTCTTGCACCATGTTGGCACTCTTCTTATGGTTTTGAACTTGTTGAGCCATTAGCAAGGATTGTTCCATTTTCTTGGCCATCTTCTCAATTTTCTCTTTAAGCTCTTTTAGCTCCGAAGCATCGTTTCTTTGAATTGCGGATTAGCCAAGCCATGCTCCGATTGAGCTAGATTTTCTATGATCTTCTCTCCTTGGCTGATAGTGAGATCCGCGAAACTTCCTTGGCTTGCTGTGGTTATAGCTAATCTCCATTGGGGTTGGCATCCTTGGTGGAATGTGTTGAGAAGTTGCTCCTTCTTGAAACCATGGTGTGGGCAGTCATTGGTGTATCCCTTGAATCTTTCCCATGCTTCAAGCAAATCTTCATTAGCACCTTGGCGGAAGCTTGATATATCATTTCGAAATTTGATTGTCCACTTTCGGTTGAAGAATTTGTTTAGAAACGCCTTTTTACAATCCTCCCAAGTTCTTATCGTGGCACTTGGTACATTCTTCTCCCAATGGGTCGCCTTGTCCGCTAGAGAGAATGGAAATAGAGACAGCTTGTAGGCATCGTCGTTAGCTCCATTGGTTCAGACACTTTGGCATATCCTTTCGAACTTCTCTAGATGATCCAGCGGATTCTCGTGAGTCATTCCGCTGAACCGGTGCTGAAGTACCATGTTGAGCACTATCCCTTTGATATCAAACTGGTTGTCCTCCCCATCCGGGATTTTGATTCCGGTTTGTGACGGCATTAGGGTTGGCTCATCGTACCTCCCTATTAGTTGTTCCAGTTCTTGACCTCCTTCTTCGTTGGCACCTTCGATTCGGTCTGCCATTCTTGATGAGTGAGTGGCCTTTTTACGGTTCTTCTTTGATTTCCTTATAGTGCGCTCGAGTTTGGCAATGTCCGTGGGTGGAATGAGGTTTCCTTCGATGTTGCTTCTTCACATTCAACCTGAAAACACAAGAGAATAGAGGTGGAACATTTCTTAGCATGTTTCGAAGAAAATAAAAATTACTTGGAAAATCTTACAATGTTTTGTATCGATCAATATAAGATCGATACAGAACTATTATCGATCGATATATGATCGATCATGTAAATCACATAAACGATAATATTTTATAGTATAACTAATATCGACTGATATAGGATCGATATATTTTTGTGTCGATCGATACAGGGTCGACACAAATCGGATTACCCAGATAGTGATGTGATATCGACCGATACCACGTCGATACATTGGCTGTATCGACCGATAGGGGGTCGATATTGACAGTTGGACACAAGAAATTTTTTTTTTTTATGATAGAGTTTGGCTAACTAAGTGGTTTAGATACTTCTCGATAAATCTTGCCAATTGCTCTCCGGCAACGGCGCCAAAAACTTGATGTGTTGGTGTTTTCAAGTTTTAAATTTTATAAACACCTCAATCTTAACCCAAGTATATACAGGTTAGGGACTTGTTACTGCGGTTTTACTAGCTACCCGATCATCCGATCAAAGATAACCGTACCACTAAGCATTTACTCTATCAACGGGCCCATTGAATCAAGATAAATATCTAGTGGCCTTAGATACTACAAGCTCCTTTGCATTTCCTAATGTGGAAGTTTGATTCTAATCTCATTAATTGATCCATAAATTTCTTAGAAATTCAACTAATTCTCTAGATCACTCTCCTAACATGTTAAGCCAATTGAAAGGATACAACCGTGAATCTAGGCTATAAGTGTGCAAAGGTTTCCACAATTCAAACCCTAAATACTATTACATTGATCTATTAGGGTTAGAGAAAGCATCTCAACTAATCATTTAGACTCATCTACTAACCACTAGGATTAGAGAGAGTAGAGAGGTTAAGAAGAGTGATAGGAGGTGTCACCAATCTCCATGTCCTTTTTTCCCCTAAGGACCCATGATTAGGAGATCTAAGCCTAATTGGTTTCTTAAAAACCAACTAATTAACCCTAATTAGGAGACCCATAATTACTCTCTCTCTCTTAATTAATCTTCTTAATTAACTTTAATTAATCATAAAAGGTTTTACATAAATAAAATAAAATAAAAAGAAAAAAAAACAAAGATAAAAATATACATAGCTACCTCTTTTGGGTAGTAAAAGAAAACCTAGAATGAGGTAAAAGTGGTAAGTAAGAAGTTATGTCTCCCATGATGGGACAAGGTCTATTTGTAGGGAAGCTTGGTCGGCTATGGGCATTTTGGTCTTTTGTTTTTGATTCTGGCTAGGGGTATCGATCGATATGGGTCTCGATATTCTTCATCCCATATCGATCGATATGTCTTCGATACATGTAAGACTTGGCCAATCGATAGTAGCTTCCTTAACTTTACTTCTTGACTTGCTTCCTCCCTTTTAGAGCTCTTGCCCTCTCTTATTGACCTGAAATTACTTTAAACACACAAAACACATAAATGCGGACTCCTAAGACTTCTAAAACAGAAATCTATCCTAAATGCATGAGAAATGAAATAAGGATGGGATAAATTGGATAAAATCTTGTAGAAATCAGGTGTTAAAACATTGAATTTCCCATCTCATCAATGCTCTCTATAGAGCAAACATATATATCAGGGCAGATGAAAGTCGAGCTCGGTTATCCAAGGGATACAACGAAATCTCCAAAGAAAAAGAAGCGAAACCAAACTATAAGGAACCTTTTCAGCATTATGATCGAGGATATGAACAAAAGGAGAGAGCCAAAGCTAGGGTTGTCTTCTTAACAACCGAACTACAAGATCAGGATTTAGAGCAACACGAAGGAGACGAATTTAAGACCAAAACCAAGAAAATGGAAAGAACTCTTTTAGCATGGTGTGATTATCAAGCTTCATACGGTAATGTCGTAGCTTGCCGGAGTATCTTTTAAATAAGTATTTGGAGCAAATTTCCGAAGAACCTAATTTAGTGCGAATCCCCGGGAAAATTTATTTAGTAGACATAAAGGGACGAGCATCAAATTCGAAAAGGAAATTCATACGTAAAAAGGAATCTCCTCAACCAGACTTCTCATTTCAACGAAGAAGAATAAATGTTATTTTGGTATTCTCCGCAGATGCGCTAGAACGATCCGGATATCAAACAAAGCCAATATTTCCGATAACGAAGTGGATTTTTCAGAAAGAACTTGTTTTTACTCATAATGATTTGGAAGGACTTGAAATTCATCATAATCATCCACTGGTTGTTGAATTACAAGTTGGAGATTGTTTAGTTCCTCGGATATTAGTAGACACTGGAAGTTCGGCAAACGTAATATGTGTTGATATGTATCAAAAGCTTTGGACAAAAGGAAACAAAAATTAAACCAGGAGTCAGGACGCTGACAGCATTTAGCGGCAAGGACGTTCTAACACTTGGTACGGTAGAACTTCCAGTAACAGTTGGAGGAACTGTCAAGATCATCAAGTTCGATGTAGTAGAAAGACCAACTCTTTACAACATGATTCTTGGAATCCCTTGGTTGTGTTAATGAAAGGAGCAGTCTCCATATATCATCAAAGCTTGAAATTCCTGACTCCATTAGGGATCTTCTCTGTAATAGGTAGTCAAGCCGAAGCTAGAAGTTGTCTCAAAGCAAATTTCCGAAGAAACGAACAAGTCTGTCCTCCCCTTGAGAATGAAGCATCAAGACTAAAGAGGTTCCGTATGTGAGCAAAAAAAAAAATGTATATTGATAATTCAGATTTTCGAGATAGACAACATTTATGGCAAAATCGGAACTACGTGTGGCTTGATCCCTCCCAAGGGTACGTAGGCAGCCTATTTAGAAGGCTCAGCTGCAAAATCAATATAAATTTTGGTTATATAGTTATCAACTATGTTAAACAAAATTTCACATTAAAAATTGGTATCATGATCACATACTCGATAATAGGGTTCGTCCCACTACACATTATTTATAGAATGCAGCTGGAAATTTCGGAGCTTGATAAAGTAGAGCCGAGAAATTGTAAGGCACAGTCGGGTCATTCCCGCTTATATTTGTAATAAACATAAAATACCTAGACCCGAAAATCTAAAGATCTAATAAAGTAGGATCTTGGGGTTAGAGGTTAACAGTCGAGGAGTTTCTCATTGAACAAAAATAAATTTCGGCTTCGGCCATGAATATCTGGTGGTTTGTTGAAGGAACTTTCTAAAAGTCCGATAAACATATCATTCGAAGAATCTTTCTTTTACAGTTCAAATATTAACTCAAAGAAAGATATATAATAATCAAATGCAAAAGACATAGGAAATGGAAACTTCAGAGAAATCCGAGGTTCATCAATAAAACAAAACAAGTCTTAAACATTCACAAAAACAAGAACAAAACAACAAACAAAAATCTTCAAACATCAAAATGAAAGGCATCAGACTTGAACTCAGCGAACTCGAAATCCTTTAGTTCTTGCTCGGCTACATTTCTGTCCTCCTCTACACGCTTCAAAAATTCGGCAGGGATATTCACACCTTGAGAAGAAAGATTAGTAAGTATCCCGAGGACAGCTTGGGATTGACCAAGGTTCATGGTTTTCGTTAGTCCATCTTCTCGAACTTGAACGATCTTCTGGATAGAGTTCAGCTTGTTTTGAACTTTCTCGGCTATCTCTCTCTTTGTCGATTTTACCTTTTCAGCCAAGGAAGCACCGAAAATTTGAGCTTCCTTCTTCATTGCTTCTACTTGGTGAACAAGAGAAGTTCGATCAATTTCCAATACCTTATTCTTCTTCTGAAGTTTCTCGACGAATTTCCTAGTGTCTCTCAGCAGGTATTCATATTCCGCGACAATAAGACAAGTTTTAAGGGCCTCTTAAAAAAAATAAGGGAAAAGATTCAGATAAAAAAATTCGGAAAGGAAAACAAGAGTAAGGGTAGACTAGCATACTCGAACATAACTTCTGGCAAAGGCAGTATGTGTTCTTTTGCGGCAAATTCATCCGTTGGTTTCAAAGATTCACAGCCGACAATCTTCCAAAATAACTCAACACTTTTTTCCTCATCTTTTGAAAGAAGTTGCGATGAATTGAATTCGAATTTAAATGGGGCGTCCTCGGCTTCCAATTGACTTTTTTGCTTCTTCGAAAGAGGGCTTCCGACATTTGAAGGAGCAGCTCGTTTCTTTGAAAAATTAGAAGACTTAATCTTCAGAGAGTGAGACATAACGATAATTTTTCCGCATTTTTTCTCCGAATATGAAGTATACGAGGTGCCAGGGAAGAAGGATTAGTTTCGCTCCTCAATAGTTTTTGAGACCTCGACTTGTTCGAAGGTGCTCGGATAAGTGATTTGTTAGAATAGTCCGAGAGAAATCTTTTCAAGGGACATTCAGCCTCAGAAACTTCATACTGGAAAGAAAAATCAATGATTGGAATAATGATGGACACATATTATAAGTAAGGAAAGAAACAATAGGATACCTGAGCGCTCCCGAGCTAGGTCAATAAAATTCGCAGGAATCTTCGGGAATTTTAGTGGGCTGAGTGCATAAATCTGATCAATTTCTCTTTTAAATATTAGGGGAAGTTCTTTGAAGAGGATCGGTTTTGTGATTGTTGAAGCATCAACGACCATGTCCTAACAACCTCGGCACTAGGGTCAAAAATAGAGGCTTTATTGATCCGAACGAAAAAGAAGTTAGTGCGCCAGCCTTTGGCGTTAGAAGTAAAATCGGTACCCAGTTTACTGGCGTTCTTCACCATGGTATACCAAGTCTTGCCATCTCGGTTATCCACAAGTTTGGCGAGCTATGTGAATTTCCAGCATGGAACGACAATGTTGGCTCTTCAACCCTGAATTAGAAAGGCAACCATATGAGTAAAAGCGATTCCCAGACGTCTGCAGATTCCACCATCAAAAAGGAAATTAGAAACTAGAGACGAGCTTCGGTGAAAAAGTGGAGATATAAGCACATGAATCCTTCTGGAGGGTTCCATGGTCGATCACCACTCTTAGGAATTAGAATGTCGAGATGTTGTGGGTTTGAAGCAGAAGATCAGAGAGTATTGATGTCGCTTTCTGTAAAGGAAGAATTGCCAAAATCTTCCGACAATTCTTCCCCACCAGTTACCACTTGGTCGGAAACGGTTTCCGAGCTATCACTCCTATTCGGGGAAAATTTCGGGATCGATATATTCAGAACTAGGTTCTTCTTCTACGCAGAAGAAATGTCTTTAATATTAATCGGAGAGTTGTTAGATTCGGATTTTTTCTGTTGAGATCCGCTGAATCCCGACGAAGATAGGTCAGTCTCGGAGTCAGAACCGAGAGAGTTTTATTTCTCAATCGACATCTTGAAAGAAGATTCGAAGAGGTTGTGGATGGTGGAGTTAAGATTTAAGGAAATTTTTGCTAAAGGGAATAGAAAGGTTAAAACCTGAATATACAATATTTTTGGGTTTAGTGGCTATTTAAAGGGTTGTGCGACTTTTAAGGGTTCGTGGAAACTCAACCGGCGTCTTCATTAAGATGAGACACGTCATTATTGTCAAGTCAGGATTGGGGGAACCTAGCTTCAATTAATGGCCAGTCTTTGTTCTCTTCCCGCCGAAAAAAGTTGTCGGGGTTTTCAACCAACTAGGGGTATATGTATGAATGGCATGTCACAAAGAAGGTGAAAGGGTTTGAGAGTACCGAGAATTCAGCACACGCGTCAGAAGAGACCTTTTGTTTTCCGTATTTTTCCTGTCAAAATTTATCGTTGGAAAAAAAGAAAGAAGGAATGTTCGGGATATCCGAAGATAAAGAACGATTGCAACCGACCCTCATTTGTCAACAAGTTATATTGTTACGAAATTCGCCGACTCTTCCTTAAGGTATCCTCGGATGAACTAGGGGGGACTTACTGTTGATGGTAGAATTAGCACCCCTTATCAATAGCTTTGCAATAATTGAGATTCGGTCCCTACCGCTCAGATGAGCGAGGGATACCTTGATAAAGAATGGTCAGATTTTAGTGTCAGAAGCGGGGGTATGAACTACGTCGTCCGAAGTCGAAGTCTAAGCTCAGGCAGAATAAGATCAAATCTTATCACAGATTCCCTAATTTTGGAAAAATAAAATATTTCCATTTTTTCGAGGTTAGCCCATGGGCTTAAATAACTGACTACTAAGATCTATAAATACATACCCCCCCTTCACTAAAATCGATATTCATAATTGGGGAGAAGAATTACTAGCAAACTTAGGCTTAAATACTTCTCTTTTATAAAGTTAACTCGGCATTCCGAGTTAACACCCTTGTAACCAATATAGATAATAATACTTCTTTTTCCGAGGAATCTTTTGTCTTTCTAATATACTTACTTTACTTCCAAAAATGAACCCCTCTAATTACAAATAATTAGAAGTTTAACTCAGTCTCAACACTCACTGCAGCTAATGGTATTGTGTTGTTGCTTGTTACCAAATTACATAGACATCTTCTGATTTTTTGATCTCCAATTGGAATGCTCAACTCAAATTTTCAGGGATCTTTCTTCTTGTATGGCATTCGGTACATGATTTCCTTCTCACAAATCACAGCAAAAGCAAACTTAGCATCTTATGGGGTACTTTTCCATCTCATTTCCTACTGAGCAGATTACTCAACTCATCTTCCAATCGACAGGCTGTAGCGAAAGGCATTCTTCTCATTATCACCTTGATGTAGACTTCCACTCCTAAGTTCCAATCGTCTTCTTCTGTTTTTAGATCGAATCCAGGGTCATCTATCTCGTATTCTTCGATTGTTATCCATGGGTATAATGTCTGATTAGTACACCATGTCCGATAAACATTCTTCTTGGGCGTGGTTTGTATCAAAGGGCAGCCAATCTCATTGTCATAAGTAATAGGTCGATCAACTTCTTCGAGAATACACCGACCCTTGGATGCGTCGAACGACCAAACTGGGGAGTCGGCCGACTACATCATACGGAATTTCTTCACTTGTCTTTCCAGCAGCAACTTCTTCATCAATCTTCTTAACTTGAATAGCCTTGAGTGTACCAAGACGTCTAACAACTCTTTTGACCCCCATAAATCTTTCAAGCTCGTCCATCCTTGCATGTAAACTTCCAACATCGTGCCTGTGATGATCTTTCTTCCCATCAAATTCATAGAAGAAGTTGTCCATCTTCATTGGGAGACCACTGTATAACTTGTATTGAATCTCTAGGATATTTTCAATTAGGTGCTCCATCCCATTATATGGTGGTGAAGGTCTGTAAAACGATCTTGGGTCTTATTATATCTTGTAGCTCTCTTGAAGTGAACATCTGTTTTCTCTTCAGCTTTCTATTTTCACGTTCCTTGCATCTTTCTCTGCTGATCAGAAACAAAAGAGGAAAAGAAATTAGTAACCAATTTCATCATGATTTCCTTTTCCTAAACCTAATAAGAATGAAAATTAAATGTAATTTGATGCGTTAATTATTTCATGATCGTGAAAAGTTATTCACCCAAAACTAACTGCAAGTGCACAGTGTATAATTGTAGTATAAATTAGGTTATCGATCCCACATAGATTATGTCGAGTTTCGATTCTATTAGAATGCAATCTATCTGGTAACTAGTTGTGTAACTTATGGATTAAAAACGCTAGACTTAGGTAAATCGCGGGTAATATGGGTCATGCACGAAATTAGATGTTGCTCTACTCTTAAACACAAAAGACAATGTATACAATACCAAATCTCTTTGCGTATTGCACTATGAATCAACCAACATATCATAAAGGATGCTTTTCAATCTATATAGCTAACACATGCATTGAGAATGGATTTGATTGTTCATGACCTTCCAAGCCAAACTCTCGTTTGTACAAGAACGAGATCACCTACTAAAAACAATGCTCCGGACTTGATGTAAAATGGATGTATGATGCAACAAACCCTAAAATCCAATATTCTAAGTGATCAAGTCAAAATATTGTATGAATTAATATTAAAGCAGAGAGTAATCACGAATTCAGCAACAATTCGTGCACCTAATGACCCATAAAACCTTTGAAAACCTAGATCTAACTAGAGAACTACTCACACATAGCAAACAAACCAATCATAATCATTAATATCAAGAGTTTGGAATATGAAAGTAATATCAAAAGAGATCAGAGCAAAATGTGGCTCTCTCTCTGTAAAACCAAGAAAACCTTCACACAAAGGTGCTCCCTGAAAACAAGATCTAAGTAACTTTTTGGTGATTTTTGGTAAAGAGATGCTTGAATGCTTCAAGAGCTTGATGGGAGTCGTCTCTCCCTTTCTCCTCTACTCAAAGTTGATTATATAGCTCATCTAGGTCATGCATGAGTCGGCAAACAAGTTTTAGAAGTTAGGATTTCGAAAAAGAGGCCCAAGAAGAATTTCCTTTTAATTAAAGCGGCCTCTGAGTCGGTCGACTCTTTCTTCCAGTCGGTCGACTCAGGCTTCGGATCAGAATTCTTCATTTTAGCTCCAAATTTTCTAAATTCTTGCAAAACACCTCAGCAAGTGGAATCTTCCATTTAACCTGTATAAAATGCAGAAAATGCTCCAAAACAGCGTAAAATATCATCATGAAAACCGATAAAAATAACAGTACATCATTTCACCTAAAAACTAATTGTAAGTGCACAATGTACAATCATAGTACTTACGTTATCAATCCCTCATAGATTATGTCGAGTTTCAATTTTATTAAGGAAATGCTTCTAAAGCAATTTAGTATCCAATAACTTATCGATAAAATTAGCTTCTGAACTTATAATATTTAAAACGCTCGATTATAGGGAAAATCACATGAGGTATAGATCATCATCAATCAACAACCAATTTTTAGAACACAGAAGATAATTATATGTAATATCCTAATTGCTTGGTAGATTACACCTACTTGTTAACGACTAGGCCGTAAAGATACTTTTCAACCTATGGAAGCTAACTCATGCAATGAATATAGATCTGATTGTTCATGACTTTCCAAGGCAGAGAAAAAACAGTGCCTAAGGACAAAATCACCTAGTAAAAACCATGTTTGGGTTGTGCCATCAAATAGTGTCTAAGATAACCAAACCTAGTAATTAATATAATGATTGATCAAGTGAAAATATAAGCTTTGTGGTACTATTAAAGTAGAGAATCATACTGATCATATCATGTTGAGTGCCTAGAGATCTATAAAACCATTGCCAACCCTAGATCAAACAAAATAACTACTCACATATAACAAATAAAACCTTAATCATATCAAAATACTGCATAAAAGTAACGAGAGTAAGAGTTTAGAATAAAGATCAAGTCCTTGCTAGCTCTCTCTCCTTGCAAACAAAAATATCCTTGAAATAAATCTTAAAGATACTTTACAAACAAGGTGGCTTCTTGAGGCAAAATATTTTTTGGTGGCTTAAGTGTCTTGAAGTTTTTTGCTTCTTAAGGCTGTACGGGTTGAAGGCATTACTTAATTCCAATGCTAAAGAGGGTATATATAGCTCCAAGAGTCCTACATGGATTGTAGATAACGCTGCAAAACTTTGGGTCTTGAGAAAAAGCCCGTGAAACGATTTCCTTATTCTAACCGACTAGACAAGTCGGTCAACTTTAACGTGAGGTCGGTTTTCTTTGACTTTGATTAGATTTATTCTTCATTTTGCTCAAAATCGTCTAGGTTACTTCAAATGTCTTATCACGTGTAATTCTTCATCTAACCTGCTAATATCATGGGAAAATCTCCAAAACCATTCAAAATATATAGGTAAAAACTGGGAAAAATATCACTACATCTAGCATCAAATATATCTCTAGTTACTGATGCACCATTTCCCAATAGAACTGCTTATCGAGTTAACCCGAATGAAGCTATCAAATTTTAGATGCAAGTGAAAGATCTTTTGGATAAAGGCTATATGCGTGAGAGCCTTATTCCTTGTGTTGTATTAGTACTCTTGGTTCCAAAGATAGATGGGACTTGGAGGATGTGTGTGGATTGTCAAGCTATCAACAATATAACCATCAAATACTAACATCCGATACCAAGGTTAGAGGATATGCTTGATGAAATATCTGGGTTTAATGTGTTTTGTAAGATTGATCTTAGGAGTGGATATCATCAGGTAAAGATGAAGGAAGGTGATGAGTGGAAAACGACTTTCAAGACCAAACAAGGTCTCTATGAGTGGCTAGTCATGCCATTTGGACTCACCAATGCACCAAGCACCTTCATGATGTTTATGAACCAAGTTCCAAGGCCTTACATCAGTAAATTTGTAGTGGTATACTTTAATGATATACTCATTTATATCCCTACTTTTTATGAGCACTGCTTGTTCATTTGGAAAATGTCATTATAACACTTCAAAAGGAAGCCCTTCACACCAACCTTAAGAAGTGCACTTTTTGCACTAATGAACTTGTATTTTTAGCCTTTATAATGAGGTCACAGGACCTGATAGTGGACCAAGAGAAAGTCAAATCCATAAAATAATGGCCAACTCCAACCAACACTAAACAAGTTAGAAGCTTCCACGGATTGGCTAGCTTGTATAAGAGATTATTGAAGGATTTCAGCACCCTTGTTGCACAACTCACTGCTGTGATTAAAAAGAACGTGAGATTCAAGTGAGGAGAAGTTCATGAGCAAGCCTTTAAAGCCGTAACAAATTTGTTATCAAATGCACATGTTTTAACTTTACCCGATTGTACTAAAACTTTTGAGATTGAGTGTGATGCATCATGTTTAGGTATTGAAGCTCTACTTACTCAAGGAGGCAAGCCAATAAACTATTAAATGAGAAACTCAGTGGTGAAACCCTCAACTATCCAATGTATGACATGAAGTTATATGCCTTAGTTCGTGCAATGGAGACTTGACAACACTATTTACTCGCTAAGGAGTGTGTGATCCACAGGGATCATGACACTTTGGAACATCTATGGGATCAAACTAACCTAAAGAGAAGGGGGCAAAGTGGATTGATTTCATAGAAATATTTCCGTATGTCATCAAATACAAGAAGGGAAACAAAATGTTGTAGTCGATGCACTCTCATGACGACAAGCTCTCATCTCTACAATGGATGCTAATGTTCTTAGTTTTGAATTGATTATAACTCTATATGAATTTGATCGGGACTTTTCAGAGAGCTACAATAGTCCAGGGAAGGGAGCCCACATTTCTTTTTTTTACATCCACAATGGCTATCTCTTCAAATATAAACGACTATGCATTCCACAATGCTCTTTAGGAGGATCTTATAGTTTGACAGGCTCATGGAGGAGGATTGATGGATCACTATGGAGTGGAGAAGACTTTAGAAATGTCTAAGGAACATTTATTTTGGCCTTACCTAAAGAAATGAGTTGAGAGTTTCATTGGAAGGTCTATCACTTGTAAGAAAGCAAAGTCTAGAGTCCAACCCCACGATTTGTATCTTTCTTTTCCAATTCCTACTTCTCATTGGGCTGATATTTCCATTGATTTTGTGCTAGGTTTACCCAATATCAGACACAAGGATTCAATATTTGTGGTGGTAAATTGTTTTTCCAAGATGACTCACTTTATAACTTGTGCCAAGAGAAATGATGCAAATCAAAAGATGTAACTTGTTGATTGCATGGAGTGCCAATGACTATTATCTCGGATAAGGACACCAAGTTTCTAAGCAATTTTTGGAGGACCTTATGTAAGAAACTAGGTACTAAACTATTGTTCTCAACCACATGCCACCCACAAACTGGTAGTTAAGCAGAAGTGGTCAACCACACTCTTGAAACACTTCTAAGAGCAACAATAAGGAGAAATCTTAAAACTTTTCTTGAGGCCTTACCCCCTGTTGAATTTTCTTACAATAGAGCTACCCATAGTGAAACACTAATATCTCTTTTAAAGGTGATTTATGGGTTGAATCCCTTTACTCCTTTCGATCTCGCACCACTTCTAAAAAAAACTTCTTGAATTTGGATGGAGAGAAAAATGGCGAGCAAAGAAAGAAGATCCACTTGAAAGTTAAGGAGAAGTTTGAGAAGACCAATGAGCAACATGTTAAATCAGCTAAAAAGGTCCGGAAACATGATAATTTTGACTTTGGAGAATGGGTATGGCTGCACATGAGACCGGAGAGGTTTCCCAACCAAAAGAGCTCCAAGCTTTCACCATGTATAAATGGACCATTCAAGATTTTGGAGAAAATCAATGACAATGCATACAAGTTGAAACTTCCAGGTGAGTTTCAAATATCTAATACATTCAATGTCTCTGCTTTGGCTCATTTTGATGAAGGAAATGAAGTTTTGGGGTCAAAACCTCATGAATATGGAGGGAGTGGTGAGGACATCTAAACATAAGGCCAAACCATTCAAGCGCTCTATGTGCCAAGTGGATCGGTGACCAGGATAATCAGCAAATCCTTACAGAAGAAGGTCAATATATTTCTGGATCATCTGGAACATGAAGGAGTGATCACACTTGATCATTTTGAAGCCATCCGCCTAACTCCATTCGAGAGCTCCCAATTAAATGTCGTCTTCGAGAAAGTCTCCATAATGACTCAGGATGACCCAGGAGATGATTTACCCACCAAATTGAAGATCTTTGAGCCTAATTTCCATAACATCAAATAACTCTCACACATCGGTTATAAAACTCCAGATACAAGCCGAACACTGAAGACATGTCAAGTGGACCCTTTTGTAACCAATAAGGCCAAATGGGCCCTATTCTTCCCCCAACATGAAATCCATCTAAGCATGTATTCTCTAGTCCTAAAAGGTTCCTAAGAAACCTCTGAATCAACTGAGAATCTCAAGATATGAAGAATCAAGTTTGCAGACTAAGTTATCAATTTTCCTTATTTTGTCTTTAAATTAGTTTTATGTTTAGGAACGTCCCTTTCCTTTAATTTTGCTGTATTTTTCCATTTTCTTATGTAGGTTGATTATTTTTTTTTTTTTTTAATTTTGCCGCTTGGACCTGGCTATATAATGCATTTGTTATAGTCCTTGGTTTGCACCCTTTGATTAATAAAATTTATATTTTTGTACTAGAATAAAAACTCTATCTTCTCTTTCAATTTTTGAATGTTCCAAATTGCTAGAGTATTCTTAAACGTATCTATAGACTTTCACACTTATCACACATATTTTGTTTTTATTCGATTCACCCTTCACCATCCATCCTATCCGAGCTAAGTTGGAGAGGTACTTTTACTAACCAAGGCTCAGTCCTTATTTGGCTCAAGACTTTTAGACAAAGCTCATATCATAAAAAAAACATGCAAACTGAAACAAAAATCATTATTGAATTAACGAATTGCATTATAAAGTAACGAACACAATAGAGGTTCAGAAATTCAAACTCTCGATGAGATAAAAAAACAAACTCTTCTCCTCTTTAGAGTCTAAAAGAAAACAAACGTAAGAAGTAAGAACTAGAAATTTAAGAACAAAGCAATACTTTTTTTGCGGTCAAGATTATAGTTGAGGCACGAAGTGATTAAGATGATAATGACCTCTCTCTGCTCCTAAGAGCCCATTTTACATGTGTAGAGGTCGTGCCTAGAGTTGAATTCTCTTTAGATTAGAATTGGGCTTTAGTTGGAGCGAAACGGGTCGGGCCTAAAAGTCTCGTCCGAATGACATGTCTTCAGTAAAATGATTATATATTGGGTACTCGAGATCCAATTGACTTGATTCAAATTGGAGATGAAAGCTAATTTTCATACATTCATTTGGTATGTAGTTCGTCACCTAATTCATTAAGTGGTTCAATGAATATCAAACTTTTGAAACTCAGATTATGTCTCTGCATCTCCTTTTGACAATTTTGCTTCATTTCACTCCATTTTAACTTTAATTCCTACAAAACACTTTTTGCTTGTAAAACCTGTAAAAATACTTTAAAAAACTATATAAAGACACATGTATTGTTGATGGTGGGATTAATATCCCTTATCGATAACTCGGCGATAATTGAGATTTGGTCCTTACCAAACTCGTTTTGTCCGAACACATATTATAAGCCCACATGGGGTGTTAATCAATTTATCATGCTCGGCTTCCGAATGGGTCGGGATAAGATCGAATCTTTCCCGATTCCTTAAATCACGAAAGTTTCCTTATTTCTCTAGATCGACCCATGGGCTTAATAGACCGTCTTTGTGACCAATATTAAAGGGGGTCCCCTTGAACCTAGGAAAGATATTCAAAATCCGAGGGATAGTGTAGCGCCCCCGAACCGTCCTCCCCGCTGACCGACCTGCCTGACCGCCTCGCCAATCAAACAAGAACACTTAGCGATCGAACATCTCGGTCGAGAACCTGCTCGAGTCACTACAATATATGACGATATCTGATTCTACGTCAGCTAGAGCAATAATCACGAAGACTATCACCCTCCTGAGGCTTCCCCATATTATCGCCCCCTCATATCTCCCGAAGGAGAACAAGGTTGTGCCGGTTCGATAGAACCTTGTACTAGTGGAGCCCGCCAACCGAAAATAAGAACACGCAGCGGAAAACATGCAAGAAAGAAAACAATGAAAACAGTTAGTGGAGCTCCAATAAAATAATTTAAAAGTCGAGTCAAAGCGGGATTTTAACAAACCATTTTCACACACAAATGCAAGCAATCAAACAATCAAGGTATCCAGTAGAAAAGCCTCCTAGACTCCTATGGTCTCTTTAACCTAAAGGGGGGGGGAAAGGGAGAGGGGTGAGTAACACCGACACGTTACTCAGCGAGTGGGATCCACCTAAGGGATCAATTCTAAGACCGAAAATCAACAAACAATAGCCGAAGCAACAAACAATAAAATCAAACAAGAACATATACCCGCTACTTCCCCTGAAGTAACGAATACTGAACACAACATACATCACATCAACCCAGCGGAATGACATCATCCCCGATGTCAAACCCAACTACTCTACCGCGGAATAGGAGCAGTGTTCTCCATACGACGGGACGTACATCAGACAGTCTCCTATAAAATCCTAGAAAGGAAACATCACTCTCAGTCTACTAGGGCCCTGCTGATATCGTAATCCCCGGCATAGTCACATAGACAATCCCCCAATCACCATGTTCTCAGCAGAAGCATGGTACACGGGCTCCTCAACAGGACGCCACACCCACGGCCCGATGATCAGTCGGTACTGTTCTCCGGGGTCATTCCGCCACCGTAAATATGGAGGTTTACGGTCACGAAGATCAACTCTCCTTAGGGTATTACAGATACACCTCCTATTAGTGATAGTGTCTCTGACCCGCGGGCCCGGAAACACTTCACTAAAAACATCCAACCTTGGAGACTCTAGGGAATCACTCATCTCACTCTAACGCGGAATAAGTTACAAAATAATCTATTCCATACCATATCTCTGTTACTTCCCTAGCTACCCATAAACATCAACATAAATCCGCAAGGTGGTCAAGAGTCTACGTAGTGACGGATCATCACCCTGCGCAACTCCGCAACATCGTTCTCAGCAGACACGATGCCACTGCGAGCCTATCATTCTCACGGTGAGACCTGATAGCTCCCATACACGAGTTGAGCTACTAAGGGTCTACTGCGCTCATCCTAAGGAATAGCAGACACACTCTGGAGCCCATCATTCGCCCAGCGCGACAAAATGGTTAAAGCTCCACCCAGAACCCCCTGAACTCGAGGTTCCAGTAGTACTCTACTCTCTCACATCTCCGTCCGGGATTGTTTCTCGCAAGAAACAACTCCCTAGACTAACTCCAAATCTATCTGAATATAGATTCGTTGGCTACTACTCCGTCGGCCCTGTAACCAAACCTTATATCACGATAAGGATTGATGGCCTCAGACCTCATACCAATGGTCGAATCTGTACGATCATAGTCAGAGTCTGGTAGTCAACTCATATACCCGAACACTGACCCACTCGTGGTCTAAGTCCGTTAGCCCGACCGTGTACCAGCACTCTATCAACTCATGATCCAGGTCCGTTGATCAGTCTATACCTAGTCTTTCTTCTAGACAAGGGTCCACCGGATAATTGGGCTGATCAAGGAACCTCTCCTTTCCTGCTCTTGGCGGAGATTCGACCCTCTCCGTATCATACACATCTGTCTATTCTCCAATGGGAGATAGACAGCCCACTGGCATCATGCCAAGTGGTCCACATGCATTCTACCTAATGCATCAATCAATCAAACATGCACCCACTCACCTTGGCTATATGCTGCGGCTGATGTGACTGAGTGATGACGATGAAACCCTTCCTGAACCCACTGCTTGACTCCTCCAAGCTCCAAATGACTGACTTGAGCCCCAAGCTTCTCAAGGAATCGATAACTTACTCCTTAAGTTATCATTTCTCTGACTCTTCTCCATTCTTCCTTTTCTTCTTTACCAAGCAATCTCTGAATCTCTTGAACCAACTCTGAATTAGGTCTGGACCAACCCAATTTCCTCCTTAAACCTCCAATTTGGCCTAACCAGAGATAACCAGTTAAACCAGCTGGTTTAACTAAACCAATTAATCTAGGATTTAACCAATTGGTTTAGCTAAACCGGACCAAACCAAGGTAAACCAACTAAACCGGTCCAATTGAATTAAACCGGGTTAGACCAGTGAACCAAACCAAATCAATTATGATTTAATAAACCAAATGTTGGTTTATCAAACCAAACCGACCGGTCAGCAATGGTGGTGGTTCACAGTGGTTAACGGCGGCGGCAACGACGGCGGCGGGGGCGGCAGACCGGAAAATGCGACTTCGGTATCAACGGGAAGATGACGACGGCGGCAACGCATGCACGGAGGTAACGGCGGCGACGGTGGTTTTGTCAAAATTTGATTTTTGACAAAACGATGAAACGACGGCGATTTTGAGGTAACAGACCACCGAAACAATGCAGAAGAGGGAGGAGATGGATCGCCGGTGAAAAGGGTCGCCGGAAAACTCGCCGGAAAATGGCACCGGCGGCGGTCAACGCCGGTCAACGGCTGGTCAACACCGGCGGCGGACCGTTGACCGGTGACTGTCGACGGTTGACTGACAGTGGCAGTGGTGGTCGGCGGTGAAGGAACGGTGGCCGATGGTGGTTGCCTCCCTTGAGTGTTTTTCATTCTTCGTTCTTCGTTTAAGTGTTCTTCGTTCTTCGTTCTTTTGTTTGAGTGTTTCTTCGTTCTTCGCTTGAATGTTCTTCGCGTTCTTGAGTTTCCCTTGAGTTTGATCTTTAATCCTCCAGAGAAAACTTTGAGTTTCTGTTTTTGCAGAACAGTGAAAAATGAATAGTAAATCCATTTCCCGCTTTACATAGTCTCTTTTCCCGAGACTTTGCTATCTCGTCTCATGGACTTGTACCACTTGAATCGCTTCGGGTTTCGTCATAAGAACTCCGTTTCTTTTGAAATTTTGCCCATAAAGCCGTCTTGAATTTATACAATTAACCGCGTTCGCGGCAAGCGGAATTAACGTGTAAATTTATTTTAAAAATTCCAACACTGAAAATAATCCCGAAAATCCTTTTTAATTCATCTCGGATTATTTTAATGCGGAAACTCTTCCGTCTTCACTCCGTCTTCTTCTAGGATTTCCTCCGAACATTCTTGAGTCTTCAAATCACTTCTTCGATACACTAATCGCCTTCTTAATCACCTTCTTGAAAATTTTTATTTTGTTTTATTTTGGTCAAAAATTCCCGTCTTCGTTTGACTTTGACTTGCTCGGTCAGCTCCTTGATTATACGCGTTGTTAGAGATAGACTCATAATAGTTTCCTAGTTCCCGACAGATCTGTTTTTTCTCTTGGCATTCCAAACTCAACTCTTGTACTTATCATATCATTAATAAAATCTCATTTACAATATCTTAACTTTTTTTTTTTTCACTTATTTACCGTTGCAAATCTTTTAATTAAATTTAGTTAAAAATTAAACTCAAACATTAACGTATATTATGGTGAAAAATAGATAAAATCCACAAGACATTAGGTTAGAGAGAAAATATAAAACTTTGGTTTGGGTTGGAAAACTTTTTTAACTTTTTCGAATTAATATAACTTAAAACTAGATTAGTTAAATGAGAAGAGGTATTATTTTTGTAACACTGATTCATTCCATATGATGAGAGTAACAAAGATATAGGGGAAGAGAGACCAATAAGACCCAATAGAGAAACATAACAAAAACAGTATAACAAAGTATAACAAAGAACCTGATAAGGGAAAAGGAAAAAACAACAAAAACTCCAAAAACTTGATGAAACCAAAACAAACCATATTACCTATAGTTAGGTTAATAGGATTTGTTGGAGAATATGAGCCAACCACCTTGGTCGGTCCTCCATTTGCCATGTACGATTGATATTTATACAATTTTGTAACACTAGATGCAATCTCATTTGTAACAGCATTATCTCTGGCCGGAGTGAGAATAACCATCCACAAAGAAGAGTAAGAAGCTATTGATACATATTAGAATGCCCCTTTGGTTAGAAGGGGTATTTTGGCTATTCTTTTTTCTTTTTACGTAGAGGAGTATCTATATATATTTTTTTTTTATTAACTGCCGTAGAGAAGTATCTCAGTATTTGATTCTTGTAGGTTCTTTTTCGCTGTTACCAGACTTTTTGATATTTTGAAAAGAGAGGACCAGCAACCAATCGGCCCAAATCAGGCCCAATAGATATGTGCTGTTCATGAATCTACTCTTTTTCTCTTCTTTCGATCTCCGTCTCTTTCGAGAAATTCGAAGTTGTATCAACCGTCCTTCCAATCAAAGGTGTTTTGAGTTGAAGAGGAGAGTAGAAATCTATGGAGGAAGATCCGCAGAATGGCAACACGGGTCCAGCTAAAGAATTGGCTGTGGCAGCAGCGGCGGCGCCTGAAGTAGAGGAGGAGGAGGAGCCGATGGTCGGACCTGGACCTGCTCCCCGTGTTAAACGCAAGCGTCCGCTTCAGTTCGAGCAAGCTTATCTCGATTCGCTTCCTTCTGCTAATATGTAAGTATGTCTTGTGCTTGGAACTTTCTTTGCTCGTCATCATCCTACCGAGTCGACTTTCGGGTTTAGGGTTTTAGGTGCACGTGATTTAGTTTTTGCGAAATCTTCGATACCCGAATGTAATTAATTTTGTAAACTTGTACACGTTGAGCTTATTGGTTCTGCGTACTCCATGGGATTTGTAAGCCCGTCGTCCGTGAATTGGTCTTGAAAAGTGCTGGCAGCCAGTAAAGTCTTGTATCTTTTTCATTCCCCAGGTATGAAAAAAGTTACATGCATCGGGATGTAGTTACACATGTTGCTGTTTCAGCAGCTGATTTCTTTATAAGTGGGAGCACGGATGGTAATTTTCAGATGTTTGTGATATTTCTCCGATTTTTAATTTCATTCTGGTTTTGAAATCTCAAAAGCATCAAATCATATCTGTTATAGTCTCTTTTCTCTCAGATACTATCTGATCACTTTAACATATAGATTTTGTTTCGAAATCTAGGTCACTTGAAATTTTGGAAGAAAAAGGGTGTTGGTATTGAGTTTGCTAAGCATTTCCGCTCCCATCTCGGTCCAATTGAAGGGCTAGCGGTTAGCATTGATGGTTTGCTTTGCTGTACAATCTCAAATGATCATGCTGTTAAAATATATGATGTTGTCAACTACGACATGATGGCCATGATCCGTCTGCCATATATTCCTGGTGCTGTTGAGTGGGTCTACAGACAAGGGGATGTCAAAGCTAAACTTGCTGTTAGTGACCGAAACTCATCGTTTGTGCACATTTATGATCCCCGTTCTGGTTCCAATGAACCCATTGCGTCAAGAGAGGTTTGTTTCAATCTGTTGTTGCTATATCTGGATTCCTCATTTTTGCCAGAGCTAAATACTTCCTTTAATCTTTCTCGTTATAATATATCCAGATACATTTGAGTCCAATTAAGGTCATGAAGTACAATCCTGTTTCTGACACAATGATCTCTGGTGACGCAAAAGGAATCATTGAGTACTGGAGTCTAGCTACGCTGAAGTTTCCTGAGGATGAGTACGTCCTTGTCTCTTTTCATATCCAAACTCCTTTTCCGTATTGTTGTTTGTTTTCTATTAGTTGTAGGATAATAACTTATATAACAAATCTTAACGCTAGACTGTATCCCTGATAAAGGCCTTTCTTTAACAGAAGAGCATACCTGTTTTCTGTGTGTGGTTTTTGTAAGTAGATTTGTTATTTATGACAAATGAGGTGAAGTCCTGGCTGTGGTGTTGCCAAAAGCTTTTCAATGTGAATTATTTTGACCATACACGGAAATTTGAGTTTGGTTGATGGACTTCTACCATTTATGGTTGACCTTTTGCTTGGTGTTGTAGGGTAAACTTTAAACTGAAGAGTGATACAGATCTCTTTGAGATTATAAAGTGCAAAACAACAATCTCCGCCATCGAGGTACTCATGTGGCATTTAGTAAACTTGGTTTTGGCTTTTTTCCTTATGCTTGCAATGTCCGGGGAAAATCAATGGTCTAGTGAAATTCTTTTCAGGTGAGTCCAGATGGTAGACAGTTTTCGGTTACATCTCCTGATCGTCGGATTCGGGTGTTCTGGTTTAGAACTGGTAAACTTAGGCGGGTGTATGACGAGTCACTTGAGGTAAGTTTGGATAATGTGTTGTCCCTCTCTTAGGTGGTTGTTTACACTTATTAATCATCATCTAAATGATTAGGTAGCCCAAGATCTGCAGAGGAGTGATTCTCCGCTGTACAGGCTTGAGGCAATTGACTTTGGTAGGAGAATGGCAGTTGAGAAGGAAATTGAAAAAACGGAGAGCACGCCGCAGCCCAATGCAGTTTTTGATGAAAGCTCTAATTTCCTTATATATGCCACTCTGCTCGGAATAAAAATAATAAATTTGCAGACCAACACAGTAGCAAGGATCCTTGGGAAGGTGGAGAGTAGTGAAAGGTTTTTGAGAGTTGCATTATATCAAGGAGATCAAGGGGGAAAGAAAGTGAGAAAGATACCGGCAGCAGCAGCAAATGTAAATGAAAGCAAGGAGCCCTTAACGGATCCGACAATCTTGTGCTGCGCCTTGAAGAAAAACAGGATCTATATGTTCAGTCGGAGAGAGCCAGAAGAAGGTGAGGATGCAAGCCAGGGGAGGGATGTGTTCAACGAGAAGCCTGCCGCCGATGAACTTATGGCAGTCTCAGATATTGGGGGGAACTCAGCGACAACCTCTCTTCCAGAGAACGTGATCATGCATACTACCATGGGTGATATGCACATAAAGCTTTACCCAGAAGAATGTCCGAAAACAGTGGAGAACTTCACGACACACTGTAGGAATGGGTATTACGATAACCACCTTTTCCACAGGGTAATCAGAGGATTCATGATACAGACTGGAGATCCTCTTGGGGATGGTACTGGAGGACAGTCCATTTGGGGCAGAGAATTCGAGGACGAGTTTCACAAAAGTCTTAGGCATGACAGGCCTTTCACGGTCTCCATGGCAAACGCTGGTCAAAACACCAACGGCTCCCAGTTCTTCATCACAACCGTGGCTACTCCTTGGCTAGACAATAAGCATACGGTATTTGGAAGAGTTGTCAAGGGAATGGACGTCGTACAGGTATGTATGAATACTGTTTTTTTGTGCAGCACCACATCTCTCTCTAACCATATAAAAACAAAATGAATCGCAGGGCATAGAGAAAGTCAAGACAGACAAGAACGACAGGCCTTACCAAGATGTTAAGATACTTAACGTCACTGTTCCTAAATCTTAGCATATCTGCTCTCTCATGTTTTTTGGCTTCAAACTCGGTGCTTTATCTCTTTTCTTTTTTCTTTTTTTTTGTTATGGAACGAGACAACTTCCATCTTTCTAATTTAATCAAACCAAATTATGGCTCTTCCTTTTGCCCCAGACATTCATATGTTACAGTCGCCTGAGGTAAGTATCAAAATCCAGCATCTCTTAGGACTTGTAGTAGCGATTATTATAATTTGGAGTTATCTAAATAGATTCCACCCGCTCATGCCTAGAGATTCATTTAAGTAAATCATCCTCAAGAGAGGCCGCTTTATGGTGAGAGGCCGCTTTATGGTGAGAGGCCGCAACATTATGTTGGCTTCTTTCTTTTCTGCAGCTGAGAGGCCGCAACATTACTCACCAGATTCTCAATTGTTGATACCGAGTATCAATATAGTCTTATCGTTATTTTCTCTTGTAAAGCCTTGTTTAACTGTAATCATATCCAAATTCTCAATTGCCATTTGTTATGTCTCAGCAAATGGGATAAGACCTTGACGAAATATCACAGTTCTAGATATTAAATTTTTGCTATAACAATTGACAAGTTGAGCTATAACAAAGACACCAAAAACCTTCAAGGAGTATAATATGGAGTCTTGCCCTTGAAAAAAATCATAACGTGTCATGGTTGACAAGACATGAGAAGGATTCATGCTAATTAAGAAAACTGCAGTCAATACACAATCACGGTAGTAAGATATAAATATGAATATTTGATTAAATTTAAGAGCTATAGCTACAGTAAGATGTATATTTGATTAAGCTTAAGAGCTATAGCTACAGTAAGATGTATATTTGATTAAGCTTAAGAGCTATAGCTACACTGCGATGTGTTTGTGTTTCCTTTTGACGAATAATAATACGAAAAAGGGGAAACCACGAGATTGTGATTATGTATTGATAACCTAAATACTACAATTTTATATTGTGCACTTGCGTGTGTGCGTACATGCGTGTGTATGTACGTGCATTTAGCTTTCTGTGGGATTGATAACCTAAATACTACAATTTTACATTGTGCAATTGCAGTTAGTTTAAGGTGAATTACTTCACGCATCAAGTTTTTCTCCGAGGAGTTTCGGTGTTAGTTTGGATTTTTGGATTAGGAGATTTGTTTTAGGGAGTTTAGTTTTCCTAGATTTTATCAATCACGTGAGAAAAACTTTATTTTCTACTGAAACAACTTACAATTTGCGATGTCTCAAGACAAATAGATGAATGAACGATTGAATTGGGAAGACAGAAACACGAGCCGACCAACTCTAGCTTTGGGTCGTCCGACTCGAAGTTCGTTTCAGGAAGTAGGAAAGAAGGAAATAAAAGGTGTTGTAGCTGATTCTAGCCAAGTGGATGCCTTCGAGAATGAAAAAGCATGGATGATCAGATATTTTAAAAAGTCGACTGAAGAACATCGCGATAGTAAGAGATCATAGGATATGATTCGATCGATAACTATAAGGTCGACCGGCCCCTTTGACGTCGACCAGTCTGGCCTCTAGAGCAAGATTTGATGAGTTATAAAGAGAAGAACGAGGAACAACATGGTTAACCCAACCCAAAAGAAGACGATTTTTTCGACACAATTAATGTAGATCCCGAGGATTCAGAAAAAAGGTTTAAAACTTATGAAAGAAGGATATATGACCCATCAATCATACGAGACAAATTAAAGGAAGAATGATTCAACATAAGGATCGGCATGATAAAGAAGATGTTTAACTGAGCAGTTTCACAAAAATGAAAGATATAATACTATGAAGAATTTGAATGCATTTGAGGATGCGCTACACCCTGAAGCCACTACAGTCGTTTCACACAACCAACTTTGCCGCAAGATTTTTCAATAATCACTGGCCAGAGATGGACTTGCATGGTACATAAGCTTTGCGCATGAATCAAATAAGATGTTGGAGGATCCCAAGGAACGATTTATTGATCATTACCACAAACAACCGCAGAGAAGCATTTTGATGTTCAAGCAGCTCGACATCGAGAGATTCAATGAATTATGGAGAAGGTATGGGGATTATTTAAGGAACTGTCCAAGTCACCGAGTTTCCCAATTGGAAGTCAGTATAATTTTCTATAAGGGACCAACACACACTAGACGGAATAAGCGGGAGACTTCGATACTTTATACCCCGAAGACAGAATAACACTTATAAAAAAATAAACGCCAAGAGCGAAAGTGAAAACTACAAGAGCAATCATAATGGATGTAGAAACAGATTTTTCGAAGAGCTTTCTGAGCGTGCAAGAGAAATATAGCATATTAAAAGAAGACTAAGATCACTCGAATATTCTGATTTAACCAGATCCGCTGCATAGTATGAGAAATCAGGTACACATTACGTATGGAAGAAGCGAGCTCAAGATTAACAATATTCGTAGTCACTCCCCATCGAAGCTAAAAATGTCCTACATGTTCATGGAAATTCAAAGAAAAGGATACAAGAAATGGGTGGCCATGTATGACTATCTGAGTGTGAGAATCGACACGAGCTACAACATGTTGAGTGGAAACATAAAAGGGATGAAACAACGTATGGATCAACAAACAATACAAGGGTTGCGGTTTAACAAGAGTCCAATCAATTCAAAAGGGGCATCTCAAGGTGACACCAATCAAAGGTCTAAGGAGTACATCAAAATGATTAGGGTGATCAGGCGTCCAACATTTGTAAATAGAAAAAGAACCGGAACTTCTTTGAAGTTTGAAAAGGTACAACTGACCAGATTGTGGTCTACCGACCTACCTAATAGGTCGACCGACGTAGTGAAGATGACCGAACAAACTCACCGGTCGACCGACGTGTTCATTCATTAGCTAGAAAACAAGGTTCTTTACGATACAATTCTTTCAATTTTATATTTGTATCTCGACTATCCCACTTCAACGCCATCATTTACACGAGCCTGATGCCAAAAGAAAATCAATGCATTCCTTTTGTTTCTAACTTTCGAAAAATACCATGCGTGGCAAATGTATACAAAGCGATTTTTTTCTTCAAGACCAAGGACAATGGAAGGAATTACAACAAGGTAACGGATCTGTATGACCAAACAGAAGCCAAGAGCATTTGGTGAAGAACTTCCAATACGAAAAATAAGACGAGAGAGAAGCTTATGAAGGAAATTAAACTCAAGGTATGCCAAGTGACTAAGGAAAGCAAAAGACGCAGTTAACGAATTCAAAAAATTAGTAGGTGGAAATTCATCCATTCGACAAGAGGAAGGGATATCCGATAAAATAAATTATTGCGATTCGAGAGTCAACCTGCAGCGAAAAACACAAATCGTGCCTCTAAGAGTTGTAATTATATAAAAGAGGTAATTATATAATTCATGATGTCTCAATGACTATACCTATGCGTTAACAACAAGACCATAAAAGTTACATTTCAATCTAAGAGGCTAACACATGCAATAAACATAGATCTGATTGTTCATGAATCTCTAAACCAAATGATGTTTTTGGACAAAGATAAGATCACCTATTAAAAATCATGTTATGGTTGAGATATCATACGATGTATAAGATAACCAAACCTAGTATCAATACCCTAAGTGATCAAGTTAGAATATTGTATGCAGTACCATTAAAATAGAGAGTCATACTGGTTATATCATGTTAAATGCTTTAGAGATCTATAAAACCATTGAGAACTGTATATCTAACAACTAAAGTACTCAATCATAGCAAGTAAAACCATAATCAAATCATTATCAATAACTTGTCTGAAAGTAAAGAGTAGAGTTTAGAAATAAGAACTGGTCGTGTCTATCTCTCTCCTAATGAAAATCCTAGAAATTAAACTCAAGAAACTCTAAGAACAAAAATCTTGAGGCAAAGGGTTTTTGGTGGCTTGAGTATCTTGGGAGTTTTTCTTCTTGAAAACTTGAAGGCTTGACCTAATTCCACTACTTGAGAAGGTTTATATAACTACATAGGTCGTGTTAAACCGTCATGAAAGTTTCAAGACTTTGGATTATAGAGAAAGCCCGCAAAACGATTTCCTTTCTTCTGATTGACCTAAACAAGTCGGTTGTCTTCAGCCTCCACTCGGTCGACTTTGTCTTTGGGGACTTATTCTTCATTTTTTCTCCAAATCGTCTAAGTCTTCTCCAAATGTTCTATCACGTTAAATGTCTTATTTATCCTGTCTAAAATGTGGAAAATGCTCCAAAATCGTAGTGAAAACCGGTAAAAATATCGAAACATCAAACTCCCTAGACTTAGAGTTTCCTCACCCTCGAGCAAACAAAGAGCTATACTAGTAGTGTTAAAATCCGGTAAACTATGATCAAATCATCATCTTTCATCAACCATTTTTTTCATTGTGATCTCATCAACAACATTTCGTTAAAAAGAATCTGAAATATACTCCCTAAAAGAAATATTTTCAAGAACATATCAGAGTTATCCAATCCACAGTGAGAAACCATATTCCAGATACCATCCTAGCAAATCATCTATCATCATATTCCCGCGTCAAAGTTTACCCAACATAAGATAGTCTTAACACACCTCTCCCCTAGACTTATTCATTTCACATGTTTTATTTCTCAAGGTCCAGACACATAATGGCATCACAGGAAAGTTTCTAGACCACACCATTCTCAAGATTCTCAAAGGTTCAAGTACATAATGGTACCACATGTAATTTTCCTAACCATACTGATCTTGAGCTTCTAGTGATGAAAATTTGGTTTCCTCGTATATTTTCATCAACCTCATTACTAGGTTTTTACAATTAAACACAGTTCAATTTCTTTTTCTTAAATAATCTAAAGGGAGAACTAGAAACCATAATCACAAAAAAAAATCTTATATCAAGAATAACATCAAGACTAATTACAACATAAATTTTCCATAACCTCAACACTAGATTTTTACAATTAAACACATATTCAATTTCTTTTTCTTAAATCATCTAAAGGGAGCGCTAGAAACACTAATCACACAGAAAAATCTTATATCAAGAATAACATCAAGACTAATTACAACGATAGAGTGGTACAGACATAACCAAATAATGCTCCGGCATTGCTGAGTATCAATTAAAAACGTAGGTCTAATCAGAAAATTCTTATGAAGCTCACTGATTTTCTATTCAAATACTATCTCTCAGCTCCGTTGAATCACTCAATCATGGTTAAAGAAATACGAGGTTATTAGTCAATAGTTAAAGATATTCCAAATAAAAAATCCAAAAGAAAAAGAAAAACATCAATAGCATTTCATCCCCAGACTTAAATTTCACTGTTCCAGTGAAGTAAAATCAAAAAGTAGAAAGAGTACAAATATAAAAATCCAACTAAATAGAAAAAGAAAAGAAAAAGATAAAACCGTCACTACTTCCGGGGACTGCGGGAACGTGGCCTCACAAAATCAGGATCAAATGCAACAAAAGATCTTATTCCTCCATAGAAATCAGGCGGCGTGTGTCCTATCGTCATAGGATTATCCGGAAAACTCTAAAGGTTAACCGGGACAGTCGAAAAAGTCATCGTCTCGGCACGCGTCTCCAATCGACGGACCAGTAGCAGCGTCGTCCGACTCTATCTCCGCATCCTCATCGTCTTGTATTCTTCTCTCGTCTTCCTCGGGCTCTGCCTCATGTACTCTCCTAGTAGGAATGTGCGGGTTCTGTGATCCGGTACAACTGATGTATCGTGGATTTTATCGGTGTTCTACCATTGTACAAGTGCTTTTATAGAGTCTATCTAGTGTGTTTTAGGTATTTATACAGTTTTTGCAAGCAAATGATGATTTGGAACAATAAGAGCTAAAGTAAGGAGATTTGAGAAAAACTAAGAAAAGAGATGCATAGGCAGAATCTGAATTCCAAAAGTTGACCAACCATAGACACACTTAACCGACGATCTAGAAGACGATCTACATATAATTGTGTAGGCGCGGAAGCTAAGGAGGTTCTACCCTAAGACCGACCTATGCAATTATAAAAGGACCTCTAAGAAGTAAAAGAAACCACGACCCTTGCATCCAATTCAATCATTCATAGAGTTTACTTGCTTTCAATTTGTCATTTGTTACTAGTACCCTAGGTATTTCTCTTTATGTTTGATTGCTAAGACTCTGAAGAAAATAAGAAATTGTTCTTGCTACAATCGAGATTTCGGAACCTCGGAACTTCTATTGTATACTCTTAATTTATACTATTCACTTCTTTTAAAATGTTTAGTGAATTGATCTCCATGTCTAACTAGCCACCTTATTAAATTTAGGGTTTTTCAAAAGTTTTCTATGATTTGCTAAAATAGTTTTAATCAATTAGTTTTGTCACAAGATTCTTCACTACAGTTGTTCTCAAGTGATTAAGCGGAATCGTGAACCGTTCCTAACCATATTCAACTGAGATGTAGCAGAATTGCACCAGTGATCGACTTATCTCTCTGTAGTGAGCAAGGTGCTTTCGTGTCATAGCCATCGTTTGTTCGAACACCTACTGAAAAAATCTAGCTTGAAATCTACTGCTTATTTATCTTCAGCGGCAATCGAAAATCACTTTTGAGGTTTATTTTTTAAAACAAAGTGGCTGTCACAACACACCCTTGAGACAATCATACAATCATGTGTCTAAAATTCTAGGATCAAGAGATTTAATCGGATTGAGTGCTTCATTCATAATTCATAGTTACCAATTGAAATTCCTCTTGATATAATATTCTCTCATAATCGAACACAACCCTAAATGTTATTATACTCTCAGGTCTTAACTCCAAAGGTTTTTTTAAGATTCATAGATTAGCTCTAATTTTTTGTGGGATCGATAACCTAATTACTACATCTGTACATTGTGCACTTGCAGTTAATTTTAGCTTAATTACTTCACACATCAACAACCTGTAAAGAAAGACTAAAACCACTTCACCACCTTGTTCTTCCGTCGATGATGCTCTATCTATTTCGATTCGAGGGTCGTCTTAAAAGGTGGTTGCTCGGGCAAATCAAAGTAATTTGGAATTACGCCAGTCGAATACCGCACTCTTTCAAACTCAAAATCATCAAATCGAGGCTGTGAAGCAGATGAATGTGGTGGTTGAGCGGTGTCTCCTATATGCGTTTCTGGTGGTGCGTATGTAGCTCCCGGTGGCCAGATCATAGCAGATGCCAAGATAGTAAGTAACTCGTCAGGTGGACTAAGTCTCAGCACATCCAATCCATAAATCATCGTGTAATCCTCATTATGAAACTGAAGTAAGCAAACTGCTCTGTCGACTCTCGTAAACTCATAGAGTTTTCCCATACACACTGTTGAGACTGCATTCAACTTATAATTAGAGGGGTTCTTTTTTGGAAGTAAAGTAAGTAAATTAGAAAGACAAAAGATTCCTCGGAAAAAGAAGTATTATTATTGATACCGGTTACAAGGGTGTTAACTCGGAATGCCGAGTTAACTTTATCAAAGAAAAGTATTTAAGTCTAAGTTTAGTAATAATTCTTCTCCTCAATCCCAAATATCGATTTTAGTGAAGGGGGTATGTATTTATATATCTTAGTAGTCGGTTATCTAAGCCCATGGGCTAATCTCGGAAAAAATGGATATATTTCATTTTTCTAAGATTACGGAATTTGTGATAAGATTTGATCTTATTCTGTCCGAGCTTAGACTTCGGCTTGGGACGAAGTAATTTATACCCTTGCTTTGGACTCTAAAATACGACCATTCTTTACCGAGGTGTTCTTCGGTCATCTGGGCCGGAAGGTTAAAATCCTATTGAAAGAACTTATGACCTAATCCGTAGATAGGGAAAGATCGGTAGGGACCAAAACTCAATTATTGCCAAACTATTGATAAGGGGTGCTAATACCACCATCAACAGTAAGTCTCCCCCAGTTCGTCCGAGGATAACCCAAGGAAGAGTCGGCGAATTTCGAAACAATATAACTTTTCCATAAATGAAGCTCGGTTGCAATCGATCTTTATCTTCGGAAATCTCGAACATCCTTTTCTCTTGTTTCATTGATAAATTTTGGCGGGAAAGATACGGAAAACTAAGGGTCTCTACTGACGCGTGTGCCGAATTCTCGGTATTCTCAAACCCTTTCACCTTCCTATGACGTGTCATTCGTTCGCATACCTTGAAAAACCGCGGATACGTTTTTTGGCGGGAAGAAAAGAAAGGCTGATCATTAATTTAACCTAGGTTCCCCCAATCCTAACTTGACAACGATGGCGTGTCTTCTCTTAATGAAGACGTCGGTTGAGTTTCCACGATCCCTCAAAAGTTCATCCCTTTAAATAGCCACTAATCCTAGAAAGATCGTATCTTCAAGTTTTAATCTTTCTACTCCCTCCAGCGAAAATCTCCTCAAAATCTTAAAATCCTTCTTTCACAATCTTTATGTATCTTTGTTGAAGATGTCAATTAAGAAACAAAATTCCCTCGGTTCTGACTCTGAGACTGACCTATCATCGTCGGGATCCAGCGGATCTCAATAGAAAAAATCCGAATCTAACAATTCTCTGGTTAATATCGAAGACATTTCTTCTACGGAGAAGAAAAACCTGGTTTTGAACCTATCGATCCCGACTAACTCCTCAAATAGGAGTGATAGCTAGGAAACCGTTTCTGACCAAGCGCTAACCGGTGGGGAACAATTATCGGAAGACTTTGGTGATTCTTCCTTTAAGGAAAAAGACATCGAAACTCTCCGATCTTCTGCTTCAAACCTGAAAGATCTCGACATTCTAATTCCGAAGAATGGTGACCGACCATGGAACCCTCCAAAAGGATTAATGTGCTTATATCTCCATTTTCTCACCGAAGTCCGTCTATGGTTTCCAATTCCCTTTCTGATGGTGGAATTTTGCAGACGTTTGAGAATCGCTTTCACTTAATTGAGACCTGGCGCCATCAGACATATGGTCGCCTTTCTAATTCAGGCTGGAAGAGCCAACATTGCTGTTCAATTCTGGAAATTCTCTCCCCAAACTCGTGGATAACTGAGATGACAAGACTTGGTACCCCATGGTGAAGAACGCCAGTAAACTGGGTACTGGTTTTACTTCTAACGCCAAAGGCTGGCGCACTAACTTCTTCTTTGTTCGGATCAATAGAGCCTCTATTTTTGATCTTAGCGCCGAGGTTGTTAGAACATGGTCGATTGATGCTTCAACAATCACAAAACCGATCCTCTTCAAAGAACTTCACTCGATATTCAAAAGAGAAATGGATCAAATTTATGCACTCCGCCCACTAAAATTCCCAAAGATTCCTGCGAACTTTATTGACCTAACTCGGCAGCGCTCAGTTATCCTATTGTTTTTTCCCTTACTTATAATATGTGTCCGTCATTATTCCAATTATCTTTGATTTTTCTTTCCAAACTATGAAGTTTCTGAGGTTGAATGTCCCCCGGAAAGATTTCCCTCGGATTATTCTAACAAATCACTTATCAGAGCACCTCCTAAGAAGTCGAGGTCTCAAAAACTATTAAGGAGTGAAACTAATCCTTCTTTTTTACCTAAACTTAGCGTCTTCGGAGAAAAAACGCGGAAAAACTGTCGTTATGTCTCAATCTCCGAAGATTAAGTCTTCTAATCTTTCAAAGAAACGAGCTCCTCCCCCAAATATCGGAAGCCCTCTTTCGAAGTAGCAAAAAAGTCAATTGAAAGCCGAGGATGCCCCATTTAAATTTGAATTTAATTTGTCGCAGCTTCTTTCAAAAGATAAGGAAAAAAAGCGTTGAGTTATTTTGGAAGATGGCCGGCTGTGAATCCATGAAACCAAATGATGACTTTACCGCGAAAGAACATATAACTGCCCTTGCTAGAAGCTCTGTTCGAGTATGCTAGTGATGGTGCAAAGTTATTCACCCAAAATTAACTGCAAGTGCACAGAGTATAGTTGTAGTATTTAGGTTATCATTCCCACAGAGAACTATGGTTGATTTATGAGTGAGAGAATTTAAGTAAATCCTTTTGTAAACTGAAAAACTTTGAAAACGTTTGGTGGCTTCAAATTTGGGGAAATATTAGATCTTAGAGAATTCCAGTTGGAAACTATGAATTTATGATTTAAGATCACAATCAAATTTGAAATCTAAACTCTAGAACTCTAGACACGATAATAGCTACGATGTTCTAATGATGTGCTAAAACAACGCCTTTGTTTAAATCCCTAAATCTCAAATCTCTTTGGATTGTCGTTAGAGATAAACAAGCATGTGAGTACAAGCTAAATCTGTTCACAAGGTGTCTAAACAAACATTCATTTGACTTAGACCGCACCTTGCTCACTACAGAACTGTCTACCGATCCTCTGTGTCTCGACTACCGGATCTCGATTTATGATTGAATAAAACGGTTCGCGAGTCCGTCAACTCAGTGAAGAGCAACTGTAGCAAAGAGTTTTCGTGACTGAAGAGATTGTTTAAAAATATTTTAGCAATTCATATAGAAAACCGTAAGAAAACCCTAGATCTAATAAAGTAACTACTCACACATGGTTTTGGTAAAACAAATCATTTTTTTATAAATGAAATGCATACAAAATGAATTAGACAATAGAAGATCAGAAGCTCACAAAACTCAACTCAGAAAGAACACTCTCTAATCTCCTTCAGAGTCTATAACAATGATCAGAACAATCTCTAGGTAGCTAAAAACAATGGAAACAAAAAGCAAAGAGAAATCTTGTGTTGCTCTGAGTTCTTCTTGTTGTTGTGGGGCTGTGTCGTCCTCTGATGCTTAAGAGGTGCTTATATAGGTCGTGAATGAGTCTTAGGGTTTAGGGTTCCGCGAAAGGCCCGATAAGAAAATCTTCTAAATCAAGTCGGCGTGAAGGTCGATCGAGTCCATCTTCTTCAGTCGATCGACTCGGGGCTCGTAGCAACATTTTTTCATTTTTGCTTCAAATCTTCTAAGTCTTCTCAAATCACGTGGAAACTTCCATAAAACCTTCTTTTTAGCTCTTTTTGCTCCAAAGTGTCTTTTGCTAGTAAATCCTGCATAAATGCTCAAAACATGCTAGAAAGACTCCATAAAACCTACTATATCATGGTAGAAAACCAGTAAAATCCATGATACATCAAACTTCCCCAGACTTAAACATTTGCTTGTCCTCAAGCAAATAATCAAGGCTGCTAGGTAAAGTTATAATGACTTTGGGAACTCATTGGGAGGTCACATTAGCGAAGAATTTATCAATGCCAGAACCAATCAAGTCAAGACAAACATGTACATTCCCTATCAACTTAACAATCTTTCATGCATCCCCCACGATTTACAAGTCAATCAATCCAAAGCATCACAGCTAATTCAAAACAATAAAAGTACTGCCCAAGGAACAAGTTCCTTCCCTTTTCGATATCATTATAAGAAGTCACAAAAATTACTTCACTCTCCCCCAGACTTATTCAGTTCTTTATCTTTTGAAACTCTCAAGGTTTAAGCGAATAGTGGTATTATAGGAAATTTTCCTAACCTCGCTGTCAACCAAGTTCTTGAAGGTTCTAATGCATAGTGGTATCGCATGAAATTTTCCTAACCGCATAGATCCCGAGCTTCTAGTGATGAATAGTTGGCGTCCTAAGGAATTTCCCTCTGCCTCATCACTAGGTTTTAGTTAAAAAGGGATTCTTTTCATTTAAAAACGGTTTCACTTAATAAAACCGCGAAGAACCCTAATTTACTGTAAAAAACTCTAACTTCCTCTCTTTAGATTTCTATGAATTCTCCTGCAGTATCTGATGAATCCAAAACATAAACTAGTGAGATCGGTCTCCTATGATCATGTTTCAATCAAATTCTAACCCTAGAATCGAGTTTAAACACAGGATGTGAAGAGTCACAAACTGTAGAAAAGTTGCAGGTTTTGATCTATTTAGAATTCGTGATTCCTTATAGTTTTTGGTGATTCAAAAGCCTAAACTAGGTAAATTAGACTCTAAATAACAAGCTCATAACAGGTTTTATTCACAAAATCCACGAATTCACAGAGAATAGCAAGAGAACAAAAAGTTTTAGAAACTGTAAAAAGATGATCGGTTTGAAACAATACAACCTGAGCACAAAGCTTGCTCTGATACCACTTGATTTGATCCTAGGTGATATGATCATGTCCCTTTGATGCACTTTGTGGCATGTGGTTGATTTCAGTGAGAGATCCTTGAGTTTGAAGGTAAGAGATGATGAAACATAATATGTTCTTCAATTGTTGGATATGTAGAAATGTCTTTGAGTGGTTTCAAGGATCAGATGTGGATGAATTGATGAATGGATTGCGGAATAGAAATGAATGGTATGATCAGATGATGATGATGGATCAATGGATACTTCTAAGATTGATGGAAATCTCTTAGCCTATCAAAGACTTGCTTAAGAGTGGAATCCTCCTAGTTCCTAAGACAAGAAGAATGGATATTACACAACATTCATATCAAACAAGATAGAAGAAGTTTTTTATTAAAATGTTTGATGAAATCTCTCAAAGGAGAAGAAGAGATACATAAAGGGTTTTTCAGATGCATAGGGAAGAGAAAGGGGACGTCTAAAATATTAAACACACAGCTGTAACTTAATTAAAACATAAAAGACTTAGACTAAAACTTAAAACTAAAGTTTGACTCCTCCTTGCTGCCTTATTTTCGTCATTAATAGGGTAGATTGGGCTTGGGTTTGTGTTTTCATCAAGAAATTTGGATAAAGAGTGTATGGGATTGCCTCATTAAAAACCTCTCTTGGAAAACCCAATTGCACAAAACCAAGAGGAGGAAAAAAGAGTACAAGTCCACGCACCTCTCTTGATGAATGCTTAAGTGGCTTTGAATCATAACCAAGGTGGCTAGATTAGCACACTCAAGTTGGCCCTGAATATGGTGTGAAAGAGTGTGGAATGCTTGATTGAGCTGCCTTGCTTTAGTCCGAGTCATTAGTCCAAGTGTAATGTGCAAAGCTCCTTCTTCTTTCTTAGTTTCTATGGCTACAAGCTGCTCCATTGCTTCATGTTTGACTCCATTAAGATCTGGTTCTAGCAACTCCTTATGCTCCTTAGATTCTTTACTTTCCTTGTTGGCCATGATCATATAAGGTAGCCTCGACATACCACTGATATGTCAAGTATCCCACCATATGGGGCGCCGCTGCAATTCGAGGAATTTAGGCAAAGGCAAGGGTATGCTTCATCAACGAAAAGAAGCTGAGAAACAAGAGTCGTCACTACCAAATGATTTATGACTTTGGAACGATCATATGGATGCCCTAACCTGGGAGTTTAACGAGCCTCTCTTCCAACCGAAGGGTGAAAAAAAAGGATCTGTTGGACGCCCTAGTTAAAACATTCTCCGACTTCCACTTAACTAAGCAACCGACCCCAAAGAACAATCTCGCCCCCCCCCCCCCCCCCGTCAATCGCTAAACTTGCTGTAGCAAAACTTGCAACATTGGCGGTCAGTTTAAACCACGACAACAAAAAATCTCGACACATTGGGTAAAGACATACGTCGACCAAGCCATCCCCTACTGTAGATACCACAAAGCATTTGGTCACCCTACCAACCAATGCCACCGACTCCGAGCCAGGAGCACTCCCTTCCAGTTACTAATTCAGAAGCATAAAAAAAAGAAAAAAAAAAAAAAAAAGACACTTTCCGAAGATCGACCCTAGTATCTACTGTAATCGAATTGCAAATAGCTTGATTCTTTCGGGGTACATAAGAAATCTTTTTGAAGATGCAGCTATCTGTTTAATAAAATAAGAATTTAGAACTAAGATGTTAGTACTAAATCCCGCCCCCAAGCGAACTCGGGAACTCTGTGAAAAAAATTTGTGGTCGACACTACCCACGAACAAGTCGGCTTATCCCGTATGCACGCACTCCTTAGGACACTGTCAGGCTGATCACCTACCAAAAAATGTTGCATTCTGAAGAAAGTGTAGTGGCCCAACTGAATCCACATTTCTTAAGTGGAGCCTGCTCGCACCAGACGCCAATTTAGTCACAATAAATTAATCTTCTTCGGCTATAAGAGTTATCGAAACATTTACCAAAGACCTTCGAAAAAAGCGGCATTTTATTAAGAAAAATAGTTTCCGAAGTCCACAAATCCAAAGAAAGGAAGTTCAAATTGCCTCAAAACAACAAAGATTCAAGTAGGGGTGGACATATTTCCCGAAACCCGAACCCGGACCCAACCCGAAAAAACCGGTTCGGTACTAGTATGGGTTTGTCTTCAATAACGGATTGGTACTTAGATTGAAGATCCATTGGGTTATGGGTTAATCCGAATCGACCCGAAACCCAATTGGGTACCCAAAATAAACTGAAGTTAATTAGATAACCCTTAATCCCTTATCCTCCTCGACTCCTCCAATGATATTGCCAAAATATTTTCTCCCCCAAAGTAAATCACCCAAATTTCTCTCCTTTGATTTTCAATCCTTTCAAGATTTGGAAACAATAAAATCCATTTACCCAAAATCTTTAAATTTTCGATTTCGTATTCCCCAAATCATGGTGTATCTTCTAATCTTGTTCTGCAACCTTAGATCCCTGTCCGCCAAAAAGTCTTGTTTTGGTTTTGTTTCAATTGTTTTGGTTTTTGAATAAGGTCACATTCTCTCCACATGATTTTGTCTTTAAAAGTACTTATTTTAGTTCAAGTGTTAACAAAATTCAAGGTAAATTTGTCCAGGTAACATTCACTAGAATCATAGAAAATGGTCTTTAGTAGGGATGGTCTTCTTATTAAGAGTTTTGGTTAAAAATAACGTTAAATATCATAAGAAAATACAAACCACATGACACATGATCTGGTTTTTTGTTCGTCTCAAGTTTTAAAAACCCGAAACCGAACCGAATCCGCATGGACTTTGGAATCCACCCAAACCCGTGACAACCCGAACCGCACCCGAACCAAATTTTAGAAATACTCGAATGGTACCTATGAGCATGAACCCAAAAACCCAAAATTTTTTTTAACCCGAACCGAACCCGATTGGGTACCCGAACACCCACCCCTAGATTCAAGCTTACAAACCAAGAAAAGCTAAGGAGGATAACGATCGAGGAGATGGTCACGTAACAAGTAAAAGGAAATCAAGCTTGTGAGCGAGATATCCGAACCAGAGAAGTACCAGTTCTCTGATTCATGTCCGAGCTTGTGAGCGAGGAGTTTGGATCACCCGGAGAATAAAACCTTCGACTCCTAGCCTGAGACCTTCTCAGGAGAACGCGCAAAGTTACTCGGTCCATGGTGATCCAACACCCCGAGGTCTAGGTCGCTCTCATAGAAGCTAAAAACTCTAATGTTTTCCAGATAATCCTGATGCTCAGCGATGTTCTTCTCCAGCTCTGCCTCGTACTCAGCCGGGACATCGACCCCCCCCCCACCCAAATTTTCACAGAGTTGCTCGACGCACTTGAAAGTAGACTTGTACATCTCAAACTTCATTCGAGCGACCTCAAATTCTCGTTGATTCACCATGATTAGGCGGACCTTGCTGAAAATAGGAGTTACCCACCGAGAGAATTATCTCTACACCCTCATCTTCGCCACCTCGACCTCGCGCTGAGAAGCTGCAGATGCCGACTTCTTCTCATGCGACAACTCGCCCATGTGCATGACGGCACGTTCAGCATACCGCTTCTGGTCCGCCAGCACCAACTCGACCTTGCCCCTTAGAAAATCGCTCTCGCGAATAGCCTTGTCCCACTCCCGACTCGCAGCGTCGATACGCTTCTCAGCCTTCTGCACTACCCCCTTCCCCAACACAAGATCACCACTAATTCTCTCCACCTCTGCGGTGACCTGATCATCGACCAAGCTACTCAAAGAAAACCAAGAAGTCAGAAGTTTGATCTCCCATTCACGAAAATCAATTGGACCTGAGCCAAGAATCAAGAAGCACGCACTAGATTCTCCGCCTCCTCTAGCTCGGATTGCTCTGGCCTCTCCTGATTTTCGGACTTGAACATCTAGAAAAAGATGAGCGCACTCCTCGTTTTCATCCACCAACTTACCCGGCCCATTTAGAAACCACTACCCCCCGTAGAAGGCACCTTCTTCCGATCCAATAGGTCGGCACAATCTTCGGCGATAGCCTGTTCACCCACGAGAATCGCAAAATCATCTACAAGAGCAGCCATCCCCTTTATCTTTTTATGAGCCGAGCCCTGGGTCAGCAAAGTAGTGATGTGATCATGGCCAGCAAGGAAGCTAAGGAAACTAAGGAGGCTAAGGAGAAACAAGAGCAGATAGAACCAGAGCTAAAAGGAACCAAAGAGAATCTAGAACCAAAGCTTAAAGGAGATAAAGATGGAGCTAAGGAGCTGCTAGAATTGGAGGAAGCCAATAGAGCAGAAGACAAAGACTTACACCTTCCTCTTGGAAAAACGACAAGAACTAGAGCCATCAAGTCCAAGCAAACTTTCCACAAGTTACTACACTCTATCCAGAGCAATCTTGAGTGTGCTAATCCAACCATACTGGTTGTGGTACAAGCTACTTAAGAGATCATCAAGAGAGGTGTTGTGACTTGCACTCTTTTTCCCTTGGTTTGGTTTTGTCCCATTGGGTTTTCCAAACAAGGTTTTTAATGAGGCTTGTTCACAACATTTTAATAAAAGGCTTCTTGATGAAACTCAGCCCAAACCATTCACCAAATTCGTCACCCATGAAGAGGACCGCGCTTGTATTTGACCGTTGATCAAGAGATCATCCATTGAATTACTTCACAACTTACGCAGATCATCCTAGGGCAGAAGGATCCTCACCATTAGGATCACATCATGTAGACTCAACCAAACGCTTCTCGAGCGCCTTGCCGGAAACAGGAGGATCACCCGCTGCAGCAACGGGGATCGTACCGATATTTGTTTCCACCACCCCTTTAGGAGCAGAGGACAATGTACCAAGATCCCGAGCCAAGAGTACAGGGGCCTTGGAGCTCGGAATCGTTTGGGGAAGCGGCCGCCGATTCTTCTGACGAATCAAGAAGATGTCATCGGCAGATGAGTTTCCCATGAGTGGGCAAGGCGAGTCCGAGCGATCTACAGAAAGAGCAGATGATCAAAACTCTGAACGACGAACACAAAGAGTCTAACCTCGTAAAAGGAACAAAGAAAGCGACGAATCTGGCATGACGCTATAGCATTCTAACTCTATAGACCAACTCTCCTTAGCCGAACCGAATCTTCGTGAAAACGAGGAGAATACAAACAACCGGGAATGTAACGATCTGTAAAAACAAACGAAGATATCAAAGTCAGACAAGTGAGGAAAGAATCAAAACGCCAAATCTACCGGGAAGGGGAAACCAACCGAACACAGGGACGCGTCAACATCGAAAAAGGATGTTCGGTCCTTTCTCACGAAAAATATCAGGAACACCAATCGGGGTTCCTCCATTAATCGCCAACGATCAGCTTAAAATTCCTGAAAGACACGTAGAATGTCGCCAAGGTCGGATGCGTGATCATCCGAGTTAAAGCCTCAAAGACATTGTGATTTACCGTGTTCTTAACCGAGGCAGGGGAAAGTTGAGTAAAAGCAACATTATGAGCCTGGCAATAACCGGTAAGGATCGCCGGAAAGGGAAACTAGAGCCCGCATTCATAAAAAAAGATTCGTCAAAACAGACAAATCTCCTCGGAGAAGTCCACGGTCGGTCGCTGATTGATGGAATCCGATGTGCTAGGTTGGCTGGAGTCCTTGAAGGAGCAAACAGCTTATTTAGCAGTTTCCCACGACGACCAAGAAGGACCGACCATCCTCTTTTCGCGTGACCTCACCCCAACCACGGTCAAACAAAACAAGAACGGAGCTAATATAAGAGTGTTTACCTGAGCGCCTAGGAGCAAAAGTAAAGAAAAAAAACCCAGAGGAAAGCCTTTTATATACCGACATCTAGAAGAAGGAACGGGCGCGATCCCCACGTGTGAAAAGCGCCATCTCGATCCAGCGCGAAACCACGAAAGGGATCCACTAGTCATCCGCCACGTAGACACACCAACCGACACACGAAGATTCGTTTGGAAACCCGCGCAAGAACCTGGATCGTCGAGAAAGGAAATGGGCCCAAGCCCAGTTTCAACCCAATGATGGCATGAAACTTAACATACGGCTCGGGGAGATTGCACCCCCTTCAACGGACCCAGCCCAAGTACATTTCTCAGGCTCGAATCAGCCGAACCCAACAAAGGCCCTCAGCAGCTTCGGTTTGACGCCTGAAGGAGCCACATCATCAAACAAGATCAAGAAACCCGAAACGCGACACGTGCCTATAACATATCTCGGACATCTCGAAACAAGAAAGAAAGCATGAATGTTTGACACGTTAGGGGTTAACCTAATACGCCGACGATACCAACTCTTCTGGCATGAACAGTCCGGCTGTAGATGCCATGATGACCTACTCTACAACTAATCGACCTACTAAGGGGAACAGAGAAGAAGAATGATGATTCTCAAAACACACGGTCACCTACTACGAACTTCGCTCCTACGAATTAACCTCTATAAATAGGAAGGAATAATCAATGATGAAATAGGAGATACAGAGAAAACCTCGGAACTAAAGAAATGATATATCTTAGATTATATTTAACATTTCTTTTCGACCTTCGTCGCTAAGTTTTTGATTCCGATCTTAATCAATATTAAACCTTATAATTCAAACTCTTTTCCCAGGACAATAAACAAACATGCTATTCAGAATCTTATTTCAACTTCCAAACTAAATTCTCCGAACCCATAGAATTATCTTGTCGTAAGAGTTCTGATCCAATCTCCGAACTAGTTTTAACATCTTAATTTACTCTTAACTTTTTTGGTTCAACAAATTCTTAAATTCAATAAGGGGAACTTAGAAAGGAAAAACTGATCGGTTAATACAATGATTTGTTGAATCGTAGAAGCAAGTAAATAATAATAAATAAAAAAACAGCTAAAAACAAAAGCCATCTCGCCTCATAGCTTTAATCTCACACATAAGGGAACACTAAACCTGAGACGACTCAACAATTTGTCCATTACACCAAATCTATGATAAGGCCTAATTAAGAAGCTTTACACAGCTCTCTGAGCTCGATGTGCATGAGACAGTGAGGAGAAGTTCAAGTGCCCAAGTCTCTTGACTTATGTTTCTCACACGGGTTGTCATTGTCTAATGTCAAAGGAAGAGGAGTAGCTGTGATGGCTGGAGGATCAGATGCCTTGGGGAGTGTTTCTGTGTTTTCATATTCAGATAAGAGATCCATAAACTCATTGAGTAGACGCTGCACCTTTCTGTTTGACGCCATTGCAGGAAGAATATCGTTTCTCAAAAGTTTATGCTTCTTCACCCCCTGGAAAGAAAAAAAAAATGACTTTCTCGTTTTTGATTTGGAAAAAAGGGTTAGTTTTTAGGGTTTGATCAAAGGCAAAGTATTATTATTTACCAGAACATAAGGATCCCAAGACAAGCTGTTGGCTGCTGCTTCAGCCATGCCAGTCGGAGGTCCAAGAAAGCTCTCACACACTTCTCTTAGTCTCGACTCGTCTGCCTCTCTAAAGAGTTTAAGATCCACAACAAACCAAGACAAATGAGACTTCATCATCCGCTAAACTGTATCTCTGGAGAACTAGAAAAAGGCACAGACCTTGCTAGAAACCTCACATAGGCGAGGAGGCACTGGCGGTATTCGTTAGGAGACTCCAGCGCAAGAGAGGATGCAAGTTGAGATTCCAAATGCGCACGTGTTTGCATTCCATCATCAGTAATCCTGAAATAAAGCTACTCGTGATCCACCACACTCAACTCTTTAAGCAAGGAAAAGCAAGACAAAGACCAACCTGTTCCATCCTGGCTTTCTGGCCATGTACTTTCTCACATCAACCTGCAAACCCGCAAGCTCGCCACACCCCAAATTCCACGAGCTGCTGAAATTTGAGGCCGGGAAGCAGTCATCAGCCACTCTCACCCAGCACATTAGACTCGTGTCAAAGAGGAATGCATGACGTGTGGCTAGAACAACTAGCGGAGAACCAGATTTGGATAATTTCACTGATATCACTTTTATCGTACCTGCAAAAAAAAAAAACGGTTATATTCGTTTTACAAGCCCCACGACAGTCCAACCCCAATCTCCGAAAAATGCCAGATGAGCCTCAAGAGACATGTTTAAGCTTGTATTTAAAGTCTTGGGTTATACCTTCTACTGTGGAAGATAAATTGACATCCGAAGAGACCAAAGATGATAAAGAGTCATGGAGGATGCATTTCCTATTGAACAGATCCCACACATGTAAAGATCCTTTTCTTGTGACAAGCAGCAATTTCCAGCTATTGTCGCAATCTATAAATGTTGCAGCAGATCCCATCATCATAGTAGGCATAGCACGCCTTCCACACTTTGTGTAAACCTTAAGACAAAAAATAAATAAATAAATAAAGTAAATGTGTTATCAAGCATCATCCCCCAAAACTACATCGCACTCATGCTATATGTAAGTTTGGCATACCCATACCCATCCCCTCAGATTTTCAACTAGGCCTTCTTCAGAAAGTTAGGTTCAACAGAAATATTACTATTGGTGTAAAGTTTAGTGACTCGGATGGAATTCAATAAAATATTCATAGTACCAAACCAAAAATGGAAGATGCTTTTAAGATCCAAATAATAAAGGAAGATCTTTTGATATCAAATGCAGAAAGAATCATAAGTCACTGTCTAGTTTGATCGACGGGTCAAATAAGAAACTGAAACACAGGGACTAATCGGTAAAAATTCTTACCTGGAGGCTTCCGTCTTCGCACCCAACAGCCCAAAAATTTGGATTCCCAGCCAAAACAGTGACTCTCCCCATAATCCGATCAGACCAGAGAGTATCACCTGATTTTTTGCAAGAAAGTTCGGTTTCCTTGATCATAGATGTACTTACTGCACCAACAGTGTCCAAAGGGTGCTCCCTTGGACATGCTTCTAAGCAAACAGGTGCCGTGGTTTCCCCTTCCTTCCAATCAAAGACCCTTATCAACAGACCTGTGCTAGAAGATTCCTTTATACCTACAGAGTGCTCAACATTCAAAACTCCATCTCTACCGGGAACCTTTTCAATCACAAGACTCTCCGAAATGGTAGCACGAGCTGTAATTCTTGACCGCTCAGGGTTCCTGCCCGCTATTTCTTTCACAGGAAAATCAGGAGATGCAGAGGAAGCAGGCAGAAAATTATGGGATTGCCCGATATTATTGTCCTGCTGGGGAACTCCAACGGCCTCAGGAATGATCCTCTTTCTTCCGTCAGGCCTTGTATACACTTTTTGATTCACAGGACTAGATACACGGTTTGAGGTTGACGCTTTATTTAATTTGTCACCAGCTGTTTTACTCCGATCATCGACTTGAGACTTACGCTTCTTTGTAATACTCTCCACATTTGTGTTTTCTTGAACATCTGATGCCACCCTCTTACTACCTGTTAGCTTTGTCGAGACTGTTTCAAGTAATAACTGGGCTGGGCTCTCAACTAAGTTGGCTTGCCGGCCTCTGACATCTCCATACCGATTTTTCTTCAGATCATCGAGTTCAGCATCGGTTAGCCTGACACCTAGTTCTTTTTGGTCAAAGTGAATCACCGCGATTGTTCCATCCAAGGAACACGCAAAAAGTGAATATCCGTCAGGACTCCTGTAAAACATCAGATCAGAAAACCCATAATGAAGACATAACCGCAAATAAAGAAATCGCTGCAGAAAATTTTACCATGATAGATCCACAACACTTTGGCCAAAGAAATGCTTCGCGACAAAAAGAGGGCGCGGACTTGCAGTTGTCCATACGGTTATAGTGCGGTCTTGACTCCCTATTGCAATAACATTGTATGGCTGTAAATCTTTCCCCCCTGATTTGGAAGTCCCATTGCTCCACCCAACCTGTTTCATTTCTTGGGGGGTTCTTTTAAACATTGAATGATTGAACTTCACAACAATGATAGGAGCATTATGACCTAGGAAGTCAAATGCTGCAGACCATTCCCCTCTTTCTAAAACAGGAGCAGAATGCCTCGGCTTCTGATACCCGTGAGTGGTAGTAATGAAGTGGCCACAGGGGGACCACCCAAGTCGTCTGAAAAATGTGGATCCGAGCTAGGAAGACAAAAAAGTTAAAAGATCCGGTTATCCAGAGATGAACTTTCAGATAATGAAAGTAGATCAAATTGTGCATACCGATTTTGCCCAGTGACCATCTGTTCTGTGAGCCATGCTCCAATCGCTTGTTCGCCATATTATCACAGTTTTGTCATCCGATTGGCTAGCAATAAATGACCCTATCGGGTCCCAGGTTACGCCTTTAACCAAGCTCAAGTGACCCCTAAGAACAGTAGTGCAGATACCACTGCGCATATTCCATATATGCACAGTGTTGTCCAAACTCCCACTAGCCAACATTGAATCATCAGGAGACCAATTAAGATCCACCTACTTTAAGCATAGTTAAGAAAAAAAAAGATACCTCAGTTATTACATAACCATTGAAATTTACCACTACAACGATAATAAACTAAAAATGAAAAGGCATTGTTTACCACATCGGCAGTGTGCCCCCTTAGAGTCATTACGGCTTTCCAGTTCTCAACATCCGGGGGTTCTCCACTACCAAACTCAGTGGTGCCTGAACCAGGCTTTCTCTCATGAACTTGAATCACTTGATCGTCAGAACCAGATGCTACGTACCTCCCGTGCTTGGCCCACCTAACACAGTTGACTGAGCCGAAGTGATCACGAAGGGTTGCGAGAAGCCTATCTTTTGGATCTAAGTTTTGCAAATCAGTGTCAACAGACTTCATGTTCCATATGCGAACCTAATATGTACATCAGATATTATGAATTATGATACTAAAAATACTAAGCATGATCAAGAGAAAGGTTTCCTTTGCTTGAAAACCATATCTTAACTTTTACAAGCAATACAACACAAGTACTTTTAAAAAGGAGGGAAGAAGCCTATATCAGTGAACCAAGCCTAGAATCTTCAATAAACCAAGAGGAGTTCAAGTGTTTAAGTAATTCAGAGTGTTGGGTAGACATTCTCTAAGCTCAAAGAAGGCAGCAACAAGACACAAATATGAAAGAAGTGGACATGTACATACTAAGAAACGCAATGCGAAAGGTAGCTCTTCTTAGAATGTCATGAAAGATTTAAGAAATCTCAAGTACATAAAATGTCAATTCGAATTTGGTTCAAAGGAGATAAAAGGAAGCTAAGATTACCATCTAACAAGGTCGGGTATAGACCGAACGTGTAATTGAATTATGAATTCAAACGGGAAACAAAAGCAATGGAAGGAGAAAATTAGACACCTTGTGGTCACCACCGCCGGTGGCAAACCTTTCTCCGTTGGGCTGAACATCAATGGAGAATATCTGCAACCCTTCATGCTTAACCCAAACGGGTTTCTCCGCAATCATCTCTCGCCCCAAGTCCAAATAGAAAATCAGTATTCACGACAGAAAACCCAAAGGACAGAATCTGTTTTCCTTGAGATCACACCATGAACAAACTCAGGAAGTGAACTGGGACTCGGCACAAACAGTTAGTTGAACAAAAGACCTAATCCGGAAACAGAGAAGCTGCAACACGAATTCATACAAGAAACAAAAACCCAGAAAACTACGGTGAGGAGAACCAAGTCAATTTCAAGGTTAAATTTTCTTCCGCATCCGGTAAAATTTCCTTTAAAACCTAATCTTTCGTCGTAAAACAGGGGAAAAGTAGAAAAGCCCTAACATTTGGGCTAAATATAACAAATTTAGCGGAATGGGGTTGCAAAAAGATAAAGAGTTTTGGTTCGTGTTTCTTGTATTTTTATTTGGAAAAACTGTCATTTAAAATCTTATCTTTTAAGAAATTATCGTCTCAGATATTCTTACTGTGGATTTTTAAATTTCTACTACTTCTTAGTAATCTCTATTATTCTCATTTTAATGAAAGGACGAAACTATCCTCTAACAATTTTTAAATGAAAACTCAACGTCCTAGTTGTACTATCCTTGGCGCGCACACACACAGAGAAACGCGTGGAGTTCGCAACCACTAAGCTACCGTGTTTTTCGTTGAACACTTACCGATTTAATTATATTTAACCCTTACTACCCGAAAACAACTTTCATTAAGGGTAATTTTGTCTTTTTACCAATGAAGCGTATCTCAGATTATATTTTCACCCATAAGAATATCTGAACTCTTGTCTCACTTTTGAGGGAGCCTTAAAAAACCTCAACTTATATTGACTTTTTATTTTAATCGTAAACTTTTGGTTGACGAAACCAATTTAGCCCACCATTTAGCCCACCCTTTAGCTCAGGATCGAAGCATGGAACTGTTAGTTACTAAATAGATCATTTGTCAGTGAGCTAGAGGAATTCTTGTTGAATTAAAGAGAGAAAATAAATATTTATCCAGACAATAATGTATCTGATTCAAGTTACAAAATCCCAAATTGATTTTCCTCTTGACTACGAATCCTAAAAAGATCAATTCGATCTCTCTGGCTCAATTTGAGATATCTTCGTGTCTGAATTCGAATTTTCTCTATGGCTCAAACTCTGTCTCTCAATCAAAATCTCTCTCTCTCTCTCTCTCTCTCTCTCTCTCTCTCTCTCTCTCTCTCTCTCTCTCTCTCTCTCTCTCTCTCGCTTAAATCGATGAACCCTTAGTTTAATCTCTCTTTGTTCGACGAAGTTCAGTTGGAGATGGGTAACAAGAGGAAAAATAAGTAGGCGACCAACAAAGAAAGAAGCTTTGGTGAACGTGGAGGATACGGATGTTGATGGATACGAAGCTGATGATCGTGCAATTATTGGTCACGAGGATTTTGATGAAATTAATGTCGTCGATGGCAGAGATGAGGAAGCTAATGGCCCCAATGGTGTTGATGAAGAAACCTGTAGAGATTTGGCTGTTATTTTTGGAGAAGCGGCGAAGAATGATGGCGTTGAGCGTGAAGGAGGCAGTGGCGACGAGGTATGTGATGATGATAAAATTCTTGATCCTCTTTCATCAGATGAAGAAAATAAAGAACAGTCGAAGCCAGGGAGAACGTACAGGGTAGATGTAAATCTAGAAGATTTGCTTGGATTGGGTAAAACGTTCTCATGCGCTTAAGAGTTCAAGCACACTCTCCTTAGATACACATTGATGTTGGGAATTTCCTGAAATCACACTTGTATTTACTCTCAACTATATAATTGTCGAGATAGAACAATCATGTTATACTAAGTGATTACAATGCTTTGCTAGAAGCCACTTGTGATATATGAGTTGTGAACTCATTGTTAGTATTACATGATCCTATAGGGTCACACACCTAAGCAAACTGGATAAACAATGTTGGGATTGATCATTAGTGTAATGATCTGATTAATGTATATTGGATATACATTATTTTGATGTTTCTGTGAGTGTGTCGATCGACACACCTATTGGTGTCGACCGACACACGTCCGAGACAGAACCTGGTTTTAATTTATAACTTAAATTAAACCGGTTCGGTTCGTCGGTTAACTAGGGCTTCTTCTAGGTTGTCCTATATAAGATAGAGGCACGACTTTTGGAGCTCTTAACCTAGTTTTCACAGCCACCAGAAACACAAGAATCCCAAAGTGAATTGTTCACAAAGGCATTAGCATCCCTGTCATCCAGTTTGTGTACATGTGGACTTCTGTAGAGGCGCAGCATCTGAGGCGCTAGTGATCTCGAATTCCTGATTACCTTCCGCTGCTCAATTCACAGGTATTCTCGAGATCTATGAACTAGATTCAATTGACATATGATTCGGGCAATAGAATTTGTTTTAGCTTGTTTTAATATGATTAAAACATGATAAAATTCCTTCAGTGGTATTAGAACCTAATGTTAAATTGAATCTAAAGTATGTAATATGAATTGGACGAATTCAAAACTGATATATATGAAATATAGAATTTACATACTAGATGTTTTTGTTCAAAATCGTTTTGATGCAAAATTGAAAAACTAGGGTTTCTGTGAAGGTGTGTCGATCGACACAGTGATACTGTCGATCGACACGGCCTGTTAATGAAGGAATTTTGGTGTAGGTTTTTCAAACTTTTAAAAACTCTAAACACAAATCCTATAGCCCGGATCTATGTCCATTGAATCTATTGTTCGGATCTCGATCATACCTGGATTTTATGAGCAGCGGAAATGATCAGGATGTTGAGATCAGGAGCGCCTCAGATGCTGCACCTCTACAGAAAGTCCACACGAACACAAACTAGAATCGGGATGCTAGTGCCTTTGAGAACAATTCTCTTGGGTTCAGGAGTCTTTGGTGGCTGTAAAACTAGGTTAGAAGCTCTCTAGGTTGTGCCTCTATCTTATATATGGCGACCTAGAAGAATCCCTAGCTAACCGATGGATTAACCGGTTTAAATTAAGTCATTAATTAAAACCCAGTATCTTTAATCCTGAGCTGTGTCGATTGACACCATCATTGTGTCGATCGACACACTCATAAAAAATCGATATCAGTGTGTAACAATTACACATTGATGAGATCATTACTCTAATGATCATTCCTAGTACTTGTTATCCAGTTTGCTTAGGTGTGTGACCCTATAGGATCATATGGTACTGGCAATGAGTTCATAACTCATAAGTTATAAGCGGCTTCTAGCAAAGCATTATAACTACCCAATATCACATGATAGTCTTATCTCGGCGTCACAACTATAGTAGAGTGAATACAAGTATGATCTCCAGGACACATTCCCTTCAATCTCCCACTTGTACTGGAATCAACTTATTCCAATAATCCCTTTGTCTCTATATCTTGATTCAGCATAAGACAAGAACTCGTGTCATCCTTATAAAGCCAAATCACATTTATCGAACTCTGATTTATACTGATTAAGGCAAACAACTGACATTCAGCTTGTTTGAGTGCGGCCACACATTCCCTCAGTATCAAATCTTCGATAGGCCCTGAGATATTTAACTCCCGTTATATAGGAGGGACAAATCCCATCTTGTTCCATCCCCTGTTCCCCACACACTTCATGATATGTCCAACCAAGGTCTGAATAATCACCAGTTATGGATAACGTTTGACAAAGTCAAAGCAGACCAATTCATATGGAGGAAATCATGATGAACTCAGGTCTAAGGACTATACTCTATAGTCGTAATGAGAAACTCATATGACACTCATATAACAATCTTGTTGAGTTCTCATTAGCGGGTCATATCCGATACCGTGTTCACAACACATATCTATGTGATTGACTTTGATACTCCTATCAATGACACCATGAAACTTGGTCATCAGTCACATCACATACTAGTCTCGCACGGTTATTAATGTCCCAATTTAACAACCTTCGACCAGGGACCTCAGTAATTTATGACATCTATCGCTTATATGGTTTCATGATCAAATCACGTATTTGATGACCTATATGAATGCCTTAAATTATTTTGGGAATATTATTTAACACTATTAAATAATACTGAAACAATTTCATTAATTAAAACATAACTGAAGTATGTTTACATAAACATCAAAACAAAATAAATAACTCCCACTCAAATTAAGATTACTACTCGAGAAATCTAATTCCTATTGCCGCAGCATGACTCTCATGCTTGGGCCCTGGGAGTGGCTTAGTTAGAGGATCAACAACATTCTCGTCCGCCGGGACTCTGCTGATCTTCACATCTCCTATCATATGATATCTTCTCTCGATGTGTTTGGACTTCTGGTGTGATCTAGGTTCCTATGCTTGAGCTATAGCTCCATTGTTATCACACAACAACGCCACAGGCTCAGAACTGCTAGGAATCACACCAAGTTCAGTAATGAACTTCCTAATCCAAACAGCTTCCTTTGCCGCTTCTGAAGCAGCAATGTACTCAGCCCCTGTCTTGGAATCCGCTACAGTATTCTGCTTGGAACTTTTCCAACTGACTGCATCGCCATTCAGACAGAAGACGTAACCATATTGAGATCGGAAATCGTCTTTGTCCATCTGAAAACTAGCGTCGGTGTATCCACTTACCACAAGCTCATCACATCCTCCGTATACCAAGAACTTATCCTTAGTATTCCTCAAATACTTCAGGATAGTCTTGACGGCAGTCCAGTGACTTTCACCGGGATCTGACTGGTATCGACTCGTCATGCTCAAAGCACAAGCTACGTCCGGTCGTGTACATAGCATGACATACATGATAGATCCTATCGCAGAGGCATAGGGAATCCTACTCACGCACTCTCGCTCAGCAGGTGTCGAAGGACACTGCTTCTTGCTGAGAGTGATGCCATGTGACATCGGAAGCAAGCCCTTCTTGGAATCATGCATATTGAACCTGTGTAAGACCTTATCAATATAAGTATCCTGGCACAGTCCAATTAGCCTCTTCGATCTATCTTTATAGATCCTTATTCCAAGAATATACGCGGCTTCTCCCATATCATGCATCGAGAAACAGCTTCCAAGCCAAGTCTTAACAGACTGAAGCAACGGAATATCATTTCCAAGAAGCAATATGTCATCTACATACAGTACTAGATAGGCAACTGCGCTCCCACTAGTCTTCTTGTAAACGCACTGTTCCTCTTTGTTCCTGATGAAACCAAATTCTTTAATAGCTTCATCAAAACGAAGATTCCAACTTCGAGATGCTTGCTTCAATCCATAAATGGATCGATGAAGCTTGCATACTTTCCTAGGGTTATTAGGATCTACGAAACCCTCAGGTTGTGTCATATACACATCCTCTTCCAGAATCCCATTCAGGAAGGCGGTTTTCACATTCAATGGCTTTTGCACCATCGGGCAAATCTTCCAAAGACCAAACTTTGTTGATTGACATGGACTCCATTTCGGATTCACTGGCCTTAAGCCATTTTCGGAGTCAGGGCCCAACATTGCTTCTTCGAAATTCGCAGGTTCGTCACTATCAACGATCAGAAGATCATGACAGTTAGTCACGAGAAATCCGTATCTCTCGACTTCATTACGAGTCCTTCCGGACCTGCGAACTACATGCACCACATGTGTTGGTTCCACAACTTCTTGTGAATCCAACGGCTGCTCTCCTTCATCAGGTTGAACAGCATCCTGTGGTTCTCGTATTTCTTCGACTTGTACTTTACTCCCACTGTTCTTCTTGGAAAGAAATTTTCTCTCAAGAAATGCAAAGTTCCGAGCAACAAATACCTTGTCCTCGGATCGGTTGTAAAAGTAGTATGCCTTGGTTTCCTTAGGGTAACCAACGAAGTAGCACTTATCAGATTTGGGTGCGAGGTTATCATATATCAATCGCTTGACATAAGCTTCGTAACCCCAGATTTTAAGAAAAGACAGACTTGAAACCTTTCCAATCAACATCTCATGTGGAGTCTTTTCAACTGATTTTGTTGGAACTCTATTCAGTGTAAACGCAGACGTTTCAAGAGCGTATCCCCAGAAGGATAACGGTAGATCCACATGACTCATCATCGATCGAACCATATCCAATAGAGTCCGATTTCTCCTCTCAGACACACCATTCCACTATGGTGTTCCAGGAGGAGTGAGTTGTGAAAGGATTCCACAGTCTCTTAGATGATCATCGAACTCTGGGCTCAAGTACTCACCTCCACGATCAGATCGAAGAGCTTTGCTACTTTTGCCAAGTTGGTTCTGTACTTCGTTCTGGAACTCCTTGAACCTTTCGAAGGATTCCGACTTATGTCTCATAAGATAGACATAACCATATCTATTGAAATCATCAGTGAATGTGATGAAGTACCTAAAATTTCCTCTCGCAGTAATGCTCACTGGGCCACACACATCTGTATGTATAAGGCCCAACAAGTCACTAGCCCTTTCATTAATCTTGTTGAAAGGGGCCTTTGTCATTTTGCCCAATAAACAGGATTCACACTTCTCAAATGATTCATAATCAAATGAGTCTAAAAGCCCATTACGATGGAGATTTTGAATCCTTTTCTCATTGAGGTGGCCCAAACGACAGTGCCAGAGAAAAGTCGGGTTTGAGTCATTTGATTTAAACCGTTTGTTATTTATGTTATAAACATGCATTGATTGGTTGAGAATATAAAGCCCATTCTCTAATGGGGCGATACCATAAAATATATTATCTCGAATAAAAGAGCAACATTTGTTCTTAATCGAAAATTCAAAACCATTCATGTCTAAAACAGAAATAGAAATGATATTCCTGCTTATCGCAGGTACATAGTAGCAATTCTCCAACTATAAAATCATGTCTGATGGCAGAGACAAATGATAAGTTCCTACGGCTAATGCAGCAATTCTTGCTCCATTCTCAACACGTAGGTCCACTTGTCCCTTCTTCAGCGTCCTACTGCTGCGTAGGCCCTGCATATTAGTACAAATATGAGCACCACAGCCGGTATCCAATACCCAATAATTAGAACCTGATGAAGTAACATTTACTTCTATAACAAAAATACCTTTAGATGCTGTCTCATACGACTTCCTCAGGTTCTTCAAACCTTCCAGGTATTCCTTGCAGTTTATTCTCCAATGCCCAGGCTTCTTGCAGTGAAGATAAGTATCAGTATTAACTAGGCCACGCTTGGGCTTGGAAGACGACTCAGGCTTGTCCTGGTTCTCAACCTGGACAGCCTTGCTCTTTCCTTTGCCCTGAGCAGGTTTCTTAAACCCTTTACCCTTTTGTACCATTAGTACATCAGGAGCAGCCTTCTTGATATTGGGTTCTGCCGTCTTGAGCATCCCATGCAGCTAAGTCAGAGACTTCGTCATGTTGTTCATATTATAGTTCATAACAAACTGATTGAAACTAGTCGGCAGAGATTGAATGATGATATCCGTAGCCAACTCTTGGCTAACGGGAGAGTCCATTTTAGCCAGGTTATCGATATAACCCATCATCTTGATGACGTGGGGGCTCACTTGACTGTCCTTTGACAGCTTGCACTCAATGAGAGATTTAACCGTCAGGTATCTCTCAGTGCGAGCTTTCTCCTGAAACATAGATTTCAGAGTTGTGATTATCTCGATCGGTGACCCCGTGTTCTCAAACTGTTTCTGCAGTTCCGAGTTTATCGTGGCCAACATCAGAAAAATCACATTTGTCACATCATCCGAATGCTTTTCCCACTTGTCCTTATCAACAATAGGAGCATAGGATCGTGGCTTTTCAGGAAGAGGTTTCTCAAGAACATATTCCTTCTTCTCATTTCCGATACCATTCCAAGAAGTTGGATCCTTTCAACTTTTCCTTCTCAAGGATGGATCTCAACGTGAATGAGTTTGAGTTGTTGTTGTTAGACATAGCTGAATCAAGAAAATGAGAGGGTTTAATTAGTTTTGTTGTTCAAGGAATGATAAATCTTAACATTTAAGACAGCTCGCATTATATTCAAAATTAACTTTCCTCAAGTTGAATATAATGATCCAAGATCCATATTTCACTGAGATTTGAGTGAGCTTTGGCTCATAGCCCAAACTTCAGTTATTTAGGTGAGCAACTCTTTGCTGATCATATCCAATATGACTCTTGGTCTTGGATTCATATCCTATATCAGACCCAATCTTATGTCTCTGGACCCAAAACCATTTTGATAGCCCATTCAAGCAAACCAATCTTCGAGTCATGTGATAACGATTACCACCTGTCTTACTCGTGTGATTGTGAATGCCTTGCTTTGGAAACCCATCACACAACAAAACAAGACCCGGCAGCTGACAAGATATGGAAAGACATAAATGATGCTTGATATTTTGTTTGAGGAACGGAACATTGATCTTGAAACATATCACATATATGTTTAAGAAATATTAGATTTAATTCAAAAAGTTTTAATCTAATTAAAGTTGATTTAAATCTAGAGCGCTGAATATAATTCAGACTCCGAGACACCTAAACCAGTTCAATCGCGGTTAAACCATTTAACCCGATTAAACCGATCAATCTTTGATTCAATCCAATTAAACGGGTATCGGTTTATGTTTGTGTAAACCAATATGTTGTGTGTGGATCGACACAGACGATTTTTTGGAACATCGATCATTTGATCGAGACTTAAAGTTTTACACTGCGTTTAAACCTGTGTCGATCGATGCAGTCCCGTAGAAAACCCTAATTTTTGTGTTTAGAACGAAAATCGTTTCGCGAATCAACTGGCTGTGTCGATCGACACAGTGATGGTGTCGATCGACACACCATCGCATAAACCCTAATTTTTCTTGTTTTGATAAAAATAAACGTTTTTCAATCAAATCTAGCATGCTTTCATATACACAACTCTTGTATATCAATTGAATCCTTATAATTCATCAAGCATACAGTCAGATTCAATAATAACCTGGCTCTGATACCACTGAAGGAATTTTGGTGTAGAGTTTTAAAACTTTTCTAAAACCCTAAACAGAAATCCATAGCCTTAGATCTATGTTTATTGAATCAAATTCAGTTCACGGATATACCTGGAGTTTCTTAGAAGCGGAATGATCAGGATATCGAGAACAAGAGCGCCTCAGATGCTGCGCCTCTATAGAATTTCACATGCACACAAACTGGAATCGGGATGCTAGTGCATTTGAGAACAATTCTCTTGGGATTCAGAAGTGTCTGGTGGCTGTGAAACTAGGTTAAGAGCTCCACTAGGTCGTCCTCTACCTTATATAGGACGGTTTAGAAGAAGCCCTAGTTAATCGACAAACCGAACTGGTTTAATTTAAGTTATAAATTAAAACCTGGTTCTGTCTCGGATGTGCATCGATCGACACCAATAGGTGTGTTGATCGACACACTCACAGAAACTTGAAATCAATGTATATCCAATACACATTAACCAGATCATTACACTAATGATCAATCCCAACATTATTTATCTAGTTTGCTTAGGTGTGTGACCATATAGGATCATATGATACGAGCAATGAGTTCATAACTCATAAGTTATAAGCGGCTTCTAGCAAAGCATTATACTACCCAGTATCACTTGATAGTCTTATATCGACTTCACAACTATACTTGAGTGAATACAAGTATGATCTCCAGGACACATTCCCTTCACCTCGGTCATCTTGGCCGAGAGTTCTAATCCTGTTGAAGGGACTTATGACCTGATAAATTATCAGGGAAATGTCGGCAGGGGCCGAACCTCAATTATGGCTAAACTATAGATAAGAGGTGATAACCCCACCATTAACAGTAAGCCCCCCCCCCCCAGTCCGTCCAAGGATGTCTTAGGACAGAATTAATATCCTATATTAAATCCAATCTTATGTCTATGGGCCCAAAACCATTTTGATAGCCCATTCAAGCAAACCAATCTTCGAGTCATGTGGTAACGATTACCACCTGCCTTACTCGTGTAATTGTGAATGCCTTGTTTTGGCATGCCCATCACCCAACAAAACAAGACCCGACAGCTGACAAGATATGGAAAGACATCAAATATGCTTGATATTTTGTTTGAGGAACAGAACATTGATCTTAAAACATATCACATATATGTTTTAGAAAGATTAGATTTAATTTAAAAGGTTTTAATCTAATTAAAGTTGATTTAAATCTAGAGCGCTGAATCTAATTCAGACTTCGAGACACCTAAACCTGTTCAATCGCGGTTAAACCATTTAACCCGATTAAACCGATCAATTTTGATTCAATCCAATTGAACCGATGTCGGTTTATGTTTGTGTCGATCGACACGTAGTTGTGTCGGTCGACACGAGCTAACCGGTTTGAAATCGTGATGAAATCGACCAAACCAAATTAGACCGATCATACAAATCCGGTTCAATCCAATTGAACCGTTGGAGATCGACGCATGTCGATCGACACGAACAGTGTGTCAATCGACAGAGGCGATTTCTTGGAATATCGATCATCTGATCGAAACTTAACATTTTATTCTGCTTTCAAGGCTTGTGTCGATCGACACATGCTTTGTGTCGATCGACACATGCTTTTTGTCGATTGACACAACCATGCAGAAACCCTAGTTTTGAAAATTTTCGAAAACAGCTGTTTCGTGAATCAGCAGGCCGTGTCGATCAACATACGCTTTGTGTCGTTCGACACGCCTTTCGCAGAAACCCTAATTTTGAGTTTTTCAAAACGATTTTGCATCCAGATGATCTAACATGCATCATATATGAATTTTACGAATCAAATTCGAATTCAGAACATTTAGATAGCATTTTTACAGATTCAATTCAAACATATGGCTCTGATACCACTGAAGGAATTTTGTGTAGGTTTTTCAAACTTTTAAAAACTCTAAACACAAATCCTATAGCCCGGATCTATGTCCATTGAATCTATTATATGGATCTCGATCATACCTGGAGTTTATGAGCAGCGGAAATGATCAGGATATCGAGATCAGGAGCGCCTCAGATGCTGCGCCTCTACAGAAAGTCCACACGCACACAAACTAGAATCGGGATGCTAGTGCCTTTGAGAACAATTCTCTTGGGATTCAGGAGTCTCTAGTGGCTGTAAAACTAGGTTAGAAGCTCTCTAGATCGTGCTTCTATCTTATATATGGCGACCTAGAAGAATCCCTAGTTAACCGATGGATTAACCGGTTTAAATTAAGTCATTAATTAAAACCCAATATCTTTAATCCTTAGCTGTGTTGATTGACACCATCATTGTGTCGATCGAAACACTCATAAAAACTCGATATCAATGTGTAACAATTACACATTGATGAGATCATTAATCTAATGATCATTCCCAATACTTGTTATCCAGTTTGCTTAAGTGTGTGACCCTATAGGATCATATGATACTGGAAATGAGTTCATAACTCATAAATTATAAGCGGCTTCTAGCAAAGCATTATAACTACCCAGTATCACATGATAGTCTTATCTCGACTTCACACCTATACTAGAGTGAATATAAGTATGATCTCGAGGACATATTCCCTTTAGTTAAATCGCGTGAAAATTTAGGTTTTCGATCCCGTAAATCGCTATGTATCGACCGACACAAAAGTTGTGTCGATCGACACTAGCGGATTCATCGCGATCGGTTTGATCTATTAAATCGTTTAATCGTGATCGAATCGGTTAAGATCGGTGTCGATCGACACATACGATGTATCGACCGACATTGATTGGTCATCGCGATAAATTTCTGCGGATGCAATGTCGATCGACACTAATGTAGTGTATCGATCGACACTGATCCGATTCGAGCTGTGTCGACCGACACTAATATAGTGTCGATCGACACTAGCCGGTTCATGCGGTTGGTTTGATCGATTATCGCGATTAACTGTAATCGTTTTTGAGTTGTGTCGACCGACACTAGTGTAGTGTCAATCGACACGTTCTCAGAAATCGGATTCTCATCACCAATCACATATTCTAGAATAATTAAAACTTAATCAGATTAAATGTTTTAAATTAAACCCCTTTTTAGGATACATATATGATATTTATTAGTTCTGTTCCTGAAACTATATCAAGTACTTTTGATGTCTTTCCAATCTGTCAAACTGTCAAGACTCATTTCATTGTGCGATGGGCTTGCCTAAGCAAGGTGTCCACAATCACATGAGTAAGGCAGATGGTGATCGTTACCATGTGACTTAAGAGATTGGTTAACTTGACTAAGCCATGTAAATAGTTTTGGGCTTAGAGACATAGGAGTGGATTAGACATGAGATGTCTAACTCATGACCAAGAGTTACATTGGATGTAATTAGCAAAAGATGTTACTTACCTAGATAGCTAAAATTTGGGCGATGAGCCAAAGCTCACTCAGGTTTTAGTGAAGTATGGATTTTGGATTGTTATATTCAAATTGAGGAAACATTGTTTTGAATATAATGCGAGTCTTCTTAATTGTGAAGATTTCTCATTTTCTTGATCATCATAAATGAACCCCTTTCCTTTATTTGATTCAGCTATGTCAACCACTCAACACAACTCATTCTCCTTGAGATCCGTCCTTGAGAAGGAAAAGTTAAACGGATCGAACTTCCTCGAATGGTATCGGAATTTGAGAATTGTTCTCAAGCAGGAGAAGAAAGAATATATTCTTGTAAATGTTATCCCTGCTAAACCGATGACCAATGCCCCACATGCAGAGAGGAATGCTTGGGATAAACATTCAAATGATGTGGTCGATGTGTGTTGTATCATGCTGGCTACCATGAACTCAGACTTGCAGAAGCAATATGAGAACGTGGAGTCGCCGGTTGAGATGATAACTCGCCTGAAAGGGATGTTTCAGGAGCAGGCACGAACTGAGAGATACCAGACCGTTAAGTCTCTCATTGAGTGCCAGCTACCAAAGGATGGTCCAGTTAGTGCTCATGTCATTAAGATGTTAGGTTATATTGATAACCTAGAGAAACTGGACTGCCCCCTTAGCCAAGAGTTGGCTACTGACATCATTCTGCAGTCATTGCCGTCAAGCTATGATAAGTTTATACTGAATTATAACATGATCGACATGACGAGGCCTTTGACTAAGCTACATAACATGCTCAAGACAACTGAGCCCAACATCAAGAAGGGCACTCCAAACGTACTTCTAGTACAAGGGAGTAAGAGGTTTAAGAAACCTAAGGACAAGGCAAAAGGCAAGGCTGTCAAGATTGTGAATCAGGACAGGCCCGAGCCCAAGCCCAAGTTTGGCCCTTCTGATACTGATAAGTGCAACTACTGTAAGGAGACTGGGCATTGGAAGAGGAGCTGCACTAAATACCTGGAAGATTTCAAGAAGTTGAAGAAGACGCACCAAACTTCTTCTTCAAGTATTTATGTTATAGAAGTAAATGTTACTACTTCAAGTTCTACCTCATGGGTATTGGATACCGGTTGTGGTGCTCATATTTGTACGAACATGCAGGGGCTAAGCAATAGTAGGATTTTGGAGAAGGGACAAGTGGACCTGCGCGTTGGTAATGGAGCAAGAGTTGCTGCATTGGCCGTGGGAACTTTTCATTTGTCTCTTCCTTCAGGCTTGGTTTTAGAACTTAAGAATTGCTACTATGTACCTGCTATAAGCAGAAACATCATTTCTATTTCTGTTTTGGATTTGGATGATTTTCATTTTTCAATTAAAGACAAGTGTTGTTCTTTTGATCGTGATGGTATTTTTTATGGTAGCGCCCCATTAGAGAATGGGCTTTATGTTTTAAACCAATCTATGCCTGTCTATAACATAAACACCAAACGGTTCAAGTCTAATGACTCCAATCCTACTTTTCTCTGACATTGTCGTTTGGGCCACATCAACGAGAAACGGATTCAGAAGCTCCATAATGATGTACTTTTGGGCTCATTTGATTATGAATCATGTGAGAAGTGTGAATCCTGCTTGTTGGGCAAAATGACTAATGCCCCTTTCAGCAAAACTAATGAAAGGGCCGGTGACTTGTTGGGCCGAATACATACTGATGTGTATGGCCCAATGAGCATTAGTGCTAGAGAGAATTTTGGGTACTTCATTACATTTACTGATGATATCAGTAGATATGGCTATGTCTATCTAATGAGACATAAGTCAGAATCCTTTGAAAAGTTCAAGGATTTCCATAATGAAGTACAACACCAACTTGGCAAAAGTATCAAAGCTCTTCAATCAGATCGTAGAGGTGAATACTTAAGCCAAGAGTTTAGTGATCATCTGAGAGATTGTGGAATTGTTTCACAACTCACTTCTCCTGGAACACCTCAATGGAATGGTGTGTCTGAGAGGAGGAATTAGACCCTATCAGATATGGTTCGATCAATGATGAGTCACACAGATCTCCATTATCTTTCTGGGGATATGCTCTTGAAACGTCTACGCTTACGCTGAATAGGGTTCCATCAAAATCAGTTGCAAAGACACCACATGAGATGTGGACTGGAAATTTTCCAAGTTTGTCTTTCCTGAAGATTTGGGGTTGTGAGGCTTATGTCAAGCAAATGTTCACTAACAAGCTCGGCCCAAAATCTGACAAATACTACTTCGTTGGTTATCCTAAGGAAACCAAGGCTTACTACTTTTACAACCAAACTGAGAACAAAGTGTTTGTTGCTTGGAACTGTGTCTTTCTTGAGAGAGAGTTTCTTTCTAATAAGAACAGTGGGAGTAAAGTACAACTCGAAGAAGTTTGAGAATCACAGGAAGCTGTTCAACCTGTTCAGGAAGAACAGCAACTAGATTTACGAAGAGTCGTAGTATTTACACCTGTGGTGCCTGAAGTTCGAAGATCCGAAAGGATTCGTCACGAACCCGAGAGATACGGATTTCTCATGACTAATTGTCATGATCTTTTGATCGTGGATAGTGACAAGCTTGCGAATTTCGAAGAAGCAATGATGAGCCCTGACTCCGAAAAGTGGCTTAAAGCCACTGAATCCAAAATGGGATCCATGTCACAGAACAAAGTATCGACTTTGGTGGATTTACCCGATGGTGTAAAAGCCATTGAGTGTAAATGGATTTTTAAGAAGAAAATTGATGTGGATGGAAACATACAGATTTACAAAGCTAGATTGGTGGCTAAAGGTTTCAAGCAAATTCATGGTGTTGACTATGATGAAACTTACTCCCCAGTTGCTATGCTTAAATCTATTCGGATTCTCCTGGCAACTGCCGCTCATTATGACTATGAGATTTGGCAAATGGATGTGAAAACCACCTTCCTGAATGAGATTCTGGAAGAGGATGTGTACATGGCACAGCCTGAGGGTTTCATTGATCCTAAGAATGTTGGGAAAGTATGCAAGCTTCATCGACCTATTTATGGATTGAAGCAAGCATCTCGGAGTTGGAGTCTTCGTTTTGATGAAGCGATCAAAGAGTTTGATTTCGTGAGAAACGAAGAGGAACCGTGCGTTTACAAGAAGACTAGTGGGAGCGCAGTTGCATTTCTGATACTGTATGTGGACGACATACTTCTTCTCAGAAATGATGTTCCGTTGCTTCAGTCTGTAAAGACTTGGCTCAGAAGTTGTTTCTCGATGAAGGACATGGGAGAAGCCGCTTACATTCTTGGAATAAGAATCTATAGAGATAGATTGAATAAGCTAATTGGACTGTGTCAGGATACTTATATTGATAAGGTCTTACACAGGTTCAATATGCATGATTCCAAGAAAGGCTTCATACCAATGTCTTATGGTATTTTTCTTAGCAAGAAGCAGTGTTCTTCGACACAGGCTGAGCGAGAGCGGATGAGCAGGATTTCCTATGCTTTTGCTATGGGATCTATCATGTATGCCATGCTTTGTACTAATCCAGACATCGCTTGTGCTTTGAGCATGACGAGTCGATACCAGTCTAATCCAGGTGAGAGTCACTGGACAGCTATCAAGAACATCCTCAAGTATTTGAGAAATACTAAGGACAAGTTCTTGGTGTATGGAGGAAGTGATGAACTGGTAGTGAGTGGATACACAGATGCGAGTTTCCAGACGGACAAAGACGATTTCCGATCTCAATCAGGATATGTCTTTTGTCTGAATGGCGTTGCAGTCAGTTGGAAGAGTTCCAAGCAGAGCACCGTTGCAGACACGACGACTGAAGCTGAATACATCGCTGCTTCTAAAGCGGCAAAGGAGGCTGTTTGGATTAAGATGTTCATTACTGAACTTGGTGTGGTTCCTAGCATTTCTGAGCCAGTGGCATTATATTGTGACAACAATGGTGCCATTGCTATAGCAAAGGAACCTAGGTCTCACCAGAAATCCAAGCATATAGAGAGGAGATATCACCTTATCTGTGATATAATTGAAAGAGGAGATGTGAAGATAAGCAGAGTTCCGACGGACGAGAATGTCGTTGATCCTTTAACTAAGCCTCTCCCACGACCTAAACATGAGAGACATGCTGACGCTATAGGCATTAGGTTTCTCAAGATGTGATCTTGATTTTAGTGGGAGTTGTTTTTCTATTTATGTTATGGTGATCTTGTAGACATATATTTGGTTATGTTTTATTAATGAAATTTGTTTCAGAATTATTTAATTGCGTTATTAAATAATAGTCCCAAAGTAATATATGTCATTCTTATAAGTCATCAAGTACGTGACTTGATCATGAAACCTTATAAGTAATGAATGACATAAATTATTTGTGTCCCTAGTTGAGGTTATTAAAGTGGGGCATTAATAACCGCGAGAGACTAGTATGTGAGATGACTGATGACTAAGTTTCATGGAGTCATTAATAGGGGTATTAAAGTCAATCACATAGATATGTGTTAGAGAACACAATATCGGATATGACCCGCTAATGAGAACTCTACAAGAATGTTATATGAGTGTCATAAGAGTTTCTCATTGCGACTAAAGAGTATAGTCCTTAGACTTGAGTTCATGTTTCTTTTACATATGAATTGGCCTGCTTTGGTTTTATCAAACGTAAGCCGTAACAGGTGGTTATAAAGGCATTATTGGGCATGTCATGAAGTGTGTAAGGAACATGGATGGAACAAGATGGGATTTATCCCTCCTATATAACGGGAGATAAATATCTCAAGGCCTATCGAAGATTTGATACTGAGTAATGTGTGGCCGCACTCATATGAGGTGATTGTCACTCGTTTGTCTTATCAATATAAATCAGAGTTCGATAAACATTATCTAGCTTAATAAGTATGACACGAGCTCTTGCCTTATGCTAGATCGAGATATAGAGACAAAGGGATTAAGAGAATAGTTGATTCCAGTACAAGTGGGAGATTGTTGGGAATGTCCTGAAATCACACTTGTATTTAATCTCATATATATAGTTGTCGAGATAGAATAATCATGTGATACTAAGTGATTACAATGCTTTGCTAGAAGCCACTTGTGATCTATGAGTTGTGAACTCATTGTTAGTATTACATGATCATATAGGGTCACACACCTAAGCAAACTGGATAAACAATGTTGAGATTGATCATTAGTGTAATGATCTGATTAATGTATATTGGATATACATTATTTTGATGTTTATGTGAGTGTGTTGATCGACACACCTATTGGTATCGACCGACACACGTCCGAGACAGAACCTGTTTTAGTTTATAACTTAAATTAAACCGGTTCGGTTCGTCGGTTAACTAGGACTTCTTCTAGGTCGTCCTATATAAGATAGATGCACGACTTTTGGAGCTTTTAACCTAGTTTTCACAGCCACCAGAAACACATGAATCCCAAGGTGAATTGTTCACAAAGACACTAGCATCCATGTCCTCCAGTTTGTGTGCGTGTGGACTTCTGTAGAAGCGCATCATCTGAGGAGCTACTGATCTCGAATTCCTGATTACCTTCCGCTGCTCAATTCACAGCTATTCTCGAGATCTATGAACTAGATTCAATTGACATATGATTCGGGTAATAAAATTTGTTTTAGGTTGTTTTAATATGATTAAAACATGATAAAATTCCTTCAGTTGAAAACAAGGTATAATATTCAGCTTTACAAGTCATCAGAGTTGAAGCTTGGTGCGAACTGTGCTAATACGGATGAAAACATCACATGCCCTTGGAGAGTCTATTGTGACTATGAAAAGGGTAAACATAAGCTGATGATAAAATGCTATATGAGTGAGCATTGCTGTACGACATCCGGTTATTCCAAGTTTCTGAAGCGGTCAACAATTGCGATGTTGTTTTCAGAGAGGCTGAGGTTGAATCCTAAAATAACCAAGCATGAGATGAAGGCTGAGATTCAGAGAATATAAGATGATTGTGTGTGTAAACTCATGTAGCAACGCAAAGAAAAAGATAATGAAAGAAAGGAAGGCAAGTCATGAACAATATTTTGTGAGAGTTTGGGATTATCAAGTGGAGATACTAAGGTCTAATCCAGGTACTACAATGGAAATAGAGACCATTCTAGGCCATATTATCGGAAGCAAACAGAGATTCTACAGGCTTTATGTCTGCTTTGAGGCACAACAAAACATCTTCAAAAAAATCATGTAGACCAATAATAGGACTTGATGGGGCTTTCTTGAAGTGTGATATAAATGGTAATTAAAGGGTAATTTATTAGCTGCAGTTGGGAGAGATGGAGATACTAGGATATACATTGAACATAGAGCTGCGTAGTTGTGGGTGTAGACAGTGACAAATGACAGGAATACCATGTATTCATGCCGCAGCTGTTATCGATGATATGCGAGCAAATGTTGCAGATTATGTAGCTCTTTGTTACTCAAAAGAAACGTGGCTTCAGACCTTCAACATTGGCATTAGGCCTGTCCAATGGATGAGGTTATGGCATGTAACCAATAGATTAGGTGTCTTGCCACCACCATGGAGATCCGAAAATTCGGGAAGACTTAAAAATCATGACAGGTTTAAGGGCATGTATGAGACAGTCTCAGAGTCAAATAAGAGCAAGTTAACCACGTGCTAATAGAATTATAACTTGTTCAAATTGCAAAGAGGAAGGGCACAATAAGTCAACTTGTCAAAATGACAGTGTTGAGAATCCACCAAAGAGACCACGAGGCAGGCCAAGGAAAAACCAGGTAATTTTGCTTTCTTAATTATGCTCACCTAAATTTGTTATTATCATTTGAATATTTTATCATTGGTTTGACATATGTGTCATGAAACTACTATCATATTTTGATGTTAGTGTCCTGAATCTGTGGTCAGTTTTAATTTTTTTTTTATCGAATTTTAACGAGTTTAACTTATGTGTCATAAAACTACTGTCATGTTTTGTAATGGTTTGGTTCAGAATATTTCATTACCTTAAACTTGATATTACAAGAAGATAACACAAAGCTAGACAAACGTGATCATAATCATCACCTACCTTAAAATTTATACTAAATATTTAAACACAGTTCTCTTAACCTTTGATTTGCCAAACATAATCATCATTACAAAGAACATGATAATAAAAAAATAACCACAAAACACAAATTTCATCTCTTCTACCTCTGTTTTTGCATTCTCTATATCAAATTCAATGGATTCAACCTTTGGTAAAACATCTTCGTCCTCTTTCAAAATAGCTTCTTCGACCCATTTAAAATATGGTCCTACACACAAAGAAAAAAACTTCAACAATTATTGTCACATGTTCCCCACTTAACGTATCAATGTCAAATATGCTTATCAATCAAGCTTTGAGTGTTAATACCAAATTAAGACATTGGATTTAAATGTTTGAAAATTTGACCAAGTTACCAATCAAGGTTTAGTTCACGACACAAAACTTTAGTAGAGGAATATAATCTTACTTTTTTTTCATGAGACACCCAAAAAAAGGTCTCCTGGATTGGTCGTCGTTGTCGCTGTGTAGATTTTCAATCCGTTTCCACAGTCACACTTTGTTGGAAACCCGCGTCCTTCGATTGTCTGACCCCTAGAATTCTCCGCATTGAAACCCATGTTAGTGAAGAGAGATGGAGATCAATTCAGCTTTCTAGAACCAACGAGAGGTAGATTTGAGCAAGGTAGAGATCAAATTCAGTTTCTAGGATTCAAAGTTAAGAGATGAAATCGATTTGGGGGTTTCTGTGACAGTTCTATGTAACAAAATTTTGGGTTTTTATTTATAAAGGATCTAGTCTCTTCAGCGGATATATATAAACGTGTATTGATGATTTCACGAAAGTATCACAAGCTCAGTGGTTACGACCCATAAGAACTAACTAACATCACCAGTTCGAGCCAAGCAGACGACAATTTTTTTTTGTTTCTCAACACGAGCAAAACGATGCCGTTCTCAACTAACGATCGAAAATTAACGGAACAAAAACTCCGTTTGACGGTTTGTTAACCCAATAAACAATGGGCTAAATTGGTTTCGTCAACCAAAAGTTTACGATTTAAATAAAAAGTAAACATAAGTTGAGGTTTTTTAAGGTTCCCTCAAAAGTTGGGGTTTTAAATGGTCATTTTCAAAAAGTTGAGGATTTTTATGGCAGTTTTCCTATTTTTATTTGCTCATTATTTTTTTTATTTAAAAACCTTCGTGACTTTTTTTTCTAGGAAAAATTTTATAAAAATACACTAATTCCTTATTATATATTAAATACACGAATTCTTTTAATATCCAGAAAAAAATATAAACTTTTTTCTTTATCCATTTTAATTCACGAACTAAATACAATGAAGACAATGGAACTAGTTTACAAATCGTCGTTATCAGACACTAACGACACGCTTAACAACGTTAACTATTTATTTACGTTTTAATTATGGTTAATGGACTCGATTTAATCGACGCGTGTTAACCCACCCGATTTAATCGACCCGAATGAACTTTAAAAAAACCTGCTCGATTAATAATGAGACAAAAAAAACTCCATAAATTCCGAATTCTAAAAATCTGAATCGCGAAGCATAAGCACAAATCTCAAAATGAGGTACAAATAACTCAATTTTGTTTACTTTCTTTCTGAGTCACATTGATCTTCTTTGTATTTAAGCAAAACCGTTAATAAAGAAGAGTTGTAGAAGATTTTATTCTTTTTTTTTTCCCGTAACTTTTTTTCATTTTCATATCGATTTCTCTATGCCATGAAAGTTGAGAGATGGAGGAAATCAGTTGTCCACTTATGTTGCTACCAAATTCTTTAAAAAAGAAAGACTATACTTTAGAGAATCATGAATTAGTTTTTTTCCAATTTCATTTTATGTTTCTGCTATCATTCCCTTCGCAAATTCTGTTTGTATTGTTGTCTAATTAGTTTTCTCTTGTATTTCCAGTTTATGTCTTTGCTATCTCTCTCTGTAAATTGTAATTATATTTTTCTCTGATTTACAAGTGTCGAAGAGGGTGTTTTGAAGATGAGTTTTAACTATGCAGGTTTAATGTCATATAGAATGAATAAATTTTCATATTTAGGTGGGAAAACTGTGCGAGATGTACTCATAGATCCAGATCTTTTTTGGCATGGTCAATTTTTGAGGACTTCATGAAAGAACGAGAACCTGAGAGTAAGGTTGAGCATGTTTTGTATAAACTACCCACTGAGGATATTTATGTTACAAGATTGATCTTCCTAGAAAAAAATTCTAAGATCAGGAAGTTGTGTGAAGAAACCAAAGACGTAGGAGAGGTTGATCTGTACATCAAGTGTGGGGTTGATGATGGTTTAGAGGTTTATATTGAGGATGGTGTGGGTGAAAAAGAAAACGACGATGAGGAAGATAGTGACAATGAGAACAAAGAAGAAGAAAGTGATGTTGAAGACGAATATGATAATGATAATAAAGAGGAAACTGAAAAGGAGGATGCAAGGGAGGATGAAAATCAGATTTTAGGCCTTTGAACTTCTAATCCTCGATTCACAAGTTTTTTCACACTACCTGAAGATGCGATGCCTCAAAGTACGAATCTTATCGCAGAAAAGGAAGCTGGTAGTGAAAATGGGATTGAAGAAGAAAGATCTTTTGGAGGTGGTGAGTATCCGGATTCTCCCATTGAAACTAATGAAGAGTGGGCAAATTTTCACAAGAAGAAGGAAAACAATACACGTAAGAAAGGGAGAGGCTGTTATGACTATGACAAAGCACTGTATTTATGGATTATGCAGACATTTTATTATGGTAATGAGTTCAAGGATCAATTCCTAAAATATGTTTTGAAAATGCAATTTGATGTGAAGTTGAATACGTAGGAGTCTACTAAGCTAGCAACAGTTTGCTCTCCAGATTGTGAGTGGAGGATATATTGCTCAGTGGAGAAACCAATACACAAATAGATAGTTAGGGTTTATGTTGATAAGCATAACAATTTGCCGACAACGAGAGCTAGAATGCTCAAGCAGGGAACAATTGCTAAGCTGTTCAAGGAAGAAGCAAGAAGGAGACCTAAAATAAGGAGCTTGGACAACAAAGATGACTTGATGCACATGTATGGCATATTTGTGTCAATATATAAGTGTAGAAAAGCTAGCCGGCTCGCTTAAACTTGATCTTACAAATTCAGAGACAACAATTTGCAAAATTATGGGATTATGAAGTTGAGTTGCTGCGTTCTAATCCGGGCACAATCACTGAAATTGACACTGTTATAAAAGATGGGAAGATGGTATTTGATCGATTTATGTCTGCTTTAAACCTCTTAGGCGGACATGGAAAAAATGTTGTTGTCCTTTGATAGTTCTAGATGGGGATTTCTTGAAGTGGGAGTTGAAGGGAGAGATTTTATTAGCAGTAGGTCGGGATGTGGATAATAGAATCTAACCTATAGCATGGGCTGTAGTTAGGGTTGTGAACACGGAGACATGAGAATGGTTCATTTTAAACTTAAAGGCTGATCTACAATTGGGAAAAGAAGATGGAGTGTCATTTATTTCTAATTAAAAAATGTTTGAATCTTTCATTCTTTTCTTGTTTCTGTTATGTGGTCTAAATTTTGATATGTTCTGAACTTTAGTTACAACTTTTGTCGATTTAGTTCAGATTTTTAGTTACAAATTTCAGCTAAATATTTCATTATTCGGTAGGGTTTAATTAATGCACTAGCGAATGTTGTCCCGAAGGCATTACATAGAGTTCGTGTATGACATGTTTATGCCAACTAGAAGAAGAAATACCGAAATTCTGACTATGAACTATGTTTTTGGAATATCATATACAACTATTTACTAGGAGAATATAGTATGCGCTTGGTGGAGATGCGTGTTTGTGACAGTGAGGCATATGCTGCGTTGGAAAAAGCAGAACCAGAAACTTGGTGTCATTCTTTACCAAGGTTGGCAGGTCCGGTTAAGTTTGTAGCAACCTATCTGAGAGCTTCAATAGGATAATAAAAAAAGCTAGAGATTTTCCATTGATCAATATGCTATAAAGATTTAGGAGACTTACTATGAAGCGCATTAGTCTCAGATTTCAGAAAGCGGGAAAATGTGTTCTGCAGTTCGCTACAAAGGTAGCAAAGATTTTGGAAAAGAACTGGGATGATAGCAAGAAGGCAACAGTCATTATAAGTTCTGAATACTTGTATGAAGTTTCAATTGTTTGGATGTAGCTACGAGGTTAGTCTTCAAACCCGACCTTGTGCTTGTCAGATTTTGGACCTCAACGGCATACCTTACAGTCACACAGTTCGTGTCATTAATAACATTCACCATAAACCCGAAGAGTAAGTCTGATAAATTTACTTGTTTCTTTTTCAGTTTTATGCTTGGTAATCTTGTTGTTCTTTAGTTATTTTTTTTTTGGTGAATTTTTGTTATCGTTTTGTGTTTCAGCTATGTTGATCCATATTATAAGACTTTGGTTTGGATAGATACTTGCAAAGAGAACTTAAGACCAGTTAATGGGAAAATATTTTGGAAGTAAACTAGTAAATAACCCATTGGAGTGCCAGGATTCATGAAGGTGCATGGACGTCCTAAGAAAAAGAAGTCGAAAGCAGCACACGAGTCACCATCCAAACCAAACAGAACAATTCGAGATGGCGGAACAATGACTTGTAGTCATTCTAAACAAGTTGGACATAATTGTAGCACTTGTAAGAATCCAGCTTATGTGAACGGAGCCTCAAAATAAAATAAAATAGAAGATAACTGTGATTATGATTCTCAATAATTTATTGTTTGAAATCCTAATTATCAATATGATACATTTTTTTCCTGTGTGCTTTATGGATTCGGGAAGGTGTTGAAGCCAATCCCAACTGACCAATAAAACGAAGAACAACTCAGTCACAATTTTTAATTCTGACAACTAACTTCAGAACGCAATAACAATCTTCTCTAGGGTCACATAGCATGGATGTGACATTTCCATTAGCTTCTAGTGCTCCACAAACCTCTACTCAGCTTCCTTTTAGTGGTCGTCCTCTCGGACGAGAACATGCACCAATACGAAGAGGTGCCTCAGTGCCAAGGGGTCACGTTATCTTCATGTTCCAAATACCAACCGGATGATATATATACTTTTATAGAGTCTTTCTGTATATTTTGGATATTTATACATGTCTAGCAATCAAAAGATGTTTTGGAACAAAAGGAGCTAAATTCAAGAGATTTAGATCAAAACTAGCAAATGAGCTGCAGAGATAGAAACAGAGGCCAATTACATATCAATTTGTAGGCACAGAAGTTAACTTTCATTTTCAATTTAAATCAAGTCAATTAGATGGCTGAAACCCAAGATATGGTTTTTTTACTGAAGACATGTCTTTCTAACATGATTTACAACACTAGCCCGTTTCACCCCCAATGAAACCCAACTCAAGTTTTAAGGAGGTTGTGACCTATTGACGATCTCCACACTTATAAAAGAATCTCCCAGCAGCAGAGGAAGGCACAATCCTTACATTTAATACAATCTATTGAGACTGGGTTCAAATTCTAATTATTTATAATTAGAGGGGTTCGTTTTTGGAAGTAAAGTAAGTAAATTAGAAAGACAAAAGATTCCTCGGGAAAAGAAGTATTATTATTGATATCGGTTACAAGGATGTTAATTCGGAATGCCGAGTTAACTTTATCAAAGAGAAGTATTTAAGCCTAAATTTGCTAGTAATTCTTCTCCCCAATTCTGAATATCGATTTTAATGGAGGAGGGTATGTATTTATATGTCTTAGTAGTCGGTTATCTAAACCCATGGGCTAACCTCGGAAAAATGGAAATATTCCATTTTTCTAAGATTACAGAATTTGTGATAAGATTTGATCTTATTCTGTCCGAACTTAGACTTCGACTTGGGACGAAGTAGTTGTAGATTGTTGGCCGAAGTTTTAGCTATGGTGGTCAATCGTAGCTAAGTTTGAAAAGTTTTATCCCTGGTACCAAAGTTTTAGCTATAGTGCACAAGTTCTAGCTAAGTTTGACAATCCTTAGATCGCATGCCCCACTCTTAGCTATATAGCACAAGTTTAAGCTAAGATTGACAAGTTTTAGTTACGGTGCCAATGTTTTAGTTATGGTGCTCAAGTTGTAGCTAAGTTTGACTTTGTTTAGCTCCGGTGTCAAAGCTTTAGCTATTAGCAGAAGTTTTAGCTAAGTTTGCCTAGTTGTAGATTGTTCGCCGAAGTTTTAGCTATGGTGCTCAATTGTAGCTAAGTTTGACTATGTTTAGCTCTGGTGTCAAAGCTTTAGCTATTAGCAGAAGTTATAGCTAAGTTTGCCTAGTAGTAGATTGTTGGCCGAAGTTTTAGCTATGGTGGTCAATCGTAGCTAAGTTTGAAAAGTTTTAGCCCTGGTACCAAAGTTTTAGCTATAGTGCACAAGTTCTAGCTAAGTTTGACAATCCTTAGATCGCATGCCCCACTCTTAGCTATATAGCACAAGTTTAAGCTAAGATTGACAATTTTTAGTTACGGTGCCAATGTTTTAGTTATGGTGCTCAAGTTGTAGCTAAGTTTGACTAGGTTTAGCTCTGTTGTCAAAGCTTTAGCTATTAGCAGAAGTTTTAGCTAAGTTTGCCTAATTGTAGATTGTTGGCCGAAGTTTTAGCTATGGTGCTCAATTGTAGCCATGTGTGACAAGTTTTAGCCCTGTTTCCAAAGTTGTAGCTATAGTGGACAGGTTCTAACTAAGATTGACAAGTCATAGATCACATACCCCACTCTTAGCTATATAGCACAAGTTTTAGCTTAGTTTGGCTAGTTCAAGATTGTGGGCCGAAGTTTTAGTTTCGGTCAACAAGTTCTAAGTAAGTTTGACAAGTCTTAGCTCTCGTGCCTTAATTTTAGCTTTATAGCACAAGTTTTAGCTAAGCTAGACTAGTTATAACTTTGGTGCCAAAGTTTTGGCTATGGTGCACAATTTTAGTTAAGTTTGATTAGTTTTAACTTTGCTGCCAATATTTAACTGTATAGCACAAGTTTAAGCTAAGTTTGACAAGTTTTAGTTATGGTGCCAATGTTTTAGCTATGGTGCTCAATTGTAGCTAAGTTTGAGTAGGTTTAGCTCTGGTGTCAAAGCTTTACCTATTAGCAGAAGTTTTAGCTAAGTTTGCCTTGTTGTAGATTCTTTGCCGAAGTTTTAGTTATGGTGCTCAATTGTAGCTAAGTTTGAGTAGGTTTAGCTCTGGTTTCAAAGCTTTAGCTATTAGCAGAAGTTATAGCTAAGTTTGCCTAGTTGTAGATTGTTGGCCGAAATTTTAGCTATGGTGGTCAATAGTAGCTAAGTTTGAAAATTTTTAGCTCTGGTACCAAAGTTTTAACTATAGTGCACAAGTTCTAGCTAAGTTTGACAATCCTTAGATCACATGCCCCTTTCTTAGCTATATAGCACATGTTTAAGCTAAGATTGACAAGTTTTAGTTATGGTGCCAATGTTTTAGTTATGGTGCTCAAGTTGTAGCTAAGTTTGACTTTGTTTAGGTCCATTGTTAAAGCGTTAGCTATTAGCAGAAGTTTTAGCTATGGTGCTCAATTGTAGCTAAGTTTGACTAGGTTTAGCTCTGGTGTCAAAGCTTTAGCAATTAGCAGAAGTTATAGCTAAGTTTGCCTAGTTGTAGATTGTTGGCCGAAGTTTTAGCTATGACGGTCAATTGGAGCTAAGTTTGAAAAGTTTTAGCCCTGGTACCAAAGTTTTAACTATAGTGCACAAGTTCTAGCTAAGTTTAACAATCCTTAGATCGCATGCCCCACTCTTAGCTATATAGCACAAGTTTAAGCTAAGATTGAAAAGTTTTAGTTACGGTGCCAAGGTTTTAGTTATGGTGCTCATGTTGTAGCTAAGTTTGACTTTGTTTAGCTCCGGTGTCAAAGCTTTAGCTATTAGCAGAAGTTTTAGCTAAGTTTGCCTAGTTGTAGATTGTTGGCCGAAGTTTTAGCTATGGTGGTCAATTGTAGCTAAGTTTGACTAGGTTTAGCTCTGGTGTCAGAGCTTTAGCTATTACCAGAAGTTATAGCTAAGTTTGCCTAGTTGTAGATTGTTGGCCGAAGTTTTAGCTATGGTGGTCAATTGTAGCTAAGTTTGAAAATTTTTAGCCCAGGTACCAAAGTTTTAACTATAGTGCACAAGTTGTAGCTATGTTTGACAATCCTTAGATCACATGCCCCTTTCTTAGCTATATAACACAAGTTTAAGCTAAGATTGACAAGTTTTAGTTATGGTGCCAATGTTTTAGTTATGGTGCTCAAGTTGTAGCTAAGTTTGACTTTGTTTAGCTCCGTTTTCAAAGCGTTAGCTATTAGCAGAAGTTTTAGCTATGGTGCTCAATTGTAGCTAAGTTTGAGTAGGTTGAGCTCTGCAGTCAAAGCTTTAGCTATTAGCAGAAGTTATAGCTAAGTTTGCCTAGTTGTAGATTGTTGGCCGAAATTTTAGCTATGGTGGTCAATTGTAGCTAAGTTTGAAAATTTTTAGCCCTGGTACCAAAGTTTTAACTATAGTGCACAAGTTCTAGCTAAGTTTGACAATCCTTAGATCGCATGCCCCACTCTTACCTATATAACACAAGTTTAAGCTAAGATTGACAAGTTTTAGTTACGGTGCCAATGTTTTAGTTATGGTGCTCAAGTTGTAGCTAAGTTTGACTTTGTTTAGCTCTGTTGTCAAAGCTTTAGCTATTAACAGAAGTTTTAGCTATGGTGCTCAATTGTAGCTAAGTTTGAGTAGGTTTAGCTCAAGTGTAAATGCTTTACCTATTAGCAGAAGTTTTAGCTAAGTTTGCCTTGTTGTAGATTGTTTGCCGAAGTTTTAGCTTTTGTGCTCAATTGTAGCTAAGTTTGACTAGGTTTAGCTCTGGTGTCAAAGCTTTAGCTATTAGCAGAATTTATAGCTAAATTTGCCTAGTTGTAGATTGTTGGCCGAAGTTTTAGCTATGGTGGTCAATTGTAGCTAAGTTTGACTAGGTTTAGCTCTGGTGTCAAAGCTTTAGCTATTAGCAGATGTTCTAGCTATGGTGCTCAATTGTAGCTAAGTTTGAGTAGGTTTAGCTCTGGTGTAAATGCTTTACCTATTAGCAGAAGTTTTAGCTAAATTTGCCTTGCTGTAGATTGTTTGCCGAAGTTTTAGCTGTGGTGCTCAATTGTAGCTAAGTTTGACTAGGTTTAGCTTTGGTTTCAAAGCTTTAGCTATTAGCATAAGTTATAGCTAAGTTTGCCTAGTTGTAGATTGTTGGCCGAAGTTTTAGCTATGGTAGTCAATCGTAGCTAAGTTTGAAAAGTTTTAGCCCTGGTACCAAAGTTTTAACTATAGTGCACAAGTTCTAGCTAAGTTTGACAATCCTTATATCTCATGCCCCTTTCTAAGCTATATAGCACAAGTTTAAGCTAAGATTGACAAGTTCTAGTTACGGTGCCAATGTTTTAGTTATGGTGCTCAAGTTGTAGCTAAGTTTGACTTTGCTTAGCTCCGGTGTCAAAGCTTTAGCTATTAGCAGAAGTTTTAGCTGAGTTTGCCTTGTTGTAGATTGTTTGCCGAAGTTTTAGCTGTGGTGCTCAATTGTAGCCATGTGTGACAAGTTTTAGTCCTGGTTCCAAAGTTTTAGCTATAGTGGACAAGTTCTAACTAAGATTGACAAGTCATAGATCACATACCCCACTCTTAGCTATATAGCACAAGTTTTAGCTTAGTTTGGCTAGTTCAAGATTGTGGGCCGAAGTTTTAGTTTCGGTGCACAAGTTCTAACTAAGTTTGACAAGTCTTAGCTCTCGTGCCTTAATTTTAGATTTATAGCACAAGTTTTAGCTAAGCTAGACTAGTTATAACTTTGGTGCCAAAGTTTTGGCTATGGTGCACAATTTTAGTTAAGGTTGATTAGTTTTAACTTTGGTGCTAATGTTTTAACTGTATAGCACAAGTTTAAGCTAAGTTTGACAAGTTTTAGTTATGGTGCCAATGTTTTAGTTATGGTGCTCAAGTTGTAGCTAAGTTTGACTTTGTTTAGCTCTGTTGTCAAAGCTTTAGCTATTAGAAGAAGTTTTAGCTATGGTGCTCAATTGTAGCTAAGTTTGAGTAGGTTGAGCTCTGATGTCAAAGCTTTAGCTTTTAGCAGAAGTTTTTGCTAAGTTTGCCTTGTTGTAGATTGTTTGCCGAAGTTTTAGCTGTGGTGCTCAATTGTAGCTAAGTTTGACTAGGTTTAGCTCTGGTGTCAAAGCTTTAGCGATTAGCAGAAGTTATAGCTAAGTTTGCCTAGTTGTAGATTGTTGGCCGAAGTTTTAGCTATGGTGGTCAATTGTAGCTAAGTTTGACTAGGTTTAGCTCTGGTGTCAAAGCTTTAGCTATTAGCAGAAGTTATAGCTAAGTTTGCCTAGTTGTAGATTGTTGGCCGAAGTTTTAGCTATGATGGTCAATTGTAGCTAAGTTTGACTAGGTTTAGCTCTGGTGTCAAAGCTTTAGCTATTAGCAGAAGTTATAGCTAAGTTTGCCTAGTTGTAGATTGTTGGCCGAAGTTTTAGCTATGGTGGTCAATTGTAGCTAAGTTTAAAAATTTTTAGCCCAGGTACCAAAGTTTTAACTATAGTGCACAAGTTGTAGCTATGTTTGACAATCCTTAGATCACATGCCCCTTTCTTAGCTATATAACACAAGTTTAAGCTAAGATTGACAAGTTTTAGTTATGGTGCTCAAGTTGTAGCTAAGTTTGACTTTGTTTAGCTCCGTTGTCAAAGCGTTAGCTATTAGCAGAAGTTTTAGCTATGGTGCTCAATTGTAGCTAAGTTTGAGCAGGTTGAGCTCTGCAGTCAAAGCTTTAGCTATTAGCAGAAGTTATAGCTAAGTTTGCCTAGTTGTAGATTGTTGGCCGAAGTTTTAGCTATGATGGTCAATTGTAGCTAAGTTTGACTAGGTTTAGCTCTGGTGTCAAAGCTTTAGCTATTAGCAGAAGTTATAGCTAAGTTTGCCTAGTTGTAGATTGTTGCCCGAAGTTTTAGCTATGTTGGTCAATTGTAGCTAAGTTTGAAAATTTTTAGCCCAGGTACCAAAGTTTTAACTATAGTGCACAAGTTCTAGCTAAGTTTGACAATCCTTAGATCACATGCCTCACTCTTAGCTATATAGCACAAGTTTAAGCTAGGATTGACAAGTTTTAGTTATGGTGCCAATGTTTTAGTTATGGTGCTCAAGTTGTAGCTAAGTTTGACTTTGTTTAGCTAAGTTGTCAAAGCTTTAGCTATTAGCAGATGTTTTAGCTATGGTGCTCAATCGTAGCTAAGTTTGAGTAGGTTTAGCTCTGGTGTCAAAGCTTTACCTATTAGCAGAAGTTTTAGCTAAGTTTGCCTTGTTGTAGATTCTTTGCCGAAGTTTTAGTTATGGTGCTCAATTGTAGCTAAGTTTGAGTAGGTTTAGCTCTGGTGTCAAAGCTTTAGCTATTAGCAGAAGTTATAGCTAAGTTTGCCTAGTTGTAGATTGTTGGCCGAAGTTTTAGCTATGATGGTCAATTGTAGCTAAGTTTGACTAGGTTTAGCTCTGGTGTCAAAGCTTTAGCTATTAGCAGAAGTTATAGCTATGTTTGCCTAGTTGTAGATTGTTGGCCGAAGTTTTAGCTATGGTGGTCAATTGTAGCTAAGTTTGAAAATTTTTAGCCCAGGTACCAAAGTTTTAACTATAGTGCACAAGTTGTAGCTATGTTTGACAATCCTTAGATCACATGCCCCTTTCTTAGCTATATAACACAAGTTTAAGCTAAGATTGACAAGTTTTAGTTATGGTGCCAATGTTTTAGTTATGGTGCTCAAGTTGTAGCTAAGTTTGACTTTGTTTAGCTCCGTTGTCAAAGCGTTAGCTATTAGCAGAATTTTTAGCTATGGTGCTCAATTGTAGCTAAGTTTGAGTAGGTTGAGCTCTGCAGTCAAAGCTTTAGCTATTAGCAGAAGTTATAGCTAAGTTTGCCTAGTTGTAGATTGTTGGCCGAAATTTTAGCTATGGTGGTCAATTGTAGCTAAGTTTGAAAATTTTTAGCCCTGGTACCAAAGTTTTAACTATAGTGCACAAGTTCTAGCTAAGTTTGACAATCCTTAGATCGCATGCCCCACTCTTACCTATATAACACAAGTTTAAGCTAAGATTGACAAGTTTTAGTTACGGTGCCAATGTTTTAGTTATGGTGCTCAAGTTGTAGCTAAGTTTGACTTTGTTTAGCTCTGTTGTCAAAGCTTTAGCTATTAACAGAAGTTTTAGCTATGGTGCTCAATTGTAGCTAAGTTTGAGTAGGTTTAGCTCAAGTGTAAATGCTTTACCTATTAGCAGAAGTTTTAGCTAAGTTTGCCTTGTTGTAGATTGTTTGCCGAAGTTTTAGCTTTTGTGCTCAATTGTAGCTAAGTTTGACTAGGTTTAGCTCTGGTGTCAAAGCTTTAGCTATTAGCAGAATTTATAGCTAAATTTGCCTAGTTGTAGATTGTTGGCCGAAGTTTTAGCTATGGTGGTCAATTGTAGCTAAGTTTGACTAGGTTTAGCTCTGGTGTCAAAGCTTTAGCTATTAGCAGATGTTCTAGCTATGGTGCTCAATTGTAGCTAAGTTTGAGTAGGTTTAGCTCTGGTGTAAATGCTTTACCTATTAGCAGAAGTTTTAGCTAAATTTGCCTTGCTGTAGATTGTTTGCCGAAGTTTTAGCTGTGGTGCTCAATTGTAGCTAAGTTTGACTAGGTTTAGCTCTGGTTTCAAAGCTTTAGCTATTAGCATAAGTTATAGCTAAGTTTGCCTAGTTGTAGATTGTTGGCCGAAGTTTTAGCTATGGTAGTCAATCGTAGCTAAGTTTGAAAAGTTTTAGCCCTGGTACCAAAGTTTTAACTATAGTGCACAAGTTCTAGCTAAGTTTGACAATCCTTATATCTCATGCCCCTTTCTAAGCTATATAGCACAAGTTTAAGCTAAGATTGACAAGTTCTAGTTACGGTGCCAATGTTTTAGTTATGGTGCTCAAGTTGTAGCTAAGTTTGACTTTGCTTAGCTCCGGTGTCAAAGCTTTAGCTATTAGCAGAAGTTTTAGCTGAGTTTGCCTTGTTGTAGATTGTTTGCCGAAGTTTTAGCTGTGGTGCTCAATTGTAGCCATGTGTGACAAGTTTTAGTCCTGGTTCCAAAGTTTTAGCTATAGTGGACAAGTTCTAACTAAGATTGACAAGTCATAGATCACATACCCCACTCTTAGCTATATAGCACAAGTTTTAGCTTAGTTTGGCTAGTTCAAGATTGTGGGCCGAAGTTTTAGTTTCGGTGCACAAGTTCTAACTAAGTTTGACAAGTCTTAGCTCTCGTGCCTTAATTTTAGATTTATAGCACAAGTTTTAGCTAAGCTAGACTAGTTATAACTTTGGTGCCAAAGTTTTGGCTATGGTGCACAATTTTAGTTAAGGTTGATTAGTTTTAACTTTGGTGCTAATGTTTTAACTGTATAGCACAAGTTTAAGCTAAGTTTGACAAGTTTTAGTTATGGTGCCAATGTTTTAGTTATGGTGCTCAAGTTGTAGCTAAGTTTGACTTTGTTTAGCTCTGTTGTCAAAGCTTTAGCTATTAGAAGAAGTTTTAGCTATGGTGCTCAATTGTAGCTAAGTTTGAGTAGGTTGAGCTCTGATGTCAAAGCTTTAGCTTTTAGCAGAAGTTTTTGCTAAGTTTGCCTTGTTGTAGATTGTTTGCCGAAGTTTTAGCTGTGGTGCTCAATTGTAGCTAAGTTTGACTAGGTTTAGCTCTGGTGTCAAAGCTTTAGCGATTAGCAGAAGTTATAGCTAAGTTTGCCTAGTTGTAGATTGTTGGCCGAAGTTTTAGCTATGGTGGTCAATTGTAGCTAAGTTTGACTAGGTTTAGCTCTGGTGTCAAAGCTTTAGCTATTAGCAGAAGTTATAGCTAAGTTTGCCTAGTTGTAGATTGTTGGCCGAAGTTTTAGCTATGATGGTCAATTGTAGCTAAGTTTGACTAGGTTTAGCTCTGGTGTCAAAGCTTTAGCTATTAGCAGAAGTTATAGCTAAGTTTGCCTAGTTGTAGATTGTTGGCCGAAGTTTTAGCTATGGTGGTCAATTGTAGCTAAGTTTAAAAATTTTTAGCCCAGGTACCAAAGTTTTAACTATAGTGCACAAGTTGTAGCTATGTTTGACAATCCTTAGATCACATGCCCCTTTCTTAGCTATATAACACAAGTTTAAGCTAAGATTGACAAGTTTTAGTTATGGTGCTCAAGTTGTAGCTAAGTTTGACTTTGTTTAGCTCCGTTGTCAAAGCGTTAGCTATTAGCAGAAGTTTTAGCTATGGTGCTCAATTGTAGCTAAGTTTGAGCAGGTTGAGCTCTGCAGTCAAAGCTTTAGCTATTAGCAGAAGTTATAGCTAAGTTTGCCTAGTTGTAGATTGTTGGCCGAAGTTTTAGCTATGATGGTCAATTGTAGCTAAGTTTGACTAGGTTTAGCTCTGGTGTCAAACCTTTAGCTATTAGCAGAAGTTATAGCTAAGTTTGCCTAGTTGTAGATTGTTGCCCGAAGTTTTAGCTATGGTGGTCAATTGTAGCTAAGTTTGAAAATTTTTAGCCCAGGTACCAAAGTTTTAACTATAGTGCACAAGTTCTAGCTAAGTTTGACAATCCTTAGATCACATGCCTCACTCTTAGGTATATAACACAAGTTTAAGCTAGGATTGACAAGTTTTAGTTATGGTGCCAATGTTTTAGTTATGGTGCTCAAGTTGTAGCTAAGTTTGACTTTGTTTAGCTAAGTTGTCAAAGCTTTAGCTATTAGCAGATGTTTTAGCTATGGTGCTCAATCGTAGCTAAGTTTGAGTAGGTTTAGCTCTGGTGTCAAAGCTTTACCTATTAGCAGAAGTTTTAGCTAAGTTTGCCTTGTTGTAGATTCTTTGCCGAAGTTTTAGTTATGGTGCTCAATTGTAGCTAAGTTTGAGTAGGTTTAGCTCTGGTGTCAAAGCTTTAGCTATTAGCAGAAGTTATAGCTAAGTTTGCCTAGTTGTAGATTGTTGGTCGAAGTTTTAGCTATGGTGGTCAATAGTAGCTAAGTTTAAAAATTTTTAGCTCTGGTACCAAAGTTTTAACTATAGTGCACAAGTTCTAGCTAAGTTTGCCTAGTTGTAGAATGTTGGCCGAAGTTTTAGCTATGATGGTCAATTGTAGCTAAGTTTGACTAGGTTTAGCTCTGGTATCAAAGCTTTAGCTATTAGCAGATGTTTTAGCTATGGTGCTCAAATGTAGCTAAGTTTGAGTAGGTTTAGCTCTGGTGTAAATGCTTTACCTATTAGCAGAAGTTTTAGCTAAGTTTGCCTTGCTGTAGATTGTTTGCCAAAGTTTTAGCTGTGATGCTCAATTGTAGCTAAGTTTGACTAGGTTTAGCTCTGGTGTCAAAGCTTTAGCTATTAGCATAAGTTATAGCTAAGTTTGCCTAGTTGTAGATTGTTGGCCGAAGTTTTAGCTATGGTGCTCAATTGTAGCCATGTGTGACAAGTTTTAGCCCTGGTTCCAAAGTTTTAGCTGTGGTGCTCAATTGTAGCTAAGTTTTACTAGGTTTAGCTCTGGTGTCAAAGCTTTAGGTATTAGCAGAAGTTATAGCTAAGTTTGCCTAGTTGTAGATTGTTGGCCGAAGTTTTAGCTATTGTGGTCAATTGTAGCTAAGTTTGACTAGGTTTAGCTCAGGTGTCAAAGGTTTAGCTATTAGCAGAAGTTATAGCTAAGTTTGCCTAGTTGTAGATTGTTGGCCGAAGTTTTAGCTATGGTGGTCAACCGTAGCTAAGTTTGAAAATTTTTAGCCCTGGTACCAAAGTTTTAGCTATAGTGCACTAGTTCTAGCTAAGTTTGACAATCCTTAGATCGCATGCCCCACTCTTAGCTATATAGCACAAGTTTAAGCTAAGATTGACAAGTTTTAGTTACGGTGCCAATGTTTTAGTTACGCTGCTCAAGTTGTAGCTAAGTTTGACTTTGTTTAGCTCCGGTGTCAAAGCTTTAGCTATTAGCAGAAGTTTTAGCTAAGTTTGCGTAGTTGTAGATTGTTGGCCGAAGTTTTAGCTATGGTGGTCAATTGTAGCTAAGTTTGACAAGGTTTAGCTCTGGTGTCAAAGCTTTAGCTATTAGCAGAAGTTATAGCTAGGTTTGCCTAGTTGTAGATTGTTGGCCGAAGTTTTAGTTATGGTGGTCAATCGTAGCTAAGTTTGAACAGTTTTAGCCCTGGTACCAAAGTACTAGCTATAGTGCACAAGTTCTAGCTATGTTTGACAATCCTTAGATCGCATGCCCCACTCTTAGCTATATAGCACAAGTTTAAGCTAAGATTGACAAGTTTTAGTTACGGTGCCAATGTTTTAGTTATGGTACTCAAGTTGTAGCTAAGTTTGACTTTGTTTAGCTCTATGGTCAAAGCTTTAGCTATTAGCAGAAGTTTTAGCTAAGTTTGCCTAATTGTAGATTGTTGGCCGAAGTTTTAGCTATGGTGCTCAATTGTAGCCATGTGTGACAATTTTTAACCCTGGTTCCAAAGTTTTAGCTATAGTGGAGAAGTTCTAACTAAGATTAATAAGCCATAGATAACATACCCCACTCTTAGCTATATAGCACAAGTTTTAGCTTAGTTTGGCTAGTTCAAGATTGTGGGCCGAAGTTTTAGTTTCGGTGCACAAGTTCTAACTAAGTTTGACAAGTCTTAGCTCCCGTGCCTTAGTTTTAGCTTTATAGCACAAATTTTAGCTAAGCTAGACTAGTTATAACTTTGGTGCCAAAGTTTTGCTATGGTGCACAATTTTAGTTAAGTTTGATTAGTTTTAACTTTGGTGCCAATGTTTTAACTGTATAGCACAAGTTTAAGCTGAGTTTGACAAGTTTTAGTTATGGTGCCAATGTTTTAGTTATGGTGCTCAAGTTGTAGCTAAGTTTGACTTTGTTTAGCTCCGGTGTCAAAGCTTTATCTTTTAGCAGAAGTTATAGCTAAGTTTGCCTAGTTGTAGATTGTGGGCCGAAGTTTTAGCTATGGTGGTCAATCGTAGCTAAGTTTGAAAAGTTTCAGCCCTGGTACAAAAGGTTTAGCTATAGTGCACAAGTTCTACCTAAGTTTGACAATCGTTAGATGACATGCCCCACTCTTAGCTATATAGCACAAGTTTAAGCTAAGATTGACAAGTTTTAGTTATGCTGCCAATGTTTTAGTTATGGTGCTCAAGTTGTAGCTAATTTTGACTTTGTTTAGCTCCGGTATCAAAGCTTTTGCTATTCGCAGAAGTTTTACCTAAGTTTGCCTTATTGTAGATTGTTTGCCGAAGTTTTAGCTGTGGTGCTCATTTGTAGCTAAGTTTGACTAGGTTTAGCTCTGGTGTCAAAGCTTTAGCTATTTGTAGAAGTTATAGCTAAGTTTGCCTAATTGTAGATCGTGGGCCGAAGTTTTAGCTATGGTGGTCAATCGTAGCTAAGTTTGAAAAGTTTTAGCCTTGGTACCAAATTTTTAACTACAGTGCACAAGTTCTAGCTAAGTTTGACAATCCTTAGATCACATGCTCCACTCTTAGCTATATAGCACAAGTTTAAGCTAAGTTTGACAAGTTTTAGTTATGGTGCCAATGTTTTAGTTATGGTGCTCAAGTTGTAGCTAAGTTTGACTTTGTTTAGCTCCGGTGTCAAAGCTTTTGCTATTAGTAGAAGTTTTAGCTAAGTTTGCCTTGTTGTAGATTGTTTGCCGAAGTTTTAGCTGTGGTGCTCAATTGTAGCTAAGTCTGACTAGGTTTAGCTCTGGTGTCAAAGCTTTAGCTATTAGCAGAAGTTATAGCTAAGTTTGCCTAGTTGTAGATTGTGGGCCGAAGTTTTAGCTATGGTGGTCAATCGTAGCTAAGTTTGAAAAGTTTTAGCCCTGGTACCAAAGTTTTAGCTATAGTGCACAAGTTCTAGCTAAGTTTGACAATCGTTAGATGACATGCCCCACTCTTAGCTATATAGCACAGGTTTAAGCTAAGATTGACAAGTTTTAGTTATGGTGCCAATGTTTTAGTTATGGTGCTCAAGTTGTAGCTAATTTTGACTTTGTTTAGCTCCGGTGTCAAAGCTTTAGCTATTAGCAGAAGTTTTACCTAAGTTTGCCTTGTTGTAGATTGTTTGCCGAAGTTTTAGCTGTGGTGCTCATTTATAGCTAAGTTTCACTTGGTTTAGCTCTGGTGTCAAAGCTTTAGCTATTAACAGAAGTTATAGCTAAGTTTGCCTAGTTGTGATTGTTTCCCGAAGTTTTAGCTGTGGTGCTCAATTGTAGCTAAGTTTGACTAGGTTTAGCTCTGGTGTCAAAGCTTTAGCTATTAGCAGAAGTTATAGCTAAGTTTGCCTAGTTGTAGATTGTGGGCCGAAGTTTTAGCTATGGTGGTCAATCGTAGCTAAGTTTGAAAAGTTTTAGCACTGCTACCAAAGTTTTAGCTATAGTGCACAAGTTCTAGCTAAGTTTGACAATTCTTAGATTACATGCCCCACTCTTAGCTATATAGCACAAGTTTAAGATAAGTTTGACAAGTTTTAGTTACGGTGCCAATGTTTTAGTTATGGTGCTCAAGTTGTAGCTAAGTTTGACTTTCTTTAGCTCCGGTGTCAAAGCTTTAGCTATTAGTAGAAGTTTTAGTTAAGTTTGCCTTGTTGTAGATTGTTTGCCGAAGTTTTAGCTGTGGTGCTCATTTATAGCCAAGTCTGACTAGGTTTAGCTCTGGTGTCAAAGCTTTAGCTATTAGCAGAAGTGATAGCTAATTTTGCCTAGTTGTAGATTGTGGGCCGAAGTTTTAGCTATGGTGGTCAATCGTAGCTAAGTTTGAAAAGTTTTAGCCCAGGTACCAAAGTTTTAGCAATAGTGCACAAGTTCTAGCTAAGTTTAAAAATCGTTAGATGACATGCCCCACTCTTAGCTATATAGCACAAGTTTAAGCTAAGATTGACAAGTTTTAGTTATGTTGCCAATGTTTTAGTTATGGTGCTCAAGTTGTAGCTAATTTTGACTTTGTTTAGCTACGGTGTCAAAGCTTTAGCTATTAGCAGAAGTTTTACCTAAGTTTGCCTTGTTGTAGATTGTTTGCCGAAGTTTTAGCTGTGGTGCTCATTTGTAGCTAAGTTTGACTTGGTTTAGCTCTGGTGTCAAAGCTTTAGCTATGAGCAGAAGTTATAGCTATGTTTGCCTAGTTGTAGATTGTTTGCCGAAGTTTTAGCTGTGGTGTTCAATTGTAGCTAAGTTTGACTAGGTTTAGCTCTGGTGTCAAAGCTTTAGCTATTAGCAGAAGTTATAGCTAAGTTTGCCTAGTTATAGATTGTTGTTTGAAGTTTTAGCTATGGTGGTCAATCGTAGCTAAGTTTGAAAACTTTTAGCCCTGGTACCAAAGTTTGAGCTATAGTGCACAAGTTCTAGCTATGTTTGACAATCCTTAGATCACATGCCCCACTCTTAGCTATATAGCACAAGTTTAAGCGAAGATTGACAACTTTAAGTTATGGTGCCAATGTTTTAGTTATGGTGCTTTTTTGAATTGCATGGTTCTAGCAGTTTTTTCTAAGGTAGATCTTAAGAGTCGTTATCATCAGATTAGAATGAAAGAGGGTGATTAGTGGAAAACTGCATTTAAAACTAAACATGGCTTATATGAATGGTTAGTGATGCCATTTGAGCTAACTAATGCACCTAGCACTTTCATGAGACTAATGAACCATGTTCTTAGGGCTTTTATAGGGCATTTCGTAGTTGTCTACTTTGATGACATTCTGATCTATAGCAAGAACTTGGATGAGCATATTGAACATCTTAGAAAAGTGTTAGAAGTGCTTAGAAAGGAAACCTTGTATGCTAACTTAAAGAAATGCACTTTTGGAACAGATAACCTTGTCTTTCTAGGTTTTATTGTGAGTGCAGATGGAATCAAGGTTGATAAAGAAAAGATCAAAGCAATCCAAGAGTGGGCAAGTCCCAAAACTGTTGGTGAAGTAAGAAGCTTCCATGGACTTGCTGGTTTCTACAGAAGATTTATGAAAGATTTTAGCACTTTAGCAGCTCCACTCACTGAAGTAATCAAGAAGAACGTGGGATTCAAGTGGGAACAAGCACAGAAGGAAGCATTTCAAGAGCTGAAACATAAACTCACCCACACACCAGTTCTTTCTCTCCTCATCACATTTGGTGTTGGTGTAGGTGCTGTGCTTATGCAGGAGAAGAAACCTATAGCATTCTTTAGTGAGAAGCTGGGAGGAGCCACCCTGAACTATCCCACTTATGATAAAGAGCTTTATGCACTTGTGAGGGCTTCGCAAATATGGCAGCATTACCTCTGGCCCAAAGAGTTTGTCATTCACACTGATCATGAGTCTCTCAAGCACTTAAAGGGACAGCACAAGCTCAACAAGAGACACGCCAGATGGGTTGAGTTCATAGAAACCTTTCCTTATGTGATCAAATACAAGAAAGGTAAAGATAATGTTGTTGCTGATGCATTATCTCCCAGGTATGTTCTCTTGAACTCTTTAGAGACTAAGTTACATGGGTTTGAGAACATTAAGAGTTTATACACTACAGATGCTGATTTTAAGGATATCTATGCTTCTTGTGAGAAGTTTGGTAGTGGAAAGTACTATAGAGTTGATGGCTTTCTGTTTTATGAAGATAGATTGTGTGTGCCTAACTCTTCTGTTAGAGAACTCTTTGTCAAAGAAGCTCATGCAGGTGGTTTAATGGGTCACTTTGGCGTGGCTAAGACACTGAGCACTGTGCAAGAACACTTCTTTTGGCCACACATGAAAAGAGACATTGAGAGAGCTTGTGAAAGATGCACAACTTGCAAGAAAGCTAAATCCAAAATCCAAAACCACGGTCTGTATACTCCATTACCCATCCCTGTGCATCCTTGGCATGACATTTCTATGGATCTTGTTGTTGGATTGCCTAGAACTAAGACTGGAAAAGATTGTGTGTTTGTTGTAGTTGATAGGTTTTCCAAAATGACTCATTTCATTCCATGTCATAAAACTGATGATGCCATGTATGTAGCTGCATTGTTCTTTAGGGAAATAGTTAGACTACATGGCATGCCTAGAACCATTGTTTCAGATAGAGATACCAAGTTCCTTAGCTTCTTTTGGAAAACATTGTGGTCTAAGCTAGGAACTAAGCTTTGTTTCTCTACTACTTGCCATCCTCAATCAGATGGGCAAACTGAAGTTGTCAATAGGACACTCTCTACTTTACTGCATGCATTGATTAAGAAGAACCTAAAGTCTTGGGAAGAATGTTTGCCACATGTACAGTTTGCTTATAACCATGCTAGACATTCTACATCTAAGTTTTCTCCATTTGAGATTGTCTATGGTTTCAATCCTTTGTCACCTTTGGATCTAATTCCTTTACCTTTGAGTGAAAGAGCTAGCTTAGATGGGAAAAAGAAAGCTGAACTTGTTAAGCAGATACATGAGAAGGCACGGATCAACATAGAGAACAAAACCAAGCTTTATGCTAAACATGCTAACAAGGGTAAAAAGGAGATCATCTTTGAAAAAGGAGACCTAGTTTGGATATACTTAAGAAAGGAGAGGTTTCCCAATGAAAGAAAATCCAAGCTCATGTCCAGAATTGATGGTCCTTTCAAAGTCATCAAGAAACTTAACAACAATGCCTAGCAGCTGGACCTCCAAGGTAAGTATAATGTAAGCTCTAGTTTCAATGTTACTGATCTTAGTCCTTGTTGTGCAGATGAAACGGATTTGAGGTCAAATCCTTCTCAAGTGGGAGAGGATGATGAGATCTTGGCTAGCAATGGAACTGAAGTAACTAAGGAGATGGAGGAGCAGCTTGTACCAGAGCTTAAGGAAGTAGAAGATGGAGTTAAGGAGCAGCATGAACCAGACAAAGACCTTCATGTGCCTCTTGGACCAATGACCCGATCTAGACAAGCAAGATTCAAACAAGCAATGCAACAACTCTTACACACAATTGAGGGCAATCTTGAGAGTGCTAATCCAACCACATTGGTTGTGATCCAAGCCACTTAAGAGATCATCAAGAGAGGTGTTGTGGCCTGCACTCTTTTTCCCTCCTCTTGGCTTTTTCCCAATGGGTTTTCCAACAGAGTTTTTTAATGAGGCTTGTCCACAATACTAGAATAAAGGCCTCTTGGTGATGCTTAGCCCAATTCTGCATCTCAATTTCGTAGCCAAGGAGAAGAGGAGCCTTATTTCCCTTATTTGAATTCAAACTTAGTTTTAATTTCAATCTTTGTTTCTTTAATGTGTGCTAGCTGTGTTTGTTGTTTCCTAAGCACTCAAAACACTCTATATGTACTCTCCTCCTCCTCTATTCTGAATTATCAAACCTTTTATTCTAAAACTTTTCTAAGTGTTTGATCAAACCAGTTTGTCAAGTGAATTTCGGATCCTTTGATCCTTTCATTACAAACACCTTTTCTGTTGAAAGTCTAAGAGACTAACCATCACTCTTAGAAGTTTCAAGGCACGTCCATCTTGTTACAATCATCATTCACGCACCCTAGATCATCATTCCATTCTGCAAATCATCACATAATCGTTGCATCATCTCATTATCATCCATTCCATCACCATCACAGCCTTTGGAGAGTATTCTTGGGATTGATCCTCACCTAGGATCATATCAAGTGGTATCAGAGCAGATCTTACATTCTAAAGTTTCTGCAACTTTTTGAACTTTTCATATTCTGTGATCAAATCGATTCTAGGGCTAAAACTTGTTAGAACAAGGTTAATTAGAGTCTAAATTATCTATTTCAAGTATTGGAATTGATACAAACTCAAAGGAATTCGCTGATCATTGAAAATAAAAAACCTGCAACTTTTGTGACTCTTAATATTCTCTGTGATCTATGGATTTTTGTGATTAAAACCTGTTAGAACTTGTTGTTTAGAGTCTAATCTAACTAGTTTCAGCTTTGGAATCATCTAAAACAAAGAAAAATCACAAATTCTAGAGAGATACAAAACCTCCAATTTTCTTTCGTGCCATAGTTTTAGCTATTAGCAGAAGTTTTAGCTAAGTTTGACTAGTTTTAGTTATGGTGCTCAAGTTGTAGCTAAGTTTGACTTGGTTTAGTTCTGGTGTTAAAGCTTTACCTATTAGCAGAAGTTATAGCTAAGTTTGCCTAGTTGTAGATTGTTGGCCGAAGTTTTAGCTATGATGCTCAATTGTAGCTAAGTGTGACAAGTTTAAGCCCTGGTTCCAAATTTTTAGCTATTAGCAGAAGTTATAGCTAAGTTTGTCTAGTTGTAGTTTGTGGGTCGAAGTTTTATTTATCGTCCAGAATTGTAGCTAAGTTTGACAAGTTTTACCCCTGGTACCAAAGTTTTAGCTATACTGCACAAGTTCTAGCTAAATTTGACAAGTCTTAGATCACACGCCCCACTCTTAGCTATATAGCATAAGTTTTAGTTATGGTACACAAGTTCTAGCTAAGTTTGACAAGTCTTAGCTATCGTGCCATAATTTTAGCTTTATAGCATAAGTTTTAGCTAAGTCACACTAGTTAAAACTTTGGTGCCAAAGTTTTGGCTATGGTGCACAATTTTAGTTTTCACTTTGGTGCCAATTTTTAGATGTGTAGCAAAAGTTTAAGCTAAGTTTGACTAGTTTTAGTTATGGTGCCAAAGTTTTAGTTATGGTGTTCAAGGTGTAGCTAACTTTGATGTTCAGATTTGGTGCCATAGTTTTAGCTATTAGCAGATGCTCTAGCTAAGTTTGCCTAGTTGTAGATTGTTGGCCAATTTTTTGCTATTGTGCTTAATAGTAGCTAAGTTTGACAGGTTTTATCCCTGGTACCAAAGTTTTAGCTATTAGCAGAAGTTATAGCTAAGTTTACCTAGTTGTAGATTGTTAGCCGAAGTTTTAGCTATGCTGCTCAATTGTAGCTAAGTTTGACAAGTTTTAGCCCTGGTACCAAAGTTTTAGCTATAGCACACAAGTTCTAGCTAAGTTTGACAATTCTTAGATCATATGCCCCACTCTTAGCTATATAGCACACGTTTAAGCTACGTTTGACAAGTTTTAGTTATGGTACCAATGTTTTACCTAAGTTTGCCTTGTTGTAGATTGTTTGCCAATGTTTTAGTTATGCTGCTCAAGTTGTAGCTAATTTTGACTTTGTTTAGCTCTGATGTAAAGCTGTAGCTCTTAGCGGAAGTTTTAGCTAAGTTTGCCTAGTTGTAGATTGTTCGGCAAAGTTTTAGCTATGGTGCACAAGTTCTAGCTAAGTTTGACAAGTCTTAGCTGTCGTGCCAGAATTTTAGCTTTATAGCACAAGTTTTAGCTATTTGACTAGTTATAATATTGGTGCCAATGTTTTGGCTATGGTGCACAATTTTAGTTAAGTTTGATTAGTTTTCACTTTGGTGCCAATGTTTTAAATGTGTAGCAAAAGTTTAAGCTAAGTTTGACTAGTTTTAGTTATGGTGCTCAAGGTGTAGCTAACTTTGAAGTTTAGCTTTGGTGCCATAGTTTTAGCTATTAGCAGATGCTTTAGCTAAATTTGCCTAGTTGTAGATTGTTGGCCAATTTTTTTGCTATTGTGCTCAATTGTAGCTAAGTTTAACAGGTTTTAGCCCTGGTACCAAAGTTTTAGCTATTAGCAGAAGTTATAGCTAAGTTTACCTAGTTGTAGATGTTAGCCGAAGTGTTTTAGCTATGCTGCTCAATTGTAGCTAAGTTTGACAAGTTTTAGCCCTGGTACCAAAGTTTTAGCTATAGTGCACAAGTTCTAGCTAAGTTTGACAATTCTTAGATCACATGCCCCTCTCTTAGCTATATAGCATAAGTTTTAGCTAAGTTTTGCTAGTTCTAGATTGTGGGCCGAAGTTTTAGCTATGGTGCACAAGTTCTAGCTAAGTTTGACAAGTCTTAGCTCTCGTGCCAGAATTTTAGCTTTATAGCACAAGTTTTAGATAAATTTGACTAGTTATAATATTGGTGCCAAAGTTTTGGCTATGGTGCACAATTTTAGTTAAGTTTGATTAGTTTTCACTTTGCTGCCAATGTTTTAGTTGTGTAGCAAGAGTTCTTGCTAAGTTTGACAAGTTTTAGTTATGGTGCCAATGTTTTAGCTATGGTGCTCAAGTTGTAGCTAAGTTTGACTCTGTTTAGCTCTGGTGTCAAAGCTTTAGCTATTAGCAGAAGTTATAGCTAAGTTTGCCTAGTTGTAGATTCTTGGCCGAAGTTTTAGCTATGGTACTCAATTGTAGCTAAGTTTGACAAGGTTTAGCCCTGGTTCCAAAGTTTTAGCTATAGTACACAAGTTCTAGCTAAGTTTGACAATTCTTAGATCACATGCCCCTTTCTTATCTATATAGCACAAGTTTTAGCTATGTTTTGCTAGTTCTAGATTGTGGGCCGAAGTTTTAGCTATGGTGCACAAGTTCTAGCTAAGTTTGACAAGTCTTAGCTCTCTTGCCATAATTTTAGCTTTATAGCACAAGTTTTAGCTAAGTTCGACTAGTTATAACTTTGGTGCCAACGTTTTGGCTATGGTGCACAATTTTAGTTAAGTTTGATTAGTTTTCACTTTGGTGCCAATGTTTTAGATGTGTAGCAAGAGTTCTTGCTAAGTTTGACTAGTTTTAGTTATGGTGCCAAAGTTTTAGTTATGGTGCTTAAGGTGTAGCTAAGTTTGACTTCGTTTAGCTTTGATACCATAGTTTTAGCTATTAGCAGATGTTTTAGCTAAGTTTGTCTAGTTGTAGATTGTTGGCCGAAATTTTAGCTATTGTGCTCAACTGTAGCTAAGTTTGACAGGTTTTAGCCCAGGTACCAAAGTTTTAGCTATAGTGCACAAGTTCTAGCTAAGTTTCACAATTCTTAGATCACATGCCCCTCTATTAGCTATATAGCACAAGTTTTAGCTAAGTTTTGCTAGTTCTAGATTCTGGGCCAAAGTTTTAGCTATATGGTGCACAAGGTCTAGCTAAGTTTGACTTTTTTTAGGTCCGGTGTCAAAGCTTTAGCTATTAGTAGAAGTTTTAGCTAAGTTTGCCTAGTGGAAGATTGTTGGCCGAAGTTTTAGCTATGGTACTTAATTGTAGCTAAGTTTGACAAGTTTTAGCCCTGGTACCAAAGTTTTAGCTATAGTGCACAAGTTCTACCTAAGTTTGACAATTCTTAGATCACATGCCCCTCTCTTAGCTATATAGCACAAGTTTTAGCTAAGTTTCTCTAGTTCTAGATTGTGGGCCGATATTTTAGCTATGGTGCACAAGTTCTAGCTAAGTTTGACAAGTCTTAGCTCTCGTGCCAGAATTTTAGCTTTATAGCACAAGTTTTAGATAAATTTGACAAGTTATAATATTGGTGCCAAAGTTTTGGCTATGGTGCACAATTTTAGTTAAGTTTGATTAGTTTTCACTTTGGTGCCAATGTTTTAGTTGTGTAGCAAGAGTTCTAGCTAAGTTTGACTAGTTTTCGTTATGGTGCCAAAGTTTTAGTTATGGTGCTTAAGGTGTAGCTAAGTTTGACTTCGTTTAGCTTTGGTACCATAGTTTTAGCTATTAGCAGATGTTTTAGCTAAGTTTGCCTAGTTGTAGATTGTTGGTCGAAATTTTAGCTATTGTGCTCAACTGTAGCTAAGTTTGACAGGTTTTAGCCCAGGTACCAAAGTTTTAGCTACAGTGCACAAGTTCTAGCTAAGTTTGACAATTCTTAGATCACATGCCCCACTCTTAGCTATATAGGACAAGTTTAAGCTAAGTTTGACAAGTTTTAGTTATGGTGTCAATGTTTTAGCTATGGTGCTCAAGTTGTAGCTAAGTTTGAATTGGTTTAGCTCTGGTGTCAAAGCTTTAGCTATTAGCAGAAGTTATAGCTAAGTTTGCCTAGTTGTAGATTGTTGGCCGAAGTTTTAGCTATGGTGCTCAATTGTAGCTAAGTTTGACAAGTTTTAGCCCTGGTTCCAAAGTTTTAGCTCTGGTTCCAAAGTTTTAGCTATATAGTGCACAACTTCTAGCTAAGTTTGACAAGTCTTAGATCACATGCCTCACTCTTAGCTATATAGCACAAGTTTTAGCTAAGTTTGGCTAGTTCTAAATTGTGGGCCGAAGTTTTAGTTATGGTGCACAAGTTCTAGCTAAGTTTGACAAGTCTTAGCTCTCGTGCCATAATTTTAGCTTTATAGCACAAGTTTTAGCTAAGTTAGACTAGTTATAACTTTGCTGCCAAAGTTTTGGCTATGGTGCACAATTTTAGTTAAGTTTGATTAGTTTTTCACTTTGGTGCCAATGTTTTTAAATGTGTAGCAAAAGTTTAAGCTAAGTTTGACTAGTTTTAGTTATGGTGCTCAAGGTGTAGCTAACGTTGAATTTTAGCTTTGCTGCCATAGTTTTAGCTATTAGCAGATGCTTTAGCTAAGTTTGCCTAGTTGTAGATTGTTCGGCAAAGTTTTAGCTATGGTGCACAAGTTCTAGCTAAGTTTGACAAGTCTTAGCTCTCGTGCCAGAATTTTAGCTTTATAGCACAAGTTTTAGCTATTTGACTAGTTATAATATTGGTGCCAAAGTTTTGGCTATGGTGCACAATTTTAGTTAAGTTTGATTAGTTTTCACTTTGGTGCCAATGTTTTAAATGTGTAGCAAAAGTTTAAGCTAAGTTTGACTAGTTTTAGTTATGGTGCTCAAGGTGTAGCTAACTTTGAAGTTTAGCTTTGGTGCCATAGTTTTAGCTATTAGCAGATGCTTTAGCTAAATTTGCCTAGTTGTAGATTGTTGGCCAATTTTTTTGCTATTGTGCTCAATTGTAGCGAAGTTTAACAGGTTTTAGCCCTGGTACCAAAGTTTTAGCTATTAGCAGAAGTTATAGCTAAGTTTACCTAGTTGTAGATGTTAGCCGAAGTGTTTTAGCTATGCTGCTCAATTGTAGCTAAGTTTGACAAGTTTTAGCCCTGGTACCAAAGTTTTAGCTATAGTGCACAAGTTCTAGCTAAGGTTGACAATTCTTAGATCACATGCCCCTCTCTTAGCTATATAGGACAAGTTTTAGCTATGTTTTGCTAGTTCTAGATTGTGGGCCGAAGTTTTAGCTATGGTGCACAAGTTCTAGCTAAGTTTGACAAGTCTTAGCTCTCGTGCAAGAATTTTAGCTTTATAGCACAAGTTTTAGATAAATTTGACTAGTTATAATATTGGTGCCAAAGTTTTGGCTATGGTGCACAATTTTAGTTAAGTTTGATTAGTTTTCACTTTGCAGCCAATGTTTTAGTTGTGTAGCAAGAGTTCTTGCTAAGTTTGACTAGTTTTCTTTATTGTGCCAAAGTTTTAGTTATGGTGCTCAAGGTGTAGCTAAGTTTGACTTCGTTTAGCTTTGGTACCATAGTTTTAGCTATTAGCAGATGTTTTAGCTAAGTTTGCCTAGTTGTAGATTGTTGGCCGAAATTTTAGCTATTGTGCTCAACTGTAGCTAAGTTTGACAAGTTTTAGCCCTGGTACCAAAGTTTTAGCTATAGTGCACAAGTTCTAGCTATGTTTGACAATTCTTAGATCACAGGCCCCTTTCTTAGCTATATAGCACAAGTTTTAGCTAAGTTTTGCTAGTTCTAGATTGTGGGCCGAAGTTTTAGCTATGGTGCACAAGTTCTAGCTAAGTTTGACAAGTCTTAGCTCTCGTGCCAGAATTTTTAGCTCCATAGCACAAGTTTTAGATAAATTTGACTAGTTATAATATTGGTGCCAAAGTTTTGGCTATGGTGCACAATTTTAGTTTAGTTTGATTAGTTTTCACTTTGGTGCCAATGTTTTAGTTGTGTAGCAAGAGTTCTAGCTAAGTTTGACTAGCTTTCGTTATGGTACCAAATTTTTAGTTATGGTGCTCAAGGTGTAGCTAAGTTTGACTTCATTTAGCTTTGGTACCATAGTTTTAGCTATTAGCAGATGTTTTAGCTAAGTTTGCCTAGTTGTAGATTGTTGGCCGAAATTTTAGCTATTGTGCTCAACTGTAGCTAAGTTTGACAGGTTTTAGCCCTGGTACCAAAGTTTTAGCTATAGTGCACAAGTTCTAGCTAAGTTTGACAATTCTTAGATCACATGCCCCACTCTTAGCTATATAGGACAAGTTTAAGCTAAGTTTGACAAGTTTTTAGTTATGGTGCCAATGTTTTAGCTATGGTGCTCAAGTTGTAGCTAAGTTTTGACTTGGTTTAACTCTGGTGTCAAAGCTTTAGCTATTAGCAGAAGTTATAGCTAAGTTTGCCTAGTTGTAGATTGTTGGCCGAAGTTTTAGCTATGGTGCTCAATTGTAGCTAAGTTTGACAAGTTTTAGCCCTGGTTCCAAAGTTTTAGCTCTGGTTCCAAAGTTTTAGCTATATAGTGCACAACTTCTAGCTAAGTTTGACAAGTCTTAGATCACATGCCTCACTCTTAGCTATATAGCACAAGTTTTAGCTAAGTTTGACTAGTTCTAAATTGGTGGGCCGAAGTTTTAGTTATGGTGCACAAGTTCTCGCTAAGTTTGACAAGTCTTAGCTCTCGTGCCATAATTTTAGCTTTATAGCACAAGTTTTAGCTAAGTTAGACTAGTTATAACTTTGGTGCCAAAGTTTTGGCTATGGTGCAAAATTTTAATTAAATTTGATTAGTTTTTCACTTTGGTGCCAATGTTTTAGCTGTGTAGAACAAGTCTAAGCTAAGTTTGACAAGTTTTAGTTATGGTGCCAATGTTTTAGTTATGCTGCGCAAGGTGTAGTTAATTTTGACTTTGTTTAGCTCTGATGTAAAGCTATAGCTCTTAGCGGAAGTTTTAGCTAAGTTTGCCTAGTTGTAGATTGTTCGGCAAAGTTTTAGCTATGGTGCACAAGTTCTAGCTAAGTTTGACAAGTCTTAGCTGTCGTGCCAGAATTTTAGCTTTATAGCACAAGTTTTAGCTATTTGACTAGTTATAATATTGGTGCCAAAGTTTTGGCTATGGTGCACAATTTTAGTTAAGTTTGATTAGTTTTCACTTTGGTGCCAATGTTTTAAATGTGTAGCAAAAGTTTAAGCTAAGTTTGACTAGTTTTAGTTATGGTGCCAAAGTTTTAGTTATGGTGCTCAAGGTGTAGCTAACGTTGAAGTTTAGCTTTGGTGCCATAGTTTTAGCTATTAGCAGATGCTTTAGCTAAGTTTGCCTAGTTGTAGATTGTTGGCCAATTTTTTGCTATTGTGCTCAATTGTAGCTAAGTTTAACAGGTTTTAGCCCTGGTACCAAAGTTTTAGCGATTAGCAGAAGTTATAGCTAAGTTTACCTAGTTGCAGATGTTAGCCGAAGTGTTTTAGCTATGCTGCTCAATTGTAGCTAAGTTTGACAAGTTTTAGCCCTGGTACCAAAGTTTTAGCTATAGTGCACAAGTTCTAGCTAAGTTTGACAATTCTTAGATCACATGCCCCTCTCTTAGCTATATAGCACAAGTTTTAGCTAAGTTTTGCTAGTTCTAGATTGTGGGCCGAAGTTTTAGCTATGGTGCACAAGTTCTAGCTAAGTTTGACAAGTCTTAGCTCTCGTGCCAGAATTTTAGCTCCATAGCACAAGTTTTCGATAAATTTGACTAGTTATAATATTGGTGCCAAAGTTTTGGCTATGGTGCACAATTTTAGTTAAGTTTGATTAGTTTTCACTTTGGTGCCAATGTTTTAGTTGTGTAGCAAGAGTTCTAGCTAAGTTTGACTAGCTTTCGTTATGGTACCAAATTTTAGTTATGGTGCTCAAGGTGTAGGTAAGTTTGACTTCATTTAGCTTTGGTACCATAGTTTTAGCTATTAGCAGATGTTTTAGCTTAAGTTTGCCTAGTTGTAGATTGTTGGCCGAAATTTTAGCTATTGTGCTCAACTGTAGCTAAGTTTGACAGGTTTTAGCCCAGGTACCAAAGTTTTAGCTATAGTGCACAAGTTCTAGCTAAGTTTTGACAATTCTTAGATCACATGCCCCACTCTTAGCTATATATGACAAGTTTAAGCTAAGTTTGACAAGTTTTAGTTATGGTGCCGGATGTTTTAGCTATGGTGCTCAAGTTGTAGCTAAGTTTGACTTGGTTTAACTCTGGTGTCAAAACTTTAGCTATGTAGCAAAAGTTATAGCTAAGTTTGGCCTAGTTGTAGATTGTTGGCCGAAGTTTTAGCTATGGTGCTCAATTGTAGCTAAGTTTGACAAGTTTTAGCCCTAGTTCCAAAGTTTTAGCTCTGGTTCCAAAGTTTTAGCTATATAGTGCACAACTTCTAGCTAAGTTTGACAAGTCTTAGATCACATGCCTCACTCTTAGCTATATAGCACAAGTTTTAGCTAAGTTTGACTAGTTCTAAATTGTGGGCCGAAGTTTTAGTTATGGGTGCAACAAGTTCTAGCTAAGTTTGACAAGTCTTAGCTCTCGTGCCATAATTTTAGCTTTATAGCACAAGTTTTAGCTAAGTTAGACTAGTTATAACTTTGGTGCCAAAGTTTTGGCTATGGTGCAAAATTTTAATTAAATTTGATTAGTTTTCACTTTGGTGCCAATGTTTTAGCTGTGTAGAACAAGTCTAAGCTAAGTTTGACAAGTTTTAGTTATGGTGCCAATGTTTTAGTTATGCTGCGCAAGTTGTAGTTAATTTTGACTTTGTTTAGCTCTGATGTAAAGCTGTAGCTCTTAGCGGAAGCTTTAGCTAAGTTTGCCCTTAGTTGTAGATTGTTCGGCAAAGTTTTTAGCTATGGTGCACAAGTTCTAGCTAAGTTTGACAAGTTTTAGCTGTCCGTGCCAGAATTTTAGCTTTATAGCACAAGTTTTAGCTATTTGACTAGTTATAATATTGGTGCCAAAGTTTTGGCTATGGTGCACAATTTTAGTTAAGTTTTGATTAGTTTTCACTTTGGTGCCAATGTTTTAAATGTGTAGCAAAAGTTTAAGCCTAAGTTTGACTAGTTTAGTTATGGTGCCAAAGTTTTTAGTTATGGTGCTCAAGGTGTAGCTAACGTTGAAGTTTAGCCTTTGGTGCCATAGTTTAGCTATTAGCAGATGCTTTAGCTAAGTTTGCCTAGTTGTAGATTGTTGGCCAATTTTTTTGCTATTGTGCTCAATTGTAGCTAAGTTTAACAGGTTTTAGGCCTGGTACCAAAGTTTTAGCTATTAGCAGAAGTTATAGCTAAGTTACCTAGTTGCAGATGTTAGCCGAAGTGTTTTTAGCTATGCTGCTCAATTGTAGCTAAGTTTGACAAGTTTTAGCCCTGGTACCCAAAAGTTTTAGCTATAGTGCACAAGTTCTAGCTAAGTTTGACAATTCTTAGATCACATGCCCCTCTCTTAGCTATATAGCACAAGTTTTAGCTAAGTTTTGCTAGTTCTAGATCGTGGGCCGAAGTTTAGCTATGGTGCACAAGTTCTAGCTAAGTTTGACAAGTCTTAGCTCTCGTGCCAGAATTTTAGCTTTATAGCACAAGTTTTAGATAAATTTGACTAGTTATAATATTGGTGCCAAAGTTTTGGCTATGGTGCACAATTTTAGTTAAGTTTGATTAGTTTTCACTTTGCTGCCCATATTTTAGTTGTGTAGCAAGAGTTCTTGCTAAGTTTGACTAGTTTCGTTATGGTGCCAAAGTTTTAGTTATGGTGCTCAAGGTGTAGCTAAGTTTGACTTCGTTTAGCTTGGTACCATAGTTTAGCTATTAGCAGATTTTTAGCTAAGTTTGCCTATTGTAGATTGTTGGCCGAAATTTAGCTATTGTGCTCAACTGTAGCTAAGTTTGACAAGTTTTAGCCCTGGTACCAAAGTTTAGCTATAGTGCACAAGTTCTAGCTAAGTTTGACAATTCTTAGATCACAGGCCCCTTTCTTGCTATATAGCACAAGTTTTAGCTAAGTTTGCTAGTTCTAGATTGTGGGCCGAAGTTTAGCTATGGTGCACAAGTTCTAGCTAAGTTTGACAGTCTTAGCTCTCGTGCCAGAATTTTAGCTTTATAGCACAAGTTTTAGATAAATTTGACTAGTTATAATATTGGTGCCAAAGTTTTGGCTATGGTGCACAATTTTAGTTAAGTTTGATTAGTTTTCACTTTGCAGCCAATGTTTTAGTTGTGTAGCAAGAGTTCTTGCTAAGTTTGACTAGTTTTCTTTATTGTGCCAAAGTTTTAGTTATGGTGCTCAAGGTGTAGCTAAGTTTGACTTCGTTTAGCTTTGGTACCATAGTTTTAGCTATTAGCAGATGTTTTAGCTAAGTTTGCCTAGTTGTAGATTGTTGGCCGAAATTTTAGCTATTGTGCTCAACTGTAGCTAAGTTTGACAAGTTTTAGCCCTGGTACCAAAGTTTTAGCTATAGTGCACAAGTTCTAGCTATGTTTTGACAATTCTTAGATCACAGGCCCCTTTCTTAGCTATATAGCACAAGTTTTAGCTAAGTTTTGCTAGTTCTAGATTGTGGGCCGAAGTTTTAGCTATGGTGCACAAGTTCTAGCTAAGTTTGACAAGTCTTAGCTCTCGTGCCAGAATTTTTAGCTCCATAGCACAAGTTTTAGATAAATTTGACTAGTTATAATATTGGTGCCAAAGTTTTGGCTATGGTGCACAATTTAGTTTAGTTTGATTAGTTTTCACTTTGGTCCAATGTTTTAGTTGTGTAGCAAGAGTTCTAGCTAAGTTTGACTAGCTTTCGTTATGGTACCAAATTTTTAGTTATGGTGCTCAAGGTGTAGCTAAGTTTGACTTCATTTAGCTTTGGTACCATAGTTTTAGCTATTAGCAATGTTTAGCTAAGTTTGCCTAGTTGTAGATTGTTAGCCGAAATTTTAGCTATTGTGCTCAACTGTAGCTAAGTTTGACAGGTTTAGCCCTGGTACCAAAGTTTTAGCTATAGTGCACAAGTTCTAGCTAAGTTTGACAATTCTTAGATCACATGCCCCACTCTTAGCTATATAGACAAGGTTTAAGCTAAGTTTGACAAGTTTAGTTATGGTGCCAATGTTTAGCTATGGTGCTCAAGTTGTAGCTAAGTTTGACTTGGTTAACTCTGGTGTCAAAGCTTTAGCTATTAGCAGAAGTTATAGCTAAGTTTGCCTAGTTGTAGATTGTTGGCCGAAGTTTTAGCTATGGTGCTCAATTGTAGCTAAGTTTGACAAGTTTTAGCCCTGGTTCCAAAGTTTTAGCTCTGGTTCCAAAGTTTTAGCTATATAGTGCACAACTTCTAGCTAAGTTTGACAAGTCTTAGATCACATGCCTCACTCTTAGCTATATAGCACAAGTTTTAGCTAAGTTTGACTAGTTCTAAATTGTGGGCCGAAGTTTTAGTTATGGTGCACAAGTTCTCGCTAAGTTTGACAAGTCTATGCTCTCGTGCCATAATTTTAGCTTTATAGCACAAGTTTTAGCTAAGTTAGACTAGTTATAACTTTGGTGCCAAAGTTTTGGCTATGGTGCAAAATTTTAATTAAATTTGATTAGTTTTCACTTTGGTGCCAATGTTTTAGCTGTGTAGAACAAGTCTAAGCTAAGTTTGACAAGTTTTAGTTTATGGTGCCAATGTTTTAGTTATGCTGCGCAAGGTGTAGTTAATTTTGACTTTGTTTAGCTCTGATGTAAAGCTATAGCTCTTAGCGGAAGTTTTAGCTAAGTTTGCCTAGTTGTAGATTGTTCGGCAAAGTTTTAAGCTATGGTGCACAAGTTCTAGCTAAGTTTGACAAGTCTTAGCTGTCGTGCCAGAATTTTAGCTTTAACACAATTTTTAGCTATTTGACTAGTTATAATATTGGTGCCAAAGTTTTGGCTATGGTGCACAATTTTAGTTAAGTTTGATAGTTTTCACTTTGGTGCCAATTTTTAAATGTGTAGCAAAAGTTTAAGCTAAGTTTGACTAGTTTTAGTTATGGTGCCAAAGTTTTAGTTATGGTGCTCAAGGTGTAGCTAACGTTGAAGTTTAGCTTTGGTGCCATAGTTTTAGCTATTAGCAGATGCTTTAGCTAAGTTTGCCTAGTTGTAGATTGTTGGCCAATTTTTTTTGCTATTGTGCTCAATTGTAGCTAAGTTTAACAGGTTTTAGCCCTGGTACCAAAGTTTTAGCGATTAGCAGAAGTTATAGCTAAGTTTACCTAGTGCAGATGTTAGCCGAAGTGTTTTAGCTATGCTGCTCAATTGTAGCTAAGTTTGACAAGTTTTAGCCCTGTACCAAAGTTTTAGCTATAGTGCACAAGTTCTAGCTAAGTTTGACAATTCTTAGATCACATGCCCCTCTCTAGCTATATAGCACAAGTTTAGCTAAGTTTTGCTAGTTCTAGATTGTGGGCCGAAGTTTTAGCTATGGTGCACAAAGTTCTAGCTAAGTTTGACAAGTCTTAGCTCTCGTGCCAGAATTTTAGCTCCATAGCACAAGTTTTCGATAAATTTGACTAGTTATAATATTGGTGCCAAAGTTTTGGCTATGGTGCACAATTTTAGTTAAGTTTGATTAGTTTTCACTTTGGTGCCAATGTTTTAGTTGTGTAGCAAGAGTTCTAGCTAAGTTTGACTAGCTTTCGTTATGGTACCAAATTTTTAGTTATGGTGCTCAAGGTGTAGGTAAGTTTGACTTCATTTAGCTTTGGTACCATAGTTTTAGCTATTAGCAGATGTTTTTAGCTAAGTTTGCCTAGTTGTAGATTGTTGGCCGAAATTTTAGCTATTGTGCTCAACTGTAGCTAAGTTTGACAGGTTTTAGCCCAGGTACCAAAGTTTTAGCTATAGTGCACAAGTTCTAGCTAAGTTTGACAATTCTTAGATCACATGCCCCACTCTTAGCTATATATGACAAGTTTAAGCTAAGTTTGACAAGTTTTAGTTATGGTGCCGATGTTTTAGCTATGGTGCTCAAGTTGTAGCTAAGTTTGACTTGGTTTAACTCTGGTGTCAAAACTTTAGCTATTAGCAAAAGTTTAGCTAAGTTTGCCTAGTTGTAGATTGTTGGCCGAAGTTTAGCTATGGTGCTCAATTGTAGCTAAGTTTGACAAGTTTTAGCCTAGTTCCAAAGTTTTAGCTCTGGTTCCAAAGTTTTAGCTATATAGTGCACAACTTCTAGCTAAGTTTGACAAGTCTTAGATCACATGCCTCACTCTTAGCTATATAGCAACAAGTTTTAGCTAAGTTTGACTAGTTCTAAATTGTGGGCCGAAGTTTTAGTTATGGTGCACAAGTTCTAGCTAAGTTTGACAAGTCTTAGCTCTCGTGCCATAATTTTAGCTTTATAGCACAAGTTTTAGCTAAGTTAGACTAGTTATAACTTTGGTGCCAAAGTTTTGGCTATGGTGCAAAATTTTAATTAAATTTGATTAGTTTTCACTTTGGTGCCAATGTTTTAGCTGTGTAGAACAAGTCTAAGCTAAGTTTGACAAGTTTTAGTTATGGTGCCAATGTTTTAGTTATGCTGCGCAAGTTGTAGTTAATTTTGACTTTGTTTAGCTCTGATGTAAAGCTGTAGCTCTTAGCGGAAGTTTAGCTAAGTTTGCCTAGTTGTAGATTGTTCGGCAAAGTTTTAGCTATGGTGCACAAGTTCTAGCTAAGTTTGACAAGTCTTAGCTGTCGTGCCAGAATTTTAGCTTTATAGCACAAGTTTTAGCTATTTGACTAGTTATAATATTGGTGCCAAAGTTTTGGCTATGGTGCACAATTTTAGTTAAGTTTGATTAGTTTTCACTTTGGTGCCAATGTTTTAAATGTGTAGCAAAAGTTTAAGCTAAGTTTGACTAGTTTTAGTTATGGTGCCAAAGTTTTAGTTATGGTGCTCAAGGTGTAGCTAACGTTGAAGTTTTAGCTTTGGTGCCATAGTTTTAGCTATTAGCAGATGCTTTAGCTAAGTTTGCCTAGTTGTAGATTGTTGGCCAATTTTTTTTGCTATTGTGCTCAATTGTAGCTAAGTTTAACAGGTTTTAGCCCTGGTACCAAAGTTTTAGCTATTAGCAGAAGTTATAGCTAAGTTTACCTAGTTGCAAGATGTTAGCCGAAGTGTTTTAGCTATGCTGCTCAATTGTAGCTAAGTTTGACAAGTTTTAGCCCTGGTACCAAAGTTTAGCTATAGTGCACAAGTTCTAGCTAAGTGTTGACAATTCTTAGATCACATGCCCCTCTCTTAGCTATATAGCACAAGTTTTAGCTAAGTTTTGCTAGTTCTAGATCGTGGGCCGAAGTTTTAGCTATGGTGCACAAGTTCTAGCTAAGTTTGACAAGTCTTAGCTCTCGTGCCAGAATTTTAGCTTTATAGCACAAGTTTTAGATAAATTTGACTAGTTATAATATTGGTGCCAAAGTTTTGGCTATGGTGCACAATTTTAGTTAAGTTTGATTAGTTTTCACTTTGCTGCCCATATTTTAGTTGTGTAGCAAGAGTTCTTGCTAAGTTTGACTAGTTTCGTTATGGTGCCAAAGTTTTAGTTATGGTGCTCAAGGTGTAGCTAAGTTTGACTTCGTTTAGCTTTGGTACCATAGTTTTAGCTATTAGCAGATGTTTTAGCTAAGTTTGCCTAGTTGTAGATTGTTGGCCGAAATTTAGCTATTGTGCTCAACTGTAGCTAAGTTTGACAAGTTTTAGCCCTGGTACCAAAGTTTTAGCTATAGTGCACAAGTTCTAGCTAAGTTTGACAATTCTTAGATCACAGGCCCCTTTCTTAGCTATATAGCACAAGTTTTAGCTAAGTTTTGCTAGTTCTAGATTGTGGGCCGAAGTTTTTAGCTATGGTGCACAAGTTCTAGCTAAGTTTGACAAGTCTTAGCTCTCGTGCCAGAATTTTAGCTTCATAGCACAAGTTTTAGATAAATTTGACTAGTTATAATATTGGTGCCAAAATTTTGGCTATGGTGCACAATTTTAGTTAAGTTTGATTAGTTTTCACTTTGGTGCCAATGTTTTAGTTGTGTAGCAAGAGTTCTAGCTAAGTTTGACTAGCTTTCGTTATGGTACCAAATTTTTAGTTATGGTGCTCAAGGTGTAGCTAAGTTTGACTTCATTTAGCTTTGGTACCATAGTTTTAGCTATTAGCAAGATGTTTTAGCTAAGTTTGCCTAGTTGTAGATTGTTGGCCGAAATTTTAGCTATTGTGCTCAACTGTAGCTAAGTTTGACAGGTTTTAGCCCTGGTACCAAAGTTTTAGCTATAGTGCACAAGTTCTAGCTAAGTTTGACAATTCTTAGATCACATGCCCCACTCTTAGCTATATAGGACAAGTTTAAGCTAAGTTTGACAAGTTTTAGTTATGGTGCCAATGTTTTAGCTATGGTGCTCAAGTTGTAGCTAAGTTTGACTTGGTTTAACTCTGGTGTCAAAGCTTTAGCTATTAGCAGAAGTTATAGCTAAGTTTGCCTAGTTGTAGATTGTTGGCCGAAGTTTTAGCTATGGTGCTCAATTGTAGCTAAGTTTGACAAGTTTTAGCCCTGGTTCCAAAGTTTTAGCTCTGGTTCCAAAGTTTTAGCTATATAGTGCACAACTTCTAGCTAAGTTTGACAAGTCTTAGATCACATGCCTCAACTCTTAGCTATATAGCACAAGTTTTAGCTAAGTTTGACTAGTTCTAAATTGTGGGCCGAAGTTTTAGTTATGGTGCACAAGTTCTCGCTAAGTTTGACAAGTCTTAGCTCTCGTGCCATAATTTTAGCTTTATAGCACAAGTTTTAGCTAAGTTAGACTAGTTATAACTTTGGTGCCAAAGTTTTGGCTATGGTGCAAAATTTTAATTAAATTTGATTAGTTTTTCACTTTGGTGCCAATGTTTTAGCTGTGTAGAACAAGTCTAAGCTAAGTTTGACAAGTTTTAGTTATGGTGCCAATGTTTTAGTTATGCTGCGCAAGGTGTAGTTAATTTTGACTTTGTTTAGCTCTGATGTAAAGCTATAGCTCTTAGCGGAAGTTTTTAGCTAAGTTTGCCTAGTTGTAGATTGTTCGGCAAAATTTTAGCTATGGTTGCACAAGTTCTAGCTAAGTTTGACAAGTCTTAGCTGTCGTGCCAGAAATTTTAGCTTTATAGCACAAGTTTTAGCTATTTGACTAGTTATAATATTGGTGCCAAAGTTTTGGCTATGGTGCACAATTTTAGTTAAGTTTGATTAGTTTTCACTTTGGTGCCAATGTTTTAAATGTGTAGCAAAAGTTTAAGCTAAGTTTGACTAGTTTTAGTTATGGTGCCAAAGTTTTAGTTATGGTGCTCAAGGTGTAGCTAACGTTGAAGTTTAGCTTTGGTGCCATAGTTTTAGCTATTAGCAGATGCTTTAGCTAAGTTTGCCTAGTTGTAGATTGTTGGCCAATTTTTTTGCTATTGTGCTCAATTGTAGCTAAGTTTAACAGGTTTTTAGCCCTGGTACCAAAGTTTTAGCGATTAGCAGAAGTTATAGCTAAGTTTACCTAGTTGCAGATGTTAGCCGAAGTGTTTTAGCTATAGTACACAAGTTCTAGCTAAGTTTGACAATTCTTAGATCACATGCCCCTTTCTTAGCTATATAGCACAAGTTTTAGCTATGTTTTGCTAGTTCTAGATTGTGGGCCGAAGTTTTAGCTATGGTGCACAAGTTCTAGCTAAGTTTGACAAGTCTTAGCTCTCTTGCCATAATTTTAGCTTTATAGCACAAGTTTTAGCTAAGTTCGACTAGTTATAACTTTGGTGCCAACGTTTTGGCTATGGTGCACAATTTTAGTTAAGTTTGATTAGTTTTCACTTTGGTGCCAATGTTTTAGATGTGTAGCAAGAGTTCTTGCTAAGTTTGACTAGTTTTAGTTATGGTGCCAAAGTTTTAGTTATGGTGCTTAAGGTGTAGCTAAGTTTGACTTCGTTTAGCTTTGATACCATAGTTTTAGCTATTAGCAGATGTTTTAGCTAAGTTTGCCTAGTTGTAGATTGTTGGCCGAAATTTTAGCTATTGTGCTCAACTGTAGCTAAGTTTGACAGGTTTTAGCCCAGGTACCAAAGTTTTAGCTATAGTGCACAAGTTCTAGCTAAGTTTCACAATTCTTAGATCACATGCCCCTCTATTAGCTATATAGCACAAGTTTTAGCTAAGTTTTGCTAGTTCTAGATTCTGGGCCAAAGTTTTAGCTATATGGTGCACAAGGTCTAGCTAAGTTTGACTTTTTTTAGGTCCGGTGTCAAAGCTTTAGCTATTAGTAGAAGTTTTAGCTAAGTTTGCCTAGTGGAAGATTGTTGGCCGAAGTTTTAGCTATGGTACTTAATTGTAGCTAAGTTTGACAAGTTTTAGCCCTGGTACCAAAGTTTTAGCTATAGTGCACAAGTTCTACCTAAGTTTGACAATTCTTAGATCACATGCCCCTCTCTTAGCTATATAGCACAAGTTTTAGCTAAGTTTCTCTAGTTCTAGATTGTGTGCCGAAGTTTTAGCTATGGTGCACAAGTTCTAGCTAAGTTTGACAAGTCTTAGCTCTCGTGCCAGAATTTTAGCTTTATAGCACAAGTTTTAGATAAATTTGACTAGTTATAATATTGGTGCCAAAGTTTTGGCTATGGTGCACAATTTTAGTTAAGTTTGATTAGTTTTCACTTTGCTGCCAATGTTTTAGTTGTGTAGCAAGAGTTCTTGCTAAGTTTGACAAGTTTTAGTTATGGTTCCAATGTTTTAGCTATGGTGCTCAAGTTGTAGCTAAGTTTGACTCTGTTTAGCTCTGGTGTCAAAGCTTTAGCTATTAGCAGAAGTTATAACTAAGTTTGCCTAGTTGTAGATTCTTGGCCGAAGTTTTAGCTATGGTACTCAATTGTAGCTAAGTTTGACAAGGTTTAGCCCTGGTTCCAAAGTTTTAGCTATAGTACACAAGTTCTAGCTAAGTTTGACAATTCTTAGATCACATGCCCCTTTCTTAGCTATATAGCACAAGTTTTAGCTATGTTTTGCTAGTTCTAGATTGTGGGCCGAAGTTTTAGCTATGGTGCACAAGTTCTAGCTAAGTTTGACAAGTCTTAGCTCTCTTGCCATAATTTTAGCTTTATAGCACAAGTTTTAGCTAAGTTCGACTAGTTATAACTTTGGTGCCAACGTTTTGGCTATGGTGCACAATTTTAGTTAAGTTTGATTAGTTTTCACTTTGGTGCCAATGTTTTAGATGTGTAGCAAGAGTTCTTGCTAAGTTTGACTAGTTTTAGTTATGGTGCCAAAGTTTTAGTTATGGTGCTTAAGGTGTAGCTAAGTTTGACTTCGTTTAGCTTTGATACCATAGTTTTAGCTATTAGCAGATGTTTTAGCTAAGTTTGCCTAGTTGTAGATTGTTGGCCGAAATTTTAGCTATTGTGCTCAACTGTAGCTAAGTTTGACAGGTTTTAGCCCAGGTACCAAAGTTTTAGCTATAGTGCACAAGTTCTAGCTAAGTTTCACAATTCTTAGATCACATGCCCCTCTATTAGCTATATAGCACAAGTTTTAGCTAAGTTTTGCTAGTTCTAGATTCTGGGCCAAAGTTTTAGCTATATGGTGCACAAGGTCTAGCTAAGTTTGACTTTTTTTAGGTCCGGTGTCAAAGCTTTAGCTATTAGTAGAAGTTTTAGCTAAGTTTGCCTAGTGGAAGATTGTTGGCCGAAGTTTTAGCTATGGTACTTAATTGTAGCTAAGTTTGACAAGTTTTAGCCCTGGTACCAAAGTTTTAGCTATAGTGCACAAGTTCTACCTAAGTTTGACAATTCTTAGATCACATGCCCCTCTCTTAGCTATATAGCACAAGTTTTAGCTAAGTTTCTCTAGTTCTAGATTGTGGGCCGATATTTTAGCTATGGTGCACAAGTTCTAGCTAAGTTTGACAAGTCTTAGCTCTCGTGCCAGAATTTTAGCTTTATAGCACAAGTTTTAGATAAATTTGACAAGTTATAATATTGGTGCCAAAGTTTTGGCTATGGTGCACAATTTTAGTTAAGTTTGATTAGTTTTCACTTTGGTGCCAATGTTTTAGTTGTGTAGCAAGAGTTCTAGCTAAGTTTGACTAGTTTTCGTTATGGTGCCAAAGTTTTAGTTATGGTGCTTAAGGTGTAGCTAAGTTTGACTTCGTTTAGCTTTGGTACCATAGTTTTAGCTATTAGCAGATGTTTTAGCTAAGTTTGCCTAGTTGTAGATTGTTGGTCGAAATTTTAGCTATTGTGCTCAACTGTAGCTAAGTTTGACAGGTTTTAGCCCAGGTACCAAAGTTTTAGCTACAGTGCACAAGTTCTAGCTAAGTTTGACAATTCTTAGATCACATGCCCCACTCTTAGCTATATAGGACAAGTTTAAGCTAAGTTTGACAAGTTTTAGTTATGGTGTCAATGTTTTAGCTATGGTGCTCAAGTTGTAGCTAAGTTTGAATTGGTTTAGCTCTGGTGTCAAAGCTTTAGCTATTAGCAGAAGTTATAGCTAAGTTTGCCTAGTTGTAGATTGTTGGCCGAAGTTTTAGCTATGGTGCTCAATTGTAGCTAAGTTTGACAAGTTTTAGCCCTGGTTCCAAAGTTTTAGCTCTGGTTCCAAAGTTTTAGCTATATAGTGCACAACTTCTAGCTAAGTTTGACAAGTCTTAGATCACATGCCTCACTCTTAGCTATATAGCACAAGTTTTAGCTAAGTTTGGCTAGTTCTAAATTGTGGGCCGAAGTTTTAGTTATGGTGCACAAGTTCTAGCTAAGTTTGACAAGTCTTAGCTCTCGTGCCATAATTTTAGCTTTATAGCACAAGTTTTAGCTAAGTTAGACTAGTTATAACTTTGCTGCCAAAGTTTTGGCTATGGTGCACAATTTTAGTTAAGTTTGATTAGTTTTCACTTTGGTGCCAATGTTTTAAATGTGTAGCAAAAGTTTAAGCTAAGTTTGACTAGTTTTAGTTATGGTGCCAAAGTTTTAGTTATGGTGCTCAAGGTGTAGCTAACGTTGAATTTTAGCTTTGCTGCCATAGTTTTAGCTATTAGCAGATGCTTTACCTAAGTTTGCCTAGTTGTAGATTGTTCGGCAAAGTTTTAGCTATGGTGCACAAGTTCTAGCTAAGTTTGACAAGTCTTAGCTCTCGTGCCAGAATTTTAGCTTTATAGCACAAGTTTTAGCTATTTGACTAGTTATAATATTGGTGCCAAAGTTTTGGCTATGGTGCACAATTTTAGTTAAGTTTGATTAGTTTTCACTTTGGTGCCAATGTTTTAAATGTGTAGCAAAAGTTTAAGCTAAGTATGACTAGTTTTAGTTATGGTGCCAAATTTTTAGTTATGGTGCTCAAGGTGTAGCTAACGTTGAATTTTAGCTTTGCTGCCATAGTTTTAGCTATTAGCAGATGCTTTAGCTAAGTTTGCCTAGTTGTAGATTGTTGGCCAATTTTTTTGCTATTGTGCTCAATTGTAGCTAAGTTTAACAGGTTTTAGCCCTGGTACCAAAGTTTTAGCTATTAGCAGAAGTTATAGCTAAGTTTACCTAGTTGCAGATGTTAGCCGAAGTGTTTTAGCTATGCTGCTCAATTGTAGCTAAGTTTGACAAGTTTTAGCCCTGGTACCAAAGTTTTAGCTATAGTGCACAAGTTCTAGCTAAGTTTGACAATTCTTAGATCACATGCCCCTCTCTTAGCTATATAGCACAAGTTTTAGCTAAGTTTTGCTAGTTCTAGATCGTGGGCCGAAGTTTTAGCTATGGTGCACAAGTTCTAGCTAAGTTTGACAAGTCTTAGCTCTCGTGCCAGAATTTTAGCTTTATAGCACAAGTTTTAGATAAATTTGACTAGTTATAATATTGGTGCCAAAGTTTTGGCTATGGTGCACAATTTTAGTTAAGTTTGATTAGTTTTCACTTTGCTGCCCATGTTTTAGTTGTGTAGCAAGAGTTCTTGCTAAGTTTGACTAGTTTTCGTTATGGTGCCAAAGTTTTAGTTATGGTGCTCAAGGTGTAGCTAAGTTTGACTTCGTTTAGCTTTGGTACCATAGTTTTAGCTATTAGCAGATGTTTTAGCTAAGTTTGCCTAGTTGTAGATTGTTGGCCGAAATTTTAGCTATTGTGCTCAACTGTAGCTAAGTTTGACAGGTTTTAGCCCTGGTACCAAAGTTTTAGCTATAGTGCACAAGTTCTAGCTAAGTTTGACAATTCTTAGATCACATGCCCCACTCTTAGCTATATAGGACAAGTTTAAGCTAAGTTTGACAAGTTTTAGTTATGGTGCCAAATGTTTTAGCTATGGTGCTCAAGTTGTAGCTAAGTTTGACTTGGTTTAACTCTGGTGTCAAAGCTTTAGCTATTAGCAGAAGTTATAGCTAAGTTTGCCTAGTTGTAGATTGTTGGCCGAAGTTTTAGCTATGGTGCTCAATTGTAGCTAAGTTTGACAAGTTTTAGCCCTGGTTCCAAAGTTTTAGCTCTGGTTCCAAAGTTTTAGCTATATAGTGCACAACTTCTAGCTAAGTTTGAACAAGTCTTAGATCACATGCCTCACTCTTAGCTATATAGCACAAGTTTTAGCTAAGTTTGAACTAGTTCTAAATTGTGGGCCGAAGTTTTAGTTATGGTGCACAAGTTCTCGCTAAGTTTGACAAGTCTTAGCTCTCGTGCCATAATTTTAGCTTTATAGCACAAGTTTTAGCTAAGTTAGACTAGTTATAACTTTGGTGCCAAAGTTTTGGCTATGGTGCAAAATTTTAATTAAATTTGATTAGTTTTCACTTTGGTGCCAATGTTTTAGCTGTGTAGAACAAGTCTAAGCTAAGTTTTGACAAGTTTTAGTTATGGTGCCAATGTTTTTAGTTATGCTGCGCAAGGTGTAGTTAATTTTGACTTTGTTTAGCTCTGATGTAAAGCTATAGCTCTTAGCGGAAGTTTTAGCTAAGTTTGCCTAGTTGTAGATTGTTCGGCAAAGTTTTAGCTATGGTGCACAAGTTCTAGCTAAGTTTGACAAGTCTTAGCTGTCGTGCCAGAATTTTAGCTTTATAGCACAAGTTTTAGCTATTTGACTAGTTATAATATTGGTGCCAAAGTTTTGGCTATGGTGCACAATTTTAGTTAAGTTTGATTAGTTTTCACTTTGGTGCCAATGTTTTAAATGTGTAGCAAAAGTTTAAGCTAAGTTTGACTAGTTTTAGTTATGGTGCCAAAGTTTTAGTTATGGTGCTCAAGGTGTAGCTAACGTTGAAGTTTAGCTTTGGTGCCATAGTTTTAGCTATTAGCAGATGCTTTAGCTAAGTTTGCCTAGTTGTAGATTGTTGGCCAATTTTTTTTGCTATTGTGCTCAATTGTAGCTAAGTTTAACAGGTTTTAGCCCTGGTACCAAAGTTTTAGCGATTAGCAGAAGTTATAGCTAAGTTTACCTAGTTGCAGATGTTAGCCGAAGTGTTTTAGCTATGCTGCTCAATTGTAGCTAAGTTTGACAAGTTTTAGCCCTGGTACCAAAGTTTTAGCTATAGTGCACAAGTTCTAGCTAAGTTTGACAATTCTTAGATCACATGCCCCTCTCTTAGCTATATAGCACAAGTTTTAGCTAAGTTTTGCTAGTTCTAGATCGTGGGCCGAAGTTTTAGCTATGGTGCACAAGTTCTAGCTAAGTTTGACAAGTCTTAGCTCTCGTGCCAGAAATTTTAGCTTTATAGCACAAGTTTTAGATAAATTTGACTAGTTATAATAATTGGTGCCAAAGTTTTTGGCTATGGTGCACAATTTTAGTTAAGTTTGATTAGTTTTCACTTTGCTGCCAATGTTTAGTTGTTGTAGCAAAAGTTCTTGCTAAGTTTGACTAGTTTTCGTTATGGTGCCAAAGTTTTTAGTTATGGTGCTCAAGGTGTAGCTAAGTTTGACTTCGTTTAGCTTTGGTACCATAGTTTTCGCTATTAGCAGATGTTTTAGCTAAGTTTGCCTAGTTGTAGATTGTTGGCCGAAATTTTTTAGCTATTGGTGCTCAAACTGTAGCTAAGTTTGACAAGTTTTAGCCCTGGTACCAAAGTTTTAGCTATAGTGCACAAGTTCTAGCTAAGTTTGACAATTCTTAGATCACATGCCCCTCTCTTAGCTATATAGCACAAGTTTTAGCTAAGTTTTTGCTAGTTCTAGATTGTGGGCCGAAGTTTTAGCTATGGTGCACAAGTTCTAGCTAAGTTTTGACAAGTCTTAGCTCTCCGTGCCAGAATTTTAAGCTCCATAGCACAAGTTTTCGATAAATTTGACTAGTTATAATATTGGTGCCAAAGTTTTGGCTATGGTGCACAATTTTAGTTAAGTTTGATTAGTTTTCACTTTGGTGCCAATGTTTTAGTTGTTGTAGCAAGAGTTCTAGCTAAGTTTGACTAGCTTTCGTTATGGTACCAAATTTTTAGTTATGGTGCTCAAGGTGTAGGTAAGTTTGACTTCATTTAGCTTTGGTACCATAGTTTTAGCTATTAGCAGATGTTTTAGCTAAGTTTGCCCTAGTTGTAGATTGTTGGCCGAAATTTTAGCTATTGTGCTCAACTGTAGCTAAGTTTGACAGGTTTTAAGCCGAGGTAACCAAAGTTTTTAGCTATAGTGCACAAGTTCTAGCTAAGTTTGACAATTCTTAGATCACATGCCCCACTCTTAGCTATATATGACAAGTTTAAGCTAAGTTTGAACAAGTTTTAGTTATGGTGCCGATGTTTTAGCTATGGTGCTCAGTTGTAGCTAAGTTTTGACTTGGTTTAACTCTGGTGTCAAAACTTTAGCTATTAGCAAAAGTTATAGCTAAGTTTGCCTAGTGTAGATTGTTGGCCGAAGTTTTAGCTATGGTGCTCAATTGTAGCTAAGTTTGACAAGTTTTAGCCCTAGTTCCAAAAGTTTTAAGCTCTGGTTCCAAAGTTTTAGCTATATAGTGCACAACTTCTAGCTAAGTTTGACAAGTCTTAGATCACATGCCTCACTCTTAGCTATATAGCACAAGTTTTTAGCTAAGTTTGACTAGTTCTAAATTGTGGGCCGAAGTTTTAGTTATGGTGCACAAGTTCTCGCTAAGTTTGACAAGTCTTAGCTCTCGTGCCATAATTTTAGCTTTATAGCACAAGTTTTAGCTAAGTTAGACTAGTTATAACTTTGGTGCCAAAGTTTTGGCTATGGTGCAAAATTTTAATTAAATTTGATTAGTTTTCACTTTGGTGCCAATGTTTTAGCTGTGTAGAACAAGTCTAAGCTAAGTTTGACAAGTTTTTAGTTATGGTGCCAATGTTTTAGTTATGCTGCGCAAGGTGTAGTTAATTTGACTTTGTTTAGCTCTGATGTAAAGCTTATAGCTCTTAGCGGAAGTTTTAGCTAAGTTTGCCTAGTTGTAGATTGTTCGGCAAAGTTTTAGCTATGGTGCACAAGTTCTAGCTAAGTTTGACAAGTCTTAGCTGTCGTGCCAGAATTTTAGCTTTATAGCACAAGTTTTAGCTATTTGACTAGTTATAATATTGGTGCCAAAGTTTTGGCTATGGTGCACAATTTTAGTTAAGTTTGATTAGTTTTCACTTTGTGCCAATGTTTTAAATGTGTAGCAAAAGTTTAAGCTAAGTTTGACTAGTTTTAGTTATGGTGCCAAAGTTTTAGTTATGGTGCTCAAGGTGTAGCTAACGTTGAATGTTTAGCTTTGGTGCCATAGTTTTAGCTATTAGCAGATGCTTTAGCTAAGTTTGCCTAGTTGTAGATTGTTGGCCAATTTTTTTTGCTATTGTGCTCAATTGTAGCTAAGTTTAACAGGTTTTTAGCCTGGTACCAAAGTTTTAGCGATTAGCAGAAGTTATAGCTAAGTTTACCTAGTTGCAGATGTTAGCCGAAGTGTTTTAGCTATGCTGCTCAATTGTAGCTAAGTTTGACAAGTTTTAGCCCTGGTACCAAAGTTTTAGCTATAGTGCACAAGTTCTAGCTAAGTTTGACAATTCTTAGATCACATGCCCCTCTCTTAGCTATATAGCACAAGTTTTAGCTAAGTTTTGCTAGTTCTAGATCGTGGGCCGAAGTTTTAGCTATGGTGCACAAGTTCTAGCTAAGTTTGACAAGTCTTAGCTCTCGTGCCAGAATTTTAGCTTTATAGCACAAGTTTTAGATAAATTTGACTAGTTATAATATTGGTGCCAAAGTTTTGGCTATGGTGCACACAATTTTAGTTAAGTTTGATTAGTTTTCACTTTGCTGCCCATGTTTTAGTTGTGTAGCAAAGAGTTCTTGCTAAGTTTGACTAGTTTCGTTTATGGTGCCAAAGTTTTAGTTATGGTGCTCAAGGTGTAGCTAAGTTTTGACTTCGTTTAGCTTTGGTAACCATAGTTTTCAGCTATTAGCAGATGTTTTAGCTAAGTTTGCCTAGTTGTAGATTGTTGGCCGAAATTTTAGCTATTGTGCTCAACTGTAGCTAAGTTTGACAGGTTTTAGCCCGGTACCAAAGTTTTAGCTATAGTGCACAAGTTCTAGCTAAGTTTGACAATTCTTAGATCACATGCCCCACTCTTAGCTATATATGACAAGTTTAAGCTAAGTTTGACAAGTTTTTAGTTATTGGTGCCGATAGTTTTAGCTATGCCGTGCTCCAAGTTGTGTAGCTCCAAGTTTGATCTTGGTTTAACTCTTCCATGGTGTACAAAGCACTTGTAGCTATTAGCAAAGTTATAGGCCTAAGTTTGCCTAGTTGTAGATTGTTGGCGCGAAGTTTTAGCTATGGTTGCTCAATTGTAGAGGCCTAAAGTTTAGACACCAACAGTAATTTAGCCTTTTAGTTCCAAAGTTTTAGCTCTGGTTCCAAAGTTTTAGCTATATAGTGCACAACTTCTAGCTAAGTTTGACAAGTCTTAGATCACATGCCTCACTCTTAGCTATATAGCACAAGTTTTAGCTAAGTTTGACTAGTTCTAAATTGTGGGCCGAAGTTTTAGTTATGGTGCACAAGTTCTCGCTAAGTTTGACAAGTCTTAGCTCTCGTGCCATAATTTTAGCTTTATAGCACAAGTTTTAGCTAAGTTAGACTAGTTATAACTTTGGTGCCAAAGTTTTGGCTATGGTGCAAAATTTTAATTAAATTTGATTAGTTTTCACTTTGGTGCCAATGTTTTAGCTGTGTAGAACAAGTCTAAGCTAAGTTTGACAAGTTTTAGTTATGGTGCCAATGTTTTAGTTATGCTGCGCAAGTTGTAGTTAATTTTGACTTTGTTTAGCTCTGATGTAAAGCTGTAGCTCTTAGCGGAAGTTTTAGCTAAGTTTGCCTAGTTGTAGATTGTTCGGCAAAGTTTTAGCTATGGTGCACAAGTTCTAGCTAAGTTTGACAAGTCTTAGCTGTCGTGCCAGAATTTTAGCTTTATAGCACAAGTTTTAGCTATTTGACTAGTTATAATATTGGTGCCAAAGTTTTGGCTATGGTGCACAATTTTAGTTAAGTTTGATTAGTTTTCACTTTGGTGCCAATGTTTTAAATGTGTAGCAAAAGTTTAAGCTAAGTTTGACTAGTTTTAGTTATGGTGCCAAATTTTTAGTTATGGTGCTCAAGGTGTAGCTAACGTTGAATTTTAGCTTTGGTGCCATAGTTTTAGCTATTAGCAGATGCTTTAGCTAAGTTTGCCTAGTTGTAGATTGTTGGCCAATTTTTTTGCTATTGTGCTCAATTGTAGCTAAGTTTAACAGGTTTTAGCCCTGGTACCAAAGTTTTAGCTATTAGCAGAAGTTATAGCTAAGTTTACCTAGTTGCAGATGTTAGCCGAAGTGTTTTAGCTATGCTGCTCAATTGTAGCTAAGTTTGACAAGTTTTAGCCCTGGTACCAAAGTTTTAGCTATAGTGCACAAGTTCTAGCTAAGTTTGACAATTCTTAGATCACATGCCCCTCTCTTAGCTATATAGCACAAGTTTTAGCTAAGTTTTGCTAGTTCTAGATCGTGGGCCGAAGTTTTAGCTATGGTGCACAAGTTCTAGCTAAGTTTGACAAGTCTTAGCTCTCGTGCCAGAATTTTAGCTTTATAGCACAAGTTTTAGATAAATTTGACTAGTTATAATATTGGTGCCAAAGTTTTGGCTATGGTGCACAATTTTAGTTAAGTTTGATTAGTTTTCACTTTGCTGCCATGTTTTAGTTGTGTAGCAAGAGTTCTTGCTAAGTTTGACTAGTTTTCGTTATGGTGCCAAAGTTTTAGTTATGGTGCTCAAGGTGTAGCTAAGTTTGACTTCGTTTAGCTTTGGTACCATAGTTTTAGCTATTAGCAGATGTTTTAGCTAAGTTTGCCTAGTTGTAGATTGTTGGCCGAAATTTTAGCTATTGTGCTCAACTGTAGCTAAGTTTGACAAGTTTTAGCCCTGGTACCAAAGTTTTAGCTATAGTGCACAAGTTCTAGCTAAGTTTGACAATTCTTAGATCACATGCCCCTTTCTTAGCTATATAGCACAAGTTTTAGCTAAGTTTTGCTAGTTCTAGATTGTGGGCCGAAGTTTTAGCTATGGTGCACAAGTTCTAGCTAAGTTTGACAAGTCTTAGCTCTCGTGCCAGAATTTTAGCTTCATAGCACAAGTTTTAGATAAATTTGACTAGTTATAATATTGGTGCCAAAGTTTTGGCTATGGTGCACAATTTTAGTTAAGTTTGATTAGTTTTCACTTTGTGCCAATGTTTTAGTTGTGTAGCAAGAGTTCTTGCTAAGTTTGACTATTCGTTATGGTGCCAAAGTTTTAGTTATGGTGCTCAAGGTGTAGCTAAGTTTGACTTCGTTTAGCTTTGGTACCATAGTTTTAGCTATTAGCAGATGTTTTAGCTAAGTTTGCCTAGTTGTAGATTGTTGGCCGAAATTTTAGCTATTGTGCTCAACTGTAGCTAAGTTTGACAGGTTTTAGCCCAGGTACCAAAGTTTTAGCTATAGTGCACAAGTTCTAGCTAAGTTTGACAATTCTTAGATCACATGCCCCACTCTTAGCTATATAGGACAAGTTTAAGCTAAGTTTGACAAGTTTTAGTTATGGTGCCAATGTTTTAGCTATGGTGCTCAAGTTGTAGCTAAGTTTGACTTGGTTTAACTCTGGTGTCAAAGCTTTAGCTATTAGCAGAAGTTATAGCTAAGTTTGCCTAGTTGTAGATTGTTGGCCGAAGTTTTAGCTATGGTGCTCAATTGTAGCTAAGTTTGACAAGTTTTAGCCCTGGTTCCAAAGTTTTAGCTCTGGTTCCAAAGTTTTAGCTATATAGTGCACAACTTCTAGCTAAGTTTGACAAGTCTTAGATCACATGCCTCACTCTTAGCTATATAGCACAAGTTTTAGCTAAGTTTGACTAGTTCTAAATTGTGGGCCGAAGTTTTAGTTATGGTGCACAAGTTCTCGCTAAGTTTGACAAGTCTTAGCTCTCGTGCCATAATTTTAGCTTTATAGCACAAGTTTTAGCTAAGTTAGACTAGTTATAACTTTGGTGCCAAAGTTTTGGCTATGGTGCAAAATTTTAATTAAATTTGATTAGTTTTCACTTTGGTGCCAATGTTTTAGCTGTGTAGAACAAGTCTAAGCTAAGTTTGACAAGTTTTAGTTATGGTGCCAATGTTTTAGTTATGCTGCGCAAGTTGTAGTTAATTTTGACTTTGTTTAGCTCTGATGTAAAGCTGTAGCTCTTAGCGGAAGTTTTAGCTAAGTTTGCCTAGTTGTAGATTGTTCGGCAAAGTTTTAGCTATGGTGCACAAGTTCTAGCTAAGTTTGACAAGTCTTAGCTGTCGTGCCAGAATTTTAGCTTTATAGCACAAGTTTTAGCTATTTGACTAGTTATAATATTGGTGCCAAAGTTTTGGCTATGGTGCACAATTTTAGTTAAGTTTGATTAGTTTTCACTTTGGTGCCAATGTTTTAAATGTGTAGCAAAAGTTTAAGCTAAGTTTGACTAGTTTTAGTTATGGTGCCAAATTTTTAGTTATGGTGCTCAAGGTGTAGCTAACGTTGAATTTTAGCTTTGGCTGCCATAGTTTTAGCTATTAGCAGATGCTTTAGCTAAGTTTGCCTAGTTGTAGATTGTTGGCCAATTTTTTTGCTATTGTGCTCAATTGTAGCTAAGTTTAACAGGTTTTAGCCCTGGTACCAAAGTTTTAGCTATTAGCAGAAGTTATAGCTAAGTTTACCTAGTTGCAGATGTTAGCCGAAGTGTTTTAGCTATGCTGCTCAATTGTAGCTAAGTTTGACAAGTTTTAGCCCTGGTACCAAAGTTTTAGCTATAGTGCACAAGTTCTAGCTAAGTTTGACAATTCTTAGATCACATGCCCCTCTCTTAGCTATATAGCACAAGTTTTAGCTAAGTTTTGCTAGTTCTAGATCGTGGGCCGAAGTTTTAGCTATGGTGCACAAGTTCTAGCTAAGTTTGACAAGTCTTAGCTCTCGTGCCAGAATTTTAGCTTTATAGCACAAGTTTTAGATAAATTTGACTAGTTATAATATTGGTGCCAAAGTTTTGGCTATGGTGCACAATTTTAGTTAAGTTTGATTAGTTTTCACTTTGCTGCCCATGTTTTTAGTTGTTGTAGCAAGAGTTCTTGCTAAGTTTGACTAGTTTTCGTTATGGTGCCAAAGTTTTAGTTATGGTGCTCAAGGTGTAGCTAAGTTTGACTTCGTTTAGCTTTGGTACCATAGTTTTAGCTATTAGCAGATGTTTTAGCTAAGTTTGCCTAGTTGTAGATTGTTGGCCGAAATTTTAGCTATTGTGCTCAACTGTAGCTAAGTTTGACAAGTTTTAGCCCTGGTACCAAAGTTTTAGCTATAGTGCACAAGTTCTAGCTAAGTTTGACAATTCTTAGATCACAGGCCCCTTTCTTAGCTATATAGCACAAGTTTTAGCTAAGTTTTGCTAGTTCTAGATTGTGGGCCGAAGTTTTAGCTATGGTGCACAAGTTCTAGCTAAGTTTGACAAGTCTTAGCTCTCGTGCCAGAATTTTAGCTTCATAGCACAAGTTTTAGATAAATTTGACTAGTTATAATATTGGTGCCAAAGTTTTGGCTATGGTGCACAATTTTAGTTAAGTTTGATTAGTTTTCACTTTGCTGCCATGTTTTAGTTGTGTAGCAAGAGTTCTTGCTAAGTTTGACTAGTTTTCGTTATGGGCCAAAGTTTTAGTTATGGTGCTCAAGGTGTAGCTAAGTTTGACTTCGTTTAGCTTTGGTACCATAGTTTTAGCTATTAGCAGATGTTTTAGCTAAGTTTGCCTAGTTGTAGATTGTTGGCCGAAATTTTAGCTATTGTGCTCAACTGTAGCTAAGTTTGACAGGTTTTAGCCCAGGTACCAAAGTTTTAGCTATAGTGCACAAGTTCTAGCTAAGTTTGACAATTCTTAGATCACATGCCCCACTCTTAGCTATATAGGACAAGTTTAAGCTAAGTTTGACAAGTTTTAGTTATGGTGCCAATGTTTTAGCTATGGTGCTCAAGTTGTAGCTAAGTTTGACTTGGTTTAACTCTGGTGTCAAAGCTTTAGCTATTAGCAGAAGTTATAGCTAAGTTTGCCTAGTTGTAGATTGTTGGCCGAAGTTTTAGCTATGGTGCTCAATTGTAGCTAAGTTTGACAAGTTTTAGCCCTGGTTCCAAAGTTTTAGCTCTGGTTCCAAAGTTTTAGCTATATAGTGCACAACTTCTAGCTAAGTTTGACAAGTCTTAGATCACATGCCTCACTCTTAGCTATATAGCACAAGTTTTAGCTAAGTTTGACTAGTTCTAAATTGTGGGCCGAAGTTTTAGTTATGGTGCACAAGTTCTCGCTAAGTTTGACAAGTCTTAGCTCTCGTGCCATAATTTTAGCTTTATAGCACAAGTTTTAGCTAAGTTAGACTAGTTATAACTTTGGTGCCAAAGTTTTGGCTATGGTGCAAAATTTTAATTAAATTTGATTAGTTTTCACTTTGGTGCCAATGTTTTAGCTGTGTAGAACAAGTCTAAGCTAAGTTTGACAAGTTTTAGTTATGGTGCCAATGTTTTAGTTATGCTGCGCAAGTTGTAGTTAATTTTGACTTTGTTTAGCTCTGATGTAAAGCTGTAGCTCTTAGCGGAAGTTTTAGCTAAGTTTGCCTAGTTGTAGATTGTTCGGCAAAGTTTTAGCTATGGTGCACAAGTTCTAGCTAAGTTTGACAAGTCTTAGCTGTCGTGCCAGAATTTTAGCTTTATAGCACAAGTTTTAGCTATTTGACTAGTTATAATATTGGTGCCAAAGTTTTGGCTATGGTGCACAATTTTAGTTAAGTTTGATTAGTTTTCACTTTGGTGCCAATGTTTTAAATGTGTAGCAAAAGTTTAAGCTAAGTTTGACTAGTTTTAGTTATGGTGCCAAAGTTTTAGTTATGGTGCTCAAGGTGTAGCTAACGTTGAATTTTAGCTTTGTGCCATAGTTTTAGCTATTAGCAGATGCTTTAGCTAAGTTTGCCTAGTTGTAGATTGTTGGCCAATTTTTTTGCTATTGTGCTCAATTGTAGCTAAGTTTAACAGGTTTTAGCCCTGGTACCAAAGTTTTAGCTATTAGCAGAAGTTATAGCTAAGTTTACCTAGTTGCAGATGTTAGCCGAAGTGTTTTAGCTATGCTGCTCAATTGTAGCTAAGTTTGACAAGTTTTAGCCCTGGTACCAAAGTTTTAGCTATAGTGCACAAGTTCTAGCTAAGTTTGACAATTCTTAGATCACATGCCCCTCTCTTAGCTATATAGCACAAGTTTTAGCTAAGTTTTGCTAGTTCTAGATCGTGGGCCGAAGTTTTAGCTATGGTGCACAAGTTCTAGCTAAGTTTGACAAGTCTTAGCTCTCGTGCCAGAATTTTAGCTTTATAGCACAAGTTTTAGATAAATTTGACTAGTTATAATATTGGTGCCAAAGTTTTGGCTATGGTGCACAATTTTAGTTAAGTTTGATTAGTTTTCACTTTGCTCCCATGTTTTAGTTGTTTAGCAAGAGTTCTTGCTAAGTTTGACTAGTTTTCGTTATGGTGCCAAAGTTTTAGTTATGGTGCTCAAGGTGTAGCTAAGTTTGACTTCGTTTAGCTTTGGTACCATAGTTTTAGCTATTAGCAGATGTTTTAGCTAAGTTTGCCTAGTTGTAGATTGTTGGCCGAAATTTTAGCTATTGTGCTCAACTGTAGCTAAGTTTGACAAGTTTTAGCCCTGGTACCAAAGTTTTAGCTATAGTGCACAAGTTCTAGCTAAGTTTGACAATTCTTAGATCACAGGCCCCTTTCTTAGCTATATAGCACAAGTTTTAGCTAAGTTTTGCTAGTTCTAGATTGTGGGCCGAAGTTTTAGCTATGGTGCACAAGTTCTAGCTAAGTTTGACAAGTCTTAGCTCTCGTGCCAGAATTTTAGCTTCATAGCACAAGTTTTAGATAATTTGACTAGTTATAATATTGGTGCCAAAGTTTTGGCTATGGTGCACAATTTTAGTTAAGTTTGATTAGTTTTCACTTTGCTGCCATGTTTTAGTTGTGTAGCAAGAGTTCTTGCTAAGTTTGACTAGTTTTCGTTATGGTGCCAAAGTTTTAGTTATGGTGCTCAAGGTGTAGCTAAGTTTGACTTCGTTTAGCTTTGGTACCATAGTTTTAGCTATTAGCAGATGTTTTAGCTAAGTTTGCCTAGTTGTAGATTGTTGGCCGAAATTTTAGCTATTGTGCTCAACTGTAGCTAAGTTTGACAGGTTTTAGCCCAGGTACCAAAGTTTTAGCTATAGTGCACAAGTTCTAGCTAAGTTTGACAATTCTTAGATCACATGCCCCACTCTTAGCTATATAGGACAAGTTTAAGCTAAGTTTGACAAGTTTTAGTTATGGTGCCAATGTTTTAGCTATGGTGCTCAAGTTGTAGCTAAGTTTGACTTGGTTTAACTCTGGTGTCAAAGCTTTAGCTATTAGCAGAAGTTATAGCTAAGTTTGCCTAGTTGTAGATTGTTGGCCGAAGTTTTAGCTATGGTGCTCAATGTAGCTAAGTTTGACAAGTTTTAGCCCTGGTTCCAAAGTTTTAGCTCTGGTTCCAAAGTTTTAGCTATATAGTGCACAACTTCTAGCTAAGTTTGACAAGTCTTAGATCACATGCCTCACTCTTAGCTATAAGCACAAGTTTTAGCTAAGTTTGACTAGTTCTAAATTGTGGGCCGAAGTTTTAGTTATGGTGCACAAGTTCTCGCTAAGTTTGACAAGTCTTAGCTCTCGTGCCATAATTTTAGCTTTATAGCACAAGTTTTAGCTAAGTTAGACTAGTTATAACTTTGGTGCCAAAGTTTTGGCTATGGTGCAAAATTTTAATTAAATTTGATTAGTTTTCACTTTGGTGCCAATGTTTTAGCTGTGTAGAACAAGTCTAAGCTAAGTTTGACAAGTTTTAGTTATGGTGCCAATGTTTTAGTTATGCTGCGCAAGTTGTAGTTAATTTTGACTTGTTTAGCTCTGATGTAAAGCTGTAGCTCTTAGCGGAAGTTTTAGCTAAGTTTGCCTAGTTGTAGATTGTTCGGCAAAGTTTTAGCTATGGTGCACAAGTTCTAGCTAAGTTTGACAAGTCTTAGCTGTCGTGCCAGAATTTTAGCTTTATAGCACAAGTTTTAGCTATTTGACTAGTTATAATATTGGTGCCAAAGTTTTGGCTATGGTGCACAATTATTAGTTAAGTTGATTAGTTTTCACTTTGGTGCCAATGTTTTAAATGTGTAGCAAAAGTTTAAGCTAAGTTTGACTAGTTTTAGTTATGGTGCCAAAGTTTTAGTTATGGTGCTCAAGTGTAGCTAACGTTGAATTTTAGCTTTGTGCCATAGTTTTAGCTATTAGCAGATGCTTTAGCTAAGTTTGCCTAGTTTAGATTGTTGGCCAATTTTTTTGCTATTGTGCTCAATTGTAGCTAAGTTAACAGTTTTAGCCCTGGTACCAAAGTTTTAGCTATTAGCAGAAGTTATAGCTAAGTTTACCTAGTTGCAGATGTTAGCCGAAGTGTTTTAGCTATGCTGCTCAATTGTAGCTAAGTTTGACAAGTCTTTAGCCCTGGTACCAAAGTTTTTAGCTATAGTGCACAAGTTCTTAGCTAAGTTTGACAATTCTTAGATCACATGCCCCTCTCTTAGTATATAGCACAAGTTTTAGCTAAGTTTTGCTAGTTCTAGATCGTGGGCCGAAGTTTTAGCTATGGTGCACAAGTTCTAGCTAAGTTTGACAAGTCTTAGCTCTCGTGCCAGAATTTTAGCTTTATAGCACAAGTTTTAGATAAATTTGACTAGTTATAATATTGGTGCCAAAGTTTTGGCTATGGTGCACAATTTTAGTTAAGTTTGATTAGTTTTCACTTTGCTGCCAATGTTTTAGTTGTGTAGCAAGAGTTCTTGCTAAGTTTGACTAGTTTTCGTTATGGTGCCAAAGTTTTAGTTATGGTGCTCAAGGTGTAGCTAAGTTTGACTTCGTTTAGCTTTGGTACCATAGTTTTAGCTATTAGCAGATGTTTTAGCTAAGTTTGCCTAGTTGTAGATTGTTGGCCGAAATTTTAGCTATTGTGCTCAACTGTAGCTAAGTTTGACAAGTTTTAGCCCTGGTACCAAAGTTTTAGCTATAGTGCACAAGTTCTAGCTAAGTTTGACAATTCTTAGATCACATGCCCCTTTCTTAGCTATATAGCACAAGTTTTAGCTAAGTTTTGCTAGTTCTAGATTGTGGGCCGAAGTTTTAGCTATGGTGCACAAGTTCTAGCTAAGTTTGACAAGTCTTAGCTCTCGTGCCAGAATTTTAGCTTCATAGCACAAGTTTTGATAAATTTGACTAGTTATAATATTGGTGCCAAAGTTTTGGCTATGGTGCACAATTTTAGTTAAGTTTGATTAGTTTTCACTTTGCTGCCAATGTTTTAGTTGTGTAGCAAGAGTTCTTGCTAAGTTTGACTAGTTTTCGTTATGGTGCCAAAGTTTTAGTTATGGTGCTCAAGGTGTAGCTAAGTTTGACTTCGTTTAGCTTTGGTACCATAGTTTTAGCTATTAGCAGATGTTTAGCCTAAGTTTGCCTAGTTGTAGATTGTTGGCCGAAATTTTAGCTATTGTGCTCAACTGTAGCTAAGTTTGACAGGTTTTAGCCCAGGTACCAAAGTTTTAGCTATAGTGCACAAGTTCTAGCTAAGTTTGACAATTCTTAGATCACATGCCCACCTCTTAGCTATATAGGACAAGTTTAAGCTAAGTTTGACAAGTTTTAGTTATGGTGCCAATGTTTTAGCTATGGTGCTCAAGTTGTAGCTAAGTTTGACTTGGTTTAACTCTGGTGTCAAAGCTTTAGCTATTAGCAGAAGTTATAGCTAAGTTTGCCTAGTTGTAGATTGTTGGCCGAAGTTTTAGCTATGGTGCTCATTGTAGCTAAGTTTGACAAGTTTTAGCCCTGGTTCCAAAGTTTTAGCTCTGGTTCCAAAGTTTTAGCTATATAGTGCACAACTTCTAGCTAAGTTTGACAAGTCTTAGATCACATGCCTCACTCTTAGCTATATAGCACAAGTTTTAGCTAAGTTTGACTAGTTCTAAATTGTGGGCCGAAGTTTTAGTTATGGTGCACAAGTTCTCGCTAAGTTTGACAAGTCTTAGCTCTCGTGCCATAATTTTAGCTTATAGCACAAGTTTTAGCTAAGTTAGACTAGTTATAACTTTGGTGCCAAAGTTTTGGCTATGGTGCAAAATTTTAATTAAATTTGATTAGTTTTCACTTTGGTGCCAATGTTTTAGCTGTGTAGAACAAGTCTAAGCTAAGTTTGACAAGTTTTAGTTATGGTGCCAATGTTTTAGTTATGCTGCGCAAGTTGTAGTTAATTTTGACTTTGTTTAGCTCTGATGTAAAGCTGTAGCTCTTAGCGGAAGTTTTAGCTAAGTTTGCCTAGTTGTAGATTGTTCGGCAAAGTTTTAGCTATGGTGCACAAGTTCTAGCTAAGTTTGACAAGTCTTAGCTGTCGTGCCAGAATTTTAGCTTTATAGCACAAGTTTTAGCTATTTGACTAGTTATAATATTGGTGCCAAAGTTTTGGCTATGGTGCACAATTTTAGTTAAGTTTGATTAGTTTTCACTTTGGTGCCAATGTTTTAAATGTGTAGCAAAAGTTTAAGCTAAGTTTGACTAGTTTTAGTTATGGTGCCAAATTTTAGTTATGGTGCTCAAGGTGTAGCTAACGTTGAATTTAGCTTTGCTGCCATAGTTTTAGCTATTAGCAGATGCTTTAGCTAAGTTTGCCTAGTTGTAGATTGTTGGCCAATTTTTTTGCTATTGTGCTCAATTGTAGCTAAGTTTAACAGGTTTTAGCCCTGGTACCAAAGTTTTAGCTATTAGCAGAAGTTATAGCTAAGTTTACCTAGTTGCAGATGTTAGCCGAAGTGTTTTAGCTATGCTGCTCAATTGTAGCTAAGTTTGACAAGTTTTAGCCCTGGTACCAAAGTTTTAGCTATAGTGCACAAGTTCTAGCTAAGTTTGACAATTCTTAGATCACATGCCCCTCTCTTAGCTATATAGCACAAGTTTTAGCTAAGTTTTGCTAGTTCTAGATCGTGGGCCGAAGTTTTAGCTATGGTGCACAAGTTCTAGCTAAGTTTGACAAGTCTTAGCTCTCGTGCCAGAATTTTAGCTTATAGCACAAGTTTTAGATAAATTTGACTAGTTATAATATTGGTGCCAAAGTTTTGGCTATGGTGCACAATTTTAGTTAAGTTTGATTAGTTTTCACTTTGCTGCCATGTTTTAGTTGTTTAGCAAGAGTTCTTGCTAAGTTTGACTAGTTTTCGTTATGGTGCCAAAGTTTTAGTTATGGTGCTCAAGGTGTAGCTAAGTTTGACTTCGTTTAGCTTTGGTACCATAGTTTTAGCTATTAGCAGATGTTTTAGCTAAGTTTGCCTAGTTGTAGATTGTTGCCGAAATTTTAGCTATTGTGCTCAACTGTAGCTAAGTTTGACAAGTTTTAGCCCTGGTACCAAAGTTTTAGCTATAGTGCACAAGTTCTAGCTAAGTTTGACAATTCTTAGATCACAGCCCCTTTCTTAGCTATATAGCACAAGTTTTAGCTAAGTTTTGCTAGTTCTAGATTGTGGGCCGAAGTTTTAGCTATGGTGCACAAGTTCTAGCTAAGTTTGACAAGTCTTAGCTCTCGTGCCAGAATTTTAGCTTCATAGCACAAGTTTTAGATAAATTTGACTAGTTATAATATTGGTGCCAAAGTTTTGGCTATGGTGCACAATTTTAGTTAAGTTTGATTAGTTTTCACTTTGCTGCCAATGTTTTAGTTGTGTAGCAAGAGTTCTTGCTAAGTTTGACTAGTTTCGTTATGGTACCAAAGTTTTAGTTATGGTGCTCAAGGTGTAGCTAAGTTTGACTTTTTAGCTTTGGTACCATAGTTTTAGCTATTAGCAGATGTTTTAGCTAAGTTTGCCTAGTTGTAGATTGTTGGCCGAAATTTTAGCTATTGTGCTCAACTGTAGCTAAGTTTGACAGGTTTAGCCCAGGTACCAAAGTTTTAGCTATAGTGCACAAGTTCTAGCTAAGTTTGACAATTCTTAGATCACATGCCCCACTCTTAGCTATATAGGACAAGTTTAAGCTAAGTTTGACAAGTTTTAGTTATGGTGCCAATGTTTTAGCTATGGTGCTCAAGTTGTAGCTAAGTTTGACTTGGTTTAACTCTGGTGTCAAAGCTTTAGCTATTAGCAGAAGTTATAGCTAAGTTTGCCTAGTTGTAGATTGTTGGCCGAAGTTTTAGCTATGGTGCTCAATTGTAGCTAAGTTTGACAAGTTTTAGCCCTGGTTCCAAAGTTTTAGCTCTGGTCCAAAGTTTAGCTATATAGTGCACAACTTCTAGCTAAGTTTGACAAGTCTTAGATCACATGCCTCACTCTTAGCTATATAGCACAAGTTTTAGCTAAGTTTGACTAGTTCTAAATTGTGGCCGAAGTTTTAGTTATGGTGCACAAGTTCTCGCTAAGTTTGACAAGTCTTAGCTCTCGTGCCATAATTTTAGCTTTATAGCACAAGTTTTAGCTAAGTTAGACTAGTTATAACTTTGGTGCCAAAGTTTTGGCTATGGTGCAAAATTTTAATTAAATTTGATTAGTTTTCACTTTGGTGCCAATGTTTTAGCTGTGTAGAACAAGTCTAAGCTAAGTTTGACAAGTTTTAGTTATGGTGCCAATGTTTTAGTTATGCTGCGCAAGTTAGTTAATTTTGACTTTGTTTAGCTCTGATGTAAAGCTGTAGCTCTTAGCGGAAGTTTTAGCTAAGTTTGCCTAGTTGTAGATTGTTCGGCAAAGTTTTAGCTATGGTGCACAAGTTCTAGCTAAGTTTGACAAGTCTTAGCTGTCGTGCCAGAATTTTAGCTTTATAGCACAAGTTTAGCTATTTGACTAGTTATAATATTGGTGCCAAAGTTTTGGCTATGGTGCACAATTTTAGTTAAGTTTGATTAGTTTTCACTTTGGTGCCAATGTTTTAAATGTGTAGCAAAAGTTTAAGCTAAGTTTGACTAGTTTTAGTTATGGTGCCAAATTTTAGTTATGGTGCTCAAGGTGTAGCTAACGTTGAATTTTAGCTTTGCTGCCATAGTTTAGCTATTAGCAGATGCTTTAGCTAAGTTTGCCTAGTTGTAGATTGTTGGCCAATTTTTTGCTATTGTGCTCAATTGTAGCTAAGTTTAACAGGTTTTAGCCCTGGTACCAAAGTTTTAGCTATTAGCAGAAGTTATAGCTAAGTTTACCTAGTTGCAGATGTTAGCCGAAGTGTTTTAGCTATGCTGCTCAATTGTAGCTAAGTTTGACAAGTTTTAGCCCTGGTACCAAAGTTTTAGCTATAGTGCACAAGTTCTAGCTAAGTTTGACAATTCTTAGATCACATGCCCCTCTCTTAGCTATATAGCACAAGTTTTAGCTAAGTTTTGCTAGTTCTAGATCGTGGGCCGAAGTTTTAGCTATGGTGCACAAGTTCTAGCTAAGTTTGACAAGTCTTAGCTCTCGTGCCAGAATTTTAGCTTTATAGCACAAGTTTTAGATAAATTTGACTAGTTATAATATTGGTGCCAAAGTTTTGGCTATGGTGCACAATTTTAGTTAAGTTTGATTAGTTTTCACTTTGCTGCCCATGTTTTAGTTGTTAGCAAGAGTTTTGCTAAGTTTGACTAGTTTTCGTTATGGTGCCAAAGTTTTAGTTATGGTGCTCAAGGTGTAGCTAAGTTTGACTTCGTTTAGCTTTGGTACCATAGTTTTAGCTATTAGCAGATGTTTTAGCTAAGTTTGCCTAGTTGTAGATTGTTGGCCGAAATTTTAGCTATTGTGCTCAACTGTAGCTAAGTTTGACAAGTTTTAGCCCTGGTACCAAAGTTTTAGCTATAGTGCACAAGTTCTAGCTAAGTTTGACAATTCTTAGATCACAGGCCCCTTTCTTAGCTATATAGCACAAGTTTTAGCTAAGTTTTGCTAGTTCTAGATTGTGGGCCGAAGTTTTAGCTATGGTGCACAAGTTCTAGCTAAGTTTGACAAGTCTTAGCTCTCGTGCCAGAATTTTAGCTTCATAGCACAAGTTTTAGATAATTTGACTAGTTTATAATATTGGTGCCAAAGTTTTGGCTATGGTGCACAATTTTAGTTAAGTTTGATTAGTTTTCACTTTGCTGCCATGTTTTAGTTGTGTAGCAAGAGTTCTTGCTAAGTTTGACTAGTTTTCGTTATGGTGCCAAAGTTTTAGTTATGGTGCTCAAGGTGTAGCTAAGTTTGACTTCGTTTAGCTTTGGTACCATAGTTTTAGCTATTAGCAGATGTTTTAGCTAAGTTTGCCTAGTTGTAGATTGTTGGCCGAAATTTTAGCTATTGTGCTCAACTGTAGCTAAGTTTGACAGGTTTTAGCCCAGGTACCAAAGTTTTAGCTATAGTGCACAAGTTCTAGCTAAGTTTGACAATTCTTAGATCACATGCCCCACTCTTAGCTATATAGGACAAGTTTAAGCTAAGTTTGACAAGTTTTAGTTATGGTGCCAATGTTTTAGCTATGGTGCTCAAGTTGTAGCTAAGTTTGACTTGGTTTAACTCTGGTGTCAAAGCTTTAGCTATTAGCAGAAGTTATAGCTAAGTTTGCCTAGTTGTAGATTGTTGGCCGAAGTTTTAGCTATGGTGCTCAATTGTAGCTAAGTTTGACAAGTTTTAGCCCTGGTTCCAAAGTTTTAGCTCTGGTTCCAAAGTTTTAGCTATATAGTGCACAACTTCTAGCTAAGTTTGACAAGTCTTAGATCACATGCCTCACTCTTAGCTATATAGCACAAGTTTTAGCTAAGTTTGACTAGTTCTAAATTGTGGGCCGAAGTTTAGTTATGGTGCACAAGTTCTCGCTAAGTTTGACAAGTCTTAGCTCTCGTGCCATAATTTTAGCTTTATAGCACAAGTTTTAGCTAAGTTAACTAGTTATAACTTTGGTGCCAAAGTTTTGGCTATGGTGCAAAATTTTAATTAAATTTGATTAGTTTTCACTTTGGTGCCAATGTTTTAGCTGTGTAGAACAAGTCTAAGCTAAGTTTGACAAGTTTTAGTTATGGTGCCAATGTTTTAGTTATGCTGCGCAAGTTGTAGTTAATTTTGACTTTGTTTAGCTCTGATGTAAAGCTGTAGCTCTTAGCGGAAGTTTTAGCTAAGTTTGCCTAGTTGTAGATTGTTCGGCAAAGTTTTAGCTATGGTGCACAAGTTCTAGCTAAGTTTGACAAGTCTTAGCTGTCGTGCCAGAATTTTAGCTTTATAGCACAAGTTTTAGCTATTTGACTAGTTATAATATTGGTGCCAAAGTTTTGGCTATGGTGCACAATTTTAGTTAAGTTTGATTAGTTTTCACTTTGGTGCCAATGTTTTAAATGTGTAGCAAAAGTTTAAGCTAAGTTTGACTAGTTTTAGTTATGGTGCCAAATTTTAGTTATGGTGCTCAAGGTGTAGCTAACGTTGAATTTTAGCTTTGCTGCCATAGTTTTAGCTATTAGCAGATGCTTTAGCTAAGTTTGCCTAGTTGTAGATTGTTGGCCAATTTTTTTGCTATTGTGCTCAATTGTAGCTAAGTTTAACAGGTTTTAGCCCTGGTACCAAAGTTTTAGCTATTAGCAGAAGTTATAGCTAAGTTTACCTAGTTGCAGATGTTAGCCGAAGTGTTTTAGCTATGCTGCTCAATTGTAGCTAAGTTTGACAAGTTTTAGCCCTGGTACCAAAGTTTTAGCTATAGTGCACAAGTTCTAGCTAAGTTTGACAATTCTTAGATCACATGCCCCTCTCTTAGCTATATAGCACAAGTTTTAGCTAAGTTTTGCTAGTTCTAGATCGTGGGCCGAAGTTTTAGCTATGGTGCACAAGTTCTAGCTAAGTTTGACAAGTCTTAGCTCTCGTGCCAGAATTTTAGCTTTATAGCACAAGTTTTAGATAAATTTGACTAGTTATAATATTGGTGCCAAAGTTTTGGCTATGGTGCACAATTTTAGTTAAGTTTGATTAGTTTTCACTTTGCTGCCCATGTTTTAGTTGTTTAGCAAGAGTTCTTGCTAAGTTTGACTAGTTTTCGTTATGGTGCCAAAGTTTTAGTTATGGTGCTCAAGGTGTAGCTAAGTTTGACTTCGTTTAGCTTTGGTACCATAGTTTTAGCTATTAGCAGATGTTTTAGCTAAGTTTGCCTAGTTGTAGATTGTTGGCCGAAATTTTAGCTATTGTGCTCAACTGTAGCTAAGTTTGACAAGTTTTAGCCCTGGTACCAAAGTTTTAGCTATAGTGCACAAGTTCTAGCTAAGTTTGACAATTCTTAGATCACAGGCCCCTTTCTTAGCTATATAGCACAAGTTTTAGCTAAGTTTTGCTAGTTCTAGATTGTGGGCCGAAGTTTTAGCTATGGTGCACAAGTTCTAGCTAAGTTTGACAAGTCTTAGCTCTCGTGCCAGAATTTTAGCTTCATAGCACAAGTTTTAGATAATTTGACTAGTTATAATATTGGTGCCAAAGTTTTGGCTATGGTGCACAATTTTAGTTAAGTTTGATTAGTTTTCACTTTGCTGCCATGTTTTAGTTGTGTAGCAAGAGTTCTTGCTAAGTTTGACTAGTTTCGTTATGGTGCCAAAGTTTTAGTTATGGTGCTCAAGGTGTAGCTAAGTTTGACTTCGTTTAGCTTTGGTACCATAGTTTTAGCTATTAGCAGATGTTTTAGCTAAGTTTGCCTAGTTGTAGATTGTTGGCCGAAATTTTAGCTATTGTGCTCAACTGTAGCTAAGTTTGACAGGTTTTAGCCCAGGTACCAAAGTTTTAGCTATAGTGCACAAGTTCTAGCTAAGTTTGACAATTCTTAGATCACATGCCCCACTCTTAGCTATATAGGACAAGTTTAAGCTAAGTTTGACAAGTTTTAGTTATGGTGCCAATGTTTAGCTATGGTGCTCAAGTTGTAGCTAAGTTTGACTTGGTTTAACTCTGGTGTCAAAGCTTTAGCTATTAGCAGAAGTTATAGCTAAGTTTGCCTAGTTGTAGATTGTTGGCCGAAGTTTTAGCTATGGTGCTCAATTGTAGCTAAGTTTGACAAGTTTTAGCCCTGGTTCCAAAGTTTTAGCTCTGGTTCCAAAGTTTTAGCTATATAGTGCACAACTTCTAGCTAAGTTTGACAAGTCTTAGATCACATGCCTCACTCTTAGCTATATAGCACAAGTTTTAGCTAAGTTTGACTAGTTCTAAATTGTGGGCCGAAGTTTTAGTTATGGTGCACAAGTTCTCGCTAAGTTTGACAAGTCTTAGCTCTCGTGCCATAATTTTAGCTTTATAGCACAAGTTTTAGCTAAGTTAGACTAGTTATAACTTTGGTGCCAAAGTTTTGGCTATGGTGCAAAATTTTAATTAAATTTGATTAGTTTTCACTTTGGTGCCAATGTTTTAGCTGTGTAGAACAAGTCTAAGCTAAGTTTGACAAGTTTTAGTTATGGTGCCAATGTTTTAGTTATGCTGCGCAAGTTGTAGTTAATTTTGACTTTGTTTAGCTCTGATGTAAAGCTGTAGCTCTTAGCGGAAGTTTTAGCTAAGTTTGCCTAGTTGTAGATTGTTCGGCAAAGTTTTAGCTATGGTGCACAAGTTCTAGCTAAGTTTGACAAGTCTTAGCTGTCGTGCCAGAATTTTAGCTTTATAGCACAAGTTTTAGCTATTTGACTAGTTATAATATTGGTGCCAAAGTTTTGGCTATGGTGCACAATTTTAGTTAAGTTTGATTAGTTTTCACTTTGGTGCCAATGTTTTAAATGTGTAGCAAAAGTTTAAGCTAAGTATGACTAGTTTTAGTTATGGTGCCAAATTTTAGTTATGGTGCTCAAGGTGTAGCTAACGTTGAATTTTAGCTTTGCTGCCATAGTTTTAGCTATTAGCAGATGCTTTAGCTAAGTTTGCCTAGTTGTAGATTGTTGGCCAATTTTTTGCTATTGTGCTCAATTGTAGCTAAGTTTAACAGGTTTTAGCCCTGGTACCAAAGTTTTAGCTATTAGCAGAAGTTATAGCTAAGTTTACCTAGTTGCAGATGTTAGCCGAAGTGTTTAGCTATGCTGCTCAATTGTAGCTAAGTTTGACAAGTTTTAGCCCTGGTACCAAAGTTTTAGCTATAGTGCACAAGTTCTAGCTAAGTTTGACAATTCTTAGATCACATGCCCCTCTCTTAGCTATATAGCACAAGTTTTAGCTAAGTTTTGCTAGTTCTAGATCGTGGGCCGAAGTTTTAGCTATGGTGCACAAGTTCTAGCTAAGTTTGACAAGTCTTAGCTCTCGTGCCAGAATTTTAGCTTTATAGCACAAGTTTTAGATAAATTTGACTAGTTATAATATTGGTGCCAAAGTTTTGGCTATGGTGCACAATTTTAGTTAAGTTTGATTAGTTTTCACTTTGCTGCCATGTTTTAGTTGTGTAGCAAGAGTTCTTGCTAAGTTTGACTAGTTTTCGTTATGGTGCCAAAGTTTTAGTTATGGTGCTCAAGGTGTAGCTAAGTTTGACTTCGTTTAGCTTTGGTACCATAGTTTTAGCTATTAGCAGATGTTTTAGCTAAGTTTGCCTAGTTGTAGATTGTTGGCCGAAATTTTAGCTATTGTGCTCAACTGTAGCTAAGTTTGACAGGTTTTAGCCCAGGTACCAAAGTTTTAGCTATAGTGCACAAGTTCTAGCTAAGTTTGACAATTCTTAGATCACATGCCCCACTCTTAGCTATATAGGACAAGTTTAAGCTAAGTTTGACAAGTTTTAGTTATGGTGCCAATGTTTTAGCTATGGTGCTCAAGTTGTAGCTAAGTTTGACTTGGTTTAACTCTGGTGTCAAAGCTTTAGCTATTAGCAGAAGTTATAGCTAAGTTTGCCTAGTTGTAGATTGTTGGCCGAAGTTTTAGCTAGGTGCTCAATTGTAGCTAAGTTTGACAAGTTTTAGCCCTGGTTCCAAAGTTTTAGCTCTGGTTCCAAAGTTTTAGCTATATAGTGCACAACTTCTAGCTAAGTTTGACAAGTCTTAGATCACATGCCTCACTCTTAGCTATATAGCACAAGTTTTAGCTAAGTTTGACTAGTTCTAAATTGTGGGCCGAAGTTTTAGTTATGGTGCACAAGTTCTCGCTAAGTTTGACAAGTCTTAGCTCTCGTGCCATAATTTTAGCTTTATAGCACAAGTTTTAGCTAAGTTAGACTAGTTAACTTTGGTGCCAAAGTTTGGCTATGGTGCAAAATTTTAATTAAATTTGATTAGTTTTCACTTTGGTGCCAATGTTTTAGCTGTGTAGAACAAGTCTAAGCTAAGTTTGACAAGTTTTAGTTATGGTGCCAATGTTTTAGTTATGCTGCGCAAGTTGTAGTTAATTTTGACTTTGTTTAGCTCTGATGTAAAGCTGTAGCTCTTAGCGGAAGTTTTAGCTAAGTTTGCCTAGTTGTAGATTGTTCGGCAAAGTTTTAGCTATGGTGCACAAGTTCTAGCTAAGTTTGACAAGTCTTAGCTGTCGTGCCAGAATTTTAGCTTTATAGCACAAGTTTTTAGCTATTTGACTAGTTATAATATTGGTGCCAAAGTTTTGGCTATGGTGCACAATTTTAGTTAAGTTTGATTAGTTTTCACTTTGGTGCCAATGTTTTAAATGTGTAGCAAAAGTTTAAGCTAAGTTTGACTAGTTTTAGTTATGGTGCCAAATTTTTAGTTATGGTGCTCAAGGTGTAGCTAACGTTGAATTTTAGCTTTGCTGCCATAGTTTTAGCTATTAGCAGATGCTTTAGCTAAGTTTGCCTAGTTGTAGATTGTTGGCCAATTTTTTTGCTATTGTGCTCAATTGTAGCTAAGTTTAACAGGTTTTAGCCCTGGTACCAAAGTTTTAGCTATTAGCAGAAGTTATAGCTAAGTTTACCTAGTTGCAGATGTTAGCCGAAGTGTTTAGCTATGCTGCTCAATTGTAGCTAAGTTTGACAAGTTTTAGCCTGGTACCAAAGTTTTAGCTATAGTGCACAAGTTCTAGCTAAGTTTGACAATTCTTAGATCACATGCCCCTCTCTTAGCTATATAGCACAAGTTTTAGCTAAGTTTTGCTAGTTCTAGATCGTGGGCCGAAGTTTTAGCTATGGTGCACAAGTTCTAGCTAAGTTTGACAAGTCTTAGCTCTCGTGCCAGAATTTTAGCTTTATAGCACAAGTTTAGATAAATTTGACTAGTTATAATATTGGTGCCAAAGTTTTGGCTATGGTGCACAATTTTAGTTAAGTTTGATTAGTTTTCACTTTGCTGCCCATGTTTTAGTTGTTTAGCAAGAGTTCTTGCTAAGTTTGACTAGTTTTCGTATGGTGCCAAAGTTTTAGTTATGGTGCTCAAGGTGTAGCTAAGTTTGACTTCGTTTAGCTTTGGTACCATAGTTTTAGCTATTAGCAGATGTTTTAGCTAAGTTTGCCTAGTTGTAGATTGTTGGCCGAAATTTTAGCTATTGTGCTCAACTGTAGCTAAGTTTGACAAGTTTTAGCCCTGGTACCAAAGTTTTAGCTATAGTGCACAAGTTCTAGCTAAGTTTGACAATTCTTAGATCACAGGCCCCTTTCTTAGCTATATAGCACAAGTTTTAGCTAAGTTTTGCTAGTTCTAGATTGTGGGCCGAAGTTTTAGCTATGGTGCACAAGTTCTAGCTAAGTTTGACAAGTCTTAGCTCTCGTGCCAGAATTTTAGCTTCATAGCACAAGTTTTAGATAATTTTGACTAGTTATAATATTGGTGCCAAAGTTTTGGCTATGGTGCACAATTTTAGTTAAGTTTGATTAGTTTTCACTTTGCTGCCCATGTTTTAGTTGTGTAGCAAGAGTTCTTGCTAAGTTTGACTAGTTTTCGTTATGGTGCCAAAGTTTTAGTTATGGTGCTCAAGGTGTAGCTAAGTTGACTTCGTTTAGCTTTGGTACCATAGTTTTAGCTATTAGCAGATGTTTTAGCTAAGTTTGCCTAGTTGTAGATTGTTGGCCGAAATTTTAGCTATTGTGCTCAACTGTAGCTAAGTTTGACAGGTTTTAGCCCAGGTACCAAAGTTTTAGCTATAGTGCACAAGTTCTAGCTAAGTTTGACAATTCTTAGATCACATGCCCCACTCTTAGCTATATAGGACAAGTTTAAGCTAAGTTTGACAAGTTTTAGTTATGGTGCCAATGTTTTAGCTATGGTGCTCAAGTTGTAGCTAAGTTTGACTTGGTTTAACTCTGGTGTCAAAGCTTTAGCTATTAGCAGAAGTTATAGCTAAGTTTGCCTAGTTGTAGATTGTTGCCGAAGTTTTAGCTATGGTGCTCAATTGTAGCTAAGTTTGACAAGTTTTAGCCCTGGTTCCAAAGTTTTAGCTCTGGTTCCAAAGTTTTTAGCTATATAGTGCACAACTTCTAGCTAAGTTTGACAAGTCTTAGATCACATGCCTCACTCTTAGCTATATAGCACAAGTTTTAGCTAAGTTTGACTAGTTCTAAATTGTGGGCCGAAGTTTTAGTTATGGTGCACAAGTTCTCGCTAAGTTTGACAAGTCTTAGCTCTCGTGCCATAATTTTAGCTTATAGCACAAGTTTTAGCTAAGTTAGACTAGTTATAACTTTGGTGCCAAAGTTTTGGCTATGGTGCAAAATTTTAATTAAATTTGATTAGTTTTCACTTTGGTGCCAATGTTTTAGCTGTGTAGAACAAGTCTAAGCTAAGTTTGACAAGTTTTAGTTATGGTGCCAATGTTTTAGTTATGCTGCGCAAGTTGTAGTTAATTTTGACTTTGTTTTAGCTCTGATGTAAAGCTGTAGCTCTTAGCGAAGTTTTAGCTAAGTTTGCCTAGTTGTAGATTGTTCGGCAAAGTTTTAGCTATGGTGCACAAGTTCTAGCTAAGTTTGACAAGTCTTAGCTGTCGTGCCAGAATTTTAGCTTTATAGCACAAGTTTTAGCTATTTGACTAGTTATAATATTGGTGCCAAAGTTTTGGCTATGGTGCACAATTTTAGTTAAGTTTGATTAGTTTTCACTTTGTGCCAATGTTTTAAATGTGTAGCAAAAGTTTAAGCTAAGTATGACTAGTTTTAGTTATGGTGCCAAATTTTTAGTTATGGTGCTCAAGGTGTAGCTAACGTTTGAATTTTAGCTTTGCTGCCATAGTTTTAGCTATTAGCAGATGCTTTAGCTAAGTTTGCCTAGTTGTAGATTGTTGGCCAATTTTTTTGCTATTGTGCTCAATTGTAGCTAAGTTTAACAGGTTTTAGCCCTGGTACCAAAGTTTTAGCTATTAGCAGAAGTTATAGCTAAGTTTACCTAGTTGCAGATGTTAGCCGAAGTGTTTTAGCTATGCTGCTCAATTGTAGCTAAGTTTGACAAGTTTTAGCCCTGGTACCAAAGTTTTAGCTATAGTGCACAAGTTCTAGCTAAGTTTGACAATTCTTAGATCAATGCCCTCTCTTAGCTATATAGCACAAGTTTTAGCTAAGTTTTGCTAGTTCTAGATCGTGGGCCGAAGTTTTAGCTATGGTGCACAAGTTCTAGCTAAGTTTGACAAGTCTTAGCTCTCGTGCCAGAATTTTAAGCTTTATAGCACAAGTTTAGATAAATTTGACTAGTTATAATATTGGTGCCAAAGTTTTGGCTATGGTGCACAATTTTAGTTAAGTTGATTAGTTTTCACTTTGCTGCCCATGTTTTAGTTGTTTAGCAAGAGTTCTTGCTAAGTTTGACTAGTTTTCGTTATGGTGCCAAAGTTTTAGTTATGGTGCTCAAGGTGTAGCTAAGTTTGACTTCGTTTAGCTTTGGTACCATAGTTTTAGCTATTACAGATGTTTTAGCTAAGTTTGCCTAGTTGTAGATTGTTGGCCGAATTTTAGCTATTGTGCTCAACTGTAGCTAAGTTTGACAAGTTTTAGCCCTGGTACAAAGTTTTAGCTATAGTGCACAAGTTCTAGCTAAGTTTGACAATTCTTAGATCACAGCCCTTTCTTAGCTATATAGCACAAGTTTAGCTAAGTTTGCTAGTTCTAGATTGTGGCCGAAGTTTTAGCTATGGTGCACAAGTTCTAGCTAAGTTTGACAAGTCTTAGCTCTGTGCCAAATTTAGCTTCATAGCACAAGTTTTAGATAATTTGACTAGTTATAATATTGGTGCCAAAGTTTTGGCTATGGTGCACAATTTTAGTTAAGTTTGATTAGTTTTCACTTTGCTGCCATGTTTTAGTTGTGTAGCAAGAGTTCTTGCTAAGTTTGACTAGTTTTCGTTATGGTGCCAAAGTTTTAGTTATGGTGCTCAAGGTGTAGCTAAGTTTGACTTCGTTTAGCTTTGGTACCATAGTTTTAGCTATTAGCAGATGTTTAGCTAAGTTTGCCTAGTTGTAGATTGTTGGCCGAAATTTTAGCTATTGTGCTCAACTGTAGCTAAGTTTGACAGGTTTTAGCCCAGGTACCAAAGTTTTAGCTATAGTGCACAAGTTCTAGCTAAGTTTGACAATTCTTAGATCACATGCCCCACTCTTAGCTATATAGGACAAGTTTAAGCTAAGTTTGACAAGTTTTAGTTATGGTGCCAATGTTTTAGCTATGGTGCTCAAGTTGTAGCTAAGTTTGACTTGGTTTAACTCTGGTGTCAAAGCTTTAGCTATTAGCAGAAGTTATAGCTAAGTTTGCCTAGTTGTAGATTGTTGGCCGAAGTTTTAGCTATGGTGCTCAATTGTAGCTAAGTTTGACAAGTTTTAGCCTGGTTCAAAGTTTTACTCTGGTTCCAAAGTTTTAGCTATATAGTGCACAACTTCTAGCTAAGTTTGACAAGTCTTAGATCACATGCCTCACTCTTAGCTATATAGCACAAGTTTTAGCTAAGTTTTGACTAGTTCTAAATTGTGGGCCGAAGTTTTAGTTATGGTGCACAAGTTCTCGCTAAGTTTGACAAGTCTTAGCTCTCGTGCCATAATTTTAGCTTTATAGCACAAGTTTTAGCTAAGTTAGACTAGTTATAACTTTGGTGCCAAAGTTTTGGCTATGGTGCAAAATTTTAATTAAATTTGATTAGTTTCACTTTGGTGCCAATGTTTTAGCTGTGTAGAACAAGTCTAAGCTAAGTTTGACAAGTTTTAGTTATGGTGCAATGTTTTAGTTATGCTGCGCAGTTGTAGTTAATTTTGACTTTGTTTAGCTCTGATGTAAAGCTGTAGCTCTTAGCGGAAGTTTTAGCTAAGTTTGCCTAGTTGTAGATTGTTCGGCAAAGTTTTAGCTATGGTGCACAAGTTCTAGCTAAGTTTGACAAGTCTTAGCTGTCGTGCCAGAATTTAGCTTTATAGCACAAGTTTTAGCTATTTGACTAGTTATAATATTGGTGCCAAAGTTTTGGCTATGGTGCACAATTTTAGTTAAGTTTGATTAGTTTTCACTTTGGTGCCAATGTTTTAAATGTGTAGCAAAGTTTAAGCTAAGTTTGACTAGTTTTAGTTATGGTGCCAAATTTTTAGTTATGGTCCAAGGTGTAGCTAACGTTGAATTTTAGCTTTGCTGCCATAGTTTTAGCTATTAGCAGATGCTTTAGCTAAGTTTGCCTAGTTGTAGATTGTTGGCCAATTTTTTGCTATTGTGCTCAATTGTAGCTAAGTTTAACAGGTTTTAGCCCTGTACCAAAGTTTTAGCTATTAGCAGAAGTTATAGCTAAGTTACCTAGTTGCAGATGTTAGCCGAAGTGTTTTAGCTATGCTGCTCAATTGTAGCTAAGTTTGACAATTTTAGCCCTGGTACCAAAAGTTTTTAGCTATAGTGCACAAGTCTAGCTAAGTTTGACAATTCTTAGATCACATGCCCCTCTCTTAGCTATATAGCACAAGTTTTAGCTAAGTTTTGCTAGTTCTAGATCGTGGCCGAAGTTTTAGCTATGGTGCACAAGTTCTAGCTAAGTTTGACAAGTCTTAGCTCTCGTGCCAGAATTTTAGCTTTATAGCACAAGTTTTAGATAAATTTGACTAGTTATAATATTTGTGCCAAAGTTTTGGCTATGGTGCACAATTTTAGTTAAGTTTGATTAGTTTTCACTTTGCTGCCCATGTTTTAGTTGTTTAGCAAGAGTTCTTGCTAAGTTTGACTAGTTTTCGTTATGGTGCCAAAGTTTTTAGTTATGGTGCTCAAGGTGTAGCTAAGTTTGACTTCGTTTAGCTTTGGTACCATAGTTTTAGCTATTAGCAGATGTTTTAGCTAAGTTTGCCTAGTTGTAGATTGTTGGCCGAAATTTTAGCTATTGTGCTCAACTGTAGCTAAGTTTGACAAGTTTTAGCCCTGGTACCAAAGTTTTAGCTATAGTGCACAAGTTCTAGCTAAGTTTGACAATTCTTAGATCACAGGCCCCTTTTTAGCTATATAGCACAAGTTTTAGCTAAGTTTTGCTAGTTCTAGATTGTGGGCCGAAGTTTTAGCTATGGTGCACAAGTTCTAGCTAAGTTTGACAAGTCTTAGCTCTCGTGCCAGAATTTTAGCTTCATAGCACAAGTTTTAGATAATTTTGACTAGTTATAATATTGGTGCCAAAGTTTGGCTATGGTGCACAATTTTAGTTAAGTTTGATTAGTTTTCACTTTGCTGCCCATGTTTTAGTTGTGTAGCAAGAGTTCTTGCTAAGTTTGACTAGTTTTCGTTATGGTGCCAAAGTTTTAGTTATGGTGCTCAAGGTGTAGCTAAGTTTGACTTCGTTTAGCTTTGTACCATAGTTTTTAGCTATTAGCAGATGTTTAGCTAAGTTTGCCTAGTTGTAGATTGTTGGCCGAAATTTTAGCTATTGGCTCAACTGTAGCTAAGTTTGACAGGGTTTTAGCCCAGGTACCAAAGTTTTAGCTATAGTGCACAAGTTCTAGCTAAGTTTGACATTCTTAGATCACATGCCCCACTCTTAGCTATATAGGACAAGTTTAAGCTAAGTTTTGACAAGTTTTAGTTATGGTGCCAATGTTTTAGCTATGGTGCTCAAGTTGTAGCTAAGTTTGACTTGGTTAACTCTGGTGTCAAAGCTTTAGCTATTAGCAGAAGTTATAGCTAAGTTTGCCTAGTTGTAGATTGTTGGCCGAAGTTTTAGCTATGGTGCTCAATTGTAGCTAAGTTTGACAAGTTTTAGCCCTGGTTCCAAAGTTTTAGCTCTGGTTCCAAAGTTTTAGCTATATAGCACAACTTCTAGCTAAGTTTGACAAGTCTTAGATCACATGCCTCACTCTTAGCTATATAGCACAAGTTTTAGCTAAGTTTGACTAGTTCTAAATTGTGGGCCGAAGTTTTAGTTATGGTGCACAAGTTCTCGCTAAGTTTGACAAGTCTTAGCTCTCGTGCCATAATTTTAGCTTTATAGCACAAGTTTTAGCTAAGTTAGACTAGTTATAACTTTGGTGCCAAAGTTTTGGCTATGGTGCAAAATTTTAATTAAATTTGATTAGTTTTCACTTTGGTGCCAATGTTTTAGCTGTGTAGAACAAGTCTAAGCTAAGTTTGACAAGTTTTAGTTATGGTGCCAATGTTTTAGTTATGCTGCGCAAGTTGTAGTTAATTTTGACTTTGTTTAGCTCTGATGTAAAGCTGTAGCTCTTAGCGGAAGTTTTAGCTAAGTTTGCCTAGTTGTAGATTGTTCGGCAAAGTTTTAGCTATGGTGCACAAGTTCTAGCTAAGTTTGACAAGTCTTAGCTGTCGTGCCAGAATTTTAGCTTTATAGCACAAGTTTTAGCTATTTGACTAGTTATAATATTGGTGCCAAAGTTTTGGCTATGGTGCACAATTTTAGTTAAGTTTGATTAGTTTTCACTTTGGTGCCAATGTTTTAAATGTGTAGCAAAAGTTTAAAGCTAAGTTTGACTAGTTTTAGTTATGGTGCCAAATTTTTAAGTTATGGTGCTCAAGGTGTAGCTAACGTTGAATTTTAGCTTTGGCTGCCATAGTTTTAGCTATTAGCAGATGCTTTTAGCTAAGTTTGCCTAGTTGTAGATTGTTGGCCAATTTTTTTGCTATTGTGCTCAATTGTAGCTAAGTTTAACAGGTTTTAGCCTGGTACCAAAGTTTTAGCTATTAGCAGAAGTTATAGCTAAGTTTACCTAGTTGCAGATGTTAGCCGAAGTGTTTTAGCTATGCTGCTCAATTGTAGCTAAGTTTGACAAGTTTAGCCCTGGTACCAAAGTTTTAGCTATAGTGCACAAGTTCTAGCTAAGTTTGACAATTCTTAGATCACATGCCCCTCTCTTAGCTATATAGCACAAGTTTTAGCTAAGTTTTGCCTAGTTCTAGATCGTGGGCCGAAGTTTTAGCTATGGTGCACAAGTTCTAGCTAAGTTTGACAAGTCTTAGCTCTCGTGCCAGAATTTTAGCTTTATAGCACAAGTTTTAGATAAATTTGACTAGTTATAATATTGGTGCCAAAGTTTTGGCTATGGTGCACAATTTTAGTTAAGTTTGATTAGTTTTCACTTTGCTGCCCATGTTTTAGTTGTTAGCAAGAGTTCTTGCTAAGTTTGACTAGTTTTCGTTATGGTGCCAAAGTTTTAGTTATGGTGCTCAAGGTGTAGCTAAGTTTGACTTCGTTTAGCTTTGGTACCATAGTTTTAGCTATTAGCAGATGTTTTAGCTAAGTTTGCCTAGTTGTAGATTGTTGGCCGAAATTTTAGCTATTGTGCTCAACTGTAGCTAAGTTTGACAAGTTTTTAGCCCTGGTACCAAAGTTTTAGCTATAGTGCACAAGTTCTAGCTAAGTTTGACAATTCTTAGATCACAGGCCCCTTTCTTAGCTATATAGCACAAGTTTTAGCTAAGTTTTGCTAGTTCTAGATTGTGGGCCGAAGTTTTAGCTATGGTGCACAAGTTCTAGCTAAAGTTTGACCAAGTCTTAGCTCTCGTGCCAGAATTTTAGCTTCATAGCACAAGTTTTAGATAATTTTGACTAGTTATAATATTGGTGCCAAAGTTTTGGCTATGGTGCACAATTTTAGTTAAGTTTGTTAGTTTTCACTTTGCTGCCATGTTTTAGTTGTGTAGCAAGAGTTCTTGCTAAGTTTGACTAGTTTTCGTTATGGTGCCAAAGTTTTAGTTATGGTGCTCAAGGTGTAGCTAAGTTTGACTTCGTTTAGCTTTGGTACCATAGTTTTTAGCTATTAGCAGATGTTTTAGCTAATGTTGCCTAGTTGTAGATTGTTGGCCGAAATTTTAGCTATTGTGCTCAACTGTAGCTAAGTTTGACAGGTTTTAGCCCAGGTACCAAAGTTTTAGCTATAGTGCACAAGTTCTAGCTAAGTTTGACAATTCTTAGATCACATGCCCCACTCTTAGCTATATAGGACAAGTTTAAGCTAAGTTTGACAAGTTTTAGTTATGGTGCCAATGTTTAGCTATGGTGCTCAAGTTGTAGCTAAGTTTGACTTGGTTAACTCTGGTGTCAAAGCTTTAGCTATTAGCAGAAGTTATAGCTAAGTTTGCCTAGTTGTAGATTGTTGGCCGAAGTTTTAGCTATGGTGCTCAAATTGTAGCTAAGTTTGACAAGTTTTTTAGCCCTGGTTCCAAAGTTTTAGCTCTGGTTCCAAAGTTTTAGCTATATAGTGCACAACTTCTAGCTAAGTTTGACAAGTCTTAGATCACATGCCTCACTCTTAGCTATATAGCACAAGTTTTAGCTAAGTTTGACTAGTTCTAAATTGTGGGCCGAAGTTTTAGTTATGGTGCACAAGTTCTCGCTAAGTTTGACAAGTCTTAGCTCTCGTGCCATATATTTTAGCTTTATAGCACAAGTTTTAGCTAAGTTAGACTAGTTATAACTTTGGTGCCAAAGTTTGGCTATGGTGCAAAATTTTAATTAAATTTGATTAGTTTTCACTTTGGTGCCAATGTTTTAGCTGTGTAGAACAAGTCTAAGCTAAGTTTGACAAGTTTTAGTTATGGTGCCAATGTTTTAGTTATGCTGCGCAAGTTGTAGTTAATTTTGACTTTGTTTAGCTCTGATGTAAAGCTGTAGCTCTTAGCGGAAGTTTTAGCTAAGTTTGCCTAGTTAGATTGTTCGGCAAAGTTTTAGCTATGGTGCACAAGTTCTAGCTAAGTTTGACAAGTCTTAGCTGTCGTGCCAGAATTTTAGCTTTATAGCACAAGTTTTAGCTATTTGACTAGTTATAATATTGGTGCCAAAGTTTTGGCTATGGTGCACAATTTTAGTTAAGTTTGATTAGTTTTCACTTTGGTGCCAATGTTTTAAATGTGTAGCAAAAGTTTAAGCTAAGTTTGACTAGTTTTAGTTATGGTGCCAAAGTTTTAGTTATGGTGCTCAAGGTGTAGCTAACGTTGAATTTTAGCTTTGCTGCCATAGTTTTAGCTATTAGCAGATGCTTTAGCTAAGTTTGCCTAGTTGTAGATTGTTCGGCAAGTTTTAGCTATGGTGCACAAGTTCTAGCTAAGTTTGACAAGTCTTAGCTGTCGTGCCAGAATTTTAGCTTTAGCAAAGTTTAGCTATTTGACTAGTTATATGGTGCCAAAGTTTTGGCTATGGTGCACAATTTAGTTAAGTTTGATTAGTTTTCACTTTGGTGCCAATGTTTTAAATGTGTAGCAAAAGTTTAAGCTAAGTTTGACTAGTTTAGTTATGGTGCCAAAGTTTTAGTTTGGTGCTCAAGGTGTAGCTAACGTGAAGTTTAGCTTTGGTGCCATAGTTTTAGCTATTAGCAGATGCTTTAGCTAAGTTTGCCTAGTTGTAGATTGTTGGCCAATTTTTTTGCTATTGTGCTCAATTGTAGCTAAGTTTAACAGGTTTTAGCCCTGGTACCAAAGTTTTAGCTATTAGCAGAAGTTATAGCTAAGTTTACCTAGTTGCAGATGTTAGCCGAAGTGTTTTAGCTATGCTGCTCAATTGTAGCTAAGTTTGACAAGTTTTAGCCCTGGTACCAAAGTTTTAGCTATAGTGCACAAGTTCTAGCTAAGTTTGACAATTCTTAGATCACATGCCCCTCTCTTAGCTATATAGCACAAGTTTTAGCTAAGTTTTGCTAGTTCTAGATCGTGGGCCGAAGTTTTAGCTATGGTGCACAAGTTCTAGCTAAGTTTGACAAGTCTTAGCTCTCGTGCCAGAATTTAGCTTATAGCACAAGTTTTAGATAAATTTGACTAGTTATAATATTGGTGCCAAAGTTTTGGCTATGGTGCACAATTTTAGTTAAGTTTGATTAGTTTTCACTTTGCTGCCCATGTTTTAGTTGTTTAGCAAGAGTTCTTGCTAAGTTTGACTAGTTTTCGTTATGGTGCCAAAGTTTTAGTTATGGTGGCTCAAGGTGTAGCTAAGTTTGACTTCGTTTAGCTTTGGTACCATAGTTTTAGCTATTAGCAGATGTTTTAGCTAAGTTTGCCTAGTTGTAGATTGTTGGCCGAAATTTTAGCTATTGTGCTCAACTGTAGCTAAGTTTGACAAGTTTTAGCCCTGGTACCAAATTTTAGCTATAGTGCACAAGTTCTAGCTAAGTTTGACAATTCTTAGATCACAGGCCCCTTTCTTAGCTATATAGCACAAGTTTTAGCTAAGTTTTGCTAGTTCTAGATTGTGGGCCGAAGTTTTAGCTATGGTGCACAAGTTCTAGCTAAGTTTGACAAGTCTTAGCTCTCGTGCCAGAATTTTAGCTTCATAGCACAAGTTTTAGATAATTTTGACTAGTTATAATATTGGTGCCAAAGTTTTGGCTATGGTGCACAATTTTAGTTAAGTTTGTTAGTTTTCACTTTGCTTGCCCATGTTTTAGTTGTGTAGCAAGAGTTCTTGCTAAGTTGACTAGTTTTCGTTATGGTGCCAAAGTTTTAGTTATGGTGCTCAAGGTGTAGCTAAGTTTGACTTCGTTTAGCTTTGGTACCATAGTTTAGCTATTAGCAGATGTTTTAGCTAAGTTGCCTAGTTGTAGATTGTTGGCCGAAATTTTAGCTATTGTGCTCAACTGTAGCTAAGTTTGACAGGTTTTAGCCCAGGTACCAAAGTTTTAGCTATAGTGCACAAGTTCTAGCTAAGTTTGACAATTCTTAGATCACATGCCCCACTCTTAGCTATATAGGACAAGTTTAAGCTAAGTTTGACAAGTTTTAGTTATGGTGCCAATGTTTTAGCTATGTGCTCAAGTTGTAGCTAAGTTTGACTTGGTTTAACTCTGGTGTCAAAGCTTTAGCTATTAGCAGAAGTTATAGCTAAGTTTGCCTAGTTGTAGATTGTTGGCCGAAGTTTTAGCTATGGTGCTCAATTGTAGCTAAGTTTGACAAGTTTTAGCCCTGGTTCCAAAGTTTTAGCTCTGGTTCCAAAGTTTTAGCTATATAGTGCACAACTTCTAGCTAAGTTTGACAAGTCTTAGATCATGCCTCACTCTTAGCTATATAGCACAAGTTTTAGCTAAGTTTGACTAGTTTCTAAATTGTGGGCCGAAGTTTTAGTTATGGTGCACAAGTTCTCGCTAAGTTTGACAAGTCTTAGCTCTCGTGCCATAATTTTAGCTTTTATAGCACAAGTTTTAGCTAAGTTAGACTAGTTATAACTTTGGTGCCAAAGTTTTGGCTATGGTGCAAAATTTTAATTAAATTTGATTAGTTTTCACTTTGGTGCAATGTTTTAGCTGTGTAGAACAAGTCTAAGCTAAGTTTGACAAGTTTTAGTTATGGTGCCAATGTTTTAGTTATGCTGCGCAAGTTGTAGTTAATTTTGACTTTGTTTAGCTCTGATGTAAAGCTGTAGCTCTTAGCGGAAGTTTTAGCTAAGTTTGCCTAGTTGTAGATTGTTCGGCAAAGTTTTAGCTATGGTGCACAAGTTCTAGCTAAGTTTGACAAGTCTTAGCTGTCGTGCCAGAATTTTAGCTTTATAGCACAAGTTTTAGCTATTTGACTAGTTATAATATTGGTGCCAAAGTTTTGGCTATGGTGCACAATTTTAGTTAAGTTTGATTAGTTTTCACTTTGGTGCCAATGTTTTAAATGTGTAGCAAAAAGTTTAAGCTAAGTTTGACTAGTTTTAGTTATGGTGCCAAAGTTTTAGTTATGGTGCTCAAGGTGTAGCTAACGTTGAATTTTTAGCTTTGCTGCCATAGTTTTAGCTATTAGCAGATGCTTTAGCTAAGTTTGCCTAGTTGTAGATTGTTCGGCAAAGTTTTAGCTATGGTGCACAAGTTCTAGCTAAGTTTGACAAGTCTTAGCTGTCGTGCCAGAATTTTAGCTTTATAGCACAAAGTTTAGCTATTTGACTAGTTATAATATTGGTGCCAAAGTTTTGGCTATGGTGCACAATTTTAGTTAAGTTTGATTAGTTTTCACTTTGGTGCCAATGTTTTAAATGTGTAGCAAAAGTTTAAGCTAAGTTTGACTAGTTTTAGTTATGGTGCCAAAGTTTTAGTTATGGTGCTCAAGGTGTAGCTAACGTTGAGTTTAGCTTTGGTGCCATAGTTTTAGCTATTAGCAGATGCTTTAGCTAAGTTTGCCTAGTTGTAGATTGTTGGCCAATTTTTTTGCTATTGTGCTCAATTGTAGCTAAGTTTAACAGGTTTTAGCCCTGGTACCAAAGTTTTAGCTATTAGCAGAAGTTATAGCTAAGTTTACCTAGTTGCAGATGTTAGCCGAAGTGTTTTAGCTATGCTGCTCAATTGTAGCTAAGTTTGACAAGTTTTAGCCCTGTACCAAAGTTTTAGCTATAGTGCACAAGTTCTAGCTAAGTTTGACAATTCTTAGATCACATGCCCCTCTCTTAGCTATATAGCACAAGTTTTAGCTAAGTTTTGCTAGTTCTAGATCGTGGGCCGAAGTTTTAGCTATGGTGCACAAGTTCTAGCTAAGTTTGACAAGTCTTAGCTCTCGTGCCAGAATTTTAGCTTTATAGCACAAGTTTTAGATAAATTTGACTAGTTATAATATTTGGTGCCAAAGTTTTGGCTATGGTGCACAATTTTAGTTAAGTTTGATTAGTTTTCACTTTGCTGCCCATGTTTTAGTTGTGTAGCAAGAGTTCTTGCTAAGTTTGACTAGTTTTCGTTATGGTGCCAAAGTTTTTAGTTATGGTGCTCAAGGTGTAGCTAAGTTTGACTTCGTTTAGCTTTGGTACCATAGTTTTAGCTATTAGCAGATGTTTTTAGCTAAGTTTGCCTAGTTGTAGATTGTTGGCCGAAATTTTAGCTATTGTGCTCAACTGTAGCTAAGTTTGACAAGTTTTAGCCCTGGTACCAAAGTTTTAGCTATAGTGCACAAGTTCTAGCTAAGTTTGACAATTCTTAGATCACAGGCCCCTTTCTTAGCTATATAGCACAAGTTTTAGCTAAGTTTTGCTAGTTCTAGATTGTGGCCGAAGTTTTAGCTATGGTGCACAAGTTCTAGCTAAGTTTGACAAGTCTTAGCTCTCGTGCCAGAATTTTAGCTTCATAGCACAAGTTTTAGATAATTTTGACTAGTTATAATATTGGTGCCAAAGTTTTGGCTATGGTGCACAATTTAGTTAAGTTTGATTAGTTTTCACTTTGCTGCCCATGTTTTAGTTGTGTAGCAAGAGTTCTTGCTAAGTTTGACTAGTTTTCGTTATGGTGCCAAAGTTTTAGTTATGGTGCTCAAGGTGTAGCTAAGTTTGACTTCGTTTAGCTTTGGTACCATAGTTTTAGCTATTAGCAGATGTTTTAGCTAAGTTTGCCTAGTTGTAGATTGTTGGCCGAAATTTAGCTATTGTGCTCAACTGTAGCTAAGTTTGACAGGTTTTAGCCCAGGTACCAAAGTTTTAGCTATAGTGCACAAGTTCTAGCTAAGTTTGACATTCTTAGATCACATGCCCCACTCTTAGCTATATAGGACAAGTTTAAGCTAAGTTTGACAAGTTTTAGTTATGGTGCCAATGTTTTAGCTATGGTGCTCAAGTTGTAGCTAAGTTTGACTTGGTTTAACTCTGGTGTCAAAGCTTTAGCTATTAGCAGAAGTTATAGCTAAGTTTGCCTAGTTGTAGATTGTTGGCCGAAGTTTTAGCTATGGTGCTCAATTGTAGCTAAGTTTGACAAGTTTTAGCCCTGGTTCCAAAGTTTTAGCTCTGGTTCCAAAGTTTTAGCTATATAGTGCACAACTTCTAGCTAAGTTTGACAAGTCTTAGATCACATGCCTCACTCTTAGCTATATAGCACAAGTTTTAGCTAAGTTTGACTAGTTCTAAATTGTGGGCCGAAGTTTTAGTTATGGTGCACAAGTTCTCGCTAAGTTTGACAAGTCTTAGCTCTCGTGCCATAATTTTAGCTTTATAGCACAAGTTTTTAGCTAAGTTAGACTAGTTATAACTTTGGTGCCAAAGTTTTGGCTATGGTGCAAAATTTTAATTAAATTTGATTAGTTTTCACTTTGGTGCCAATGTTTTAGCTGTGTAGAACAAGTCTAAGCTAAGTTTGACAAGTTTTAGTTATGGTGCCAATGTTTTAGTTATGCTGCGCAAGTTGTAGTTAATTTTGACTTTGTTTAGCTCTGATGTAAAGCTGTAGCTCTTAGCGGAAGTTTTAGCTAAGTTTGCCTAGTCGTAGATTGTTCGGCAAAGTTTTAGCTATGGTGCACAAGTTCTATCTAAGTTTGACAAGTCTTAGCTGTCGTGCCAGAATTTTAGCTTTATAGCACAAGTTTTAGCTATTTGACTAGTTATAATATTGGTGCCAAAGTTTTGGCTATGGTGCACAATTTTAGTTAAGTTTGATTAGTTTTCACTTTGGTGCCAATGTTTTAAATGTGTAGCAAAAGTTTAAGCTAAGTTTGACTAGTTTTAGTTATGGTGCCAAAGTTTTAGTTATGGTGCTCAAGGTGTAGCTAACGTTGAAGTTTAGCTTTGGTGCCATAGTTTTAGCTATTAGCAGATGCTTTAGCTAAGTTTGCCTAGTTGTAGATTGTTGGCCAATTTTTTTGCTATTGTGCTCAATTGTAGCTAAGTTTAACAGGTTTTAGCCCTGGTACCAAAGTTTTAGCTATTAGCAGAAGTTATAGCTAAGTTTACCTAGTTGCAGATGTTAGCCGAAGTGTTTTAGCTATGCTGCTCAATTGTAGCTAAGTTTGACAAGTTTTAGCCCTGGTACCAAAGTTTTAGCTATAGTGCACAAGTTCTAGCTAAGTTTGACAATTCTTAGATCACATGCCCCTCTCTTAGCTATATAGCACAAGTTTTAGCTAAGTTTTGCTAGTTCTAGATCGTGGGCCGAAGTTTTAGCTATGGTGCACAAGTTCTAGCTAAGTTTGACAAGTCTTAGCTCTCGTGCCAGAATTTTAGCTTTATAGCACAAGTTTTAGATAAATTTGACTAGTTATAATATTGGTGCCAAAGTTTTGGCTATGGTGCACAATTTTAGTTAAGTTTGATTAGTTTTCACTTTGCTGCCCATGTTTTAGTTGTGTAGCAAGAGTTCTTGCTAAGTTTGACTAGTTTTCGTTATGGTGCCAAAGTTTTAGTTATGGTGCTCAAGGTGTAGCTAAGTTTGACTTCGTTTTAGCTTTGGTACCATAGTTTTAGCTATTAGCAGATGTTTTAGCTAAGTTTGCCTAGTTGTAGATTGTTGGCCGAAATTTTAGCTATTGTGCTCAACTGTAGCTAAGTTTGACAAGTTTTAGCCCTGGTACCAAAGTTTTAGCTATAGTGCACAAGTTCTAGCTAAGTTTGACAATTCTTAGATCACAGGCCCCTTTCTTAGCTATATAGCACAAGTTTTAGCTAAGTTTTGCTAGTTCTAGATCGTGGGCCGAAGTTTTAGCTATGGTGCACAAGTTCTAGCTAAGTTTGACAAGTCTTAGCTCTCGTGCCAGAATTTTAGCTTTATAGCACAAGTTTTAGATAAATTTGACTAGTTATAATATTGGTGCCAAAGTTTTGGCTATGGTGCACAATTTTAGTTAAGTTTGATTAGTTTTCACTTTGCTGCCCATGTTTTAGTTGTGTAGCAAGAGTTCTTGCTAAGTTTGACTAGTTTTCGTTATGGTGCCAAAGTTTTAGTTATGGTGCTCAAGGTGTAGCTAAGTTTGACTTCGTTTAGCTTTGGTACCATAGTTTTAGCTATTAGCAGATGTTTTAGCTAAGTTTGCCTAGTTGTAGATTGTTGGCCGAAATTTTAGCTATTGTGCTCAACTGTAGCTAAGTTTGACAGGTTTTAGCCCAGGTACCAAAGTTTTAGCTATAGTGCACAAGTTCTAGCTAAGTTTGACAATTCTTAGATCACATGCCCCACTCTTAGCTATATAGGACAAGTTTAAGCTAAGTTTGACAAGTTTTAGTTATGGTGCCAATGTTTTAGCTATGGTGCTCAAGTTGTAGCTAAGTTTGACTTGGTTTAACTCTGGTGTCAAAGCTTTAGCTATTAGCAGAAGTTATAGCTAAGTTTGCCTAGTTGTAGATTGTTGGCCGAAGTTTTAGCTATGGTGCTCAATTGTAGCTAAGTTTGACAAGTTTTAGCCCTGGTTCCAAAGTTTTAGCTCTGGTTCCAAAGTTTTAGCTATATAGTGCACAACTTCTAGCTAAGTTTGACAAGTCTTAGATCACATGCCTCACTCTTAGCTATATAGCACAAGTTTTAGCTAAGTTTGACTAGTTCTAAATTGTGGGCCGAAGTTTTAGTTATGGTGCACAAGTTCTCGCTAAGTTTGACAAGTCTTAGCTCTCGTGCCATAATTTTAGCTTTATAGCACAAGTTTTAGCTAAGTTAGACTAGTTATAACTTTGGTGCCAAAGTTTTGGCTATGGTGCAAAATTTTAATTAAATTTGATTAGTTTTCATTTTGGTGCCAATGTTTTAGCTGTGTAGAACAAGTCTAAGCTAAGTTTGACAAGTTTTAGTTATGGTGCCAATGTTTTAGTTATGCTGCGCAAGTTGTAGTTAATTTTGACTTTGTTTAGCTCTGATGTAAAGCTGTAGCTCTTAGCGGAAGTTTTAGCTAAGTTTGCCTAGTTGTAGATTGTTCGGCAAAGTTTTAGCTATGGTGCACAAGTTCTAGCTAAGTTTGACAAGTCTTAGCTGTCGTGCCAGAATTTTAGCTTTATAGCACAAGTTTTAGCTATTTGACTAGTTATAATATTGGTGCCAAAGTTTTGGCTATGGTGCACAATTTTAGTTAAGTTTGATTAGTTTTCACTTTGGTGCCAATGTTTTAAATGTGTAGCAAAAGTTTAAGCTAAGTTTGACTAGTTTTAGTTATGGTGCCAAAGTTTTAGTTATGGTGCTCAAGGTGTAGCTAACGTTGAATTTTAGCTTTGCTGCCATAGTTTTAGCTATTAGCAGATGCTTTAGCTAAGTTTGCCTAGTTGTAGATTGTTGGCCAATTTTTTTGCTATTGTGCTCAATTGTAGCTAAGTTTAACAGGTTTTAGCCCTGGTACCAAAGTTTTAGCTATTAGCAGAAGTTATAACTAAGTTTACCTAGTTGCAGATGTTAGCCGAAGTGTTTTAGCTATGCTGCTCAATTGTAGCTAAGTTTGACAAGTTTTAGCCCTGGTACCAAAGTTTTAGCTATAGTGCACAAGTTCTAGCTAAGTTTGACAATTCTTAGATCACATGCCCCTCTCTTAGCTATATAGCACAAGTTTTAGCTAAGTTTTGCTAGTTCTAGATCGTGGGCCGAAGTTTTAGCTATGGTGCACAAGTTCTAGCTAAGTTTGACAAGTCTTAGCTCTCGTGCCAGAATTTTAGCTTTATAGCACAAGTTTTAGATAAATTTGACTAGTTATAATATTGGTGCCAAAGTTTTGGCTATGGTGCACAATTTTAGTTAAGTTTGATTAGTTTTCACTTTGCTGCCCATGTTTTAGTTGTGTAGCAAGAGTTCTTGCTAAGTTTGACTAGTTTTCGTTATGGTGCCAAAGTTTTAGTTATGGTGCTCAAGGTGTAGCTAAGTTTGACTTCGTTTAGCTTTGGTACCATAGTTTTAGCTATTAGCAGATGTTTTAGCTAAGTTTGCCTAGTTGTAGATTGTTGGCCGAAATTTTAGCTATTGTGCTCAACTGTAGCTAAGTTGACAAGTTTTAGCCCTGGTACCAAAGTTTTAGCTATAGTGCACAAGTTCTAGCTAAGTTTGACAATTCTTAGATCACATGCCCCTCTCTTAGCTATATAGCACAAGTTTTAGCTAAGTTTTGCTAGTTCTAGATCGTGGGCCGAAGTTTTAGCTATGGTGCACAAGTTCTAGCTAAGTTTGACAAGTCTTAGCTCTCGTGCCAGAATTTTAGCTTTATAGCACAAGTTTAAGATAAATTTGACTAGTTATAATATTGGTGCCAAAGTTTTGGCTATGGTGCACAATTTTAGTTAAGTTTGATTAGTTTTCACTTTGCTGCCAATGTTTTAGTTATGGTGCTCAAGGTGTAGCTAAGTTTGACTTCGTTTAGCTTTGGTACCATAGTTTTAGCTATTAGCAGATGTTTTAGCTAAGTTTGCCTAGTTGTAGATTGTTGGCCGAAATTTTAGCTATTGTGCTCAACTGTAGCTAAGTTTGACAAGTTTTAGCCCTGGTACCAAAGTTTTAGCTATAGTGCACAAGTTCTAGCTAAGTTTGACAATTCTTAGATCACATGCCCCTCTCTTAGCTATATAGCACAAGTTTTAGCTAAGTTTTGCTAGTTCTAGATCGTGGGCCGAAGTTTTAGCTATGGTGCACAAGTTCTAGCTATGTTTGACAAGTCTTAGCTCTCGTGCCAGAATTTTAGCTTTATAGCACAAGTTTTAGATAAATTGACTAGTTATAATATTGGTGCCAAATTTTTGGCTATGGTGCACAATTTTAGTTAAGTTTGATTAGTTTTCACTTTGCTGCCAATGTTTTAGTTGTGTAGCAAGAGTTCTTGCTAAGTTTGACTAGTTTTCGTTATGGTGCCAAAGTTTTAGTTATGGTGCTCAAGGTGTAGCTAAGTTTGACTTCGTTTAGCTTTGGTACCATAGTTTTAGCTATTAGCAGATGTTTTAGCTAAGTTTGCCTAGTTGTAGATTGTTGGCCGAAATTTTAGCTATTGTGCTCAACTGTAGCTAAGTTTGACAAGTTTTAGCCCTGGTACCAAAGTTTTAGCTATAGTGCACAAGTTCTAGCTAAGTTTGACAATTCTTAGATCACAGGCCCCTTTCTTAGCTATATAGCACAAGTTTTAGCTAAGTTTTGCTAGTTCTAGATTGTGGGCCGAAGTTTTAGCTATGGTGCACAAGTTCTAGCTAAGTTTGACAAGTCTTAGCTCTCGTGCCAGAATTTTAGCTTCATAGCACAAGTTTTAGATAAATTTGACTAGTTATAATATTGGTGCCAATGTTTTGGCTATGGTGCACAATTTTAGTTAAGTTTGATTAGTTTTCACTTTGGTGCCAATGTTTTAGTTGTGTAGCAAGAGTTCTAGCTAAGTTTGACTAGCTTTCGTTATGGTACCAAATTTTTAGTTATGGTGCTCAAGGTGTAGCTAAGTTTGACTTCATTTAGCTTTGGTACCATAGTTTTAGCTATTAGCAGATGTTTTAGCTAAGTTTGCCTAGTTGTAGATTGTTGGCCGAAATTTTAGCTATTGTGCTCAACTGTAGCTAAGTTTGACAGGTTTTAGCCCAGGTACCAAAGTTTTAGCTATAGTGCACAAGTTCTAGCTAAGTTTGACAATTCTTAGATCACATGCCCCACTCTTAGCTATATAGGACAAGTTTAAGCTAAGTTTGACAAGTTTTAGTTATGGTGCCAATGTTTTAGCTATGGTGCTCAAGTTGTAGCTAAGTTTGACTTGGTTTAACTCTGGTGTCAAAGCTTTAGCTATTAGCAGAAGTTATAGCTAAGTTTGCCTAGTTGTAGATTGTTGGCCGAAGTTTTAGCTATGGTGCTCAATTGTAGCTAAGTTTGACAAGTTTTAGCCCTGGTTCCAAAGTTTTAGCTCTGGTTCCAAAGTTTTAGCTATATAGTGCACAACTTCTAGCTAAGTTTGACAAGTCTTAGATCACATGCCTCACTCTTAGCTATATAGCACAAGTTTTAGCTAAGTTTGACTAGTTCTAAATTGTGGGCCGAAGTTTTAGTTATGGTGCACAAGTTCTAGCTAAGTTTGACAAGTCTTAGCTCTCGTGCCATAATTTTAGCTTTATAGCACAAGTTTTAGCTAAGTTAGACTAGTTATAACTTTGGTGCCAAATTTTTGGCTATGGTGCAAAATTTTAATTAAATTTGATTAGTTTTCACTTTGGTGCCAATGTTTTAGCTGTGTAGAACAAGTCTAAGCTAAGTTTGACAAGTTTTAGTTATGGTGCCAATGTTTTAGTTATGCTGCGCAAGTTGTAGTTAATTTTGACTTTGTTTAGCTCTGATGTAAAGCTGTAGCTCTTAGCGGAAGTTTTAGCTAAGTTTGCCTAGTCGTAGATTGTTCGGCAAAGTTTTAGCTATGGTGCACAAGTTCTAGCTAAGTTTGACAAGTCTTAGCTGTCGTGCCAGAATTTTAGCTTTATAGCACAAGTTTTAGCTATTTAACTAGTTATAATATTGGTGCCAAAGTTTTGGCTATGGTGCACAATTTTAGTGAAGTTTGATTAGTTTTCACTTTGGTGCCAATGTTTTAAATGTGTAGCAAAAGTTTAAGCTAAGTTTGACTAGTTTTAGTTATGGTGCCAAAGTTTTAGTTATGGTGCTCAAGGTGTAGCTAACTTTGAAGTTTAGTTTTGGTGCCATAGTTTTAGCTATTAGCAGATGCTTTTGCTAAGTTTGCCTAGTTGTAGATTGTTGGCCAATTTTTTTGCTATTGTGCTCAATTGTAGCTAAGTTTAACAGGTTTTAGCCCTGGTACCAAAGTTTTAGCTATTAGCAGAAGTTATAGCTAAGTTTACCTAGTTGCAGATGTTAGCCGAAGTGTTTTAGCTATGCTGCTCAATTGTAGCTAAGTTTGACAAGTTTTAGCCCTGGTACCAAAGTTTTAGCTATAGTGCACAAGTTCTAGCTAAGTTTGACAATTCTTAGATCACATGCCCCTCTCTTAGCTATATAGCACAAGTTTTAGCTAAGTTTTGCTAGTTCTAGATCGTGGGCCGAAGTTTTAGCTATGGTGCACAAGTTCTAGCTAAGTTTGACAAGTCTTAGCTCTCGTGCCAGAATTTTAGCTTTATAGCACAAGTTTTAGATAAATTTGACTAGTTATAATATTGGTGCCAAAGTTTTGGCTATGGTGCACAATTTTAGTTAAGTTTGATTAGTTTTCACTTTGCTACCAATGTTTTAGTTGTGTAGCAAGAGTTCTTGCTAAGTTTGACTAGTTTTCGTTATGGTGCCAAAGTTTTAGTTATGGTGCTCAAGGTGTAGCTAAGTTTGACTTCGTTTAGCTTTGGTACCATAGTTTTAGCTATTAGCAGATGTTTTAGCTAAGTTTGCCTAGTTGTAGATTGTTGGCCGAAATTTTAGCTATTGTGCTCAACTGTAGCTAAGTTTGACAAGTTTTAGCCCTGGTACCAAAGTTTTAGCTATAGTGCACAAGTTCTAGCTAAGTTTGACAATTCTTAGATCACATGCCCCTTTCTTAGCTATATAGCACAAGTTTTAGCTAAGTTTTGCTAGTTCTAGATTGTGGGCCGAAGTTTTCGCTATGGTGCACAAGTTCTAGCGAAGTTTGACAAGTCTTAGCTCTCGTGCCAGAATTTTAGCTTCATAGCACAAGTTTTAGATAAATTTGACTAGTTATAATATTGGTGCCAAAGTTTTGGTTATGGTGCACAATTTTAGTTAAGTTTGATTAGTTTTCACTTTGCTGCCAATGTTTTAGTTGTGTAGCAAGAGTTCTTGCTAAGTTTGACTAGTTTTGGTTATGGTGCCAAAGTTTTAGTTATGGTGCTCAAGGTGTAGCTAAGTTTGACTTCGTTTAGCTTTGGTACCATAGTTTTAGCTATTAGCAGATGTTTAGCCTAAGTTTGCCTAGTTGTAGATTGTTGGCCGAAATTTTAGCTATTGTGCTCAACTGTAGCTAAGTTTGACAGGTTTTAGCCCTGGTACCAAAGTTTTAGCTATAGTGCACAAGTTCTAGCTAAGTTTGACATTTCTTAGATCACATGCCCCACTCTTAGCTATATAGCACAAGTTTTAGCTAAGTTTGACAAGTTTTAGTTATGGTGCCAATGTTTTAGCTATGGTGCTCAAGTTGTAGCTAAGTTTGACTTGGTTTTACTCCGGTGTCAAAGCTTTAGCTATTAGCAGAAGTTATAGCTAAGTTTGCCTAGTTGTAGATTGTTGGCCGAAGTTTTAGCTATGGTGCTCAATTGTAGCTAAGTTTGACAAGTTTTAGCCCTGGTTCCAAAGTTTTAGCTATATAGTGCACAACTTCTAGCTAAGTTTGACAAGTCTTAGATCACATGCCTCACTCTTAGCTATATAGCACAAGTTTTAGCTAAGTTTGACTAGTTCTAAATTGTGGGCCGAAGTTTTAGTTATGGTGCACAAGTTCTAGCTAAGTTTGACAAGTCTTAGCTCTCGTGCCATAATTTTAGCTTTATAGCACAAGTTTTAGCTAAGTTAGACTAGTTATAACTTTGGTGCCAAAGTTTTGGCTATGGTGCAAAATTTTAATTAAATTTGATTAGTTTTCACTTTGGTGCCAATGTTTTAGCTGTGTAGAGCAAGTCTAAGCTAAGTTTGACAAGTTTTAGTTATGGTGCCAATGTTTTAGTTATGCTGCGCAAGTTGTAGTTAATTTTGACTTTGTTTAGCTCTGATGTAAAGCTGTAGCTCTTAGCGGAAGTTTTAGCTAAGTTTGCCTAGTCGTAGATTGTTCGGCAAAGTTTTAGCTATGGTGCACAAGTTCTAGCTAAGTTTGACAAGTCTTAGCTGTCGTGCCAGAATTTTAGCTTTATAGCACAAGTTTTAGCTATTTGACTAGTTATAATATTGGTGCCAAAGTTTTGGCTATGGTGCACAATTTTAGTTAAGTTTGATTAGTTTTCACTTTGGTGCCAATGTTTTAAATGTGTAGCAAAAGTTTAAGCTAAGTTTGACTAGTTTTAGTTATGGTGCCAAAGTTTTAGTTATGGTGCTCAAGGTGTAGCTAACTTTGAAGTTTAGCTTTGGTGCCATAGTTTTAGCTATTAGCAGATGCTTTTGCTAAGTTTGCCTTGTTGTAGATTGTTGGCCAAGTTTTTTGCTATTGTGCTCAATTGTAGCTAAGTTTAACAGGTTTTAGCCCTGGTACCAAAGTTTTAGCTATTAGCAGAAGTTATAGCTAACTTTACCTAGTTGCAGATGTTAGCCGAAGTGTTTTAGCTATGCTGCTCAATTGTAGCTAAATTTGACAAGTTTTAGCCCTGGTACCAAAGTTTTAGCTATAGTGCACAAGTTCTAGCTAAGTTTGACAATTCTTAGATCACATGCCCCTCTCTTAGCTATATAGCACAAGTTTTAGCTAAGTTTCGCTAGTTCTAGATCGTGGGCCGAAGTTTTAGCTATGGTGCACAAGTTCTAGCTAAGTTTGACAAGTCTTAGCTCTCGTGCCAGAATTTTAGCTTTATAGCACAAGTTTTAGATAAATTTGACTAGTTATAATATTGGTGCCAAAGTTTTGGCTATGGTGCACAATTTTAGTTAAGTTTGATTAGTTTTCACTTTGCTACCAATGTTTTAGTTGTGTAGCAAGAGTTCTTGCTAAGTTTGACTAGTTTTCGTTATGGTGCCAAAGTTTTAGTTATGGTGCTCAAGGTGTAGCTAAGTTTGACTTCGTTTAGCTTTGGTACCATAGTTTTAGCTATTAGCAGATGTTTTAGCTAAGTTTGCCTAGTTGTAGATTGTTGGCCGAAATTTTAGCTATTGTGCTCAACTGTAGCTAAGTTTGACAAGTTTTAGCCCTGGTACCAAAGTTTTAGCTATAGTGCACAAGTTCTAGCTAAGTTTGACAATTCTTAGATCACATGCCCCTTTCTTAGCTATATAGCACAAGTTTTAGCTAAGTTTTGCTAGTTCTAGATTGTGGGCCGAAGTTTTCGCTATGGTGCACAAGTTCTAGCGAAGTTTGACAAGTCTTAGCTCTCGTGCCAGAATTTTAGCTTCATAGCACAAGTTTTAGATAAATTTGACTAGTTATAATATTGGTGCCAAAGTTTTGGTTATGGTGCACAATTTTAGTTAAGTTTGATTAGTTTTCACTTTGCTGCCAATGTTTTAGTTGTGTAGCAAGAGTTCTTGCTAAGTTTGACTAGTTTTGGTTATGGTGCCAAAGTTTTAGTTATGGTGCTCAAGGTGTAGCTAAGTTTGACTTCGTTTAGCTTTGGTACCATAGTTTTAGCTATTAGCAGATGTTTAGCCTAAGTTTGCCTAGTTGTAGATTGTTGGCCGAAATTTTAGCTATTGTGCTCAACTGTAGCTAAGTTTGACAGGTTTTAGCCCTGGTACCAAAGTTTTAGCTATAGTGCACAAGTTCTAGCTAAGTTTGACATTTCTTAGATCACATGCCCTACTCTTAGCTATATAGCACAAGTTTTAGCTAAGTTTGACAAGTTTTAGTTATGGTGCCAATGTTTTAGCTATGGTGCTCAAGTTGTAGCTAAGTTTGACTTGGTTTTACTCCGGTGTCAAAGCTTTAGCTATTAGCAGAAGTTATAGCTAAGTTTGCCTAGTTGTAGATTGTTGGCCGAAGTTTTAGCTATGGTGCTCAATTGTAGCTAAGTTTGACAAGTTTTAGCCCTGGTTCCAAAGTTTTAGCTATATAGTGCACAACTTCTAGCTAAGTTTGACAAGTCTTAGATCACATGCCTCACTCTTAGCTATATAGCACAAGTTTTAGCTAAGTTTGACTAGTTCTAAATTGTGGGCCGAAGTTTTAGTTATGGTGCACAAGTTCTAGCTAAGTTTGACAAGTCTTAGCTCTCGTGCCATAATTTTAGCTTTATAGCACAAGTTTTAGCTAAGTTAGACTAGTTATAACTTTGGTGCCAAAGTTTTGGCTATGGTGCAAAATTTTAATTAAATTTGATTAGTTTTCACTTTGGTGCCAATGTTTTAGCTGTGTAGAGCAAGTCTAAGCTAAGTTTGACAAGTTTTAGTTATGGTGCCAATGTTTTAGTTATGCTGCGCAAGTTGTAGTTAATTTTGACTTTGTTTAGCTCTGATGTAAAGCTGTAGCTCTTAGCGGAAGTTTTAGCTAAGTTTGCCTAGTCGTAGATTGTTCGGCAAAGTTTTAGCTATGGTGCACAAGTTCTAGCTAAGTTTGACAAGTCTTAGCTGTCGTGCCAGAATTTTAGCTTTATAGCACAAGTTTTAGCTATTTGACTAGTTATAATATTGGTGCCAAAGTTTTGGCTATGGTGCACAATTTTAGTTAAGTTTGATTAGTTTTCACTTTGGTGCCAATGTTTTAAATGTGTAGCAAAAGTTTAAGCTAAGTTTGACTAGTTTTAGTTATGGTGCCAAAGTTTTAGTTATGGTGCTCAAGGTGTAGCTAACGTTGAATTTTAGCTTTGTGCCATAGTTTTAGCTATTAGCAGATGCTTTAGCTAAGTTTGCCTAGTTGTAGATTGTTGGCCAATTTTTTTGCTATTGTGCTCAATTGTAGCTAAGTTTAACAGGTTTTAGCCCTGGTACCAAAGTTTTAGCTATTAGCAGAAGTTATAGCTAAGTTTACCTAGTTGCAGATGTTAGCCGAAGTGTTTTAGCTATGCTGCTCAATTGTAGCTAAGTTTGACAAGTTTTAGCCCTGGTACCAAAGTTTTAGCTATAGTGCACAAGTTCTAGCTAAGTTTGACAATTCTTAGATCACATGCCCCTCTCTTAGCTATATAGCACAAGTTTTAGCTAAGTTTGCTAGTTCTAGATCGTGGGCCGAAGTTTTAGCTATGGTGCACAAGTTCTAGCTAAGTTTGACAAGTCTTAGCTCTCGTGCCAGAATTTTAGCTTTATAGCACAAGTTTTAGATAATTTGACTAGTTATAATATTGGTGCCAAAGTTTTGGCTATGGTGCACAATTTTAGTTAAGTTTGATTAGTTTTCACTTTGCTGCCATGTTTTAGTTGTGTAGCAAGAGTTCTTGCTAAGTTTGACTAGTTTTCGTTATGGTGCCAAAGTTTTAGTTATGGTGCTCAAGGTGTAGCTAAGTTTGACTTCGTTTAGCTTTGGTACCATAGTTTTAGCTATTAGCAGATGTTTTAGCTAAGTTTGCCTAGTTGTAGATTGTTGGCCGAAATTTTAGCTATTGTGCTCAACTGTAGCTAAGTTTGACAAGTTTTAGCCCTGGTACCAAAGTTTTAGCTATAGTGCACAAGTTCTAGCTAAGTTTGACAATTCTTAGATCACAGCCCCTTTCTTAGCTATATAGCACAAGTTTTAGCTAAGTTTTGCTAGTTCTAGATTGTGGGCCGAAGTTTCTATGGTGCACAAGTTCTAGCTAAGTTTGACAAGTCTTAGCTCTCGTGCCAGAATTTTAGCTTCATAGCACAAGTTTTAGATAATTTGACTAGTTATAATATTGGTGCCAAAGTTTTGGCTATGGTGCACAATTTTAGTTAAGTTTGATTAGTTTTCACTTTGCTGCCATGTTTTAGTTGTGTAGCAAGAGTTCTTGCTAAGTTTGACTAGTTTTCGTTATGGTGCCAAATTTTAGTTATGGTGCTCAAGGTGTAGCTAAGTTTGACTTCGTTTAGCTTTGGTACCATAGTTTTAGCTATTAGCAGATGTTTTAGCTAAGTTTGCCTAGTTGTAGATTGTTGGCCGAAATTTTAGCTATTGTGCTCAACTGTAGCTAAGTTTGACAGGTTTTAGCCCAGGTACCAAAGTTTTAGCTATAGTGCACAAGTTCTAGCTAAGTTTGACAATTCTTAGATCACATGCCCCACTCTTAGCTATATAGGACAAGTTTAAGCTAAGTTTGACAAGTTTTAGTTATGGTGCCAATGTTTTAGCTATGGTGCTCAAGTTGTAGCTAAGTTTGACTTGGTTTAACTCTGGTGTCAAAGCTTTAGCTATTAGCAGAAGTTATAGCTAAGTTTGCCTAGTTGTAGATTGTTGGCCGAAGTTTTAGCTATGGTGCTCAATTGTAGCTAAGTTTGACAAGTTTTAGCCCTGGTTCCAAAGTTTTAGCTATATAGTGCACAACTTCTAGCTAAGTTTGACAAGTCTTAGATCACATGCCTCACTCTTAGCTATATAGCACAAGTTTTAGCTAAGTTTGACTAGTTCTAAATTGTGGGCCGAAGTTTTAGTTATGGTGCACAAGTTCTCGCTAAGTTTGACAAGTCTTAGCTCTCGTGCCATAATTTTAGCTTTATAGCACAAGTTTTAGCTAAGTTAGACTAGTTATAACTTTGGTGCCAAAGTTTTGGCTATGGTGCAAAATTTTAATTAAATTTGATTAGTTTTCACTTTGGTGCCAATGTTTTAGCTGTGTAGAACAAGTCTAAGCTAATTTGACAAGTTTTAGTTATGGTGCCAATGTTTTAGTTATGCTGCGCAAGTTGTAGTTAATTTTGACTTTGTTTAGCTCTGATGTAAAGCTGTAGCTCTTAGCGGAAGTTTTAGCTAAGTTTGCCTAGTTGTAGATTGTTCGGCAAAGTTTTAGCTATGGTGCACAAGTTCTAGCTAAGTTTGACAGTCTTAGCTGTCGTGCCAGAATTTTAGCTTTATAGCACAAGTTTTAGCTATTTGACTAGTTATAATATTGGTGCCAAAGTTTTGGCTATGGTGCACAATTTTAGTTAAGTTTGATTAGTTTTCACTTTGGTGCCAATGTTTTAAATGTGTAGCAAAAGTTAAGCTAAGTTGACTAGTTTAGTTATGGTGCCAAAGTTTTAGTTATGGTGCTCAAGGTGTAGCTAACGTTGAAGTTTAGCTTTGTGCCATAGTTTAGCTATTAGCAGATGCTTTAGCTAAGTTTGCTAGTTGTAGATTGTTGGCCAATTTTTTGCTATTGTGCTCAATTGTAGCTAAGTTTAACAGGTTTAGCCCTGGTACCAAGTTTTAGCTATTAGCAGAAGTTATAGCTAAGTTTACCTAGTTGCAGATGTTAGCCGAAGTGTTTTAGCTATGCTGCTCAATTGTAGCTTAAGTTTGACAAGTTTTAGCCCTGGTACCAAAGTTTTAGCTATAGTGCACAAGTTCTAGCTAAGTTTGACAATTCTTAGATCACATGCCCCTCTCTTAGCTATATAGCACAAGTTTAGCTAAGTTTTCGCTAGTTCTAGATCGTGGGCCGAAGTTTTAGCTATGGTGCACAAGTTCTAGCTAAGTTTGACAAGTCTTAGCTCTCGTGCCAGAATTTTAGCTTTATAGCACAAGTTTTAGATAAATTTGACTAGTTATAATATTGGTGCCAAAGTTTTGGCTATGGTGCACAATTTTAGTTAAGTTTGATTAGTTTTCACTTTGCTGCCCAATGTTTTAGTTGTTGTAGCAAGAGTTCTTGCTAAGTTTGACTAGTTTTCGTTATGGTGCCAAAGTTTTAGTTATGGTGCTCAAGGTGTAGCTAAGTTTGACTTCGTTTAGCTTTGGTACCATAGTTTTAGCTATTAGCAGATGTTTTAGCTAAGTTTGCCTAGTTGTAGATTGTTGGCCGAAATTTTAGCTATTGTGCTCAACTGTAGCTAAGTTTGACAAGTTTTAGCCCTGGTACCAAAGTTTTAGCTATAGTGCACAAGTTCTAGCTAAGTTTGACAATTCTTAGATCACATGCCCCTTTCTTAGCTATATAGCACAAGTTTTAGCTAAGTTTTGCTAGTTCTAGATTGTGGGCCGAAGTTTTCGCTATGGTGCACAAGTTCTAGCTAAGTTTGACAAGTCTTAGCTCTCGTGCCAGAATTTTAGCTTCATAGCACAAGTTTTAGATAATTTGACTAGTTATAATATTGGTGCCAAAGTTTTGGTTATGGTGCACAATTTTAGTTAAGTTTGATTAGTTTTCACTTTGCTGCCAATGTTTTAGTTGTGTAGCAAGAGTTCTTGCTAAGTTTGACTAGTTTTCGTTATGGTGCCAAAGTTTTAGTTATGGTGCTCAAGGTGTAGCTAAGTTTGACTTCGTTTAGCTTTGGTACCATAGTTTTAGCTATTAGCAGATGTTTTAGCCTAAGTTTGCCTAGTTGTAGATTGTTGGCCGAAATTTTAGCTATTGTGCTCAACTGTAGCTAAGTTTGACAGGTTTTAGCCCTGGTACAAAGTTTTAGCTATAGTGCACAAGTTCTAGCTAAGTTTGACAATTCTTAGATCACATGCCCCTTTCTTACATATAGACAAGTTTTAGCTAAGTTTTGCTAGTTCAGATTGTGGGCCGAAGTTTTAGCTATGTGCACAAGTTCTAGCTAAGTTGACAAGTCTTAGCTCTCGTGCCAGAATTTTAGCTCCATAGCACAAGTTTTAGATAAATTTGACTAGTTATAATATTGGTGCCAAAGTTTTGGCTATGGTGCACAATTTTAGTTAGTTTGATTAGTTTTCACTTTGGTGCCAATGTTTTAGTTGTGTAGCAAGAGTTCTAGCTAAGTTTGACTAGCTTTCGTTATGGTACCAAATTTTTAGTTATGGTGCTCAAGGTGTAGCTAAGTTTGACTTCATTTAGCTTTGGTACCATAGTTTTAGCTATTAGCAGATGTTTTAGCTAAGTTTGCCTAGTTGTAGATTGTTGCCGAAATTTTAGCTATTGTGCTCAACTGTAGCTAAGTTTGACAGGTTTTAGCCCTGGTACCAAAGTTTTAGCTATAGTGCACAAGTTCTAGCTAAGTTTGACAATTCTTAGATCACATGCCCCACTCTTAGCTATATAGGACAAGTTTAAGCTAAGTTTGACAAGTTTTAGTTATGGTGCCAATGTTTTAGCTATGGTGCTCAAGTTGTAGCTAAGTTTGACTTGGTTTAACTCTGGTGTCAAAGCTTTAGCTATTAGCAGAAGTTATAGCTAAGTTTGCCTAGTTGTAGATTGTTGGCCGAAGTTTTAGCTATGGTGCTCAATTGTAGCTAAGTTTGACAAGTTTTAGCCCTGGTTCCAAAGTTTTAGCTCTGGTTCCAAAGTTTTAGCTATATAGTGCACAACTTCTAGCTAAGTTTGACAAGTCTTAGATCACATGCCTCACTCTTAGCTATATAGCACAAGTTTTAGCTAAGTTTGACTAGTTCTAAATTGTGGGCCGAAGTTTTAGTTATGGTGCACAAGTTCTCGCTAAGTTTGACAAGTCTTAGCTCTCGTGCCATAATTTTAGCTTTATAGCACAAGTTTTAGCTAAGTTAGACTAGTTATAACTTTGGTGCCAAAGTTTTGGCTATGGTGCAAAATTTTAATTAAATTTGATTAGTTTTCACTTTGGTGCCAATGTTTTAGCTGTGTAGAACAAGTCTAAGCTAAGTTTGACAAGTTTTAGTTATGGTGCCAATGTTTTAGTTATGCTGCGCAAGGTGTAGTTAATTTTGACTTTGTTTAGCTCTGATGTAAAGCTATAGCTCTTAGCGGAAGTTTTAGCTAAGTTTGCCTAGTTGTAGATTGTTCGGCAAAGTTTTAGCTATGGTGCACAAGTTCTAGCTAAGTTTGACAAGTCTTAGCTGTCGTGCCAGAATTTTAGCTTTATAGCACAAGTTTTAGCTATTTGACTAGTTATAATATTGGTGCCAAAGTTTTGGCTATGGTGCACAATTTTAGTTAAGTTTGATTAGTTTTCACTTTGGTGCCAATGTTTTAAATGTGTAGCAAAGTTTAAGCTAAGTTTGACTAGTTTTAGTTATGGTGCCAAAGTTTTAGTTATGGTGCTCAAGGTGTAGCTAACGTTGAAGTTTAGCTTTGGTGCCATAGTTTTAGCTATTAGCAGATGCTTTAGCTAAGTTTGCCTAGTTGTAGATTGTTGGCCAATTTTTTTGCTATTGTGCTCAATTGTAGCTAAGTTTAACAGGTTTTAGCCCTGGTACCAAAGTTTTAGCTATTAGCAGAAGTTATAGCTAAGTTTACCTAGTTGCAGATGTTAGCCGAAGTGTTTTAGCTATGCTGCTCAATTGTAGCTAAGTTTGACAAGTTTTAGCCCTGTACCAAAGTTTTAGCTATAGTGCACAAGTTCTAGCTAAGTTTGACAATTCTTAGATCACATGCCCCTCTCTTAGCTATATAGCACAAGTTTTAGCTAAGTTTTGCTAGTTCTAGATTGTGGGCCGAAGTTTTAGCTATGGTGCACAAGTTCTAGCTAAGTTTTGACAAGTCTTAGCTCTCGTGCCAGAATTTTAGCTCCATAGCACAAGTTTTCGATAAATTTGACTAGTTATAATATTGGTGCCAAAGTTTTGGCTATGGTGCACAATTTTAGTTAAGTTTGATTAGTTTTCACTTTGGTGCCAATGTTTTAGTTGTGTAGCAAGAGTTCTAGCTAAGTTTGACTAGCTTTCGTTATGGTACCAATTTTTAGTTATGGTGCTCAAGGTGTAGGTAAGTTTGACTTCATTTAGCTTTGGTACCATAGTTTTAGCTATTAGCAGATGTTTTAGCTAAGTTTGCCTAGTTGTAGATTGTTGGCCGAAATTTTAGCTATTGTGCTCAACTGTAGCTAAGTTTGACAGGTTTTAGCCCAGGTACCAAAGTTTTAGCTATAGTGCACAAGTTCTAGCTAAGTTTGACAATTCTTAGATCACATGCCCCACTCTTAGCTATATATGACAAGTTTAAGCTAAGTTTGACAAGTTTTAGTTATGGTGCCGATGTTTTAGCTATGGTGCTCAAGTTGTAGCTAAGTTTGACTTGGTTTAACTCTGGTGTCAAAACTTTAGCTATTAGCAAAAGTTATAGCTAAGTTTGCCTAGTTGTAGATTGTTGGCCGAAGTTTTAGCTATGGTGCTCAATTGTAGCTAAGTTTGACAAGTTTTAGCCCTAGTTCCAAAGTTTTAGCTCTGGTTCCAAAGTTTTAGCTATATAGTGCACAACTTCTAGCTAAGTTTGACAAGTCTTAGATCACATGCCTCACTCTTAGCTATATAGCACAAGTTTTAGCTAAGTTGACTAGTTCTAAATTGTGGGCCGAAGTTTTAGTTATGGTGCACAAGTTCTAGCTAAGTTTGACAAGTCTTAGCTCTCGTGCCATAATTTTAGCTTTATAGCACAAGTTTTAGCTAAGTTAGACTAGTTATAACTTTGGTGCCAAAGTTTTGGCTATGGTGCAAAATTTTAATTAAATTTGATTAGTTTTCACTTTGGTGCCAATTTTTAGCTGGTAGAACAAGTGTAAGCTAAGTTTGACAAGTTTTAGTTATGGTGCCAATGTTTTAGTTATGCTGCGCAAGTTGTAGTTAATTTTGACTTTGTTTAGCTCTGATGTAAAGCTGTAGCTCTTAGCGGAAGCTTTAGCTAAGTTTGCCTAGTTGTAGATTGTTCGGCAAATTTTTAGCTATGGTGCACAAGTTCTAGCTAAGTTTGACAAGTTTAGCTGTCGTGCCAGAATTTTAGCTTTATAGCACAAGTTTTAGCTATTTGACTAGTTATAATATTGGTGCCAAAGTTTTGGCTATGGTGCACAATTTTAGTTAAGTTTGATTAGTTTTCACTTTGGTGCCAATGTTTTAAATGTGTAGCAAAAGTTTAAGCTAAGTTTGACTAGTTTTAGTTATGGTGCCAAAGTTTTAGTTATGGTGCTCAAGGTGTAGCTAACGTTGAAGTTTAGCTTTGGTGCCATAGTTTTAGCTATTAGCAGATGCTTTAGCTAAGTTTGCCTAGTTGTAGATTGTTGGCCAATTTTTTTGCTATTGTGCTCAATTGTAGCTAAGTTTAACAGGTTTTAGCCCTGGTACCAAAGTTTTAGCTATTGCAGAAGTTATAGCTAAGTTTACCTAGTTGCAGATGTTAGCCGAAGTGTTTTAGCTATGCTGCTCAATTGTAGCTAAGTTTGACAAGTTTTAGCCCTGGTACCAAAGTTTTAGCTATAGTGCACAAGTTCTAGCTAAGTTTGACAATTCTTAGATCACATGCCCCTCTCTTAGCTATATAGCACAAGTTTTAGCTAAGTTTTGCTAGTTCTAGATCGTGGGCCGAAGTTTTAGCTATGGTGCACAAGTTCTAGCTAAGTTTGACAAGTCTTAGCTCTCGTGCCAGAATTTTAGCTTTATAGCACAAGTTTTAGATAAATTTGACTAGTTATAATATTGGTGCCAAAGTTTTGGCTATGGTGCACAATTTTAGTTAAGTTTGATTAGTTTTCACTTTGCTGCCCATATTTTAGTTGTGTAGCAAGAGTTCTTGCTAAGTTTGACTAGTTTTCGTTATGGTGCCAAAGTTTTAGTTATGGTGCTCAAGGTGTAGCTAAGTTTGACTTCGTTTAGCTTTGGTACCATAGTTTTAGCTATTAGCAGATGTTTTAGCTAAGTTTGCCTAGTTGTAGATTGTTGGCCGAAATTTTAGCTATTGTGCTCAACTGTAGCTAAGTTTGACAAGTTTTAGCCCTGGTACCAAAGTTTTAGCTATAGTGCACAAGTTCTAGCTAAGTTTGACAATTCTTAGATCACAGGCCCCTTTCTTAGCTATATAGCACAAGTTTTAGCTAAGTTTTGCTAGTTCTAGATTGTGGGCCGAAGTTTTAGCTATGGTGCACAAGTTCTAGCTAAGTTTGACAAGTCTTAGCTCTCGTGCCAGAATTTTAGCTTCATAGCACAAGTTTTAGATAAATTTGACTAGTTATAATATTGGTGCCAAAGTTTTGGCTATGGTGCACAATTTTAGTTAAGTTTGATTAGTTTTCACTTTGCTGCCAATGTTTTAGTTGTGTAGCAAGAGTTCTTGCTAAGTTTGACTAGTTTCGTTATGGTGCCAAAGTTTTAGTTATGGTGCTCAAGGTGTAGCTAAGTTTGACTTCGTTTAGCTTTGGTACCATAGTTTTAGCTATTAGCAGATGTTTTAGCTAAGTTTGCCTAGTTGTAGATTGTTGGCCGAAATTTTAGCTATTGTGCTCAACTGTAGCTAAGTTTGACAGGTTTTAGCCCTGGTACCAAAGTTTTAGCTATAGTGCACAAGTTCTAGCTAAGTTTGACAATTCTTAGATCACATGCCCCACTCTTAGCTATATAGGACAAGTTTAAGCTAAGTTTGACAAGTTTTAGTTATGGTGCCAATGTTTTAGCTATGGTGCTCAAGTTGTAGCTAAGTTTGACTTGGTTTAACTCTGGTGTCAAAGCTTTAGCTATTAGCAGAAGTTATAGCTAAGTTTGCCTAGTTGTAGATTGTTGGCCGAAGTTTTAGCTATGGTGCTCAATTGTAGCTAAGTTTGACAAGTTTTAGCCCTGGTTCCAAAGTTTTAGCTCTGGTTCCAAAGTTTTAGCTATATAGTGCACAACTTCTAGCTAAGTTTGACAAGTCTTAGATCACATGCCTCACTCTTAGCTATATAGCACAAGTTTTAGCTAAGTTTGACTAGTTCTAAATTGTGGGCCGAAGTTTTAGTTATGGTGCACAAGTTCTCGCTAAGTTTGACAAGTCTTAGCTCTCGTGCCATAATTTTAGCTTTATAGCACAAGTTTTAGCTAAGTTAGACTAGTTATAACTTTGGTGCCAAAGTTTTGGCTATGGTGCAAAATTTTAATTAAATTTGATTAGTTTTCACTTTGGTGCCAATGTTTTAGCTGTGTAGAACAAGTCTAAGCTAAGTTTGACAAGTTTTAGTTATGGTGCCAATGTTTTAGTTATGCTGCGCAAGTTGTAGTTAATTTTGACTTTGTTTAGCTCTGATGTAAAGCTGTAGCTCTTAGCGGAAGTTTTAGCTAAGTTTGCCTAGTTGTAGATTGTTCGGCAAAGTTTTAGCTATGGTGCACAAGTTCTAGCTAAGTTTGACAAGTCTTAGCTGTCGTGCCAGAATTTTAGCTTTATAGCACAAGTTTTAGCTATTTGACTAGTTATAATATTGGTGCCAAAGTTTTGGCTATGGTGCACAATTTTAGTTAAGTTTGATTAGTTTTCACTTTGGTGCCAATGTTTTAAATGTGTAGCAAAAGTTTAAGCTAAGTTTGACTAGTTTTAGTTATGGTGCCAAAGTTTTAGTTATGGTGCTCAAGGTGTAGCTAACGTTGAAGTTTAGCTTTGGTGCCATAGTTTTAGCTATTAGCAGATGCTTTAGCTAAGTTTGCCTAGTTGTAGATTGTTGGCCAATTTTTTGCTATTGTGCTCAATTGTAGCTAAGTTTAACAGGTTTTAGCCCTGGTACCAAAGTTTTAGCTATTAGCAGAAGTTATAGCTAAGTTTACCTAGTTGCAGATGTTAGCCGAAGTGTTTTAGCTATAGTACACAAGTTCTAGCTAAGTTTGACAATTCTTAGATCACATGCCCCTTTCTTAGCTATATAGCACAAGTTTTAGCTAAGTTTGCTAGTTCTAGATTGTGGGCCGAAGTTTTAGCTATGGTGCACAAGTTCTAGCTAAGTTTGACAAGTCTTAGCTCTCGTGCCAGAATTTTAGCTTTATAGCACAAGTTTTAGATAAATTGACTAGTTATAATTTGGTGCCAAAGTTTTGGCTATGGTGCACAATTTTAGTTAAGTTTGATTAGTTTTCACTTTGGTGCCAATGTTTTAGTGTGTAGCAAGAGTTCTTGCTAAGTTTGACTAGTTTTCGTTATGGTGCCAAAGTTTTAGTTATGGTGCTCAAGGTGTAGCTAAGTTTGACTTCGTTTAGCTTTTGATACCATAGTTTTAGCTATTAGCAGATGTTTTAGCTAAGTTTGCCTAGTTGTAGATTGTTGGCCGAAATTTTAGCTATTGTGCTCAACTGTAGCTAAGTTTGACAGTTTTAGCCCAGGTACCAAAGTTTTAGCTATAGTGCACAAGTTCTAGCTAAGTTTCACAATTCTTAGATCACATGCCCTCCTATTAGCTATATAGCACAAGTTTAGCTAAGTTTTGCTAGTTCTAGATCTGGGCCAAAGTTTTAGCTATATGGTGCACAAGGTCTAGCTAAGTTTGACTTTTTAGGTCCGGTGTCCAAAGCTTTTAGCTATTAGTAGAAGTTTTAGCTAAGTTTGCCTAGTGGAAGATTGTTGGCCGAAGTTTTGCTATGGTACTTAATTGTAGCTAAGTTTGACAAGTTTTAGCCTGGTACCAAAGTTTTAGCTATAGTGCACAAGTTCTACCTAAGTTTGACAATTCTTAGATCACATGCCCCTCTCTTAGCTATATAGCACAAGTTTTAGCTAAGTTTCTCTAGTTCTAGATTGTGTGCCGAAGTTTTAGCTATGGTGCACAAGTTCTAGCTAAGTTTGACAAGTCTTAGCTCTCGTGCCAGAATTTTAGCTTTATAGCACAGTTTTAGATAAATTTGACTAGTTATAATATTGGTGCCAAAGTTTTGGCTATGGTGCACAATTTTAGTTAAGTTTGATTAGTTTTCACTTTGCTGCCAATGTTTTAGTTGTGTAGCAAGAGTTCTTGCTAAAGTTTGACAAGTTTTAGTTATGGTTCCAATGTTTTTAGCTATGGTGCTCAAGTTGTAGCTAAGTTTGACTCTGTTTAGCTCTGGTGTCAAAGCTTTAGCTATTAGCAGAAGTTATAACTAAGTTTGCCTAGTTGTAGATTCTTGGCCGAAGTTTTAGCTATGGTACTCAATTGTAGCTAAGTTTGACAAGGTTTAGCCCTGGTTCCAAAGTTTTAGCTATAGTACACAAGTTCTAGCTAAGTTTGACAATTCTTAGATCACATGCCCCTTCTTAGCTATATAGCACAAGTTTTAGCTATGTTTTGCTAGTTCTAGATTGTGGGCCGAAGTTTTAGCTATGGTGCACAAGTTCTAGCTAAGTTTGACAAGTCTTAGCTCTCTTGCCATAATTTTAGCTTTATAGCACAAGTTTTAGCTAAGTTCGACTAGTTATAACTTTGGTGCCAACGTTTTGGCTATGGTGCACAATTTTAGTTAAGTTTGATTAGTTTTCACTTTGGTGCCAATGTTTTAGATGTGTAGCAAGAGTTTCTTGCTAAGTTTGACTAGTTTTAGTTATGGTGCCAAAGTTTTAGTTATGGTGCTAAGGTGTAGCTAAGTTTGACTTCGTTTAGCTTTGATACCATAGTTTTAGCTATTAGCAGATGTTTTAGCTAAGTTTGCCTAGTTGTAGATTGTTGGCCGAAATTTTAGCTATTGTGCTCAACTGTAGCTAAGTTTGACAGGTTTTAGCCCAGGTACCAAAGTTTTAGCTATAGTGCACAAGTTCTAGCTAAGTTTCACAATTCTTAGATCACATGCCCTCTATTAGCTATATAGCACAAGTTTTGCTAAGTTTTGCTAGTTCTAGATTCTGGGCCAAAGTTTTAAGCTATATGGTGCACAAGGTCTAGCTAAGTTTGACTTTTTTTAGGTCCGGTGTCAAAGCTTTAGCTATTAGTAGAAGTTTTAGCTAGTTGCCTAGTGGAAGATTGTTGGCCGAAGTTTAGCTATGGTACTTAATTGTAGCTAAGTTTGACAAGTTTTAGCCCTGGTACCAAAGTTTTAGCTATAGTGCACAAGTTTACCTAAGTTTGACAATTCTTAGATCACATGCCCCTCTCTTAGCTATATAGCACAAGTTTTAGCTAAGTTTTCTAGTTCTAGATTGTGGCCGATATTTTAGCTATGGTGCACAAGTTCTAGCTAAGTTTGACAAGTCTTAGCTCTCGTGCCAGAATTTTAGCTTTATAGCACAAGTTTTAGATAAATTTGACAAGTTATAATATTGGTGCCAAAGTTTGGCTATGGTGCACAATTTTAGTTAAGTTTGATTAGTTTTCACTTTGGTGCCAATGTTTTAGTTGTGTAGCAAGAGTTCTAGCTAAGTTTGACTAGTTTTCGTTATGGTGCCAAAGTTTTAGTTATGGTGCTTAAGGTGTAGCTAAGTTTGACTTCGTTTAGCTTTGGTACCATAGTTTTAGCTATTAGCAGATGTTTTAGCTAAGTTTGCCTAGTTGTAGATTGTTGGTCGAAATTTTAGCTATTGTGCTCAACTGTAGCTAAGTTTGACAGGTTTTAGCCCAGGTACCAAAGTTTTAGCTAACAGTGCACAAGTTCTAGCTAAGTTTGACAATTCTTAGATCACATGCCCCCTTAGCTATATAGGACAAGTTTAAGCTAAGTTTGGACAAGTTTAGTTATGGTGTCAATGT